>SEMN01000042.1:0-1200000 GCA_005408345.1 Macquaria australasica | reverse complement strand
GTTGTTGAGATACCACTTACTAAAAGTGATTTCAAAAGGAGGCTTGCAAGTGGAAATGTTGGTTTGGTGGTGCTGGTGCTAAAGGAAAGGTCACCAAAATCATTTGATTTGCCTGCTGAGGATAATGAATGTCCACAGCAAATTCTGTGGAGGCTGGTCTTTGGTCTTGATATAATGTGTACAAAGTTATATTTTGTCCTGAGGATGGCAGTCAAGAATGGATTACCAACCAGGCAAAGTGGGCACTACCTTGGGAACCCAGCACTCCAAGTGTCTTGAAAGCTCATGGCTTATTGTGTGTCAGCTGGTTTCTGTAAATTAACACCACTAGACCCCAATATCAACTGACATGATAGAGGCTTTAAGGTGGATCCTGCTTCAATACCTGACCTTGAGGCCCTGTCTTGAAGAGGATCCTAGGGTCACGATCTTGTTTAAAGGCTTTAATTATTTCAGTTTAGCGCCTACAAGTGCAATATTCCTAAATTAATATGTTAAAATAAAATGACCAAACAGCAAATCGGAATTGTTCAAAATGGAAAGGGTTCATCCTCGGTGGAGCATGAATGTGCTTGGTAAGTTTCGTGACAATCCACGCAAGTGGTTTTGATATTTTTTAGTTTACAATTTGAAATCTTGACCTTACATGCATGTTGTTGCAGTGACATGATGGTAAGACACCAAAATCTGCAGGAATCCTCCTCTGGGCACCATGAATATCCATACCAGATTTCCAGGCAAAATGGCCAGCAGTTGTAAAATATCTTGGACAGCAAAGATGACAGCCTAACTGTTTGTACCAGTTGACAGATATACCGCTCCCTTGTTTGGTAATAGTAATTCATAATAATCCCCATTGGAGTAACAAATCCTTGTGTCTGTGAACAGCACTGGTATCAATGGAGAGGTATTTAGAGTCTGAGTCAAAGTAGTGACTTCAGCTTTCTAGCACAGTTGACTGTACTGAGTGAGTAACTATCAGATCTGTGACTCCCACTCATCTAACTAAAGATAGGTCCTGAAGTCCCTGGCTTCCAGTCAGAGCATCACTGTGATGATTTGTTGTACCTGAGAAAAAGCCATTCCTGCCCTGAGCCACTTTCATGCTACATTGTATCTTATCACACCCCTAAATATCTGTAAAGATTGGGTAATTGCCTTCCCACTGTTACAAATGTAGCCTTACAGTCTGTGTAGGCACCTCGTACCCAGGGAAGACCACAAACAGAAACAGTGTGTGAAAGAGGGAGAAATAGCAAGAGTGTGTGTGTTCTCACTCTTTGACTGCTTTGCCTTGAACACTGACATCCAAAACATATTTGAAAGCGGAGATGTAGACTTGATGCTGATGGCTGAATGTCTTGTCTTATATTCTCTGTGTCTCTCTGCCTCTCTCTCTCTCTGTCTTTAGGCCCACTGGGATGGCCTGACTGGGAGAATCACTTTCAACCGCACCAATGGCTTGAGGACAGACTTCGACCTCGATGTCATCAGTCTAAAGGAGGAGGGGCTTGAGAAGGTTGTGTGTCTTTAATGCGTGTGTATTTGTGCACTTATGAGTCCACCTGGTATGACAATGTGATGATGAGATAAAACACATAAAATCAAGGTGTAAATGTAGCAGTGATTCATAAAAGATCAACACACACACAACTAATATGACGTAATACCCCATTAAGATGTAGGTGTAAATGCATTGTATCTGCAGTCCATTAAGTGAGGGCTTTCAGGTAACTTTGGCAGCCATATTGGAGGTCCACAAGTCATTGTAGGTATAAAAACAGAATGAAATACAAATAGCATTTAATTGTTTGTGGGTTGAAATTTTTTTTAATAATTTTTATCATCGAAAAATGTATCATTTTACTAGTGAATCAAGTTCAAAAATACACATACCACCACCTCTAAAGCTTACAAATGAGCATGTTGTATCTCATTTGTTTAGTATGTACAACAAAAAGAAATGTAAATGTTTCATGCTGGAAGTATTTCTTGTTGAGCAACAGCTGGGCGCAGTTTTGGTACCAGCATGTCTGTATAGAGACCAAAACCTGTGCTCACTGACCATAGCTGATTTAAACAAATGAGATACAATGTCTTAATTTGTGAGCTTTAGAGGTGGTGGTAGGTGTATGTGCAAACTTTGGACAGAGCCAGGCTAGCTATTGCTAAGGTAGGCTAACCCTGTCCTGACTACAGTTCCAAACAGGAGATTGATATTGATCCTCTCATCTCACTTTAGGAATGAAAGCATATTTAAAGAAATGAAGAACTATTCCTTTAACTTTGTATTAACAGATTATTAATAACTATCTAAGCATGACATTTGCTTACCTAATGTTTACTGGCTCACTAATATGTCATAATTGCCAATCAAATGCAGAAACACTGCACAGTAAAAGTTATTTTGTCACTGTGGCCCCTGTGAGGAGGTAGAGCGGGTTGTCCACTAATCACAGGGTTGGCGAACCCAAAGTTGCTCCCGATGGGCAGGCCAGCACCTTGCATATGGCATGCATGGCAGCTCGCCATCAGCATGTGAGTGTGTGTGTAAATGGGTGAATGAAAGGCAAATTATAAAAAACCTTGTCAATTTGGGTCGAAAAACGTTATATATCTGCAGTCCATTTATTAGGGCAACAATCATTTTATCCTCAATCACAATGATCATTAGGTAAAAAGTAGAATTATGCTTATTTATTTTACAAAGCTGTTTGTGACTGTGACTCCACCGTGCCAGCACTGGGGGCTCATTAATACAAGAAATTACATTCCATCAGTTAACTTTGAGAGATCCAGCAAGGACAAAATGTGTCTTAGCTGTTACGATAAAGGAGTTCAGACTTACATGTCTGTGGACCTCGTTTTACATTACTTTACATGTCCCTGCTGCAACTCAGCATGGGATCAGTTATAATGCATCATGGCATGTCATTGCATACAGTATACATCAGCATGTGTTTGTGTATACACATGAATAGGTGCATCTATGGTTTACATCTTTTCCTAGGCATGACATCTCTCCAGTGTTCAGCAGTCAATTTAAAATTCATGAGATTATCAGCAGGAAGAGAACCTGCTAACACCGCCGATACAAATAATATTCTCAAATGCAACTGCAAACACTTCACACTTCAGCATCATCACCGTTGCTCGCCTCTGAGCAGCTCCTGACCTCTGGTCTGTGTTGCTGTGTGCGCCTGCACCTCCATGAATAATTTACTCTATTAATAAAAACCCCTTCAGAAGCCCTCCAGCCTCATGAAGCCTGAATTAAAGAGTTGATTTGCAATTACAAAGCCTATCTCGGGCCCTTGCGCAGGGCATCAGAGGAGTGTGTGGCTGGTGTGGGTTGGGTTGCTTGTGGTCCCTTCAAGTGATGCTCAGGGCAGCAGGGTTGGATGGGGTGCAGGGTGGATGCTGACGGAGAGGCTATGGTGTGGAGACTTGAGGGAGAGCTGAGAAAGGACAAGAGAAGCCTTGAGGCACAATCTGATAGCTTCACCATCCTCGTCTTCCTCCTTGCTTCCCCAACATGCCGCCCTTCTCCTATCAGCCCTCCTCAGTGTTGTTTTCCACCGACCCTCCAAAAGGCCACAGGGCCAATCCAGATCCTAGATCATCTCCAACATTATTCCCTGTGGGACTCTAGAAGAAAGTGCCCACTGACAGTGTTGAAGGTTCACACGGCTGTCAACTGTGTCCTCAGGGGGCTGCACATTTTTGTCTGTATGTATCCAGAATAGAAGGGGGGTACAGTTTATGTCTTTACTGAATATGTCTGTCTGTGTGTTTGGTAGTGTTACTGTCACGAACTTTGACACAGGACCGGCTGACTCAAATGCACGACTCATGAGACCAGGGCTTTTAAGTTTCACAGCAGTTTTACTGAGGTGTTCCAATAAACAAACAAAAGCGGTCACAACGAGGATAATCAAAGTACAACAAAAAACTCTCACGAAGAGGATAATCAAAAGTACAACAAAAAACACTCACGAAGAGGATAATCAAAAGTACAACAAAAAACACTCACGAAGAGGATAATCAAAAGTACAACAAAAACTCTCACGAAGAGGATCGATAAACATGAACACAGAATAAACCTGACATAAAGGGCATTCGCTGGCACGCTTGGTTTGGGGGTCTGTTGACGAGCAAAAACAAGACGAACTGGCACAGGACAAGGGGAGACGCAGACTATAAATACATGAGGTAGGGGAGAACAGGTGAACACAATCAGGGGCGGGGTAGACAATCACACTGGCGGGAAAATCACACAAAGGGAGGAAGTCAGGGTCTGAAACGAGAGGAAAGAGTTACTACACAATAAAACAGGACATGACAAACTTAACAACGTTGACGAGACACAACAGTTACCCAAACTTTACAATAAATGTCTTATCTTACACATACACATAAATGTTTCTACCAGCCAAGTATCCTTACCAATTACATTTACATTGGAAGATTTGGCGGTTAAGGTTTGCCCTTTTTTAACCAAAACCATGTTTCCCTAACCTCAACCATTTGTTGCCTAACCCTAACCATACCGTTGCCATATACAGATATTTTAGAAAGCAAGAAATTTAAAAACTGTAGTATTGGATGTAAATAAAACATTGTCAATGAACACATTTTAGGGTCTTATAGACTGGCCCAATATCACAGTTCTTGTTTGGCAATTGGGTTGTCTCTGTGGATCTATGCAGAGAAGAGTGTTAAGGGTAATCGAAAGTTGCAGAGGCTTGTAGATGCGCTGATACATGGACCTCCCAAATCTCAACATCACATTTAACAGCCCTGTGTGTCACCAAAGCTGATTGGTTGATCCAAGAGACAGTAATTTTCCACCCAAACGTATACAACAATGACAAAAAGGTGCAGCATCAATGTCTCCAAATATTCAGGATGTTTGTTCATGTCCAGACAGGAGGATGTTCCAGCTTTGAGTCACTATTGCTATAGATTCTTTTGTGTTTTTTGTATTACAACAATTTCATTTTCCAATCAGAAATAAAACAGAACTAGTTGTTACTTTGGTTATTGCGCTTTCTAAATATCAGGCTGGAAATGAATGCTCCAGAAATACATCTTGCCTTTACCATCTGCTTAATTTGAGCTGCTCTTCCTCTCACAATGAACACGTTTGGGATGGAAGTATTCCCACTGCTGAATTGTACATGCATCTATACAGTATGTCCTGGAAGCAGTCACAAAAATTAAACAAGTGTATTTTGTTTTACAGATTGGTACCTGGGACCCTCCAAGTGGCCTGAACATGACGGACAACCAGAAGGGGAAGACGACTAACGTCTCTGATTCCTTATCCAATCGTTCCCTGATCGTATCCACCATACTGGTACTGGTATTTTTTTAATGAATCTGTTAGTTTGTTTTCTGAATTGTTGCTGGAGCTGTTGTACCACTGTTCACAATGTCCTTCCACATTTTTCTTTCAGCTGTTAAGCAGCTTTTAAACTGTGGTTGCATGTTGTATTGTGTGACAATAGTGTCCATCAACCCCAAACTGAAAAACTGACTGGGTAACAAAATAATGTAAGTCCACTTACTAGTTTTGTGGAGCTTTCAACTTCATCTTACAGTCTTCTTCAGGAAATGGATTTGGCTCATGTGTCATTATGTGACCTACGTATTGAACTTCAGTCACATGATAACGAGTGTTTTTGGGAGATCATAACCCATGTCTCTGTATCATAGTGATTTGTAAACATACTAAACTCCTCAATGCACTGTTGGAATTAGTGTCTAGTGTGCATTCAAGACACATTATCACTCCGTTCTCTCTAGTTGGCCAAATGGAATGCTGGTGTTGTGTTTGCTCACTGCCATGGGTATCTTTGGTATCAAGACTGGATTACCAAGTGGGCAAAGCAGGCAACTGCCCCAGGGCCCCCAAACTGCAGGCACCCCAAAGGCCCTATGTTCATTGTGTGGAAATTAAGTTTGTGATCATTTGAATAAATCTCCTTTTTCTTTTTTGTAATAATCACCACTAAAGAAGGATAAAAACTTTTATAAACTGCTGAAAAGGCCCTTAAGGCGACCATTGCATTTTACCTGATCTCAGTGCCTCGAAGGGAGACACTGTGTCAAAGATTTTAAACCCTTTATTATTTCATTTTACATTGTTGTTATGGAAACTTGGGACAGGATAGTGCTCAATAGGACAATGGGAGTACTGGTTGGTTTCTAGGGTTCTTGGCAACTTATAATGAAGCCATCATGTGTCGTCTGCTGTGTGCCGCCTGATGTTCACTTAAAGGTGACTGGGTGCATACATTACACAATGCACAGAGTGGGAGAAACAGAGGGTGAGGTGTTGGGGTCCAAAGTGCATTTTTGCCCTGTGGCCCTCTAGCGGGTTAATTCATCCCTGTTTGGTATAGCATAAAGGCCAGAGGAAAGATGTGGCTAAAGCCTAGTGCAGGCTAAAAAACTTGGAGCGCAATTTACCTTTTCCAGACAATAATGTATCATAGCCAAAAACAAAATGTGACTGTAGTTTGAGCGCCATTGAGACGAGACATGTGAGATTAGCAGTACTGAATCATATTGCAACTGGCTTTTAGCCTGCTGTTATTGATATGCATGTAAACATAGCCACTGAAAACAGCAAAGAAAAACAAGGAAACAAATTAAGATGATTAATTTAACTTGCATTGAATTGGAAAGCTATGGAAAGCTCATGGTCGGGTGGGTTTTATTCAGTACAGTTACACACAGTGATAGCACATGCAAAAGGAAACAGAATGCAATTGTTAGCCAATGGGAGGCTTATCTCTCCGTTCACATCAATTGAGTCAGATTTGTATTTTATCAGACAATAACACACTGACCCATTTAGTAAACATAAACCTGCTCTGTGCAGTTCACAAATGTTATCCAACAGGATTTCAGAGTAATGAAGGCTGCAAAATTCAAACAGTTACTTCTTGGTGCCATTTTTGGCTGACAATGTGCAAATTAAATGTTGCAGCTTTAAATGCCTGTTTATAGCCAAATCAAATTGTAATGGTTCTTTTTGTGGGACCAATTGTAGAAGGCTAGAACAGCTCTCAGCCATAACAGGCTCCCTCCAAAGATGTCATTATTTTTAAGCTTTTCCTCTTGAAAAATCCTTCAGTGCTTTGCCTGAGCTGCTCTTTCTGTTTAGAGCACTTTCTGGGGATGCTGCTCTCCGACTCAGTTGAAGTAGAGTACACCAAAGCAATGCACTCCCAAATTGCCAGTTGACTTCACCACTGTGGAGAACTCCAATTTGGTGGGAGAAAGTCTCAGGCAGGGAAAATTGACTGATTGATTGTCCAATAAGATTTCACGGTTTATGGCTCTGCCTTCTATCGACCAATTTATCAGGCATATTGTGTTATTGTTTCTCTGGCCACTGGTGCCAAAAACCAAGGACTTTAGACATTCTATGATTACACACATAATCAATACACATTTTTCAAGGTTATATCTCAGAAGTCAAGAAGTAAAGTTCAATGAAGATAATTTAGACCACAGCGTATTGATATAAACTTAACAGAAAATAAAATTGAGCAGTTAAATTAATAAAAACAATTAAAAAATGTTTTATTTTCTCAAATATCCAATATATCTTATAGAGTTTGATTGGTGGCCAGTCAAACATTGCTTAGGTAAGTGGGGTGGTTATGGGAGAATTTGAATTTCAGTCAAATTCAAGTCAAGCCACTTTCATTTATATAGCCAAAAATCACTTGTCTCAGAGGGCTTGACAATCAATACAACATATGACATCCTCTACCTATCAGGGCTGGATTAACCCACTAGGGGGCCCCAGGGCAAACATTAGCTGTTGGCACCTTTTGACCCCAACATTTTAATCATCGACCCAGCACTAACACTGATGAAAGGTCTCCAGGAAGCCATTGCACACGGCTATTGTTCACCAAGAAATTGAATGTAACCAAAAAAACAAAAAATGTTTTTACAGTTCTGTTTGTCTACAGATTAAAAATACACACGTTAATTAGTATGGTAGGTGTTCTTGAACTTTGGACACGACCAGGCTGGCTGTTTCCCCCAGCATCCAGACTTTATGCCAAACTGAGCTAATCAGCTCCCAGCTCTAGCATGGGGAGTGGTATCAATCTCCTTATCCACCGCGCAGCAAGAAAGCAAATAAGCAAATAAGCATATTTCTTAAAACTATTCCTTCAAGAACCACTTCACTTTACAAAGATTTAAATTAGCTTTGGCACTTTAGGATGTTGGGGGTAACAGGGTAACAGGGCGGAAGTCGTTTAGGCTCACTGCAGTAGAGTGTTTTGGCGCCAGCCCAATGGAGGTGGTTGTGAAGCACGGGGGGACAGCTGCTTGGGCCAGTGACAGGTTGAAGATGTCATTCAAGACCTCAGTCAGCTGCACAGCACAGGCCTTGAACATGCACCCACGGAAGCCATCAGGTCCAGCAGCCTCACGTGCTTTAACCCTGCTCAGTGCAGCACACGCGTCGGTGAGGGAGAGTGTGAGGGGCTGGTGGTCCCTCAGGGAGCACTGCCTTGATGGCCACCTCCTAGTCCCTGTCAAAGCGGACATAAGAGGCCAAAAAAAGATACAGTTTACAATGTGCTAGTGGTGCACACAGTATTACTGTCACAAAACAAAATTGCAATTAATTAATTAAATTACCACTTATCAGAAAGTGGTAATTAACTCATTAACTTAACTTATTGCCAGATGGAGGAGCTGGGGCTGTTTTTCTGTCACTGAACAATCTTGTGTCACTTGTTAACTTACCATACCTCATGTGCTTGTGTGTATGAACATATACATGTCTATACTCATACAAACAGTGGGCACAGACTAGTGCCACATGAGAATCATGACAGTGGAGGGAAACGCGTAGAAGCAAGCCAATTTAAAGCCATTTATGATCCTGTTATTCAGGAGGCAAGCATAAAAATAACAATATCAAGTAAATTGCGGGTTGTCATTATTTATCGTGGGCCTTCTTTCCTTCCGTGCGTGCTGTGAAGTGATTGGATTGCAGTTATTAGCAAAGACTCTCTGCGGGTGTAATTGTCATATCAGGCCTGAGTCATGGGGAGATGTGTGATGGCTGTGAGCAGCGAGGAAAAGAAGGGAGGGCTGACAATAATTGGGTTTGTTACATTTGATTGATGCACACTTTCATCCAGCTTCTCATCATTTTCTCAGGGATTATGTACTATAAAACATGATGTAATTACTGTTGAGATCTTGGCCTATCAACAGTTTATCTACTTTGGAAATCACTCCCGTAATGTTGCAGTGGAAATGAAGTACCTTAAGGCTAATGGCTGGAGCTGCAGATAATATACTGTGCAATGTCTTAAAGAGAGCAAGGAGCAGGCCTGCTTCCACTTACATAGAAAAAACCCATGTTTTATTAGCCATTGCAGCAGAATAGTAGAGCTACCTGCAGACCGTTCTAAAATACAAAACAATGTACAGACTCAGGGTCAGTGTTGCAAAATATTGAAAATGATCGCTGCTGCAAGATACCCAGAATAAAAGGATAGGTGGCTGTGGCAGTTAGGCAGTTCAGGGGCAGCATGCGCCTCATCATAGGCCTCACATTTGATGATTAAATATCTGTTGTTGTGCCAGCTGTTGAAAGCATATCATCATTTGATCATTTCCAGTGTACCTTTAAAATAGCTAATGTTATGCTTGCTGTCCTCCAAGCTAGACAACTAAATATGTTGTTTGTCATTTCCCTCCAAAACAAACTGATGCCACTATCGGCAGAATGACACAGATTGTCACTGCCTGCCAAAAATGTTCCCAAAATGATTCATATGACTTTGGTTTTGGGCACAAAAAGGACTTGGTTACGGTTAGGGAACCTTTGTCGTTATTGTCAACAAATCCCATATAAACACCAAGCCAACAATGTGTTAGTCCATCTCTCAGTACTTCCTGACTAACTCTATCCTGTCTGTGGCTCTTAGTCCCAAGTATTTTGGTTCCCACTGAACATGTAAATTAATGGCGCACTAATGGCTAGTTTCATTTTTTTTAAATTCAGTAATTTCCTAATACTCAAATTTTTATCAAATGTTATCCAGACAGGAGGAAATAGTGCATTTTGGGGACTATTTCCAGTGGCGGATATTCAGTGACATTTGGTGCACTACTGAGTTTTCGGGGCAGCAGGACAGTGTATGTGGGATTGAGTCAAAATAAACCACTGTGTGTATGTTCATGGTGATGAAGAAACATGTCACCCAGTGTAACAGTGTGGCTCATTGATGTTTTTTAAATGTTTTTGTACAACAGTGGAGCTCTATGGCACAGATGAAAACCATTAGGCTTTGGATACACGGGCTTAGGATCAGTTCATTGTTGGTTTGGCTCTGCACATTCAAAAATATTACACAGCTACAGCCACCTTCTCACGTGTCGTATTTTACTGTGATGTACATTACATACATTCTATGCACTGTTCTAATATGGAGGACGGGTAGGTGTTTATTATGTTACACATTGCAAACAGATGTGAGAGACAGATGTGGAAAAAGAATGAATAAATGGCACTGGTTGCAATAATCACTAGATGACAAATAAGTACTGTAAAGGATCATTAAGTTAAATGCCAAAGCAAACATTTGTTTTCAGTGTAACATCCTGGCAATGATCTGATTTTTCTAATATGTCTCCAATGATCAGGTGATCATATGTAGGACATTAACCAGACTGCAATACAACTATATACATATTGTACATATACATCACAATTTCTTCAGTATCTTCCTTTGTTATGTTTAAAGCAATGGGTCTTCCATCACACCACTCTCTCCATGCTGAGAGCACTTGGATGATTCGCTTTGTTCTCCGCTACAGCCACATTGCATGGAAGGGAATCAATAAAACTAAAATAAATGTTTAAAAATGTCTCAAATACGCCAGTATCATTTGTTTTTTCTGAGGCACAAAATCTATTGTTTTTAATCTGTTGGAGAAGAATGGGCTCGATTTTGTGTTTAACACCTCTACGGAGAGGCATGGAAGTGGTATAGCTTTAATTAGGTTTGCTTTACCGAGATACTGGGTTCGTTCTTCGCTCTCTCTTTTTAATTAAAGATGCACTGGCCTCCGTCTGCAGTCAGCCTTGCTGCAGAACACAAGAGAGAGTGTGTATATTTATGTTTGTATGTGTATGTGTATTCAGGGTGGTTGTATAGGGGGTAACACCGAGAAGACCCTACACATGCTTGTATCTCTGTCGGGGACCTGATACTCATACCATTTTATCGACCAAAGACTATATATAAACTGACGGACGACATGACAGCTCCCCAAAGTGAAGCCAAAACATCTGGATCGCCCCCTGGTGGCTGGCTGCAGTATAGGTCATAAACCCCGCCCCCTCCATATTAGCAGATGGGACATGGGCCAAACTCAAAAAAGTCAAAGTACACGTCAAATAAAATGTTCCCAAAGATGGTTTCTGTCATTTTAGGTAGTTCTAATCACACTGATGTTTGTTCAGGTGTTCGTTTGTCTGATGAGTTTGGTTTTAATTAGTTTTTTGATGCTATAAAAAGGGGGTAGGGACATCATGATTGACAACTTGTGGTGTGCTCGTGATTAAGTCGGCTGGGCGTATGGACGGGACCTCGATACCGCAGCTCCACTGTGGATCAGTACTGCGCAGACTCCAAATGTCACCAGCGCAAGATGGCAGCGCCCGTATCCGGGATATTTTGACTTCATTTTTGTACACTGGGAGGAAGTGGAGACGCGTTGTTCATCTTTATATACAGTCTATAATACCGACCCATATGGAGTCCCAAAAGTGACAAATGGCAGCAGTGGTTATCTGATAAGTCAAAAACTATGATTAAATTCATTTTGCATATTGAATTCAGTTAGCTGAATAATTTGAATGTATTTTACAAAGCATTTCTTTTTATTTATTTTTTACTTTACTTTCAATCAGTTCACCAGACAGCCCCCCCACCCCTATCATCAGGACTTTACCAAAGCATCTGATTTAATATTGCAAATTTCTCACAGTGGTCTATTTCCAATATAATGATCTAAATGAATGCAGAAAATCAAACGATATCGTGCTTTTTAGTCCCTATATGCTTCTTTCATTGAATACCTTGATGCAAATGGATGGCGTCTTTTTGAAGGTCAACACAGACAAAAGTGGAGTTTCAAGAAGATGATCGTGTGTATGTTGCACAGAGAAAATGTAAAGTTACAGTAGTTACAGTGGAAGTTGCTACAAAAAAAAACACTTAAAGATAATTCAAAGTCAAATAAAATTATTTTAAATGTATTGTATCAACTGATTGGAGATACTGTAACAGACAACAACGTTAACCTTATTATAAATCAATTAACATTATTTAGCCCACTGTATGTTTTACTGTGATAAGTTCATTTGTTGCCTCTGGGACACCATAGTGCAGATTGCACACACAGTGCATTAGCAACACATGTACTGTTTACGTAATCTTATTGGGCAATGTGCTCATGTGTCAGATTATGTACTTCACTGGGCCTGTGTTGATACGATTAATTGGGATTAAAGCATGTGAATGGTAGCTGGAGAACCATGCTGGTTAAATCAAACCATGCCATTAAATATTCTTTTGAACAGCTTCTCTTTTGAAGCTGTGATTCATAAAAGACAGACATTGCTAAATCTCTGTTGGTCAGTGTTGGCCTAAATCAAACCAGAATAATCAAATTGCATGAATGACTGCATAATTTCAATGATTGGAGCAGAAGAGGCTTTGGAGCTGACTAATAATCAGATTTGGGTCAGTACAGCATAAACCAAACTGTTAGTTATTTACTCTTCTGCCATTGCGCCAAGTCTCCTGAATTACAAGTAAAAGCTGTGAGCTTCAGTTCTGCTGTATTTTTGAAATGTGTGAAGAGTGAAAAGTAACATTTCTCTTGTGTTGTGGCTACCTATCCAACAAAATATTAAAACCCCTCCATGCTCCATTTCCAGTTCCACAGATGGAAGATGAGAGCTTTCATAATGTCCAGAAAGAATCAAAGCTATTGCTGATTGTTCCAGTGAGAGGTGCTCTTTGTTAATGTGCCCAGCAACTGTTTATGATAATTACAGTCTTTCACAGTTGACAGAAGGTGAGAGGTCATAAGCTGCTAATGGGCTCCCAATAGCTTCTTTGTGCTCGACATGCTAGATAACAGTTGTTCCACTAGTTAACATGGCAGCAGAAAATGGTCAAATAATAAAGAGAGGAATTAAATTATAATTTCAATGTGCTGAGGAGGAATTTACTGTCACCATGGTCAAAAGGCCCGTTCACAGAAATGTCCATTAATGTCTAAGCCTCTCTACATGTATGTTTATGCATATTTACACTGCAAGGTTGGGTGCAGAGCACCCTACAGAGGCAAAGTGCAGTGTCACTTTACATCACCTACAGGTGGCAGGTGCTGTAGCAGGAAAGTAGAGCTGCAACAATTAGTCGATTAATCAATTAGTCGATCGAAAGAAAATTAATTGCCAACTTTTTTGATAATTTCAGTCATTATTCAAACAATAATGTCAAACATTTTTAGCTGGTTCCAGGATTTGCTGCTTTTCTTTGTCATTTCTGACAGTAAATGAAGAGTCTTTGGGTTTTGGACTGTTGGCTGGACAAAAGAAGCAGTTTGAAGACGTCACTTTGAGCTCTAGGAAATTGTGATGAGCATTTTTCACAATTTTTTGACATTTTATAGACTAAACGATTACTCGATTTATTGTGAAAATAATTCAATTCAGTTTTTATTCAATTCAGTTTTATTTATATAGCGCCATATCATAACAAGGTTATCTCAGGGCACTTTTTCATATAGAGCTAGACCGACTCTTTATATTTACAGAGACTCAACCCAATAATCATCAGATTAATGATAACGATAATGAAAATAATCGTTAGTTGCAGCCCTACAGGAAAGCACTGAGACAGTTGATAGGCAAAAAAAAAGAGCTTAGCAAAGACCATTTGGGAATTATGTAGATATGTGAATTCTATTTTATGACAGGTAAGAACCCAACAGTCAGGAAGGATGTGGGTGTATAAAACCATTTTTGTCCTTTTTATCCAACACTGGTATCTATCATGGACAGCTGTCATCTCATTGGTTGTGCATTGAAAGCTTGGCCACAAATGAGGTCAAAGTAAAAACTTAAGGTATTAAATACAAGCACTGTACAACACCGAAGGTGTTGCTGCCATGAGGTTTGGCTACTTTGTTGTCTCAGCAGGAGAACACTGGCAGTTCTAATGATTATGTGTAGAGGGCCTAAGACATTCAATTAAATATATGTGTTCAGCAGAGTCAACAACTGTCAGATGCTAAAAGCTGGCAGAAGTCAGTCAGTTAGCTGTAAAACTGGGTTTACACTTGAGAC
Organism: Macquaria australasica; assembly: GCA_005408345.1. NCBI lineage: Eukaryota > Metazoa > Chordata > Actinopteri > Centrarchiformes > Percichthyidae > Macquaria > Macquaria australasica. The sequence continues at coordinate 1,185,578 of SEMN01000042.1, read as the reverse complement.
GGCAGTCCAGCTGTAGATATCTACGACAGTGCTTTAATTACTGTATGTTTCAAACTGTAACTGTGTTTACTTTCTTTCATTTACATTGTGACATAGAGTGATGGTGGGTCACACTTATAGAAAAACCTCGGAGACTGTTGCCATGCAGTCACTGGGTTTACGTTGTTTCATTCACTTTGATAGAGAGCAGGGGTCATGGTGAGCAGAAGGTTTGCAGTGGAGATGTCTTTGTTAGATGTGTGCTACTGAAAAGGAGATTACTGAGCCTTTCTTCAAGTTGCTTCATGTCATCTTCACTCTCAACAATCTCCGCCAGAATCAAAAACTTGTAGGGCAAAACACAAACAGCCGAAGCTGACCAATCAGTTCTTGGGTGCCATAAACCTTTAACACCCAACCGGTCGAGGCAGATGACCGCCCACCCAGATCCTGGTTCTGCTCGAGGTTTCTGCCTGTTAAAAGGGAGTTTTTCCTTGCCACTGTCGCCTAGTGCTTGCTCATGGTGGGAATTGTTGGGTCTGTAAATAATATTATAGAGTACGGTCTAGACCTGCTCTATATGAAAAGTGCCCTGAGATAACTTCTGTTATGATTTGGAGCTATATAAATAAAATTGAATTGAATTGGAAAACTATAATCAGTATAAATATAAATAATATTAATATAAAGTCTATGTGATTTCCTATAGCAACAGCTACAAGCTGGATGTGATTAGGTTTGGAACATTAATCTGTAATATAAATTAATGTCCACACCGAAGGCTAATTTGATTCACAATTTGTACTGTATCTCTAAAGTAACAAAAAACAAGCAGAGGAAATTTCAGTTAGGAATTAGAGTTTTACTTTCACCCGCTCTTCTCAAAGCAGGACTCAAATTCAGTACCAATAGCTGAGGTAGTGAGGGATAAATAACCCTAAAGTTGGCCTATTTGAAAATGAAAACATAAAAACTCCTTTGAAAAAATCCCTAGAAAACTACTTGTGTGGATTTAAAAACACTGGCACGCTCATCACCACTGAGGCAGTGTCTCAGTTACCATAGTGATGGGAAGAAAGGAAAACACTGCTCCTACCTTGGATAGTTAAATGTTGCAATGAATGTGTAGGAAAAAAACTAATTGTATACACCTGCACAACACACTGCTGTCACATCTATGAGGTGGTGTCATCAACAGTAATTGATATACCATCTTATTTATTTCAGTGGTAGTTAGGTCCAGTATGTGTACCTGTTTTAAATACCAGCATAAGAAGTTATGGAGGTATATGTACATTTCACAACTACATGCCTGTACAAACAAATACTGGTGTGTTTTGGTGTTTGTACTGCATGTCTTGACATTGCAGGAACTCTGGTATTGATCTGTAACTAAACAGTGTTTTCTGCTCTTTCATCAAGATTACATCAGTATCCTAGCAGTCATGCAGCCTCTGAGGTATAATGTAGCAGCACATGAGCTACAGTAGATATAACATATTATATACTGAGCTGTGTCAGCAATGATAAAACTGATGCTTGAAGTTCCTGTTATTGAGGGTGGAAAGCAGTCATTGGAAAGATTTACATTATTACAAATTACAAGTGATCACACAATGGTGGTGAAGTCATGATGGTGATTGTAAGTGGTACTAATAATGACTGTAGTTTGCACCATGAATAAACAGTTCTACAATTCTACAATTGAACCATGGTCTTGGTCTTGTAGGAAAATGTAAATGTATTACATATATTTCACAAGATACATGCATGTAGTTCACATGTGAACACATCCATTTAAAATGTGATTTTGTTTTTGTAAGTGACACATGAAACAAATTGAAATTTGAAAACAACATGAAATTTCACATTTCAAAATAGTTGGGATTAAATATATATTATAGAAAAAAATAACAGAGGGGGTCACAAAGATATGGTTTTATATTTAGCTTTTAATTAGACGTATTAAGAAACTCTCACGCTGTTGTACTGTTTTTTGCTCCATAATCTAACATTTCTAGCCTCAAAATACCGTGCAGTGAAATCATTATCATTAACATTTGTATCACTACTGCAAGGCAAATTTATGATTAATTAATTTATGACTATTAAAACAGACTTTTTGTTTGGCCTGCCACCACTAGTGAAAAGAACAAACAGTTTGTTTCTTCCCCCTCATGCAAATATCTTACAGCCTGCATACTGCTAAAACTCCAGCCAAAGGAATATGTCAAAGCTGTTAGCCATCTTTAATGATTTTTTTTTTCTGTCACGACACAGTTATATTATAAACAACACCTGCCTGACAATATATTTGGGGATTTATTTGTCTGAGAGAGACAACGGAGTCATAGAAATGAGGGACGTGCAGTGAAAACGGCTAACAAAGACAGATGGTGCGTGGAGCAGAGGTATAGAGGGGAGGAAGCGGGAGGAGTAGGAAACAGGGAGTGAAGGGTGGAGGAAAGAGAGGAGAAAGACATGGTGGAGGAGTTGCTTGGAGGGCGGGAGGAAGAAGAGAAGCAGTAAGAAGACGTTAGTTATCTCCCCAGCTGTTTGTGTGAACAGAGCCGATGTGCCGACTCTTGCTGTCTCTTTTTGTGTCCGTCTATCAGCATCTCTTATCTTATTGACAAAGCATGTGGTGTCCTGAAAGCTGGGCCTGGACCCAAAGCCAGCCCGCAGAGCCTGAGAGGAGCACAGAGTCATAGATATGGGGGATTATCTCTTATTATGGACATGCCTCGCTTTGCACCCACCCTACCTTACATCACAGGACTGGGACTGCTGGCGAGCACACACACAAACACAGCAGCTTTACACATGGTTCACTAGCCCAGCCAGTGTGTGTTTGGGCTTGCCCAGCTCAAAAGCCTATCTCACACATCAGGCACCCTCTCAGATAGGCCTTATCAGTAGGTAAAATATGCCAAGTGCTGCGAAGACTCATCCCTTTTCCACTATTTCACCTGACAGGAAGAGCCATATGTGATGTTCAAGAAGTCTGACAAGCCGCTGTACGGGAACGACCGCTTTGAGGGCTACTGCATAGACCTGCTGAGAGAGCTGGCCAACATCCTCGGCTTCACTTACGAGGTTCGCCTGGTGGAAGATGGGAAGTACGGTGCCCAGGATGAGAACACGGGCCAGTGGAATGGCATGGTCAAGGAGCTAATGGACCATGTGAGTCTCTAAACATCATTATTGAAGATGGTGCATGAATGTGATCCCAGCAGATGTCAACTTACACCTATTCTTAGAGGATCATTCTGGTTTATAAAATGTGGGTCTTATTTTCATAGTTTTGAAAAATGATTATTTTAGTTATGATAACATTGTACACACCAAGTAAATTGCTAAAATTTGGGAATGCGGCAACGTTGCTACAGTGACCACGTTTACATGCACACTCATTTTCCACTATTATTCCAAATTTTCCGAATTTGATACAGATCAGGTAAACAGCATATTCCGTTTGAATATTCTGAATTAGGCCTTATTCTGAATGTAGCATGTTCCATTTAAGACATGTGGGATATGCCAATATTATTCAGGTTTTAGGAGCATTCTTTGGACATATATACAGCAAATTCAGATTATGCGTCTCAGTTGGGGTTTTTAACTCAGATTGCGACACACGGCCTCTTGCCTGTTTACGGTCAGCTCTGTGCGTTGGAAACAAACCAACTAGCCAACAGTTTGCAAGGCTGGGGTAGAGATGCATGCACAGAAGAAAAGCCCATATTTCTGGTGAGAAGGAAAAACATGCACACAGGTTTTTGGATATGTGCAAATATCAATTCAATTCAATTCAGTTTTATTTATATAGCGCCATATCATAACAAAGTTATCTCAGGGCACTTTGAATATCACCAACCTTTTCAAGAAGGTGGTTGGATGAATGAAAGAGGGAGGCTGAGTTCACACAGTCGAACAAGGCTGCTGTAAACTGTAATATTAGTGGAATATTAATTTTCATTAGCCATGTATACAGCTTAGTAGGAATATTGTCTCTCAGAATAACGGCAAAAACAGAATATTTTGTACATGTAAACATAGTCAGTGAAGACCCACACAAAGAAACAATAGCAGTCAGATGATCAGACAGGTTGTAAACACCAGTTTATCCAGATTATCTAAACCACTTTATTTGGAGGTAAAACTGAAAGTAAGCATACCTGAAATGTCAGTATAACTGACCATTGCATGGGAAAACTGAAGCTGTGCCCGAATTCCCTACTACTTACTAATTGTTGGTGGATTTTATGTAGTATGTTCACGTGGAAAAGTGACAAAGTTAAGTGCAAGCTAAGAGTTCAATATGCAGACTAAAAACCACTTGATTTTTGAGGGTGTTGTTGATGTAATGCAGATAAGAAATGGAAGAGCTGCTCACAGCTGCAAAACATTTAAATAAATTGCAAATGGTGGTAAGACAAAAAAGAGAAAAGAAAACCATTTTGCTTTTATTTGTGAAGTTGAACTGGCAACGGCAATCTAAAGTGCCAGTTTTATTGCTGTCAGACGGCACATGTTTTGTATAATTTCCTGTTAGTACAAAACGGTAAGGAATGTTGATTTCTTGTATACTAACTGTGTAAAAGTATAGTGTAAAGATTAGTAGTAAAGATAAGTAAAATACATACTGTACACAATTAATATGTAGTTTGTTTGCGCACAACTACATTAAGTACAGCAGGTCAAAGTTGAAGGAGGAAGTTGGTCTGTAAACTAACATGGGGGTCTTGTTCACAACCTGTCTGATCATCTGAGTTGTTGTGTTTCCAGATCTGCCTTTTCTTTTCGTGATATTGTCGTCTTTCCAGATCTCAACACTTAGCTTAGGTAGTGTAATATTATTATTACTGGTAGAAATGATAATCCAACTTATGAAAATAAAATGTAAGTTTTTATCCTTATCCTTTAATATATCCAGCATTGTGAGCAAGCAGAGCAGAACAAAAAGTTTTCAAGTGAAAATTATAAACTAAAGGTGAAAGCAACGGTTTTGGGGTTTTAAAAAAATATCTTTGTTTTGTATGTCAGGAGAGTTTGTTGTAGTGCTGAAACAATTAGTCAATGAATCTATTACTTGAGTGACAAAAAAAAAAAAGAATGATCAATAACTTTGGCAATTTGCTTGATAAATGACTTCAACATTATCTAACACTTCTTTGGTTTTTGGACTGCTGGTCAGACAAAACAAGCAATTTAAATATAAGAGATATGCTTTATTGATGCAGGGAAGTGTCACAGCGAAAACTACCAAAATAGATGCCTAGTATACATAACAGAAAGAGCCCAAAAAAACAGAGTACTATATACTTTGCGAGCAGATGTCACCTTGGGATCTTATGATGGGCATTTTTCACAATTTTTTGTCCCTTCATCTCGACTATGCTATCTTGTCATACATTAAGAACAGATTGTGCCAAGCATGTGCTTTTATTTTTTTATTTTATTTTGGTGCTAGTTCCATGACTTGTTTAAATATTAGCTTAAACTATTATATCAACATCTATTACCATCTAAATGTTTGGTTGGAAAGAATAAGATGTAGTGAGGAGGTGTATTACACTGAGACACACTAAGAGGGAAAGAAAATGAAAAAGAAAGAAGAGGGAGGTAAAAACTACCACTATTTGAGTACAGTGATGCGAGGAGAGCATAGATTCTGTTGTGACTTGTTTCCCCTACAGAGCTTATTAAAACATACACACAAGCACATACAATCTGCTCACAGTGTAGATCATTACAGCTGACAAAGTCCCAGTTAGGATAAACTGCATGGGCAGAAAAATATCAGGCGCTACACGGCCAATAGTCAATATCTGACCCCATTAGAAGCAGCACCCACGAGGGTTCAAGTCTCCCTTAACTCCTCCAGACTTGTCTTCTGCTTCTGCTCTTGACCAGTCCAGTGATTGGCTGTTGTGACAGATAGTCTGGTCTTTTCATAAGTGAAGGGCCTAATCCCCTGCGAGATGATGTTCAGCATGGGTTTGCCCCACTTCTTGCACAGGGTTCAGCTTGACTTAGACAGATGGTGATTGCAGCAGACAGGCCCTCAGCAGACTGGGGAGTGTGGACCCACAGAAGTTCAGCTGAGGAAGAAATGCTGAATTGAGCTGAACAAGTTGGAAACATCCTGTCAAAGGAATTTAGCAAAATTATCTTTGGTCTGTCTAATGCTCAAAGTGCAGTAAACACATCCTGATGTATTTACACTGTGTAGGGTTGTGTTAGAATAGTTTGGATATATTCAGAGATGCAATACACGATGTATCATAGCTGTGAGCAGTGAGCTCAGTCAATTCATCCTCGAGTGATATATGGCAACCTTCATAAGACAAAAAGGATATATCTTTGAGAAATGAACCTCTTGACCTTGCTGTTGTGTTTAGCATTTATAGTCACAATGCAGCCCGAGATTTATTAACTGTCAACGGCACAACATTTGTTTTCACCCTAGATATGGTAACATGACTTTCCTGGGCTCTATACATGCCTTCTCTATATCTCTAAAGCACACGTCTCATATAAGCTCGACTTCTCGACTTCTGTGCTTGCCAAACAAGAGATTATGCCATATTATAAATAACTCTATAGAAATGTCATGTTAATGTTCATTAAATATCAGAGTACACATACACACAGCTGCCTGTGTGTATGTGTGCCAGAGTAGAAACACATTCTGTAAGCAACCCCACCTCAACAAAACAATAACCCTAAGGCTGAATTCTCACCAAATCAGGCACTGCAGTGAAAATTCCAGTCCTCCCATTCATTTGAACATGGGTAGTGCGTTTAGGCTGCTGCGATGAGGACCGCAGGGGGTGCCTAAAAAAGTTAAAACAGAATCAACTTTTGGAGAAACACAACCGATGTCACGCTGCAGTGTCCAATCACCTACGCCAGCAATCAGACTGGAAGACGCTCAGGTGAAGAAGAACCTTGTTTACCATGTAGCATTGTAGCATTCCACTATTTACTGAGCAACTGTGAAGATGGAAGAGAGACTGATCAATTGCCGCTGTGATGAGCTGTACAACCCTGCCATGAGAGGGTACACAGACGTTAATCGCCGTGCAGTCGCTTGGCGTTGCTCTTCAAGTTGGGATTTCTGGTTAGTATTTCTACTTGTGCTACAATCAGCATGGCCATGTAGTGACACTCCAACACTGCCGCACAGCCCTGCTCTAATCTGATTTGGTGTGAATCCAGACTAACTCTTGACAAAACTAAGATGTAGCAATTGTCATGGGTTCTGCTTTTGTTTCCGCTGTTCTTGGGCTGGTTTGGTAAAAAGTTCCTAGAACCAAACTTTGGTAGTGCAGAATGCGTGGTTATTAATGAGACTGAAAAAACTGCAAAGTGGTGCAAGGCACTGGATTCATTTTGAGCCACAGACTGGCAGACCCCCAGCAGAGCTCTGCCTTGGCGCATACAAGTGTGTCTCATGTTCATGTAAATGTGTAAAAACAATAACAACAATAATAGCACCACTTCTAACATTGTTGTCTGACACATAACCATTTACTTCACTACCAAACAGTGCATCAAAATGATGAAAGTCGAACCAGCTTTTGCCTTTTTATGGCGTATATCCAAAATGTCCTGTTTTGTAAAATACAGTGGAAATGCAATTAATAATTTAGTACCAAAGCCTCACACAAGGTTCTTAAAAGTCCATGTTATTGGTTGTTGGTTGTTAAGTTATTGCAGTTGAAAAGGATAGGAGCTTATCTGTGTTCCCAGGGTCCTATGTTCCCCAGTTCAATATTCTGTTAACACACATTGACCCTTCTGTTTCTGGGTAAACTCTTACTCTTTGACAGAAAGGTCTGTCTCTGTAGGGATTCTTTCCATAATGTTGTCAGACACAGAATAACAGTCTAAGCCTGTCAGTGGCAAAACAAGCACTTTTAGCTGCCGCGAAAGTTGCCCGTAAGGATTATGTTGCAGCCATTGCAGCCTGTTCGCGGCTGCCGGCTGAGGTGATCTACTGGACCAGTTCCAAAACTTTTGCTAACTATTATTCATTTCGACCCCAAAATTTGTAAAAATAGGGCCCAGGTTTAAAAATACTGGAATTACCCTTTAACTATAATACTATGATAGGTTACAGCTACCAGCCATTCTAACAAAAGGAGAAAGTAGGTAAACAAAATAAATGAAAGCTTTGATTTAGGTTCCAGAGAGAACGTTGAGTTTAGTAGTGGGAGAATACTTGATGAGTGGAAAGAGAAAGTGGGCTTTAAATTTCTTGCTAAGTGCCTTGGGACAGACTCTGTAGTGTGTAAAGACCCTGTTTTCTTAATTTGATTGCCTCTAAATGCTTCCCGTGCCCGTGACTTATAGCCTATCTCTCTTCCCTTTTATGTTTGCTGTTGACAGAGAGCTGATCTGGCAGTGGCTCCCCTCGCCATCACATACGTACGCGAGAAGGTTATCGACTTCTCCAAGCCCTTCATGACGCTGGGTATAAGTATACTTTACCGCAAGCCCAACGGGACCAACCCTGGGGTCTTCTCCTTCCTCAACCCCCTCTCGCCTGATATCTGGATGTATATTCTGCTGGCTTACTTGGGTGTCAGTTGTGTGCTGTTTGTCATAGCCAGGTAACATGTCACTTCCAGTGATCACAGCTTAACACACAGTCAGACACATGCTTAGCTGCCATGGCTCAGCCTCGCCCATCTGACTAACAACAGGCTCGCTCATAGTGACAGCTTACCACTCAGTGATAGTGCTAATGCTAATCAATGGTCATGTATCAAAGCTCAGACTCAACGTCATTGCTGTGTAATGTCTTGAATGCAGTTTACCATGAAGGATCACATGAATTTTTGCCTTCTTCCACCATTAGACATTTATAAAGAATTCATTTTTGCTTGTAGAATATCTTCAAATTATCACTTGGTATCGCTGTTAGGTTACTCTTGGCCTGCTTCTACTCACATTGGTGTCAATAAATCCCCAGGAGATACAGACATATACAGCAACACAGACCATAGACAGAGAAGTTGTAGGCCTATCAGCCGTTTGAGGGTTGTGTGTATGCGTCTGAGGGAGTGGCAGAAAGGTTGTGCACTCATATGGATATGTGTGCGTAAATGTATGTGTGGGATGTGTCAAGCTCGATGTGAACACTGCTGCCCCTCTCCCACCTTTCCCTCACTGTCCCGTGTCTTTATGCCGTCTTTTCTTTTCTCTTGTTTCCTTCACCTTGCTTCAAACGCAACAATGACTCAGTGATATAGTCTATCACTTTGTTCTACTAGTTTTGGTTCACAGTCTCCAATTATTAGCAAAAACAAATAGTCATATGGAGTTACAAGTAGCTGGTTTATTACAGTTTTGAGCTGTCACCTCACCAGATTAGACATTTTATGTAAAAACAAGAAGACAAATCTGCTTCTTGTCCTTGTAACCTTTGCTTAGGATGACAAACGTATGTCATGACTAACCTTCTCTGCTGTTCATAGCAGCTGGGAATCCATAAAGATATAGCCAAATATATCTGTCCAGACTGCTTTCAAAGCATAAAGAACTATTGGATATCAGATGTCAACTTCTGTCTTTTTTCCCATTAAACCTTACATTTAGGGTTATTTTCTGTAGTTGCTTTGGATTACTTTCTCACTTCTGCACTAAAGTTATCTTATAAGTGGGGCTATGACCTGTGATTTCAGGTCTTTCACTGCAGTTAATCGGTGCCACCCAAGTTCAAATGGCATTGCACTTGTTCAAAGAAACTAAACCCAAGGACGGAGTGCTGCAGAGTTTAATTACTTCGCTCCAAACATGTTTAATGTGAACATTTCTCAAGACATACGTGGTTCTAGAACTTATTTGGAGTTGCACTAATGGTGTTGGTGATGGAAAGTGATGAAATGATACAGTACATAAGGGCTATGTTGAGTTGGTGGATGCCTTCTGTAGAGGGTTAAGGAAGTATGGGCAGAGCATTGTACTGATTTATAGTAGGAAGCCATAATAAAAATGCAGGAACTCATATTATAACTGTGCTTTAGATAAAAACATTCTATAAATAATCAGAAATGTTTTCATTGCATTTAAAGTTTTTGTAAGAGCTTTTCTTTGTTGGTGTCACTGAGACTTAATGTGACCTAACCTTAACCATACTGTAAGAAGACCTTGCATAGAATGGTAGGTGTTGTACTCATAACGGATACAATCAGCTGTATATCATATATTTTGTGTTCATCTACTCTACAGTTTAGTTTGGTGATGCAGGCCACACCAAGAATGCTTTGGCTGGTGAAATGATACAACGTATATATTGTCTTTTCTTTTAGTGTCTTTGCTCAGACAAATTCTCTCAGTTGATGAAACGAGGCCATCGTTTCTGGAAGGCTCACTCACTTGATCTAGTGGCTGTTGCTTGTGGCTGCTGTTTGAATGGTGAATGGTTTGAGTGGCATGCTGAGGAAAAAAGAGAAAGAAAAGTACGTTAACTCTAAAACTTTTGGGGGACATCGGCTCTCTTGCAGCTGTGACCCAACAGTTTTACTGTTAATGTGTTTTCCGATGTTACTGGCGATATGATCACACAAGAGAATAAAAAGCAGCAACTGTCATCTAAGTTGGCTCAGAATATGCACCTATCTGTATTTAATATCACAATAAGTAAGTGTTTGGGTAAGTGTATACATTTCCCCCTCACTTTATTCCTTCTTTTCTCCTGTATACACAAATGCATGCTGGGCTACAGTTGCATGATTTTTGCTGTATAGTGTAGCACATAAACGTCTCACAAAATTTCATGAAATGAGAAGTCTAAAAGGCAGATAACGTATTGTGAACAGAAAATGTAGACATCCTTCCACCATGACAGAATTATGTGACAATGTTTACACTGTACTGCCAGACATTAGGTTAGTCTGATGCAAAGAGCTGGTGCAGTTGATCTATCATAGTAGTGTACATGTTAGATATCTTCCCCCTGTGGTGTGTAGTCATGCAGATAGTTTTGGTTTTATTTGCCCAGGGTATTTGTCTACCTCTCGTTCCAATACAATGGAGATGAATAGAATTTAGTTTATGACGCTCACCACAGACATTCGAACAGGGTCATAGCTAACCAGAAAGAATCACAGTTTCTAAATGTATCTCTTCATCTGTCAGTGCTAAGGTAAAGGTTTGGTCAGTTTTAGTCACAAGGACTACTTGTTTAGGGTTAGGGACAGATCTAAGGTTAGGGTCTGACATGGGATAAATAGCTACTTGGTTAAGCATAGAGAAAGATTATGTTTGGGTTAAAAACAACTACTTCATTCAGGTTCAGTTAAAAGAAGAACTAATTGGTTGGTTCCTTTTAACCATGATGTTGACTGTGGATAGGAAAGTGGAAATGCCCACTTCTCTCCTATGTCAAAGGCACAGGCTTTGTTGACCTACCAAGTTTTGTGGCCCTGAACATTGTCACACTACTTCTGCCTTTGCTCCTGACAGACGAGTCATCATCACATAAGACCCAACCGGTCGAGGCAGATGACCGCCCACCCAGAGCCCGGTTCTGCTCGAGGTTTCTACCTGTTAAAAGGGAGTTTTTCCTTGCCACTGCCGCCTAGTGCTGCTCATGGTGGGAATTGTTGGGTCTCTATAAATATGAAGAGTCGGTCTAGACCTGCTCTACTCGAAAAAGTGCCCTGAGATAACTTTGTTATGATATGGCGCTATATAAATAAAACTGAATTGAATTGAATATGAAGTTGCTTCTCAGTTAAATGTAAACATAAAGTAGTTTTTATTCATTTGCATAAAACAACAGATGCTATATTTTTTCTTGGGACAATCTCTGTTTATTCTATACACCCAGGTTTCTTTCAGATTCATAAAAAAAACCTTCTTTGTCCTATGTCCTCCACTTAATCCTTTCATGGTGGGGAAATGTATTTTTTTACCTTCTGTTCACATACATCATTTGTATGTTAAGAGATCACGCTCATTTCACAAACGTTTGTGAGACCAACCTGTGTAGCACATAAATTTGACAGGCAAGACCTAATACTACAAGGTTTAGTTCCACTGTGCATTTATTTACTTTGTATATGTGGGTGTGTGTGTGTGTGTGTGTGTGTGTGTGTACACATTGCACATTTTATCTATGTATGCTTGTGTTTGTGCTGTACTGTGTGACTGACTGTTTGTATGAGTGAGAGACTGACAGAGACTGAACAATAAGACTGACAGACACAGTGCTAGAGCAGCTCCTGCCCATGTGTAGGCCTATTCCACATTGATGATTACTCTGTTGTACTGCCACATGCCCTGATATCTCCATTTACTGATGTTAATGTTACCGGTTATTATTGCTTTTATGTTCCCTCTAATGACATCAATAGCACTACTGCTGTTTCTGGCGCAGGTGATGAAACAGCTGAAAGAAAAAAACCCTCTATAGTACATCACACCTCTGCTAAAGCCTGTGCATTATCACCTCGTTACACTTTGGGGAAACAAATTCCCTGCATCTTACTCATCAAGTCAATATTCTTAAGATAAGCGAGAAGCAGAGGTAAAGCTTAGAGACAGTAATCAATCAGAACTTTTGTGCAGAATATTCCTAGTTTCTCTAAATAATCATGACTCATGGTATTGACATCTAGTTCCCACCTGTCTTGCTCAAAATTAGAATATTTCTCTGTGTGCAAAGTCTTTCTTCCCTCACATCAAAGTGTAATCCGTCTGTCCTCAGTCTGAATGAAAAGCCTTTGGTTAAGTACGTGCTCATATTAAAGGCACAGCCCTCATCACGTGGTTGAAGTTCTCCCATGAATCCCGTCCATGTTCTCTATATATGCTTATAGTTTTTTTTATAGATTTCTTAGATTCTGAAAACATAACTGAGGTATTGAGTCTTGATAAGTAAAGAGAAGGTTGACAATTATAATTTCATTGGGCCTTTAAAGTAATTATCTTCTCCTTAATCAAGACATAAATCCATTCCAAAAGCATGTTCATGTTTTTCAAACTGTGTTAGATAGGAAGCTGCATTATATTAGAGCGGTTGATGGTTGATGATGACTGCACGATATCTGATATTTAATTAAAGAAAGGTGTCAGCCTGATGCCTAACAGAGATAAACCTGTATACACAGTACAGCAGTTATTTAAACTCCATCCTATGACACACTGGAAGCCAGTACAGAGACCTGAGAATTGGTGTTCACTTTTTCTGCATCTTTGTTTAGACTCGGGCAGCAGCATTCTGAAGGAGCGTTTCTGGTTTGACCTGTTCAAAGACCATTATAATAGTTGAACTGCAACATGCTTTGGAAAATGGTCAGCAGAAATGTAAGGTATACTGATCTGGGCCTTTATTGTACACTGCAGTATTTATAACAACATTGGTCAAAAGCTCATGTGTAGACATATAAGGTCTATCATCCTGTGACAGACCATTCTGACTCCCCTGACATTGGTGTTATCATACGAATCATCGCTGGAGTTTTTTGCAGGATGACCCTGCCCCCACAGAAAGATAAAAGTCTCACATTGTTTCTGCACTGCTGGTGAATTCCACGCTTTTTTTGTCCGTGCTTATCTCGGCACTGACCTTGCTCAAAGTTTCTTCCTCTGCAGCACAGATGACCTGAGATAATGTAAGGGCAGAGTAATTGGATCAAAATGACAGCAAGCAGTGCAGTGAGAGACAGGTTAAGCTGGGTTGTGTCCTGTAAACGGCATTGGTTTAGCATTCCCTGACCCAACCAGCGGCAGCAGCAGTCCAGCCAGCCGCTCTCATGATCCAGCACGGCGCTGACAACTTCGCTCATCCATGTTCATGGCGAGAGGTAATTGGCTTTTCACAACATGATTGGAGGAAACACACCCAGAGACCTCTGTGCAAGGGATTGGTTGACATAGTCACATATGCCACGGCTAGGTCGCAGTTCAGCTGAACTCAATTTGGCATCGCAAATTGACAAGCAGGCAAATCTGGGGCAAATTGAGTGAGCAGGCGGATTGATTTAAGGCCAAGGATTCTCTTAAAGCAGAAATAAGGGGGACATTCAGAGGTCCTTGAGCTATACTACATAATATCCTCCTGAGTGTTGTAGGGGTGACAAGGAATGCCACCGCTAACCACATTATAATGGCAAAGCCCATTAGCCAATGACAGAGCACAGTTATGATGCTGTCATTTATTGATATAGCCACACATCTTCATATAGAGTAATGTATTACAGTATTCATCCCAGTACTAGTGTATTTTACCTAGAGGACACTGGATCAAAACCTGGACTTGCGGCAGTTTAGCAGTTTCATCTGCACTATCCTCGATGCAGATGTTACAGCCACTCGAGGTTATCGTTTTTGACTTCCAGCACAGTAGAAAGGCACACACTGAGACAAGTCTACATTATGCATTGCAATTTGATTAGTCAAACCCTTGTGTCTGTTAAACAGCTTGAGTCAAGACAGGGCCCCAGTTCCCCCTCTACTCCAGCACAAACCAAATCAGGTCAGGATGCTTAATTGTAGACCAATCAACCTTTACTAATGTAATGTCACTTTTATTTAATATGAATAAATGAGAAATCTCTCTGCTTGAGGAGTGCGTCAGTGAGGGGGAGCGCCTGGGCCGGCGTGATGGGAATGAACCGTTTGATCTGCTGAATATTAATGCTCCTCCAAGATTATAAGGATTATTAGTTCTTTTCTCGGCTGACAATGGAGTTATTTTCAGACCCCATCGATTAAATTACTGAGGGAATTGCCTTTGATATGAGCACTCCCACACGAGGAGCCACTTTTGGAATATGAGTGGTGTTAATTTGAGCCCACTCCCCAAGTACTGTCTGTTATTCAAATTTAAAAACACACAAGAGAGATTCAGATGAACAGTCATTTAGGATTTATTTTGACTAATAAATTATTCAGTAAAGAAATCCAAATCAACATTTTACAGTCATTAAGGTAATAAACTCTTAATTTACAAATCCAATTAACAGCATAGCAATCTGAGGTATGTACATGAAGACATAGCAATGCTTATTGATTTGGGAAGTGCTCTCATGATTTGCAGTATCTCATCTCTGGACATGACTAACTAACCTTTGTTTTCTCTCCCCTGTCTCCCCAGGTAGGACGACCACTCTTGGTCTCTTTTATTGTCTACTCTTGTGTCTTTATGCAACTGCAGTAAATATATATGTGTGTGTGTGTGTTCTCTGTTAATTGTCACAGGTTTAGTCCCTACGAGTGGTATAACCCCCACCCTTGCAACCCTGACTCGGATGTAGTGGAAAACAATTTCACCCTGCTAAATAGTTTCTGGTTCGGAGTTGGAGCTCTCATGCAGCAAGGTAGACGCCTCTGCCTGCCCCCCTTTTTCTAGCACAAGTCCCACTTTTTTGCTGGGGGTCAACCTTGCTCTTTGACCAGGCCCATGACCATGCATGGGGGCCTCTGTGCATGATGCTAGATGCTTCACTGGTCGAGTCCAGCAGGAAGGACTGAGTGGGATTTGAGTGATGTGATTAATGAATGAGGATGGTGCTCCTGCATGCTCCCTACCCCCCACCCCCCTTCCCCCCTCTCCCCTTCCCCCCTTCCCTCCTCTCCCCACCTATTCACAGCCATCTGAACAGGTAAGTGTACCCACCCAGAATACATGAGATGGATCAAATGGGTGAGAATGAATGAGAATGTGGAGCTCAGCAGCTTACCCTGCCTGTTTGGTTTAGTTTACTAATGCCAAACCAATGCCATATCTTCTCAACTAGTTGGCATCTTCAGACTGAGAAAAAAAGTTTGACAGAAAATGGAATGTTATCCCTTTAATAATTTTGTGGCCTATATCTGTTACAGTGCATGTCACAATGGGAGATATGTTGCATTTTAAATTAGCATTTATTCAAAAGCAATTGCCAATGCAACATCTTTATGACAGGTAGTGATGATTTTAGGGCCTGGGAAGCATGAAATATGTGTCCTTGCATATGAACAGTGCAATGCACACAAAGAGCTAGCTGCTATAGTCAAAGCTGCTTTATAGGGTCAGTTCACCCAAATTACAAGAAAGAAAAAATGTCCTTACCTCTAGTTGTGTCTAGCCATGCAGATAGTTTTGGTTTTATATGTCCAGGTTTTGAATATCTGTCTCTGCCTGCACTCCAGTACAATGGAGGAGAAAGGAATATCATTTATATTAAACTAAATAATAGTTGTAATAATTTGAATGTTATGATCAACTGAATACCTTATTGTAAAATCCAACCACAAATGAATACTTTATTTTCAAATGTAGATACCACTGAATTTATAGCACAGATATATTTTACTTATGTCTATAAATATCTGAATTTATGCAGTTTGATTCCTCTCTGAATTTCCCAGGAGGTAATTCCACATGGTGCAATTTCAAAACCTTCATTTCAAGAGTATCTTTTAGGATTCATACATTCAGATAGAAAATTGAAGGGTCCAATATGAATAAATAAAGAAATAAAAGTTGCTCACATTTCACATCCAATTCTGATCTAAAAATCAAAGTCAGGTCAAAGACTTTGAGTTGCTCAAATTGATTATATTCACACACCAAAATTTAGGATTAAAAATTCAAACGTTTTGACCTTGGAGACAGCAGTTTGACAAAACAAACAAAAAAAAATCCAGTTCAGTAGTTTTTTTAAGAGCTTCCAACCATACCTCATGGTCTTCCCCAGCAACCATACTGTATATAGAATAACCCGCCTGTTTACACTCAAATACAACAACACCCACCTGAAATGTGGTTGAAAGCTCCAGAAAAAGCTAGTAAGTTGAGTTTTTTTTTTACACACACATTTGAATTTGAGAAAAAAAGAAAACCATCGACGCTACTTTAAATCACTTAATTTATGTTTTTAAGAAAAATATGTCAGTAATTATTAAGTAGTGTTTAATTTTCACCACTAGACAAATTAGATATTCAACTACAATATGCAATTGCTTATAATTATAAATTATTTGGCTGTTATTTGCGTCATTACATTTAAAAAAAAAAAATCAACAACAGAATTGGAAAGAGTACCAGTGTTCCAGGTACTCTGGATAATCCACAGAGCACACCTCAAGCCAATTCAATTCAGTTGTATTTATATAGCATCAAATCATAATAAAGTTATCTCAGACCACCATTTTATTAGGGTGGAGGGTGAAATCTCGGAGACAGATGTCTCAAAACTCGGACAAATAAAAGTAAGACTGTGCATGACTAGTTACCACCAGAGGTATGAAAATATGTCTCTTGGATGTGACAGACTTCTCAACCTTTCCTAGATTTAGTAGCTGATAACGTATCCCTTGTTGGCTGGTTGCATGCTTACTTATACGGCATGCTTACTAATATCCCCAAATTAGCTACTAAGTTTGTTCACAGATTTGTATTTATTTGAGATCAAAATATGATGACTGGTTTGACTTTAACCTTGTCCCAACAAAAAAAACACCCAAAAGATTCTATGAACATTGAGCATAAAACATGTTTACAACTAACAAGGATCTGTTAAGACTGATGTAAATGTCATGCATTTTAGCTATTAGATGCAGTGTAGAGTAGTGTTGTTTCTTTGAAAAGCCAGCACAACAGATGTGTAGTGTTGACCAGTTGAGAAGATGTGGCTGAGGGCCAGAAAGCTGTGGGATTAGACTGGACAAACACACAGTGTCTGCATGGCACCGTGCTGGTCTGCACTGTAGAGAGGCTCCCCTGCCTGGCGGCTTGCTCCGCCCCCCAGAAAACTGTGGGATGTGCTGTTTGGTCATGACGTTACCTTGGGTACATGACAGTCAGCCCCAACCAGGCTCTGTTTGGGTTGACTCGGTTCTCTGAGTGGGTCGCCCCTCTTTTCTGTTCTGGTTTCTGAGGTGGAACAGGATAAGAAGCTCGGAGCTGGTAACATGTTCCACTTTTAAACAAAACTGCATCTGATAGCCAGCCATGAACAACAGAGAACAAGCAGAATCAACTAACAGTACTGATGAAGATGTGTTTGTGTTCATGCCTGCTACCTTGATTTTTGTTCTGGGTTGTGGTTTGATGAATGGGCAAAGTGGGTGGCTGGTGGCCGCAGTGGGTGACTTTGATACTGTGGTTGAGCCATGTCTGACAGTGTGGATGGCTGGTGCCTAATAAGAGATTAAACAGACAATTGGTTTTTAGGAGACTGTACCACTGGTTACCTTATGTTTTAAGTAATAACATGGGGCCAACCAAGCTTTTTGAGGGCCCTCTGTGAGAGTATAGCGTCACACAATTACTTCTTAACCTTTACTCAACCTTCAATTAATGTCTTTTACATTTTTTTACATTTTCAACTCTATTATGACGTGTAGGCTTCTGTGTATGTCTCCCAAATGCTTTAAAATAAAAGGGGTGTAAATGTGAGTTCTATATCACCTCAATGAATACACGTGTGGAAAAAATAAGAAAAAAGCATCATTATGTTGAGTGATAGTCGGCTCCATGCTAACAAATAACTATGTTAAAGGATAAAAGGATCCAGACTAACACTTTTGAAAGCATCTGGTATAATAATTAATACTAGGTTAAGGCAAGGCAAGTCTATTTGTACAGTATAAAACCTTTCAACAACAAGGCAACTCAAAGTACTTAATGTTAGACACATATTAAGATGATATATGAAAGAAACACAAGGCATTACACATATCAATACTTAAAAAAACATATAAGAGAGGATGCAAAGGCTAAACGGAAATCGAACAAAATAGCTGGAGGAATAAAAAGTTGCAGTGTAGTGCAAGATATGAACAAATAGCCCCAAACTGAAGTTAATAAAAGGCAGTAGCAAATCAATTTGGACCTCAAGTCCGGGTGTTGGTTCCAGATATGTGATGCAAAGAAACTGAGGGTTATGTTAAAGTTATGAACAGCCATCAGCACATTAAAATAAAGCACTAATGGCTAATGGTCAATGTTGCCGAACTGGGAGATGAGGCTGTGTCTGTATTAGCTCCTATTTGTGTCCTAATGTGCACACACCTGATACACACTCATATACGAGCATGTTTTGTAAAAAGACGAAACACTAAGTATTTCTCTGTATTTTCAGTATTATTCTTTAACTAGCAGCTACGTGCTGGATGTTCAGTAAAACACACACACACACACACAGAGTGGTAACGAGCATGCCCACCAGACAATGTGTGCTCCAGTGCACACAATTGCCGTCCATGAGTGTGTGTGTGTTTTGACCAACATCACCATGATAACCTGGTCGGTTCACAGCAACACAGTTTAGGGACAAATCAACTACAGACCTGGTTTACTAAAGACAAGTGACAGAGTGAAATGCGTTTCATCCTGCAGCCTGTTACACTGAAAAACATCCAAGCAGATGTGTTCATTAACAGCAGCAGTAACATACTGGTTTATATTTAACATGTGTATCAGTGATGCTGCGATTTAAACTGTGTTTTACCTGTGTAGTAGACCTGTGAGTCTACTACATGGCACATGGAGAATACAGAACGGCCAAAAACAGCTGTTGTGTTCACTGTTGCTGGCTGACATGAACATGAACATGAAGCAGGAGGAGTTCAGTGACCATCCAGTGTGTTTTGGAGTTGCTTCAACTCTGAATATTTAGGGGAGAAAATTAGCTTTGGTTTAGCTTTTGGAGGCATTTGATGATTGGTCATTACAAATATTGGGGGGGGGGGGCACATTTCCATTTTTCAAATATTGGAGGGGACATGACCACGTGTCATTTTTGTTCACTCATAGTGTAATTAACGATCAACACAAAGTAATCCATGTCCTTCAAATAGGATTCAGACCAATGTTGGAGTGTGCCAGAAAGTCCCACACAGTTTTATAGTATTACCAGTATTCTGGTAATATGTTGTGTTTGGCCATGTGGAATGCAGCACTGAGATCCAGTAATACTAAGACTTACATTAACACAAACTATTGTACTATAGACATGATATAGGGCCTCACATTCACTATATGTAGTAATAGTATGCTAACAGTTTAGCAGAAACTACATGCATTACTTTACACTATGCAGTGAGTGATAATGCAGGGGTGTACTGGTGCCATCAGTTTAAAAACTGTATTTTTTTCTTTTACCTTTCTTTTTCTATGTTCTTTTATCTGCTCATTTGTTCAGCACTTTGAACTGCCAATGTATATGAATTGTGCTATTTAAATAAACTTGCCTGGCCTATTATCAACATATTTTGTGTGTTATAGGCTAAAACTGCATGAAAATATGAATTTAACACCCCCTGTTTAAAGTGGTATCATGGTGCTACAAAAGAGTAGGTGTAGTGCCATTGCTTCATTTTTTGAGCCTTTTAGACATACTAACAGTAAACACATTCAGCTACTTATGAAAATACAGGATTATTTTACTGTTATTAAACCAACCACAGTTATGTTTATGATCTTGGAAAGTAATGATGTATACAATCTATTAGTTGTTGTCACTTAACAGGTAAGTTTACCGTAGAGATAATCTCTTAAAAACCTGATGTACTCCTGGGTGAAACAGTGAGGAGCTACCCTGGGAAGTGTGTGCCCCCTCCAGCCTGTCGTTCCCTCTCCATTGCAATATCAATAGCGGAGGGCTTAAGCTCCAGTTGGATGTCATGTCTTTCCCTGCATGCTCCCTCACTAGACAGCTCACTCAGGGGACTGCAAGAAAGAAAGTTTGATGAAAAGTGAGAGTGCAGAGAGAGTCTCTCACAAAGGGAGTGGAGCACAGAGTTCTTAACCTCCTATCTCTCTGACTCTTTATCAGCTTTCCCTCTGAGTGAATGCGCAAAATCCCTGCTTTCAATAGCTTAAGCCGCTTGAGTAGAATAGTCCTGATATAACCCAGGCCCACCTTTTTTCACCCGGACAACAAACCTCCCTCCCTCACTCCCACTCTACCCATGCACATACACTCCTTCATGCTCTGCACACAGTCTGCGTAAAACTTGAATGGAAAAACAGTCAGACTAATGGAAGATTTAGTCCACTAAGAAATAAAAAATAGTCAAAGTAACTGATGCTGACTGTGCTAAGCTAAATGACCCCATGTAGAAAGTGTAAGTCAGACCAGCATTTAAGGCACAAAAAAATTCTCAACAAAATTAATTCATTCCAGAGGAATTTCTGCAACCAGTGGAGTCACTCGCAGGGATGAAGTAAACCAAGCAGATCTTTACGTAGAGTTTAGCTTTTGTTAACTTTACTTTGACATGCAGTTTTGCATTATTGACTTTGATAATGTCAAACTTTGACCTTTGAAGGATCAGACAGCAGTATACTGTCATGGCACAAGTAGTACTGGTAAAATTATTTGTTGTCTGGTCTAGAGGATTAATTACTAAGCCATAACACTATATCAACTATTAACAGACCATCACATATGCTAAATGCCTGCAGCTGAAAATCAACAAGAAAGGGATGCAGGCCTTGCCTGAAATCCTGGTGAGCTCGACTAGTTTTGCGGAGTTGCTCCACTCGTTCCCCGCAGTGTTGCTCATTCGACTGCTTGGTTGGGCCGGCCTACTCCAGTCTGCTCTGGTCTTCTTCTTGTATTAACAACCCTGCACTGAGCTTGGTGTCTGTTTAAGTTAATTTAGGTTAACAAATAGATGAATACAAAATTTAAACACTCAACAAAAGGTTGCTCTTTGCATTTATCTGCAGCACGCCACTCTCATGCATCCATATCTCTACTCTAGCACCCTCTCCCTTGGTTTCTGCCCTCAGGCCAGCTCATATTACTTAAGGCCTGCTCCTTGAAGCTTGGCAACCAATCAAAAACGATGAATGACAACCTGTGACCGCGACAATACATTGCACCACAAAAGATGGTTTGTAGACAGTTGACTAGCTAGCCTGTTAGTGGTTAGCTTGCCAGCTACAGTAGCTAGCCCCCCGAGGTTCAACCATGAAGCTGTCCACTCTGCCCACTCTGTGTGTTTGTGTGAGTAAGTGATGCAGGCAGCAGATGCAGAGGCCTAGCCTGGCCTGGCCTGGGTGCTGCCCCCTCTCCAGCCTAGTGCTGTACCGGGCCTCACCCCCCTCCTCTGCTCCTCTTGTTCAGGATCTGAGCTCATGCCGAAAGCCCTCTCCACCAGAATTGTAGGAGGAATCTGGTGGTTTTTCACGCTCATCATCATCTCCTCCTACACGGCAAACCTGGCGGCCTTCCTCACCGTGGAGAGGATGGAGTCGCCCATCGACTCTGCTGACGACCTGGCCAAGCAGACGAAGATAGAATATGGGGTGGTAGAGGATGGCTCCACCATGACCTTCTTCAAGGTTAGTTACAGCTGGATATTATTAAACCAACTACAGTCTTATCTAGTAAAGTGTTTCGCTGCTCTGTATCACCCAGGTATATACCGGTAAATATTATGGGTATGTCAACACGTAAAATTTGAGATGGTTGTTATTTTCTAGTGGTATTAGTGCTTGTTTTTTAACTAGAAATACAAGGTTATTTTCTTTTATTGTCTATGTTTATTTTCTTAAGATGGAAAAGCCTTTTATGGAACTCTAATACTAATATGGGACTAAATACCTTCACTCTAACTCACACTAATGAAAAGGTAAGAGGGATGGTTCCTGCAGAGTCATGAAACCACTGAATTAATGCAAGATGATTAAACACTACATTTCCCAGGAAGAAACCTCTGTTGTTTCAAAGGTCAATTTATTATTATTTTAAAATTGTTTGATTATTTGTTATTTTACTTAAAAGAGTACTTGTTATTCAGCATTGCACTTCAGTAATGTTGGGTGACTCACTGGATCCCACATTTCCATATTGCGTCTCAGTATTGTCTTTTGTTAGACTCCCTCCCGGGTCTTTTAAACGACACGCCCCCAATTTGTGACATGGGCTTTCTATGTAAATGTTGTGTCTCCAATCCCAAACCTAGATTACAGATTACTCAAATAATGTCACCTGAGTAATTTTGTCAACAACAAATTCTCCACACTTCTTGGTCGTTTTTCATTACCTTCCAAAATGCATATGGATATTACAAAAATTATGTTTTCTGATCTGCTACACTATGGTTAAGGCTTGGTCAGGTTTGATTGTGTTACTTCCACCTGTGTTCTGACAGATATAATTTTTCATGTCATTTTTCATGTGAGGACTGTTTCTCAAACTTGATATAAAGTTTAATAAAGGGCATGATAGCCATAATATTTCATGGTAACTACTGTGACAAATGCAGCACCTTTAGTAATGATTTTTAAACTTCTCATCTGTTCTGTCTCATTTTTAACCACACTAACAGCGTGGCACTATGGATGGAAATGTCGGCCATTCAGTCAGTCAGTCGCCTCACCACTTTCTTCCAGAGTGAAATATCTAGACAAATATTTATTTAGTCTGTACAAAAGTCCAGAGATAGACTCCTTATAATCCTAGTGATTTCCTGACTGTTCATCTAGTGCCATCAGCAAGTCAAATTTTTCCATTATCAGTGAAATATTTTAACTTCTACTAGTTTAATTCAAGCAACATTTGGTAAAGGCATTCATGTTTTCCAGAGGATAAATTATACTAACACTGATCATTCCCTGGCGTTCCATCTAGTACTATTATCTGTCTAATGTTTTGAAGATCCAGAAACCAACCAAGTTTCCTATGCTGAAAAAATACTGATACACCTTTCTCTACTTGGCTGTGTGTGTTAAGTTTGTGGTAATTTGATTAAACACAACTTTCCTTTGAAATGTGTTCCCTTTGAGCACAATATGAACTCCAAAAATATGATATATTATAATATTATATGTGTCAACACAGGACCCGACAAGCCTCGACAAGACAGGGCCTCAAGATTAAATAATAATGCAGAACATGCCTGAGTTGATGTTGTACTTAATTAGTGAGAATTCCCTAACGAATTTGTAATTAATGTAAGTACCAAAGATCAATTGACAAACAGTGAACAGGAGGCCTTGGCACCACTGGAGTGTCTGGGGCCCAGAGGCTGTTTCCCGCTTTGCCCAGTTGGCATTCCAGCCTTGCCTTCAAGAATAATTTGTAGCTGTATTAGTCACTTAATTTATACTTCTACTAGTATGCATCTGTTTTCTGTACCCGCTTATAATGTTCAGGGTCATGAGGAGCTGGAGCCCTGGATTGGTCACCAATCTATTAGTAGACTGACAGGTGGATACACTAACACATTCACACCTACAGGCAATGTCCACTTCATCCAACCTGCATGTCTTTGGACTGCAAACTGCAGAGAAGTCCCAGGCAGCTGAGTCATGTTCAAACCCAGGACCTTCCTGCTATGAGGCGACAGTGTCAATATAATCAAATACTACTGTACTATTTTGCCTGTGAAACAGCCTGGAACCATGTAGCAGTGATAGTTCTGCCCCTGCCAAGGCTCTGCTTGATAATCCCCTCAATATAGGATCATATAGAGTATCTGCTGCATATCAAGGATTTTGTGTTAATCCAGCCAAGTTTGAAAACTTCTCTGCATTAGATCTTAGCTCTGAGTTTCTCACCGCTGTTTTGTTTTGTTTTTTTCTCTTGCAATCCGTCGATGGCACTTGGACAGTTTTGAAATTTAGCTTCTTTTTTTTCACACCTTGTTTTCATCCATCTGGGCAATAAGCAGACATGCGTTCACAGGTAACTGTGTGATTAATATTTGTTTGTGTTTTGTCTGTGGTGATAGTTGCACAGTCTCTTTATCATTTCACCATGCAAATGAATGAAAACAACAGTTGGTGTAAGAAGCAGCATATTTGCTTGTTAATCATCCTGTCCATGCTGAGGTCCCTGTGCGGCCATAATTTACAGCCTCAGGTTAGACACTGTTAGTCCAAATCATTTGTGCATTATGGGCTAGGATGGTATACATACACAGTATAATACCAGTGCTGATTACAGTTTTTGTCTTTTTTTTTTGGTTGGAATGCACTTTGAGAATATGTTTCATTTTGCAAAATGGCAAATATTCAATTCAATTCAGTTTTATTTATATAGCGCCATATCATAACAAAGTTATCTCAGGGCAATATAAATATATATAATATAAATATGTGCTCCAAACTTTTCACATCTTCAACAAAATCACATAACATAACAATAACAATGGATGTAGAAAAGGGTTCCTTCACAAATTCACACCTGCAATTATTTAATGGTGATGAAAAAAGAGAAAATAAAATTAACAAAATCTTATTGGCATATGATATTCAAACGTATCACACTTAAACTAATATGCTTCCAGGCATCATATAGTTCCTTAGTGTCAATATTTCTCATTTGCATTGCTAGGCAACATCTAGCTAAACAGGAAGTCCACAAGGCTGCTCAATGCTTTTACATTTTTTTTGTTGTTGGTGGTGGTGGTTACACAAATAACCCTAGCTCCATGATCTTTAGCTAAGCCGTTGCTCTCTTTACCTACAGTTTCATATTGCAGCATTAGAACTGCAAACAAACACCTGTGTCATTTGTGTCTGGTTATTAAAAGTTAATCCACACCTTCCAACCAGAATCCAGAATTTTCAGTGGCCATGGTATAAAATTTAAGAATCATCTGTATACAGGAGAGTATACACAGTGTATGTAATATGTACTGAATAAACCACAACAAGCAAATAACTCCACAAACTGTACAGTTACACTGTATGTAAGCTAGTAGCACCTTCACGCATTGTGTTATTCTTCAGAACTGCATGGGTCGTATGGAGGATCTAGTTTATACCGTGGTCAAAGACTGGATAAACATGTTTTTTGTATAATATAGTCCTTAAATGGAAACTGTGTATTGGACGATCTTCTCTGAAATAAACGTCAGCAGAAATGTTGCCAAGTAACAACTAAAACACATAGCTGTTTTCATATATGAAAATAAATTTAGGTGCTGATGATGCTTCGTTAGAGCCCCACTGTGTCTGAAGATAATGTACATGCACCAGCCAATCAGGATCAACTTCTCTGTTTGGTCCTAGAAAACTAGAATACAATATGTTACAAAAGCTAACTGATAAATAGTTTAAATGAACACGTATCAGTCCTACTAAACAGTAGCGTTTAACATGTAATCCACCGTTTGCCTCTTTCTGTAAAACGTAGTCCTTTGCTCTTATTCGTTTAGACTTATCATCAGTCTCAGCTGATTCAGTGCTGCACAGTCACAGATGATGTGCGCATGCATCACAATCACTATTGAAACCCTGGAAAAAATGACATAATAAAAAAATGGGTAATTATTGACTTTTGCTGTAAAATACTAGTCTAATGGCGGCTAATTATGTAAATGTCTACACGGGATAGTCTCTGAAGCATTGAAGCGTGTCACTTGTCTTCCTAGCAGTGACATTCCCTATGGACTGTTGCTACAATAACACTGAATAATTTAATAAGCAAACACACACCACTGATGCGTGTTGCTTGTTAGCCAATAAAACCACATCTTATTAAAGGCAGTGCTGGTTCTTCACCTTGTATGTATAATGGGGTGATGGCTGGCAGAGTCTGAGGCAGAGACAGTAGCCCTTTACATAGCCGTGGCACTAAGCTCTATGTCCCCAGGCTATACAACTCTGAATCGTTTTGCATTCGCCATAAGACAAATGCGAGGAACAACTCCATCGTGGTGATTAGCAAGCAGATAAAGCTTGCTGAGATGATGTCCTTGGTACCTGAGAGAGGAGAGAGCTGCATATATGGAAGAAGGGAGGGAGGAAGAAAAAACTGATATAGTTTGGTATATTTGCTCCAGCTCATGGCTGTATGATCTATCAAAAATATTGAACCAATGTGATTTTTCTTAAGTCAAATGTAACTATATTACATTGATAGAATGTTATTTTCTGGTAGGTCTAACATTACTATGTCACATTAATCTAATGTATTTTTCCTCAAGTTTAATATACCAAAATGACATTTTGTCTCTATTACACTAAAATAGTATTGTGCTGATCTTATAGTTGTTTGTTGCATACGTTAACATACCTTTACAAATATGCAGTCAAGACAAAGTACACCAAATAAGCAAACAAATCGAATAGAGATACGGATGCATGAGAATGGCAGTTTTAATTGACACATTTTACACATCTGCTTATAAACATACATATTTATTGCCCAAAACATTTCTCCAAATTAAAGAAGTTGTCAGAAAGAAATAAAATAAATAATTTGCTCCTGACTGTAAAATGACATAAAGAATAATAAATTAAAAACATTTCAGAGTTACAACAGCATTTCCTATGGATAGGTTGACATTTGGTTTTGAAATGCTTCCTGTCCATATAAATGTCAAAATATATTTCCAGACATTTTCTGCATTTATTTATAGATTGTAGAATCTACGTGCATGGATCACCTGTCTCGTGTGGATTGGGTTACATTTGTGTGTGGCGTTCTGAGACTCTTTTCCTGTCCTCTGATCCACAAATACACGTTGCATTTAGGAAAGCTTGGACATCTGGCTTTTCAGCAAATTCATTTGGAATTTCCATGTAAAATAAACGTGTATCTTTCCCTGTCAATGCGATACCTATTTAAATACATGGTAAATGATAGAATACAAAAATGATACATTTGTAACAGTATGATACACTGCGATTAAAAGCGATTCAGCCTTTCATTAATTTAACATGAATTCAGCTCAGATTCAGAACATCTTTTTTTTTTACACATTTGTAAATATGTATTTGTGAGTCATGAAACACACACTTGTCACTACTATTGAGACTAATCTCTTTCTATAGTTATCTGACCAATGGCCAGCATTATAAGTGACACTTGCTGTGCATTTTATAGATCTACAGCCAATAGCCTGTGGTGCAAGGTTAGTTAAATCATTCTCAGCGATCATTTTCTGTCCTGCAATTGTTTCTGTCCTAGGATAGCACAGTTAATATCCCTGACAGTTCACCTCTCTATGCATAAAGATTTACAGTTAAAACATTATTTAACAAGTGAACTTGATTAAAAGGACACGCAATGCTCGCAATGACCTACAATGGTCAGCTCAATCTAACCTGTAATGAAAAATAAAACAGGGACCTAAAACTTAAGGCAAAACTGACTTTCAGTGTTATGAATTCAACAAACAAATAAATAAAAACATATCTTCTTAAAAACAGGAACTTTTTTTGCAAGTTTAAGTTACTGTCAGAACTACATTAATAATGTTATGCTATGACTTTATGTTTGAACTGAATCAAATGTTGAGTTACTCAATACAACTTCTACCAAGATGGCTTTCTCACCTTCACTATTAAAGATGTGTTAATTGATCTCATTCTACTTTACTTATCACTGTTCAATGGGAGTTTTTTCTTGCCACTATTGCCTAGTACTTGCTCATGGTGGGAATTGGTCCAACAGGCTGTACTCACCCTCAATCCAACCAGCTTAGTCAAGTCCAGCTCACTACAAGTCTCCTGAATGATAGCTTGTTATTCTGAAGGAGGGGAGAGAAAAAAATGCTAATTTATTTGTTGCATTATTCTGTACATGTTTCTTGTAGCTATGTGCATTTAAAAAAAAAAGCACATTGGCTGAGCTGAATGACCACATGCTGTTCTGGGGAGAGGTGCATGGTGAAGGCTACAGAGCTTCTGCCTAGCTGAGCATACTGTATATCGTACTAAAACCCCAGTCCTATGTGCTGAAGAAGCTCTCCTGTTATTATGCCATGTAAAATGTCAGCATTTATTGCACTTTCCTTTTGTATAACGAGTGTTCAGTGAGAGCCTGCCTTCTACTTTTTAGCCACTTGAAGTGCCTGTACTGTAATTTCTTCAATAGACAGGAAACAAAATCTAAACAGTGGCTGGCTTGAGCATATTTTTGATGACAGTTTCTTAATGACTGCAGTCCTTAAACACATTTTCTTTCAGTCACAAAGTTCCTATTTGACTCTGCAGCTACCACCACCAGAAAATTATTCCTCCATTAACAGTACATTAGTTTAGCTAAGCTAACTCATTATCTAACTGACTTTAGCTTAACTTTGAACATTGGACTACATTGACAATGCTACTAAAGTTTATAAAAAGACGTTAACAGACTTTGTAGTGCTGTAGCATTCGTGAAATACCAATAGTTAGCTACATTGCTGACATTTTCAAAATGCCCCAAACTTAATGGGAACTAACGCAAAAGGTGACTTAAAATAGCAATTCAGACTAGCGACTAAAAAGCATATCATCATAACATATAGTTTCTATACCAAAGCACTACATCAAGAGGAAAAAACACCAGCCAGTTTACGAGACGGTGTATCGTTTCCATAGCAATGACTCTCTCTACTTCCGTTCTAACTGACAACTTTTCAGGATTTTTTTTGTGGCTAGGTATAATTTGTAGCATTTTAAAACATGAATGAGGATAGTGATAGTGAGTTACTTGCTACAGTTGCATTTCTAGTATTGATAAAACGGCAAAACAAATTAAAAAAACAGAGGTGGTCGAGATGACCAGCTGACTTCGCTACGAGCTGATTTGCTGCTGAAACAGGTGACGTGCCTTACATTCTAAAACAACGCCGTTGGAGATTTGACAAGCTGAGTAGCAGGTGACGCCATCAGCCGGCTTGAGTCGAGCTGAGACGGGCCAGATCACACCACTGCAACTTTCCCTTGCAATGCTCTAAAACGGTTTTTGTCTCGTCGCAAATCTTTGGTCTGAACTGGCCTTTAGAGTGACCAGATCAGAAAGTTACCCCAAGGCGCCAGAAACTTCCAGAACTAGCAGTCCAAAGCGTGACATTGACCCTCTCACTGACATGTGCAGTAGGCGGGCTCAGGGCACTAACCCAATTTCAATCATTAATCCATCCATCTACCATTAAACTTCACTCTCATTACATGTCCAACCTGGGCAATTTACATTTATCCCCCCAAAAAAACAAAGATACATCTGGGTATAAATGTATTTGAATTTACCTAATATGACTAATTTATGGTCGTCCAATTAATGCCCATAACCATTTTTGTATGGTTATGGGCATTAATTAATTATTGTATTTGTATGAATCTACATTTAATCCAAGTCAGTCTCTTTTTCATAGAATGTAACTGAGGTTTTTCCCCACTGTAAATTCAAAAAGGTTTTTTTTCTTTTTCTTTTCTTTTTTTTAAAAAGCATCCTCAGTGTTACTCAACATCGAAACACACCAGTCTCCTGTAAAAATCTATAGGTCGATGTTATGGCCATTGAGTTGAATTATTTCAACTTTGTATCTGAGAAATCATGTCAGTTTGGTTGGTGGATAGCTCTAAATATTACAATATCCATGAGTCTGAGAGGTGTGTATGACAGCTGTAGCACATTCAGAATGGTTTATAGTTACAACTGGAAACAAAGGAACTGTACCAAAGCTGCTGCTGAATTCATCTGAAATTAACCCAGGATCTGAAAGTGAACTGATTTAACCCTTTGAACCTGACTGACCAATTTGCATCAAAAATGGCATCCCTTCTTCTCAGGCTCATGACTTCAGAACAATAGAATCAGAACACATAGCCAACTGCTAGAATCATTAAAACAGCTGAGGCACCATGAAAACAGGTCGTTATTACATAAGATCTTATCTCATAATCATCAAAACTTTCTTCTGTATTACAACTTGTAGTAATCAAGTGATTGTTGTCAGTACCTCCATGCAAACAATATTAGGGCTCAGGTGGAGCCCAGAGCTAACTCCTTGGCAACGTTACAAAAATCATTGCCTGCAGCCTTATTGACAATTAGCTTGATCATGACCAAAACATTTTATGGTGAACCCCATACATGAAGTCATTTTCAAACACAAATGGCACACATTCTTAGATTTATAATGAAAGTGTTAATATAAATCTGATTTTAGATAGGAACATGTAGGTTATTGTAAAATCACTATGATCAGTTGGTGCAATCATCACAATTAAATGTCCACAATAAAGAGTTACCTATACTTGTACATGGTAAAACAGAATAAAATAAAAATAAATAATACACAAATGCACACAAATTTAGTTTCGGTGAGCAAAAAGACAAAAACTCACCTATAAGATTCTGACTGTTAAAAGATCAGTGGAGCCAGATATGGCATTTAATTTCACATTAAAATGGGAATTTGACATTTGAACACTGAAACTTTAGATTAAATGATTAACTGCAGAAACTTACTTTGTTAAAAATTATTCATGCAAACAGCAAAAAGCTGCTTTTTAAAGAGATTTTAGAAAGGTTTCATTTTCATAGCAGGCTTATGATTATCACTTAAAAGTCATGCACCAACATCACTCGTAGTCTGACCACATTCACTGGTAATATCTGATGTGTGAAAACATTGTGGAGCACAATGTAGAACAAAATGACACCCGTTAAATGCAGAAACACATAAAATGAGACCTATGTCAATGAATCTATTGTCCCAGTGCATGCTGGGAGGGGTCCCAACACACCTCATGTAACTGCAACCACATGATCGGCACTTAGCCAATCATATCATATACAATAATCATATAGCACTGATCATGGTTTCAACTCTCATCTCATTTTGTCTTTTTTTCAAATTAAGAGTTCACTGTTATTTAAGATCATCCAGGTTCAACAAATCAATCCACAAACTGCTTTCAGAGGACCAAATTAGCTGGATGAGAATAAACCAGTGTTTACAGCTTGTTTCTGCTGCCAGAAAAAAAAAGATCAGATATTGCAAGTTTAACCATATAGGTGTCGGATCAACAAACAATTTTTGGAATGGTTATATGTGTTTTGGAATGTGCTAACAAATGATGGTGTCCTACTGAAAGGGACAGAAAATGTACATATGCACCTTTTCAAATGGCAAGGACAAATTTCCTATTTTATTGTTCTGATTGGAGGACTTGTTGGCAGATTGCTCGATATGCACATGCCCTCCTTTAATGAATCTGTTTTACACTGGTTTTGAAAAACCCAGAAGAAAGAGTGATGTAACTCATTAAAGCAGTCATGGTTGTGAGTATTTAACTACTAGATATTTCATATAGTCAATATTTTCAGTATTCTTGTGTCAGTTGGTTCTAATGTTTTTTTATTATCTGTGCCACTTGTGTTTAGTGTCAAGAGTGCATCATAAACAGTACATGTAAAATCTGGCATGAGAGAAGGCTTCATAAAAGCAAAGTTGTAGTTTGTGCTGACAAAAAAACGTGTGCCGTTTCCCTCTGCTCTCTGGATCCTTTTGATTAGGGCCCTTTGAGAAATATGCAAAACACTTTGGCAAGCAGCGAGCACCAACTCTTGACTAGGACCAATAGAGTGTGTGTTGTTAATGGAAATTCAAATCTACACTCACACAACACAAACACACACACACACACACTCACTCATACACCCGCTAAACACCGTATGTACAAAAGCTAAACCACACTGTGTATACTCACTCAGTTACTAAGGTAAAATGTGCTCAGAAACACATAAACCAAGACATAGTCATATCTACAGTAGGAATGCACACATGATCACACACACACACACACACAAACACACACACACGCTGCTTAATTGTTCATTTCTTCTTATTTTTGCTTGATGTAAAACACGGTAGAGGATTTTTTTTCTCATGCAGAAAAACAGACACTGGTTTAGAGCAGCACATTTTTAGCACTTCTATTAACTAGCTGAAGGTTAGATTGCTATTGTGTTTTGACTGTGAAAGACAGCAGGAAAATGCACATTTATCACTGGAGAGGTGATTATTAAAATGTGATGATCCCTTAAACACTGTGTGACCTTGAAACATGAAGTGACAAGTTTGGATAATGTATCTTACGATGACTAAAGCCGCTGAGACTGTCCTCACAAGAAAAACCACAGAATTGGTCATTTCATCAAACACGTAAAACAAGGCAAGTTTTCCTGACAAAGCAACCTGTTGTGGTTGTTTGAATATAAAAAAATATGGACAGGTGTACATGGGACAAACCCCCTCTCTGATGGTAGGAATGACATAATTGCAGAGTTGACCAGGTGTGTAGACGTGTGAAAGTAAGACAGGGTTTGCTATCTTTTTTCATTCTTCACAGAAGGTACTTCCCTCGCTTGTGTACAACCGAGTGTGACACAATGAATGCTTCTGAGGAGAGACTGTCTAACAGCACGTGTCCTCATCCCCATATGTTTGATTCATTGCGTCAAGACTACAAAGGCATGCAAAAGACACCCAGCTCTTGGAGAAAGGTCAGGAAGGACAGGCGGAGGCTATGACAGCAGTCACACTGGTGCTTTGTACTTAGGCCTTGTTCAGACTGCCAGCCCAAATCCATTTTTTGGCATATCTAGATTGATTTTAGAAAGTCTGGACAGCAAAAAAATACATGAAATGCAGTTTTTGCAAATCGGATTCAAGCCACATTTGGAGGTGGTTTGAAACGTGATTCTAATCGGATTTCTACAGATGCATCTCAGTGCAGATGCTCTGGCCGCTCAAGGTGTCGGGTTTCAAGGTGTCTTTTGCGTCTCTCGCAACACAGCACACAACAACGTCAAATCCAGAGTGATGGAAGTGCATCAGAGCGGCTGTTCATCAGCCTCCTCCGTCGCTGACTTTGTCTGGTGTGACGGAGGAGTTCTGCACCGCGACTTGACAGCGCAATTGTTTGGAGGGAGTTGTGGAGTTGCATAAGGAAGCATAAGAAATGGAGTTGAAGGATCTCCATTTCTTATGCTTCCGTGTTGAAAAGCTGCATCACCAGCGTACACACCTACGTCGTTACCACAGCAACCCATGCAGATAGGTTGGTGATGTCTGGACACACAAATCCGATCTGATCACTTGCAAATAACAGTGTGGACAGTCTGTCTTAAACATCTGATTTGAGAAACAAATCTGCTTTGCCTGCAGTCTGAACAAAGCCTTAGAGGGCATGAGTACAAGGCAACTTGCAATTCAATAAAGTGAGACCAGAAATAACTGATAGTAAATTACAGTCCCTTTATTACCCTAACTTCAAAAAGTGAATTTTTAAAATTCCAAAGTGGAGTGAGTTTTGTAAAAAATACGATCAAGCAATTATTGGTTACACACATTGTAGCACCTTCTAGTCAGAAGGCAAAAAAAAGTCTAGACAAGCTGCAGGGTCTTCACTACAGGATGTAAAAACTAACAAGTTAAGTTCCAAAGCCTTGTATGAATGTTTAAAGAGCACCTAAATACCAAGTGTTTGCTTCAACATGCCCCTTTCACAAATTCAAAAAAATTGTATTTCTTAACCCTGGCACACATACACACTGCACATACACACACCCCCACTCCATCATAGTTTATTAAAGAACTTTGAAATGTTAATAGTGAATCTCACCATGCATAAATCTACACTCTTCTTGGTGAATATTATCAAGTAAATATAGTCTTGCATGTCTAACAACATTATCATGGTAAATGAGTCTGCCCTCTTTAAATCTACTATTTGATTTTAAAGAACAGGGATGATTACTGTGCAGTTTTGCTTCCTGTTCCCCAAGGTCCTGGAGCACAGCTTTAGTTTATTTGTTATTTTGTTGACTCTGCACTGTTGGCCAGAAAATAGGCTCCATAGCTACTGTAAGCTGTTACATGATGTTTCAGGACTTGCTGACCCAAACCCACTCTCCTCCTTTACCTGCACGACTCAGAGAAGTGAAGTAAATAGAACAATTAATGTCTTGCTTTCAGATGAGAAGCTGAACTTTCTGTGGAAGGGTGGAATAGCTGTCTGACAGGGCCTGCAGGGGATATCTCCAAATTGGAAGTTGACTTTAGGTTTGTGTTAGGAATGTAAATGTATGTTTTCTGCATAAAATAGAAACTGAGAAGAATGCTTTGTCAAGACATTGTGCTCTGAATGCTTATTAGAATATCTTCATTGCTAAATAGCTAGGACACAAAGACATTTATATAAAGGGTGGACAAAGTAACAGACAACCATGAGAAATATTAGTCTCTCAATTATAGTTAAAAGCTAAACAGACCTGACATTAAGTTTAAAGAAGTGTCAGCTTTATATATTACCTCTTATATATTACACCTTGTATACTTTCAATCCAACCTGAAGAAACTAACACTGCACTAAACAGGTCAAATAATCATCAATCATCAGTGATTTCCAAGAGCATTTTTTTTTTACAAAAACTGTTTAATCTGTGACAGAGGAAAGTCTAGTCTAAAATATGATGAGATATTATGCCAAACAACAGGAACAGAGCAGTGAGAAGATCCAACAAGGTTCCTACCTGACAACAAAATGGGCTGTTTTGGAGAGGTAGATCACAAATAACTTCACTGATTAGAATAGTTTTGTTCAATTCAATTCAATTCAGTTTTATTTATATAGCGCCATATCATAACAAAGTTATCTCAGGGCACTTTTTCGAATAGAGCAGGTCTAGACCGACTCTTTATATTTACAGAGACCCAACAGTTCCCACCATGAGCAAGCACTATGCGACAGTGGCAAGGAAAAACTCCCTTTTAACAGGTAGAAACCTCGAGCAGAACCAGGCTCAAGGTGGGCGGTCATCTGCCTCGACCGGTTGGGTTGAAGGGGGAAGGGGGGAGCGGGAGAGAGAGAGCAGGAGGAAAGAGAACATACAGCAGCTCAATACAGCATAGATATGGTAATGGCATTGATGTTAACACCAACAGAAACAACACTAAGAGCAACATTATAATAGCAATACTAATAACAGCAACAACAGCAATAGCATCAGCGGGTGCAGAGCAGGAGCACGGGGGCAGCAGGCGGCAGCAACCACAGACCCAGACTCCACAGCTCCGGAGGCAGAAATACCTGCAGAAAGCAACAGAAGGAGAGAGGAGAGAGAGAGAGAGGAGAGAAAGCACACAACTACGGGAAGAAGTTGAATTAATAACAAGCATTGATGGGATATGAGGGCGTACAGATGGAGAGGAAGAGGAGGAGAGAGGAGCTCAGTGCATCATAGGAAGTCCCCCGGCAGTCTAGGCCTATAGCAGCATAACTAAGGGGGGGCTCAGGGGTCACCTGAGTCAGCCCTACTATAAGCTTTATCAAAGAGGAAAGTCTTAAGCCTACTCTTAAATGTGAGGAGGTTGTCCAGCCTCCCGTACACAAACTGGGATCTGGTTCCACAGGAGAGGAGCTTGATAGCTGAAGGCTCTGGCTCCCATTCTACTTTTAGAGACTCTAGGAACCACAAGGAACCCTGCATTCTGGGAGCGCAGTGCTCTAGTGGGGTAAGTGTTCAGTTCAATTTAAGAATTCATTTTCACTGTCTATTTAGTTAGTTCTTCTTTTCTCAGCTAAGCAATCTCATTAACTTTTCAAGGCACATATCAAATCTCCATTCATAATACTATCACATTCAGCACTGCTTCTGACTGGCTTCATTTAAGTAGTATATTCAGTCTGCTGCTGGTTTAAATAATTAAAAGAATAACAATATAATTCTAATGTTAATGTTAATTGCTCAGATGCCACATATTTGTAACAGAGTTAGCATATCAAGCAGGAATAAGCATAGTGTATCAGACTATCAAAGCTGAGTTGACAATGGTGCTTTCAATCACCAGTGAGAGGAGCTCCACAGATAAAAGTCAAGATTCAGTGTTCAAGATTTGTTTGATACATGTACTGAACTCTTCTAGTTCTTAAGGTTTGGTTAAATTTGGTTAAATTTGGTTAAATTTGGTTGTGATCATGGTTAAAAAACCAATGTTGACTGTCGTTTGGAGACAGGATACGACCAAAAGGGTCAAAACAAACACACAGGTCTTGCAGCAATATAACAATATCACAAGGCTTCCGCCTTTGGGTCTGAAAGAGAAAAGTCATTATTTAGACGACCACAAGAACTTTCTTGTAAGAAAACGTAAACATAGGTTTTTCTAGTGGGGACTGTCTCAGAAAATATCCAACAGGAATGGAAGGACAATCAACAGAACAAACACCATAACACTACAGAGTCACCATCACCAGTTCAACACACAGTCCCTTTGGGTTAAAAACAATGTGTCAGTTGACCTACATTTCAGCTGCATTTTGCAGGTGAGCCATGCCTCTAAAGTGCTGCTGTTAGCTGAAAACTGCATTTGAACTAGTTTGTTCATGCTGGGGATGAACAGTGGCTGTACATGTTTAA
The DNA here is from genome assembly GCA_005408345.1 of Macquaria australasica. Classification (NCBI taxonomy): domain Eukaryota; kingdom Metazoa; phylum Chordata; class Actinopteri; order Centrarchiformes; family Percichthyidae; genus Macquaria; species Macquaria australasica. The sequence continues at coordinate 1,148,487 of SEMN01000042.1, read as the reverse complement.
ATATAAGAAAGACCTACTATGAGCTAAATAAAGATAAAATATATCAGATTGGACTTGATATTTGCAGATACTCAATATTAAACAACTCAAGTCAAGATCGAGAGCAGAAATCCTTGATACAACAGTACATTACCTCCCCACAATATGAACTACTGGATAGAACAAACCACATACTGACAGTTAAGCTACTGTTAGAGCCTTACCAGTAGTGAGCAAAGTTCACATGTTGGCCTCTGGATGGTGGAAGATGAAAGCTGAATGCCAAAATGGAAAGAGTTTTTCTTCTTGGGAGTATGAATATTTACTAAAAATGTCACAGATGATTTGGTTTTTGAGATAACTTGTAATTCACTATGGAGTTGGTCAAGGTAAATTCTAATCGTAAAGTAGTGCTAGAAGGAAGCTCACCAAAATCAGTAGGAATAATCCTCCAGGGACCATGAATATTCATACCAAATGTAAAGGCAGTCTGGCCAGTAGCTGTCAAGATAACTTGCTCTGGACCAAAGTGATGGATGGACTGATATCAGCATTTGACATCAGCTTCAAAAATGCAATCCATGAGTACATAGAGTACATTCAGTTTATTATTTGAATAGCTTGGGTCTCAATGGAGAGTTTAAGTATACTATACATTTGTTTTTCCAGAGGTTTTTCCACCCTGACGGACAACCCTGTCTTCTGTCCACTTTATCTGTCAGCTTTTATATATTACTAGTTAGCTTTGCCAAATACATTTAGGAGAAAATGTAATTACTCTTTGGATTATGTTCTCTGGCAACCATTTTCCAATCCAGGAACCTCCATGACATCCTTAAACTGCAGAAGTTGTACAAATGAGCTCAAGGTGGATGGTTGAGTAAATAAAACACGTGACTTTCAAACCCAGGTTCACTTCCTGTGTCCCACTTGTTGTTAGGTCTAAACTACTAAAACACTTGGTTAAAGTTAGGGAAAGATTGTGATTTTGGCTGAATATCAAAAAACTCAACATGTCCCATCTTCTGCTGCAAGTCAGCATTGACTTTTAAATAGCACCGCTTGCGACGTGGCTCTAAGGGGGGCCAAGAAGGTCAGTTGCTTTCTAGACTCGAACATCTCGAAAATATTTATATGGGTTGCCATGAAAACATTCATGGTCCTTGGTGAATGAATTCTACAGACTTTGGTGATCCACTGACATTTCCTCTAGTGACCCTGTGATGTTGACATTTTTGGTTGTGAGTGAAATGTCTTGGTGAACATTATACCTACCAGAGAGCCAGCTTAGCTCCCCCAAAAGAGACCCGACCTACCCCAGAAACAACTAAATTTCGAGTTTGTGGGGGGTCTCGAAAAACTGATGAATAACATTTCTATTTCTGAAACGAATGATATAAGAAATATTTAAAACCAAATTAAAATTCTGTCATCAGTCATTCTAAAAGTGTGCCCTGGTCTGTGCATCTGACTTTATCTTCTTTATCCAATAATGTGTGTAAGATGATTGATCTGGACATGTGCAGGGTGTTTTTTTATGTATCCTGACAATGATAAGTTAGTTATGAAGAAACAAGCCAAAGTTTCTCACTAAGTGGTGAGTTTTTTATTTTTATTTCTCTTTGTAAATTTCAGCCAGTAGGCGATGGCCTAATAAAGTCTCTCTCTCTCTTTCTCTCTCCTCCTGAAGCTGCCCAGTGTTGTGATCTATTTTTATTCACATATGTATCTCCTCCTAAACACTGATCTGACCATGAAATGAGCTTACCTTAATATTTAATTAAATGCATATCATTGTTGTTTGTATGTAGCTTTTGTATGTATTTAGTATATAGTAGGATTTTAATCTCCTTCACCCCATATTGGCTGTGTGAAAGGAGACCACCCCAAAAGTTAACAGTGTCATTTTGAGCATGTTAACATGTTGATGCTCCAAAAAAAAAAAAATTATTTTGGGGGGAGATTTATACAGAGTGTTACCTGACACTACTGATTTCGGTACTCTACAAATGCAGAGCCATGTACACTATCGTGTGTGTGTGTGTGTGTATATATATATATATATATATATATATATATATATATATATATATATATATATATATATATATACATGGATATATTGGATGGAGCCCTGCAGTGTGTGAGCCGTGTATTTGTTTATTTTGTGATTTGCTCTGTTTCAGCTCAGCACCTGCCATGCTTACTCCTATTTAACATACTAATGTTAGCGTTTAGCTCATAGCACTACAGTGACGCTACAGTGTGGCTCTAGATTTCAGTCTTTAATCAAGACCATCATCTTTCACTAACATTAAGCAAGTACTCTGAGTTGCTTGAACATAACCATGAAAGCGTTATTACTGAACGTGAATATGTTAGGGAAAACATATGAAATATTTTGTTCTGCAGCATTAAGGTTCCTACGAAATTAATTTACTAATGCAAATGAAAATGTTAATGCCAAATGAGTTGCATATGAAGGTAACTTTTGATGATATTCTGGTATTAAAATAAAAACATAAAAATTGTCATATTAAGCATATTAAATATTAAATGCTTTGCCTTCACAAACAGATCAACTGATCAACAAACTGTACTGAAAGCTCATTTACTTACAAACACCATATACTGTCAGTCTCGAATGTGTCTTGCAATTACATGACTCATGACACAGTGTTAAAGATTCACTCAAGCAGTAATAAAGAGGATTACTAACTCACCATGTTGATCTAACTAAGGCTGATAGTGGTTTTGGCTGGCTCTTTATTCCCCATCACCCTGCATCACTCACTGCTGCCTAACATACAGCTGGAGGCCTTTCGGCTCTCATGAACAGTGATTGTGATTTAAGGACATACAGAACAAAATGCATGACTAAAATGTACAGCACAGATCTGAATACAAGAGGAGATTGTAAAGCATTGCTAATGTACAAACACTTCAATATGATGAAGGGATTAACCAGCGGTTTTTGCAGATACAGGGAACTGTGAAAAAGAGGACAGTATTCTTCAACAGAGGCAGGCAGATGAAAACTTTATCAGGCAGGTGATGACTTGAGACGATCAGACAGCAGAGAGCATTTTTTGGACCTCTTTTTTAGCTATTAAAGGAGCTAGAATATTCTGATTCAGTCTGACTAAACAAAAAGGATGTGACATATTCAGCAATGCTATGGATGGATTATTTTGGACTTGTTTCCTATTTCGGTTTGACAGCTATTCATCGTGTGTACCCATTGCGTTTTCCAAGATCTCTCGTATGGTTTAAGCATAATCAGCTCTGGATCCCTGTGTGGAGGCTCTGGGAAGCCCACCTCGGCTCTCTGCAAGACTTGCAGTGTAGGTGGTTATCTGACTCTCTGTGTATTCACAGCCACTGCTCTCTCTCCTTATCAGTAGTCTGAAGCTTGCATGCTCAATCGCCTGATTTGTCGAGGGTGACTCCGAAAGATTCTGATAGGCACTCCACAAATCACCCAGTTGATCTAAAATATCGACCAGCCACAAAAAGTCATTACACACAATAATGGTGGGCAGGACCTTGAAGATGTGACTTAATTAGGTTTCAAATGGCTTCAAAAATGCCTTCAAATCTGCTCCCCTGTAGAGTAATGCACTCTTGGATATTTCTCCATGATTACAGGTGTAGAAAGTGAGGCACACTGCTACTGACAACACCGCTGCTTCTCCTCCAGATGTACGGTCATACAAAATCACACTACTGCTGTTATTTAGCATGCTCATCTGCTTCAGCCTATATTCTCCTCACAAGCAATAATGGCTGAGGCAGACAGAAGGCATATAGTGCTGCTGGAGCTGCAAATGACGTGTTTTCATAATGAAATTTTGAAAATAATTGAATGTAAATGGTTCTGCAGGCCTTGATAGAGCTCTGTACATTGACAATATTTAAATGAGTGATGTGAGTGCTCTGCCTGTCATTGTTTCTTTTAGTCACTCAGAACATTATATCTGCTGAGACAAAAATATTTCTTCATTAACATGCAACCTAGAACTTCACATTCATCAAAACACAGTATAGCTCTTATAATGAATACATGTGACATCATTTAATTTTAGATTGTTCTGTGTCTAAGTAGTTTTTTCTTAAATGTCTTTTTTACTCATAATGCCATTCTGTGTCTCCTCGCAGAAAACCAAGATCTCCACGTATGATAAGATGTGGGAGTTCATGAGCAGTCGGAGGCATTCAGTGATGGTGAAGAACATTGAGGAAGGCATTCACCGTGTTCTCACCTCGGACTACGCGTTCCTCATGGAGTCCACCACCATCGAGTTTGTCACGCAGCGCAACTGCAACCTCACCCAGATTGGAGGCCTCATTGACTCCAAAGCCTACGGGGTTGGCACCCCAATGGGTATGTATGCTACAATTATAACACATAAGCTCTTATGTCTGTAACACAGCCTACAAATACATTCAAAAACTACAGGCTACTCAAGGTTATTGCGTTGTAAAATCAGAAATTCTTAACATGACAAAGTGTTAGCTGCCATTTTAAGCAACACATCCTCATACCAGACAGAATAGGTTGTTTGCCAATGACTCCCATGTTGGAAAAACAACATATATGACCATTGGACAGCACCAGCGACAAGCGCACCAGACCTTCGTCGTCATGGTAACAATAATAAAAATGTGTGAAACGGTCGCAGTTTGGTTAGGTCTAGACACGTGACATTCGACTTGCATCACAGAATTTCACTTACGTAACTTAACGTTACGATCTGGCGCAAGTTAGAATAAGTCAACATTGACTTTTGGTTTCACACGGGACATGAACAGCAGCCTCCTGGATAAAAGTCCTTTGTTTGACCCATCCATCCACCCTGGGCTCCTCCCTACGTGGTAGTACTTTGTTGCTCTTTATACTACTTCACCTGACTTCCTCTTTTGCTGTCATCATAATTACTACAGCCATTTGAGGTCACCACCTAACAATAAACGTAAATATGGGTCGTAGTAAGCTGCTTGCACAGACAACCTATACGACTGTAGTTTTGGGGAGGGTGGTCTGAGTTTAAGTGTTGCAATGAGAGGCACTGTAGCAGGCAACAATAGGACGAAGCTGTCTTCTTTGAACTGTGCTTCCTTTTGGTCCTTCGCAACTGTCATGGTATCAAGTTCAACCACTGTCTTGCTGTGTTAATGCTTTGAGGCATGATGAGTATGTACAATCATATCATACAGTTACAATGCATAAGCCATGTGTTATCATTAGTTTTTGCTTGATGTACTAACATAGTATTTATGTTTCAAGCTTAAAAACATTAATGCACTGAATGCAACATTAGACACAACACATTTGATGAACCTCCCATTTAACACTTGTATTTTATGGATCCCTAATTTCCAGATAATTTTCAAGACGTTTACTGCAAATAACTATGTAATTTGGTACTAATTAAAGGGAAAATAGAAATGTCCTTGAAAGAAAAGCTCAATTTAAACCCACAACAATATCCATTTCATTATTACTTTATTAGCAAGAACTTTATTTTTCATATATCTTCACATTTTTGCATGTTCAGCTAGCCTGTTGTGCACTGACTAACAGACTATCTAGGTAACACTAGCAATTCCATGGAAGTGTAGCAATTAAACACTGTCTCTATTTTCCCTACAATCAGTACCAAATTATACAGTCTTTTTAAGAAATGTTCTTGAAAATTGTTAGGAAACTAATCCAAAATTACAGACCTGTAAAATGCAGCATTACCAATTAACCTGTTCTACCAGAAGTTTGTAAAATGTTAATGATGTTTTGCATTATGTGAAGGAAGCATGTAGAAACAGGTAGTAGTCTGGCACTGCAGTGGAAGGTAAGGGTGTGGAGGTCAGAGCTTGATGGTGTAAATGTCTGTCTTTAGTTGAATGTAATTTCCAAATCATGGCAAGAAGTTTGGGAGTTATGGTTTCATTTTTTCAAGTGTTTTCTTATCTAGCCACAACGCTGGATATTACTCTTTCCTCACCACTTGTGTACTTTGCAATCTGCATTCCTGGGTTCATTATCATTTCACAGTCTGTGCCCTTTAAACATCTTGTATGATTCTTCTGTGCTTCACCAGATGACATAGTTATGACTAACGATGTATCTCCATAACCATCTCCAAATATAACCAGTAATGTAGTAGGAGATTAAAAGGTGGAACAAAAATATGATCCTACCTTGATGTACAGTATATCATGAATGTAGGTCATGAACATTTTTATAAATTGTTGTCAACTCTATTGCTGCAAATGAAAAGCTGTGTAAACTGTATTATGGTGCGTTTACGCTGTGATACATACCTGAGGGTAACCCATGAGGAGAAATATTTCACGGGGGCAATCCTGGGGCTATCTCCAGCAGGCAGAAGAACACTGTAACATAAACAGAGGAAGGAATAGGGAGGATGGCCACGTGGTGTGTGTGGAGGTGCTACATTTGATTAGGGGGCTCAGCAGCATATTGTCATAATCCTGTTACAAATGCAGTGAGAAGTAATTCTGCAGGTACTTAACTAGCAGAATTACAACTGGCAGACAACTTAACATGATGACCTCATGCAAAAGGCTGCTCTTAATCCTATTCAGTCACAGAGAATAAGATTGTAAAAGTTCCTACAGGGTTTATGCCTCCTGCAAACAGGGCTTTTAAGCAACATGCTTGAAAGACATGTCCTGTTGAAGGATGCTTCCATTTATTTAATATCTGCCTGGAAAATATGAGAAACATACTACAGGAAATACCAGATGACGCTAAAGTTGGACTAATAATCTTGTTGCCAATATATGGTATTCATTTGATACATACTGTATTTGCTGATAGCATTCTGATATAGTCTTTAACACCTGCAGTGAAAATGTATTTGAACGTGTTGTATTTCTTTATTTAATTACAGATGTTTGTGCGGTTTATACTAATAATTTTACATTGTAAACTGGCTGTACCTCAGATGACAGAGTTCAACATGAACCCTTCCCACACTTGCCTGGATGAACGCTTCATTCAGTCGGCTGTCGCTGGTCTTCTGATTGTCAGAATGAAAATACATTCCAAATGTTTTTGAAACATTGTCAAATTGTTGTGAAATGATCTAGAGAAATTAGTTTCTGAATACATTTGAGATAGGAAATAGGCCTAGAGTTGTAGAATCAAGCATCATTGCAAAGTTCCGGAGATTCAAAAGGCATTTTACTCCATCATCTGTTTGCTGTATCTGGTCAGGTTCAGTTGATTTTCAGTGGATGTTTGAGTCAGAGCTTTGTGCAGTTATGTGTCACTTATTAATGTTTTTCCAACCATTTAAAGGCTACACCTCAGGTTGTTCTATATTTTTGTTATTGTGAACAAATCCGATAAAAAGACCAAAACAATGTGTTAGTCTGTCTCTCAGTACTTTCTAACTCCCTGTCTGTGGCTCTCAGTTCCAAGCCCATTGGTTCCTACTGAAGACAAATCTTTAAAAAACAGCTCCCAAATATATAGTTTCATGTTTAAAAAAAGGCACAGTAATTTCTTGAAACAGTTGCTCACTGTAGGTTTTAGCAAACATTACTCAAACAGAAGGAAAAAGTGCATTTGTTGGGGACTATTTTCAGTAGCGGATTCATCCACATTTGGTGCTCTGGTGAGTATTTCCAGCAGCAGGACGCTGTATGTGGGATTGAGTCAAAATTAACTACAGTGTGTGTGTTTGTAGTAATGAAGGAACAACAGTGTGGCTCACTGATGTGTTTTTAATAGTTTTTGGACAACAATGAGCTCTATGGCACAGAGGAAGAAGATATATCACAATACATATGTATAAATTCAAAGTGGTGCATTGTTGTTTTGGGTCTTTTCATACGATGTGACAGTAATAAAATAGAGAATCGCCATACAAATTTTGGGGATTCATGTTTGTCTATATATCACTTTACCCTTAATATCCAGTTTTACCCTTGTATTTCTCTTTATGTGGCTTTAAGGTTGTCAAAATCATCTTATTCCCCACTGTCTGACAGTATTGTCTATCAGCTCATCATTAAAGCTACATTGTGTTTGAGACATTGTGTGAGTGAAATATTCAAATCCAAGACTCCATGTTTTTATGGCTGCACACTCCATCAAATGGAAATATTCTGCATGTCCCCAACATTCAGTCTGACATGTCTGATATCTTTGGAAACTCTTGGATCCCCACTAGAATTGAACAAAGAAGTTATGAAATAGACACACATTTATAGAAATGGTCTATAATCGGCAACTGCAGTCCAAAGTATCCACCTTCAAAAACCTCTCTCTGTGGAGGATAGATGATATCCAGTAACTGTATCCTCCTGACAAATCAGGGAAATGTCCTCTGGGACTGTGAGTGTTGGCAAGGTCGTTTGCTACTGTTTGTCTATGCTCTGCTGGTCAGCCACAGAAGGTAATTTGAGTGACTGTTTTGCTGTGTGTGAAAACAGTAGAGGTAGGCTATATTTGCTTTGGGTGATTGCATTTCCTGACTGATGTGCTCCCTTTAAATGTTTGCTACAGTGTGTGTGTGTGTGTGTGTGTGTGTGTGTGTGTGTGTGTGTGTGTGTGTGTGTGTGTGTGCACATTCTGTCTGTGTGTCTTCCTGCATGCCTAGGCGACTGTATACTTGACTATGGCATAAAACTTACATTGCATACAAATACAATACAAACAGTATATGCATTTATTCATATTGTACGTGTGTGCATATGTGTGTGTGTGTGTGTGTGTGTCACTGAAAGGCAGAAAGGAAGCTAAAGAGGGTGAAGGGAATGAAGGGAAAGCTCGTCTGTGGCAGCTTGTGCACCACACAGATTGTCCGTACTGAAGAAAAGAGGGGTGTTAGCATCATTACTCCCTGGTGGCCCATTCACATGCAGTCAGAACAAGGTATTTAAATTGCTAATCCTACCCTTTTAGTATCCTTTACCATACGCAGCCTATATTCCCATGTAGCCAGGCCATTTAGCATATATCACATTGACTTGAACAGAGAGTAGGTGTCAGCCTGCATTAGTACTTGGGCCCTGATAGACACAGCACTCAGCGCTTCGCCCCTTGGCAGCTCCCTCAGCTCTGTAATGGACAGACTTAGTTCACATCCCAGCTGTTAGTCATAGCTCATTCTAATGGGGTGTTTACTATATGAAACCTCTCCTGGCAAATTCTGTTGATCCTCAGGATAACATTTAAACATATGTAAAACATGGGTGAACCCTGTGTTATTTCATTATTATATCATAATTTTCCCTATTAGCATGTTGCCATCACAGAAACTTTTCCAGGAGCCCAGATCCCATAGGAACACAGAAACTTTACTAAGCCCGCAGCTGTGGCTCAGCAGGTAGAGAGGATTGTCCATTAATTAGGACTCCAACTGTTCACACGCTTGAGTATCCTTGTGCAAGACACTGAACCCCAACTGCTCCCAATGATTGGGCCAGTGCCTTGCATGGGAGCTTGCATCCATTTGTGTGAGAGTATGTGTGAAATGGTCAATGAGAGGCAAACTGTAAATCACTTTGGATAAAAGCTCAATATAAATGCAGTCCGTTTAGCATTTATCTGTTTCAAGTGGTAGAACCAGGGTCTAAATTTAGTTCCTCAACAAATAGTTCCAGGCCCCAGAAAAGCTCCTGCTCTAAGGATAGTACTGTCCAGTGGTCCAGGAACTATCTAGGCTTCATTCACACAAGAAAGCATTGTGTGCCACCCGATGTTGTAGCGAGAAACAAAAGTTATATGTAGTTCAACTAGTATAGACTAGTGTAAAAGGACGAGATAAAAAGATGTGTGTGAATGAGAGAAAACATGAGCTAATCTTTATTGTTCTTCAGATTCGTTGAAAACGGCAACAAGAATCAGCAAAAAGCGCTTTTAGTTATTTATCTCATGACTTTCAACATTCCATAGACATTCAAAATACAAGATCAATTCACGCTTTGATAACAAACGTGTAACTTCTCACTCATGGCATTTAAGTATTTGACAATTTCTGCATCATGTTTTATATAAATATCTGAAAGTGCTTATACATATTAGAGGAAAACAGGGTTTGTGTCTGTCAGATACTCCATGTTGTGGTACGGAAATGAGAAAGTGCTATCAGGCCATCCCTAATTATGACTGAACAGTTAAGATAAAAAATATATTTCCTGTTCATCATGACAAATTCAATCTCTGGCATCTGCCGTAGCAACCGTGCCGTGGCTGTCTGCTGGGAACCAGGCTGGGGAATTTCTGCCCTACAGTCTCAGAGTGTGAAGATTAGTTTTAGTCTTTTTCTATCTCCAGGCTTGTGTTTTTACTGTATGCTCTGTGGTGGAGAGAGATTGGTCACAAAGCTGGGACGCTGTGTTTAATATGGGTTCTTACAACTAAGTCACCTTTTAGTTGTTTTCTTCTGATCATTTGCTGTGTTTATGTGTTTTTTGACAGTGTGTGTGTATTTCCAATAGGTCATTAAATGCAGTCACTGCCTGCACTACTATCACAGGTTTTATTTGGCCATTTTGTACCAGCAGCTTGTGAAACCACCGTCTCCTCCTCTGCCCTGACTATAGTCTCAGGAGGCTCTGTATTATTCCTCATCCTTCCTTTCTCTTTGTCTCTCTCCCTGATGACTATCAATCTTCATTTAGCTTCATTAGGCTGCATTAATCAAACGGGGTAAGGGGGAAGTGTCTGCGCTGCTTGTCAGCAGGCTGCTGTCCTTCCAGTTGTCTCTGCTGCTGCCTGCCAGGCTGTTCAGCTTCGGCTCATGAACAGGAAGGGTCTTGAATGCATTTTGGTGAGATAGAAGATCTCCACCACCGTGACCTGCGGCGACTTACCCCACCCCAACCCCCCACCCTCAACTCCCCACCGAGAGAACACTCTGGGATGCGTGTGATAAAGACAGAAAAGATATTAGACAAGAGAGCTCACACAGAATGAAGATGCACTAGGGACATCAATTCTCTGGGAGGCCCTGCATTTAAAAAACATTTACCACCGATTCCAAACTTCTACAGTACTAGTGCAGTGTCTGTTTGGAACATGTGCCCATTTTGGAAGTGCTGCTTGCCGCATTTCGAGAACCGCTCATCTGATTGACTTAACATTTAACACTGCCCTCCCTCAGCAATACACCCGGCAAGTGTGAAGTTGATCGGATGAACGGTTGTCAAGAACACTGAAGGACAGACAGACAGACAGACAGACAGACAGACAGAGACTCCTTCCTTTATAGTTTATAGTTACAGATATCACCTCTAGGTCCAGTGACTGATGGCAGAAAGAGGAGAGACAAATTGAAAGAAAGGCTAATTATAAATACTATTAAGCTATTAGACACCATCGCAAAATCACAATTTTTTATGGGTAATGTAGTCACACCTTGGCCATGGGAATACCCCCCATGAAGATAAGACATTGATGGTAGTGACGATCTGAAGAAGACTTTATCTTAACATCTTAATGGATATGACCCACAGCTCATTAGACTGATCCAAAGCGTGACTCACTCAGCTGGTTCTGATCAAAAATGGATAGTAATTCATGTGCACAAATTATCAAAACATATAGAATGTATTATGAAAAGGTTCAGATTTTATTTAATTAATTTTTTTATGTGTAATTCCTCCAACAATAAAAGTAATCAAAAAATTGGATACAACACGAAAGCCCAAGTATAGACAAATGGAAAGAACTAGTAGAGCAAAATGAGAAAAGCATGAGAAAATCCATGGCAATATTGATTGTTTTGAAACTAGATGGGTTAAATGCCATGTAAAGTACAACCCTGGAAGAAAATTTAATTTGTACATGTCCATGTAAATGGGTGGATGTGTATTTATGTATATGCATGTTATATGCATATACATATTTTTGCATACAGATTTGTATGTGTGCATGTGTATAAATTCAGAATGATCTCTCCTGTTTTTCCTGATGTGTTAATGTAAATGCTCATTGGGCTTCACTGTATAGATAGATGCATATATAGCAGAAATCTAAGTTCTTATCCAACAGTTTTTTAACCGAACTAGACCATATTTTGTATCTCACACAGCAACTGCAAATTTTGGCCTCTTCTCGTGGCTTGTTTGAGCAGGAAACTAGCCTATTTTGCCTGATAATTACAGTAACAACATCATGTGTATCTACATTCATCAGACGCTGTCACTACTGAGGAATAAAGTAATGGTACTCATTAGGACAGATATCAAACGTGTCGTGAGTACTGCTCAAATTCAAGAACTGCTTATATACCAAATTGTCCCTATTAGATTTATCTTTTAAAGAAAGTATGAATTCATGTTAAGAAGGAAGTTAAATCAAGAGCGGCTGCCTAATACATTTATAACAGAATCTATAATGCTTTCCAGTTTATCAAAACCTCCAGAATATAATCATTTTAAACACATACACATATTTATTTGCTGTTCTTTGTGTTTGTTCCTAGTCCTAACATGCAAAATACATCTCCTGATGTATTAGAAAGAGAGCAGAATTGCTCTTGGCTAAAAATACACATGTTCCGTGTGTCAGGCATTGCAGCACATTTTAATTTCTACAGTAGTTTTTTTTTTCCTCATTGACAGACAATGCATTAGGGATCTTTGTGCTTTGTCTCTGCTTTGATTTGGCAGATTACATTCATGTGTCTTATTCTGGATTCAGCATGGCCTCTCACTTCGCTCTCCACTCTTCCCTGAATTGGAGGATTAAGTACCTCTTTTATGGGCACACATGCAAAGGCCTGTTTTCAGCTCACAAATTAACATATTCTGTTTAGCACTGACAAGGATAACAACACATTCCTCCATCTATAGGCCAACCAGACTCAGGAGAAAAGTCTCACTATATTTGCAGTCCCAGTGAGATTTGATGGATGTCGCTTACAGTACACTTCACCTTGTTTATTAACACAGCAATGTGTGCAGTATCATATTTACATTCACACATTTGCTAAGTGTCATAATTCAGCTTATTTTTCCTTATGTTATCACATCTGATGATGACTAAACAGTGTGAACATTGAAATTAAAGACATTTTCATCAGGACTACAAGGATATAATTAGTGAAATCACATTCTGAGCAATAACAATTTACATACATCTTTTATTTAAACACCTAAATTTGTGTATGAGTTTGGCAAAAAGCCTTTCAACTCATCTACTTGAAATTTCTTTCTACATAATATATACTACATAAAAGGAAGTTCAGTATTTCAAGGCCAAATTATCTTTTGGTCAGTTACAGAGGAATCAATCAATCAAAAGATAGTCACTGAGAAAACCATTACATTTTGAAGAAGTAAAGTAAAAAAGAATATACATTTAATTTACATAATATACGTAGGAGAACAATCACCAGGAGAAAGAAATCAAATCTGAAATAGGATACATGTTGAAAGCTGATAATTATTCTCAAAATATGGGGTTTGAATGAGAATGCTACATTTAGTCCCACAGGGGCCCTGCTGGTTTACATTTATATATAATCATTATGACAGTACTAACAGATAAATCAAAAGTTCTTAAATATATGCAAATAACAGTGTCAAAAAACAATCAAATCAAATATATATATATATATACATACATATATACATCCAAGAAAGAGTGTCAGGTATGAAGAGCTGGACAGCACCAGGCCCGGATATGATCCACACCTACTGGCTCAAGAAACTAACTGCACTCCATGAACGCCTGGCAGCACAGATGAACCAACTGCTGATGGATGGGACCCACCCAGAGTGGTTAACCCAAGGGCGGACGGTCCTGATCATGAAGGACCCCCAGAAGGGCGCAATTCCATCCAACTACTGGCCAATAACCTGCCTCTGTACAACATGGAAGCTCCTGTCAGGCATCGTAGCGGCTAAGATGAATAGGCACATAGCCCAATACATGAGCAGGGCCCAGAAAGGAATTGGTAGCGATACCAGGGGAGCCAAGCACCAGCTGCTGGTAGACAGAGCAGTCACTCAAGACTGTAAGACCAGACAGACCAATCTGTGCACCGCCTGGATTGATTACAAGAAAGCCTACGACTCAATGCCACAATGCTTGGAAATGTACAACATCAACAGGACAATAAGAACCTTCATCAAGAACTCAATGGGGCTGTGGAAGACAACTCTGGAGGCCAACTCAAAGCCAACTGCACAAGTGACCATCAAGTGCAGCATATACCAAGGTGATGCACTATCCCCACTTCTGTTCTGCATAGGCCTGAACCCTCTCAGCCAGATCATCGCGAAGAGTGGCTACGGATACCAGCTACGGAATGGAGCAACCATCAGCCACCTTCTCTACATGGATGACATCAAGCTGTATGCCAGGAGTGAGCGAGACATCGACTCACTAATCCACACCACCAAGATCTACAGCGACGACATTGGAATGTCATTCGGACTAGACAAGTGTGGCCGGATGGTCTCCAAGAGAGGGAAGGTAGTCAGAACTGAAGGGATCAGACTACCAGAAGGCAACATAGCAGATGTGGAGGACAGCTACAAGTACCTTGGGATCCTGCAAGCAAATGGCAACCATGAAGAGGCCGCAAGAAGGTCAGCCACAGCCAAATACTTCCACAGAGTAAGGCAAGTCCTGAAGAGTCAGCTGAATGGGAAGAACAAGGTCCGAGCTATCAACACCTACGCCCTGCCCGTCATCAGATACCCCGCTGGCATAATAAGCTGGCCAAAAGAGGAGATCGATGCCACTGATATAAAGACCAGTAAGCTCCTCACAATGCATTGAGGATTTCACCCCAAGTCCAGCACCCTGAGACTGTACACTAAGCGGAAGGAAGGAGGCCGAGGACTAGTGAGCGTCAGAACCACTATCCAGGATGAAACAACAAAGATCCATGAGTACATCAGGAAGACGGCCCCAAGTGATGAGATGCTTAGTGAGTACCTCAGACAGCAGAAGCCAGATGAGGAAGGAGAGCAGGTGGAACCATCATGGGAGGACAAACCCCTGCACGTTATGTACCACCGGCAGATAGAAGAAGTGGCTGATATCGAGAAATCCTACCAGTGGCTGGAAAAGGCTGGACTGACAGACAGCACAGAGGCACTAATCATGGCAGCACAGGAACAGGCTCTGAGCACAAGATCGATAGAGGCCGGGATCTACCACACCAGGCAGGACGCCAGGTGCAGACTGTGCAAAGATGCCCCTGAGACAATCCAGCACATAACAGCGGGGTGTAAGATGCAAGCAGGCAGGGCGTACATGGAACACCATAACCAAGTAGCTGGCATAGTGTACAGGAACATCTGTGCCGAGTATGGGCTGGAAGTCCCATGGTCAAGATGGGACACACCTCTGAAGGTGGTGGAGAATGACCAAGCTAAGATCCTGTGGGACTTCCAGATACAGACTGACAAACTGGTGATGGCGAATCAACCGGACATAGTAGTGGTGGACAAACAACAGAAGAAGGCAGTAGTGATAGACATAGCAATTGCAAGCGACGGCAACATCAGGAAGAAGAAGAGAGAGAGAGCAGGAGGAAAGAGAACATACAGCAGCACAATACAGTTCCACATAGGGATGTAAGGCAATAGATATGGTAATGGCATTGATGTTAACACCAACAGAAACAACACTAAGAGCAACACCATAACAGCAACACCAATAACAAGAGCAACACCAGCAATAGCAGCAGCGGGTGCAGAGCAGGAGCACGGGGGCAGCAGGCGGCAGCAACCACAGACCCAGACTCCACAGCTCCGGAGGCAGAAACACCTGCAGAAAGCAACAGAAGGGGAGAGAGAGAGAGAGAGAGGAGAGAAAGCACACAACTATGGGAAGAAGTTGAATTAATAACAAGCATTGATGGGGTATGAGGGCGTACAGATGGAGAGGAAGAGGAGGAGAAAGGAGCTCAGTGCATCATAGGAAGTCCCCCGGCAGTCTAGGCCTATAGCAGCATAACTAAGAGGGGGGCTCAGGGGTCACCTGAGTCAGCCCTACTATAAGCTTTATCAAAGAGGAAAGTCTTAAGCCTACTCTTAAATGTGAGGAGGTTGTCCGCCTCCCGTACACAAACTGGGATCTGGTTCCACAGGAGAGGAGCTTGATAGTGAAGGCAACAGTGGTCCCCGTGGTAATCAGAACACTCGGGGCTGTGACAACAACATCCGAGATCTCTGTCCAGAAGAGTGCAGTACTAGGAACAGCTAAGATACTGCGCAGGACCCTCAAGCTCCCAGGCCTCTGGTAGAGGACCCGAGCTTGAAGGAGGAATAGACCGCCCACAGGGGCGAGTGGGAAATTTTTATATATATATATATATATATATATATATATATATATCTTAGACAGCATAGAAAAGGATCAAATTTGAAAACTGTTGCTATTTAAAGGTATAACATGTAACATTTCCACATTAAAGTGTTTCTATAAACGACTAGACCTATGTTATATGTTTTGTTGAGTTGTGTACTTACATTATCCTAGTTGTGTACTTACATAAATCCAGAGAAATAATTTTCCATAATTTTATTCAGAGTAACAGTGCATTTCATTTGGTCGTCTGTCAATGGCGTCATATCTCCTTTACCCCCTCTTGCTATAACTTCCAGGGAAACACTGGAAACACCAGATGATACGTAAGAGAGTGAGGAAGGAAGGAATACAACGTCACACAATTATACTCAGTAACAGCCACACAAGTTTTTCATTAATTGCATGCCATTTTGCAACACAGTAATCCAATAGAGACCTAATTTATTGATATGATATTTCAATAGCGATCTGCTTAGTACGATGTGCTGCTGTGACAAGTGGCTCATGCAGCCACCAAGCTAATGAGTACAGTAATGTTATAACATTACAACAACGTTCAACACGCTCATAAAGTTATTTTTAGTATGATTGTTTTGAACAAGGATAACAGCGCTGGGTTACCCCACGATTGAATTCGCCACATAATGTTGGCTACTGTAGCTGTACGTGTACTTGACTCATCTAATGGTAAGTTGGCAAGTTAACGTTACATTGCCTAACATTACTTGAGGCTATTTTATTACAATGAAATGACATAACGTGAATAAACATGACTAAACGTAACATGAATAAAACTTTAATACAGTTCCTCATCCATGATTCATGTCCGATAGATTTACATCAGCAATGGTGGTTGTTTAATAGCGAAGACAACAACTCCCATGATCCCACACTACTTCACAACATCATAAAACTACGTATTTTGTTATTGTTTTGATTGAGAGACCCCTAGCGGCAGAACTTACATACTGTGCATTTAAACTACCTCAATAAAAAGGTTTGATTTATAACTGTAAACTTACATTGTCTAAAGGCATTACACCCTATGTCATGAAAGTAGTTGGATTCTTGGTTGCCAGGTCTGATTTTACAACTATATCCCCTATATTCTTGACATGTCTGTAAACTACTCTAGAAGGAAGGGGATTTAAAGGAATTGTTAGGACATTTTGGGAAATACACTTATTCGTTTTTATGTCGAGAGTTATGTGAGAGGATTGATACCACTTTCATGTCTGTATGGTAAAATATGTGTGTGTATACATATATATATATATATATATATATATATATATATATATATATACACACACACACAAACATTTCTCTACCTAATCCTAATCTTTGTTCAGCATTGTTGTTGTTGTTGTTTAGCTGAACATTGTTTTCGGAACTGTGACTGGAGTCAAATTCCTTGTGTGCGTAGACATACTTGGACAATAAAGCTAATTCTGATTCTGACAAAACAAAAAGCCTGCATATATCTAGCCACCATTTTCCACAAAGTTCCTGGATAGTGAACTCACTTACTCAGATCCTGCCAGAGCAAAACAGGAAAAAGAAACTAGTAGCACTAACAATAAAAAAAATAAGGAAATACATCCACACAAATGAAAAATTAGATTGTCACATAGGAACCATTAAAAGAAAAATGCCAACTCATGTACCCTGGAATAAAATCTGAATGACAATTCAGCATCCCCTCCACAATTGGATACAAGTCGACTGAAAATGTAAAAAATATGAGTGGGGTGTAAAATCTTCAAAAATATACCCCCTGTTTAGTTTAAGTTCATTTTCTAATAGCAGGAATTGTGATACTTGATCAAGGAATAACCTAAACCTTATGTTCCAAGATGTCAAAATACATTACTTTACAGAGTAATTTATCAGAATTAGTATTCTACATATTCTCTTATCTAGAGATAGATCAGTTAATGTTAATAATAACAATATCATGTCTGATATTGTACATAATTTACATTTTATTTATAGAGTGATTTTCAAGATACCCACATACTCTTAAATAAAAAACATCCTAGAGAACTAAATACACACTAAAGACATGAAGTAGCACAAGATATTAAATCAAAAATTAAAAGCAGTTTTGAATAACCTCTTGAACATAGACACACTGATGCAGATATGGATGTGTTTGGGGAGAGTGTTCCAGCAATGGAGAGAACTCGGACAGGAGGTTGGCATCAGGAGGAAGGAGTGTGGAGGAGGCCGGTGAGGTAGGAGGGGGTCTGATTATGGAGGGCTTTGTAAGTGAAGAGAAGGACTTTCAATTGAGTCTGTTAAGAGACAGGGACTCAGTGAAGTTTTATTAAGAGTTTATTAAGGGGCATAAAGAGTTATTGCAGTAGCGGAGTCTGGATGTGTTGAAGGCATGTATCAAAGTTTAAGCAGAAGAAAAGCAGAGGGATGGACATTGATTTATTGTATGAGCATGAATAGCTGTTGAGGTTTCTGCTCTGAACTGAAGCATTGGACTGATCATCCTTAGGCCTTGTGACTAGACAAACATATCAGTTTTGAGCAGTTATTTGTAACTGAGTATAAAGGCGTGTGGTGTTTATTAGGGCTGGGACGATATGCTTATCTCCCGATTTGATACTATCATGATATTCGATATGTATTAGCAATTTTGATATTACGATTTATTGCAATGTTTGCTTTTTTAACACTAGACCTAGAGTCATATTTCCAAAAACAATGCACATCACATGTCAGTCAGTCTTTGAGTTTTATTTCAGCAGCATCATTGCTATACTGCAAAAGTGGTAAATAAAATATTATTATTATATTTTATCAATATAAGGGGTGCCCTGGTAGCTCACCTGGTAGAGCGTGTACCATGTATCAAGGCTGAGTCCTTACCGCAGCGACTCGGGTTAGAATCCGGCCCAGGCCCTTTGCTGCATGTCATCCCCTCTCTCTCTCCCCTGCTCTTCCTCTGTCTGTCTACTGTGACTATAAAAAAATAAAGCAGAAATGCCAAAAAAAAAGTGTTCATAGAGCCTTGAAGTATCACACCCAAGGCCAGCCTTGCAATGCTATCTGGTTCTCTGTATGAAAATGGTGGAGGATCTGATGGTGGGCAGTATACTTTACAGCTCTAATATAAAACCCTTTTGCTGAGTAAACACTGTTGCTATATTTTCAATTCAGTGGATCAGAAGGCATCAGATTGTTCACCCATTTTATGCTCATGTGAATATGGGTTACAACACTTGCCAAAAACGCGGCTGGCACAGTGCAGCACAGGTCTTGACTGTATGACACAGTGCTCATGTTTATCAAACCCATGATATCACAGCTGAGGTCTTTCCATTTGTTTTGATAGGGCAGAGCTGGCCCAGTTTCAAGGCTGCCTGTTTCTTTGTCGTAGCAAGTGATTTATCTGACACACGTTGGCTTGTTGTTCCACTGCGGAGCTGAAGGGAAGGTATCTACTGTAGATGGCAATGAATAACCAGAACCAGAGCACGATTCACGTTCGCCATCACCATGGTGATAGATGCTTTTGAAACATGCTGGCTGGCTTGCTCTGAAATAAAGAGTCAGATACCAGCAGCCCTTGGGGAGAGATGAAGGACAGAAGAGATGTCAAAGAGTGTGAACACAGCCTTGTGACTGCAGCCACACCGCCACCAGGCTGAGGGCTGCAGCTCAAAGCTCCAATCCAGTAGGGGAGCGCGGCTGATCATTGTCACTGTTTAGGGTCTTTTGGGTCCACTACATCATACTGCTGCTAAACCAGTTCTGCATACTAACTACTAATCACAGAGATCGCTATTCCACCGGAGCTAGCCAATTCATTGTGTTTTCTAATCTAAACATGCCCCATTAACATCCTGAATGCGGTGTATAGGCTGTACCTCAGGGAGGTTTGAGGAGTGGGAGTCTAGCAGGATTCTGTTTTTAAATTTTTTTTTTACAAGGCTTCAGGTTTGATCAGGGAACTCGTCGTGTGACTGCTTTTGATCAGCAAAGCAGGGGAAGGTGCTGGAGTGCTTTACCTGAGTGGAGAAAGGGGGGGGGGGGTGGGGCTGGAAAAACAGAAGGTGGGGGGGTTCATTGAGCACTCTGCAGACATCTCACATGGGCAGGAGGGGATGTTTCAAGGCTTGCTTTGGGGACATTAATTTATTAAGCCAACTTAACAGCTAACAGTGAAACATTACCACAGATTAACCATGGCAACCAGTTTTAATTAGACAGCTATACAAGCAGAATGAGTGGAAATATGAGCCCCATAGATGTATTTTAGGTTTATTAGTTTAGTGTTTTTGGGCCCGTGGGGACAATGAAATGGTAATGCTAGACATTAGCATTAATATTTTACAATGTTAAACATTGATACAATGAAATGTACTGAAATGTGGACTAGAATGTACTGAATGTTCACTGCAATATAATGGGGTTTTGAAATACACCAATACCCAACAAAGTAGAGTCGTTGTCGAAACTAATTTGCACAGAGTGCTTTCCAGAGGCAGGGGAATAGGACAGAGGATGATTTAAAACAACAACAGCATGAAATAAATAAAGCAGCACACACTGATTCGTCATAGTAGAAAAATAAGAACGAAATACAACTCATAATAAAAGAATAAAACATACGTACATAATAGAAAGATTATAAAGTGCTGACTTAGAATCTGAAGTTACTTAATCACAATTATAACACTGCTGGCAAATATTGGACATATATTAAAATACCAATACCAATTAGAAACATTTGCCAGTTATAAGAGGTCTGATAATCAGAACATTAAACACATTTTTTAAGCAGTATGAAAACAGTAACGGTGATCCAATGAGAGCAAATCTGCACACATGAAAGACAAAATTGCAATACTTACATCGGGTTAGGTTACACTTTTTACACAGAATATAGTTTGATTTGTTGTTCTTATTATCTGCATTCGAGAGCACTGTGACAGCCAAGACACGACAGGAGGAGCAGTTTCTGTGTGGCCATCTTCAGAATGCCCCACTTTTTATATTACATATGTCTGTCACAACCAAGTTAAGAAACAAAGCAAAGCAAGACATAGCCACCAGCTACAGTCTATAAAATTAGTAGAACAGGATAGAACAAAACAATATATCCATACAAATAAAACAATATACCAATATATATTGGCGTAATCATTATAATACATTTATTTTTATAAAATTTGAGGCAGTCTCATGAATTCTAGGTAAATTATGGGAAGTGAGTGTCTTCAGTCTGATTTTTCAGAGATCTGGGCAGGTTTCACTGCATGGTTAAAATTAGTTTAAGGTGGTTCCTTAGCTTCTTAAGTAATCATCTAACTTTGTTTGAAGAACCAAATTAGTTGGGTGAGAATTAACAAGATCATTTTGGCCTGATAACAACAAGTTAGCCTGGATTAGTTAAGCCACAGTTGAAGAACAAGGCCCTAACCACTGAAAAATGTATGAAACATGTCTCCTATTCTGCTCAGTAATTAAGATTGATTTAGCCAAAAATCCAATCATATACTACCCTAAAGAAGACGATATCAAAAGCATCTTCACATGGTGCATTCTGAGGCATTTTATATGGGTTGACGCAAAAATACTTAACATGCTGCTGAACCAGTGCATTGCTGAACCAGTAAGCTACAATGACAACTAAAACACACAATGCCACACAGGTATAGGCATATACAAACCAAGTCTTCCCATTCCCTAATTTACAGTATACTCAACAAACAACATTGGGTCATGATATTTTCATGACCCAAAGGTATCTACTGTGCAGCGATCCATCATCCCTCTAGTCATAACCCTCCTGCTGCACTCTGTCGCTGCATGGTGCACACAGGAGGGAGTGAGGGCATGCCAGAAGAAAATGGCTCATAAGCAGTTTATTTCAAAAAAGGAAAACAGATTCTTCATATCTAGTAGCTGTATTTCAAAATATGTTACTTCAAATTTAACATGGAATGAATACAGGCACGTCATTTTTATACAATATTATGAATATTGTCTTTTACTACAACCTAATTGTGTAAAACTGCAAGAAATCAGCAAAAAACACCAAGCATGCTTGTGTCTTTTATACAGATTTGTATATTATCTATAAGTAAACTGTAGTTTCTCTACCCCACACTGACTTTTTGCCCTCATTATACCTGTTATACCTGGTTGAGTGATCGTCAAAGTCAGTATTCAATAAAAGTGTCAATCTGTGTCCTCCACTCTTTGATAAGATAAAGGCACTGATTCAGTCATGTTAGTTGCTCACACTGACCTCACACTGTCTTTGGTCCTTTAGGCTCTCCGTACAGAGATAAGATTACTATTGCCATCCTGCAGCTGCAGGAGGAAGGGAAGCTGCACATGATGAAGGAAAAATGGTGGAGAGGAAACGGCTGTCCAGAGGAGGAGAGTAAGGAGGCCAGCGCCCTTGGGGTGCAGAACATCGGAGGGATCTTCATTGTCCTGGCTGCTGGACTTGTCCTATCTGTGTTCGTGGCTGTGGGAGAGTTCCTCTACAAGTCCAAACAGAATGCACAACTTGAAAAGGTAAGAAATACCTGTGACATTCATCTCTGCTTTGTTATTTAAAACAATGATAGCAGAATTTCTTACCATAAGCACATATGCCATGAATGGCAGTCTCATGGCAAAGACAAATACATCTATAAATGCTAACAAAATGAAACAAAATATATGCTAAATATATTTATTTTTATCATTTCTAATATATCATTTAAAGAATATTTTGCCAATTTGCTGAAACTCACACTATAATGACAGTGCTGTATCATTTGCAGTAAGATAAGGGTTGGTTTCTTTGCATTTATTCACTTAGGCCCAATGGCGACAACGAGATAAGAAACGTGAGGAATTCTGCTGTCACCATGGATCCAAGCTAGACTTTAACTACCATCTCAAATGACCTCAAGAAAAACTCAAGAAACTTTTTTCTATTGTAATCTAACATGATCTAAAACTTCCCAAAACTACTGAACTGATTTTTTTCCCTGACACCCCCGAGGGAATGGGAACATTAAGACCAGTGTAATAAAACTTTTGGAGTGCTGGCAGTAATACACAGTTGAATCACAGGCACATGTATTGCAAACGTTTGCTCTGCTGCATGACCCATGTGTTCAACAGCCACTAACACGCACCTCCCCACTCCTGCTGTCCATTTCCACTCTGCAAACTGCCATCCTGCTTGTACTGTAACTATTCTCACTGTTGATATCTTTGGCATTAAGCCCATACATAGCCTTTCTAGATCAGTGCAGTAACACTGGAGATTCCCAGCAAACATTCTGACACTAAATAGTTGCTAATATAATGGCCTGCACCATCTGAGAAATACTTAGGGTAACTGTAATTACATAAAACATTAATTAAATAGTGACATTTCACCATAAATATATGTACCTGGGGTGCCAGTATTTGGTATCGACCCAATCCTGTCATAAATGCTCAGTTTCACTTTGTCCTGTTCAAAACCTGGAGCCATTTACTAACTCGGTGTTGGGCACTATACAAAATATTATAGAAGCTTATATTATTATATTAATGCAGACCTATTCAGCTGCCAAACATATCTAAACTGCTATACTAATTTTAACCTAGGTCTACTTTAAGCTAGATGCAGCTGGAACTGTATAAAAAAGGATTATAATACATATGTATGTCCTGTGAAATAAATAGTTCTGTATATAACATAGTATGTATAATATACGTAACATTATACATTTATCTGTATTTATTTCAGAGTCACAAGTGGTGCATTGTACAATGAAAGATATATATTTACTTGGATGTTTTGTATGACTTAATGTGTTTGCATTAGCAGACAAAATAGCAGTAATGAATTATTTCAGATGCAGCAGTCAGCTGCAAGATAGATGCTAAAGCAATCGAGCATTTTATGCTGCAGCGTGTTGGTCAATAGCTAACTGCTACTCAAGAGACATTTACTAGAAGCCAGTTAGTTAAATGCTAAAATGTAGAAAATGACTGCATAAACTCTGCATTTAGATTACAGCTATGACTACCTAATAAATATGAGAGAAAAATATGTCACACAGTATTTAAAGTTTTTTATCACAACAGCTGACAGTGAGCAGGGATGTGGACTGAACAGAGCGGCATTATGCCAAAACTATACATTTATTTATCTATGGTGGAAGACTTAAAAAAACACAACAGAAGGAATTGTACATTATTGTAAATTAAGAAAGTTCCCATATTATGTTTTTCTAAAAAATCTTTAATTGAAAAAAGAAACAAAAGAAACATTTTGCGTGATAATTTTTAGTCACTAAAATATGTTTTAATGCTCTGATTTGTTTTTATTTCACTTTAGTAATTGTCATACTAATTAGATCATTTTGTGAAATCTGTAACTATTTATTATTTTGAAATTAATTCAAAACATTTTTGAAAGCTGTTTGAATAGTTTCTTGTAAAGTCACAAATCTAGTCTAAAATCTTTGAGGGCAATTGACAAATGAACTATCCAATACTTTAAGTGACTAGAGACACCATAAATCCTTTAAACAAGCCATCTGCCTGTGCTTTTTGCATTAAAAGTAATAGGCTCTCATGGGTGGAAAGAAACATTAATTCCAGTTTCTGGAGCCATACAGTATCCTTACGAGTTCAGTAACAGCGCGCTTCCTTCAACATTTGATTGTATTGATTGTACAGTGTTTTACCTTGGCCCAGTGACCCTGTATTGATGAGTCAGACATTCTGACTCTGTTGTGTCATTCTGTTAAGTGAATACACTCAGAACACTCAAATATGTTGACACACGTATAAATGCACATATAAATATACAAATTTAGCGTAAACACACATACACCACAAGGCTATGAATAAATGGGTTGAAAGCACAGCAGTGAAATAATAATACATTATACATTAAAGGCCATGGAAACCAGTGTTAATGTTACTTCATCACAGTAATGTTTACCTGCTAAAATGTGTCCATGACTTGCAGTCATACTGCTTTCTGGACAGCATTTTATTATAACCACAGACTATACAACAAGTGACCATGAACAAACATCTCCCGGGAGAAAAAGGTATTTAAAGCAGCTTTTATTTAGCTGTTTCTACCAGTGCAAGCAGTTGCCTCTATGCATGAAAGCTAGTGAAAAAACAGATAACAAGACAATAAAGAGTAGCTGACCAGATGCGATATCAGCGTATGAAAAAAGCTGATATCTTATCACAGAAATAAAAAGGATGTATGAGTACTGAAAAACAAAAAGGTTAACTACTGAACATCAAGTCTGAAACACAGATTTAAATCCTGTTATGGACAGAATTTATAATCCATGATTAAATTCCTCCACCACAAATTATATATTAAAGTTATATAAAAGAATCGGTTATGGTTAGGGAAATAAAACAACATTTGTTGAATGGTATGGTGATGGCGGTGCATGCAGATGAGGCGGCAAGTAGCTCCCTCAAACGTCGCTATATTTTTGTTTTAATTTGTTATTTTTTTACCTCTATTACTGAAGCACATATTAACTATGGAAGGATGTATTACGACAGAAATACACTGATCAACATCGGAAAAGGAAGCGCAGGAATTGGATTAAGTGCAGCGGACAGTGATCACTGCCCATAACCTCTGATCATCCAGCCAGATCAGCCGGGCCTAATGTCACCACAAGCAGCAGGAAGAGGGGGAAGAGACCCGGGATAAGAGCTAAGCTAACCCTGCTTGAACCTAAGGCTAATCCACTACCCAGCCTACTTCTGGCTAATGTCCGGTCACAGGAAAATAAAATAGATGAAATAAGACTCAGCAACGGGAAATCAGAGACTGTTGTGCCCACATTTTTACAGAGACCTGTCTTCATCACAACATCCCGGATCAAGCTATGGTGGACCATGTTCCGCACCGACAGAACACAAGACTCTGGTATGAAGA
The DNA here is from genome assembly GCA_005408345.1 of Macquaria australasica. Lineage (NCBI taxonomy): Eukaryota > Metazoa > Chordata > Actinopteri > Centrarchiformes > Percichthyidae > Macquaria > Macquaria australasica. Next base: position 1,122,262 of record SEMN01000042.1, on the reverse strand, counting down.
GGGGAGGCAGATGCTTGGTGCTCAAACAAAGTCAAAGTGGAGGGACAATGTTCCCAACATGTCGAGTTTTTAATGTTAAGATGTCGATCTGCCCAAAGAGTTTACCGGTGTTTTTGTGCTGCTGTTTACATTCCCCCAGATGCAAAAAATGCACTTCAGGAACTGTATCAGGTCATCAGCAGTCACATGACAAAATAACCTGATGGTATTTGTAGCTGGTGATTTTAATCAAACAGACCTCAGAACTGTTTTACCTAAATTTTACCAGCATGTCCACACCCCCACCAGGGGGAGCAATACCCTGGACCATGTTTACACAAACATTTCTGGCAGCTACAAAGCCCTCCCCCGCCCCCATTTGGTCAATCAGAGCATATTTCCCTGCTTCTCCTGCCAACTTACTCCCAGCTAATTTAAAGGGTTAAACCATCAACAGTTAAAGTGTGGACAGGTAAAACTACAGCAGCTCTACAGGACTGTTTTGAGTGCACACACTGGCACATGTTCAGAGATGCTGCCACCCAGACAGAGTCATGTCAACCTTGAGGAATATACGTCAACAGTGACGCCATACATCAGCAAATGTGTTGATAATGGGGTGATCACAAAGACAATACAATCATTCCCTAACCAGAAAGCCTGGATGAATGGAGAGGTGAGGTCCCTATCCAGAGCCAAAAGTGTTGCCTTTCGGTCAGGTGACAAGGAAGCATACAACACCACTAGAGTGAGACTGAAAGCTGGCATCAAGGAGGCAAACTGGAGACATCAGGAGAGACTGGAGAGAGACCTCAGCACCAACAGCACCAAAGGTATGTGGCAAGCGATCCAGACCATCAAAGGCTACAAAAGCAGGAGCGTCCCCATCATGTGTGAGGCCATGTCACCAGATGAGCTTAACACATTTTATCCTCACTTTGATCTCCTCAATAAAGAGTCAGCTGTCAAGTCTACTCCACCTCCAGAAGACTGGCCACTGTCCGTATGTGACATTTTTAACATATCATTGTCACAGGAGATTGTTCCTACCTGCTTCAAGACAACCACCATCATCCCTGTACCAAAAATGTCTGCAGTGTCTAGTCTAAATGACTACCGCCCTGTGGCACTCACCTCCATTCTTATGAGGTGCTTTGAAAAACTGGTTCACCAGCACATCAAAAACAACGCCCCAACTAGCCTGGACCCTCACCAGTTTGCATACAGAACCAATAGATCCAAAGAGGATGCCATCTCTGCTGCCCTCCACCAGCATTCACACATCTTGAAAATAGCAACACCTACATCAGAATGCTCTGTGTTGATTTCAGCTCAGCATTCAACACAATCTCCACCATGAAACTGAATGGCAAATAGCAAATAGCACTCTGGGCTTGAGTACTACACTCTGCAACTGGATATTGGACTTCCTCACAGACAGACCACAGACATGTCTGACTGGCGGTCACACCTCCTTGACTCTAGTGCTCAACACCAGAGCCCCCCATGGCTGTGTGCTCAGCCCCCTCCTGTTCACTGTATACCTATGACTGCAATCCCAGATATGGAGAGAACTCTGTTGTGAAGTTTGCGACACTACCACCATTGGCCAGATTACAAACAATGATGAGTATTCATATCAGGAGGAAATCAACAATCTTGCAGAGTGGTGCACAGAGAACAACCTACTGCTCAATGTTAGCAAACCCAAAGAGCTGATCATTGATTTTAGGAAAAAGGAGGCAAAGACACACCCCTGTCTACATCAGTGGAGCTGAGGTGGCGCAAGTGAACAGTTTTACGTGTCTGGGAATCAGCAATACAGATAATCTGTCATGGACATCACACATCTCCATGCTCATAAAGAAAGCTCAGAAACTACTGTATTTCATAAGGAAACGTAAGAAGGAAAAATTCCTGTGCCAAGTTCTTGTTAACTTTTACAGAGGAGCAATAGAAAGCATCCTGACCAGAAATATTACAAACTGGCATGGGATGTGCACAGCCCAGGAACAGAGGGCTCTGCAGTGGGTGATTAAAACTGCCCAGAACATCATGGGTACCCATCTACCGAGCATCAGTGATATCAGAGAGAGGAGGTGTCTGCGCATAGCCCAAAGGATACTAAAAGACTATACCCACCCCAGCCACAGCCTGTCCACCCTGCTGCCATCTGGCAAGCAATACAGAAGTATCCGCTCTCATACCACCAGACTACAGAGCAGCTTCTTTCCTCAGGCTGTGAGACTCCTCAACTCCACCTCATCCTCTGCACTCCACCATAAATAAATGACATGGACCTTTCTGTTATGCTGGTTTTGCACATTACCATACCGTTATTTTTGTATATGTGTATAAGTAACTGTATATATTGTTTTGTATATTTTATTTTTATTCTATTGTGATTTTGGATACTTATCTGTGTTCTGTGTGTGTAGTGTGAAGGGGGCTACAACTATAATTTCATTGTGCAGCCCTGTGTTGTAGAATGACTAATAAATGTACCTTGAACCTTTTCTTGGAGTCAGTTGTGAACTAAGAATTTGGATTCTAGTAGAAGTAACAACAAAGGGTATTCATGTGAATGATAGATACAAAGATGTTTCGTCATCGAATACACAAATAGATTCAGAATTAATTTAGGGAGGAGTCGAATTTGGAGATTAGAAAAATGTAGCAACACAATCCAAGGCATAAAAAACAGATTTCTGGATGAAACATGTAATGCAACCACAATATTTTACAAACCTGCCCACAGACAACCGAGTCCTCATGATTTTAATATACTTTTCAGTAGGATGCTGAATACATGTCATGTAGTTGGTGCTCTGTCTTATTGTTCCCTGGCAATAAGGCTGCATTATATGGTGTACTGGGGTACATTATGTACCCCTCACAGCGTTATTGCCTGGGGTGTATTACAGGTTTGCAGGATTCTGCATAATGTATCCCATGTAATAAGACTGCCAGGGGTAAATTAGTTGATGCCTTACTGCCAGGGGTAATGTACCCTGGCCAATAAGGCTACCAGGGTACATTACATGGTGCTACAGGGGAACATAATGTACATCTTGTTGCCTGGGGTACATTATATGTCTGCAGGATCCACATATATACACCTGGCAATAAGGCAATTAGGTGCTGCTCTGCCTTATTGTCGGAATGAATATACCCCTAATACCAGAGGGGTACATTATATGGTGCTTGGCTGCAGGTCATTACATGCATGTAGGATATTGCATAATGTACCTGGACAATAAGGCTACCAGGGTACATTAGATGGTTTTCCAGGGATACATTATGTGTATGCTGGATCCACATAATATTCCCCTGACAATAAGGCTGCCAGTGGTACATTAGGTGCTGCTTGGCCTTATCATCAAAGGTAATAAACCCCTAGTAACGCAGGTGAGCATTATATGGTGCTTCAGGGTTACATTATATGACTATAGGATCTTAGATATATATTGCAGTACCCATGATTTGCAACACCACGGTTAGCAGATATGAGTGACATCTGACATCCATTTTCATATGTGCACTACTATTTGTATTTCCTCAGGTTGGTGCAGGCAATTGTGTTAGCATCAGTGTTACCAAATCAGAATGCAATGGGACAATGTATTAATCGGTATATAAATAAATAAGAAAACTTTTTACCTTCAGATATAAATTTGCGTTATCCAACAAGTTATCACCTAATTTATCTGAATTCAGTGTGCTTTATTCCACAAAGTTCAATCTATCAAGCTTTGAATTCAAAAAATAAATTCACAGTCCGTTTGTGTCTTGATAGAAGGTTTATATCTTACAATGTAATGAGTGAGTATGCCAGGTTATAATGGAACATATACAGTTAGATAAGACATACACAGGGTGAGTGTGAGTTCCACAATGTCACTGCTCCACCACAACATTAATCCCTAAACAAGGTTATTCATCTATTCAGAAAAAGCTAAATAAAGACAGACATGATGAATAGACCCAACAGGCACCTCACAGGCAAAGAACAGATTTTCACAGATCTTTTTTTTTTTTTTACATACTCAAGGTTTATCCATTCAATTATAACATACCACTCTACTTTAAACCTTGTATTTACAATGAATTGCTAGTGTCTTTTTTCACGCACAAATGCCAATACTGTCACATGTTATGCACTCTGCTATCTTTCTTCAATATCGGCACAAGGCTATGGTATGGTTAATGTAGAGAAATATTGTGGTTATGGCAAACCAACCAACATATAGTTAAAGTTAGGCAATGAAAACACTTTTTTTGAGGTTAGGGAGAGATCACTCCTAGCTTTCAAATAGCAGACATTAACTTTTGGATTGTGACAGGACATGAATTCTGGTCTCCACCACCCCAGCCTCCACATTGTTACTTTGTGTTTCACTACATGAAGGGCACACTGCTTTCTGCATTAGCACTTAATGTTGGCACTGGACAAAACACAGTTTTACAGTACAGTACATTTTACATTTACAGTATAACAATAGTATGCACGTATTAAACAGCCCTCTTGTTTGTATTGGAAGGGGTTAGGGGTTGTATTAGTGGTGTAGCGGTTGTGAATATTGTAAGCAACCCAGGCTACAACAGCTGGGTACAATGATAAATACATTAGCACATATTGTGGACATTACAGACATGCAACCCCTATTACTAAGTCATAGAAAAAAGGGTTAAGGTTAGGGGTTAGTGTTCCTTAAAGATACAGTAAACCACACACCTATTTATACATATATAAGGGGGGACTCTAGGGTATATTATTGACTTCAAATGAGGAATACATTTAGAAATGTATCATAAAACAGTTATATCATACAAGTATAATGTGCAAAGTAAGAAAATCCTGCATTCCAACTTTTGTAGACTGTTTTTTTCTACAGTTCTGATCAGGAAGGAACCTTAATAATAATGGCGGATTATGACTCAGACTGGCTAATATAAGATATTAAAAAAGGTCAGTACTTGAAAACCAATATATGGGTCTAACCCTAATCACAGCTTGATTTATTTAGTCCAAATATTGATTTCAAAAAATTAAGATCCACTGTAATGTGTCTCACAGTCCAGTGCTAATTAGTATCATGCTAATGAACCATCTATTTTATTTCATTGTGAAAATCTACCATACATTTTGTTTCATTGCTCCAGGCTTCTGATATAATTGAATACCACCTACTTTTACAATATGTGGTTGTTTTCTCACCATGATGCTGAAAGTGTCAAGTTGAAAAATGTGGTGCTAAGCATCTCTTTGTTGTGTTTCACATGCTTGACAGTGCACACCCTGCAATTTGCATTTTATAATTACTTCTGTTCTGTAACATTAGAAAGGAGCAAAAATAGCAGCTAGTCATTTATATAATGGGACGAGCCATACACCCTCATAGAATAGAAGAACTGTTAGTGGTATTTTTAAAGATTAAATAGACATGTTAACGCCGTAAGTATGTTTTTGAGATTACTGCATTTTCTAAACAGATTGTAATACCACGAGATGAGAGCATTGTCAGAACAAAATATACACGTGTTCAAAATTGGAATAAAAATATTAATAAACATTTGATAACTTTACAAACTATAGACCTCTGTAGGCTTGTCATTTTTATTCATCTACCAAAACTGTGACTTTTCTTTGACTCAAGTGCATTCCTTTTACATTATTTCAGTATATTCCATCATCACTGCTACATGGTGACATATTCATTTTAAAGGAGCTCTCCAAAAGTTTGGGAAATATGCTTGTTTGCCTTCAGATCCACAGACAGATAAAAAGATCAATCAGTTTCATTTCTGTGCACCCACTGCAGAGGTAGCTCTGGGAACTGTTTAGCCTAGCTTAGTACAAAGACTGGAAACAGTGGTAACAAGCTATCTCCCATCAAAAAACTCAGATTTCAAATTACCTCAAAGCTGTCTTAAGCACTATTTGGGCAGGATTCCAGGTGTAGGTGGGTAATAAAATATTTGCCATGTTCCTCAGTAACTAGCTAAATTACAGGAGGTGGGTCTTAAATAGACAAGGATATTCTGCAAAACTCAGACTTGGTGCTTTTGGTTTCAAGGTGTCTGGACAGCAAGTAAATAATTTGCCTTTCTCAATATAGTCTACACTAAGTTTGAACTTGCGTTCTTGGGAGTTCAGTCATGAACTCGGGAGTCCAAACCCACAAAAACAGAAGGAAACAGTACACTCAATTTGCAATCAAGACAAGAGCATTCTTGCTGACATCATCAGCTCAGGCTTGGGTGACACTTCAGTGCAACTGTACACCTGTTATCATCACTGTAATGTATATTTACAATAAAACAAAATCAAATATTACAGGATTATAGGCTCTATATATTTACCCAATAGAGAAAATGAGTGAGCCAAACCAGTTTGGCTTGCAACAAACACTTGATTTCGACTGAGACCAAAGTTTAGAGACATCATAACCAAAGGCTTTTCTCACTGGCACTGACTTCACAGGCAAGCTCTTGAGATGATCAGTCTTCTCCTGCTAGCAGGACATCACTCAAAGTGTCAGAGCAAATTTTCAAGGAGGCATTATAAAATAAATTATTAAACTGACCATATATTCAAAATCTAAACACTTAATTTCTCACCTAAAAATGTCAAATGTCAAAACTAAATATGGTGACTCAATAACAATAGTACAATTAAAATTATAACAGCGGTCACTTTGGCTATCCTCCACCATTGTCACTGGTGGATCCTGTCCAAATGGGGCTTTATTCATTTGTTGTATCTTGTTAGCCAGCAAGATACAACATGTAAAGACGACAGCAATGGACTGTAATTTGTCCTTTTTCACTTTTGATGGAGCTAAGCTAGCCTACTGTAAACACATCCTGGACCTCTGTATGCAATCTGTATCAGTCTTCTCAGCTGACTGTGGGTAAGATGGCAAACAAGAGGATTTTTCAAAAGGTCAGACATTTTCTTTTATGTGTATAATCTAGTGTACAGTAAGTGCCTAATGTTGCTTTTAAAGTTTTGACTATGAGTTTTGGATAGATGGAAATAATCATCTCTGCTGCCATAATTCCTGCTTCAAAGGAAGAGCAGGGTCAAGGCAAAGGAGACAATGTGTTAGATCCCCCCCTCCAAAAGAACATGTCAGTGTGTGTTAAAATGTGCTTCAGAAAATTATTGTTGCTAATTTAACCTAAGTTAAATCTATCATAAAAGGGATTTTAGACTCCATAATTTTCCACTAAATCACATGCCTCATAGACTTTCAATGGAGCATTTCTTTGTCATCTCCATGCTAGTCTGTCAGATTTCCATGATTACCATGGTTGTCCCCTTCCTCCCTCTCCTCCTCCTGCTCCTTTCTTTCCTCTCCTGTCCCTCCCTCCCTCAGCTCCTCCTCTGCTTCCTCCTCTCGCTCCTCCTCCTCCCACTCCTCCTCCTCCTGCTGCTTTTTCCTCTCTTCCTGCCTGCTGCTGAGGCTGCTGCAGACTAACCTGGCTCTCGGGGTGCAGGGACCACCAGCTGTGTGTGAGGAAGCCATCTCATCAACCCAGCACACATACACACCTGCATGCATATGGATGCACACACACATGCACACGTAGAGATGTCTGTGCTTAAAGGAAAAGTCTTGATTATTCAGGTGGTTGGTCATGGCAGGTTGGAGTGAACTTTACAAAGAGTTTTCAGAGGAAGAGCTGCTTTTGAGGCAGAAACAGATGTAATGATTGAGCTTAATCTCTATGGGTGGAGTCAAATAACCTTGAATCTGTAGCTGTGTCCCATATCAGCATCCATCTGACATATGTCATAGCAGACCATTGGGGCTACCCCATTCCAAAGGCTCCTCCATAGGAGACCAGCCTTCTTTTGCTCTTGACTATCTGTGTATCTATCGCCAGACAAGAATGTCAATATTGGATTTATTATATTCTGCAAAACCCAGGGCTACATTCAATGACAACACTTTTTAAATTCTGGCTGTCTATAACATCTGCACAAGCCAGCTACGGTGTGGTTAGTATTAGGGAAAGATCACTGTTGATAAAAAGGTGAAAGTTAATAACAGAGCTGTGACAGGACGCAAAGTCAGACATGTTACATGCCTATCCACCACCCCGACTTTCACACCCTTACTATCCACCTCACTACATGAAGGACAGACCACTTCCTGCACCAGCACTGGGCGTTAGAATTGGAGGTAAATCGTGAGGTGCAGAATTGTCCAATGTGGACAGACTTCCTAGGATACGTGGCTGCATTATTCCAGGGAAAATGCAAGATGAGATTTTTTTTGTTTTGTTCTAGATTATTTTTATCGGGAATTTTTGCCTTTTTATTGGATAGTGATAGCTGCAGAAAGACAGGAAAGGCAGGAGGACTCAGCCTTAATGGTACACACTCTACCAGGTGAGCGCAAACACAACACAGACTTAAGTCTCTGTAAATCTTCTATAGACTGTCACATTTTTGGCACAGGTGCAGGTTCAGCCATGGCTGCTGGTACTCTGAAGGCCACATCCTCATAGTCTGCATCCTTGTGAAGCAGATAGCCCCCAATATGGGACACACCTTCAGGCTGCGTTCAAACCGACAAAACCCCCTCATTTATTTGAACGGAGCCAGTCCGGCAACGCAGCGTAGGGGTGCCGATGCAGAGGACTCCAGCCAAAAAAACGTAGGGTCGTCAAATTTCGTCATCCAGCATTGGCCAATCAAATACGTGAGAAATATAACAATACAGAGATAAAGGAAATATAACTCCAATCTGCCAGGTTAATGGGTTAAAAAAATAAGCATGTCAGTCTTTGTATCACATGGCCTCTTTTAAGGTTTTCAGATTTATCCACTACAACTGTGAAAAACACCTGCTTAGTGCACAGGAGTTTGCACAGATGCACATTTTTCACACACATTCTTAAAAAATCTTGCCATTCCAGATGCTTTTTTCTTTTTTTTTTAATTAATTTTGAAATTTTGCATTATTAAACAGGTAGTGATGATCCGCTCACTACTGTTGAGAAAGCAACCACAAGCTGATACTGAAGCTTGGGAATCACAAGAATATGCACATGAATTTCATTCATAAACACATGTTCATCTCATAGTACCAGTGTCTGAATAATGGAATACACATACAGTTGTAGAATATAATATTTATTTTTTTACTTCTAATATTTCTGGACAAAAATAATGGACTTGGAAGACACAGGCCTTTTGTGTGGACGTGGTCTAAGTCTTTTTTTCAATTATTGAATTCTTCTTCTTCACGCTCACACAACCAAAAAGTATTCATTAAGGTGGACATGCACACAGACATAGCATGAAACATGCGAACAACAATCACAACACAGCTCATCCACCAAGCAAAATGCAGACTGCACTGCACCAAATGTGGATGACAGCTCGGAGGAGCCCACAGATTAGGCAAACCCTCAAAGCAGCTAATCATTTACTGCCCACCGGGGGCCAGAGACGCAGAGTAAACTGAGGATTACAGCGCAGCCGTGCCCCATCCCATCTGCATCACAGCTTCACATCTGTTCCTCTTCCATTCAAGCTAAACGGAGCCCATTAGTTCACTCTCACAGTTGAGGGACCTTTATATGTTGGCTTTATAGAGAACTGAAGAATAGACCAACAAGTTCCTTTTAAACTGAGTCTATTCCAGATTAATATTTACCTGCTAAACATGTATACCATAACTCATCTTTGTCTGATTACTTTTGGATTACTACACCTATAAAATCCATACAGAATGAAATTAAACCAATAATATCCCCCTGGAAATGTCTTCGTGATATATAGTTTTATTAACCTTTATTCATTTGTACGATCAGGCCTGTGTAAATAATCGCATGGACTAAATGCGCCTTTTTCCTTTCAGTGTCTGCTCTCAGCGTCAGATTTACGACCTTTCCATTCTCCTCAAAGTGGGCAGGCCCTTCCCCAGTGCTATACGGTGGTACAGCTGCGGCTGATTGTTGAGCATCATAAAAAGTCTGTAATCCAATGACCCTAAGCAGCCGCCATCAATCCAACATGCCACCAGCAGGCAGCCATGATGGCAATGTGTCCCCTGAGTGCGAGCAGAGTGGGCCCGGTGTTCCCCAAATCCTGGAGCTATATGGCTGTTACTGGTGAAAACACTGCCATGCCATTTAATTTTACAACAGGAAAAATCAATAGCTATGAAAAGCCTGTTTCAGAGTGGCTTAGACAATCAGCAGGGACACTGTGAGAAATACATGTGAAAAAAGATCTTTTTGTAGACGTGTTTGCTGCGGGTGTAACATATAGTAGTATTAGCACTATACAGTAGATGCCTGCACAAACAGCAGAGATGGCGGTTTGATATGATGAACATTACTGCAAAATTAAAGGAGCTAAATGTAGCATTTTAACATCAACAAATGATTGTCAGCCCTAAATGTGATGACTTGTAATAACTATTGTATACAAATCAAACAATGGCCCCTATTTCACACCAGTGGCACTATTATATTTAATAATTATATAATAGTGATAGTAATAGTAATTAGCAAACATTGCTGAGGCTACAACCCCCCAATACATTATTTTATGATTATTTGTTAGTGATCCTTTAGATTTCCACGTATTACATGATTCCACAATTTTAGATAAAGAAAGTCACATGCTACTTTTCACTCGGCTGACTGCAGGTGCTGACATGGTGCAACTATGATGATGCAATCATTTGCATTTCAGCCAATTAGTGTGAGAAAGTTTCATTCACATGAAATGGTGGTCTAAAATGCAGGACGATGGCAGCCAATCTTGTTTACTGTAATTGTACTAATGTCTCAGAATCAATTGTGGTATATATTTTCTGATGTTTAAATGCTATAATATCTCATCTGAATCAATATCATTGGACATTACAAAAATGTGTCCATTTTCAGTGGCATTTCCACCATTGGTTTATCCATGAATGGCATTATCAATGGTCACAGAGGAAGATTAATAGTAAGTATAGGGCTGGCCTTTGGGTAAGTGCCTGAAGTAGCCTCTGAGTGATTATAATACACACTGAAAGACCTCACACACCAATCACAGTCACTGTATTACTGTCCACAGTCCTTCCCACTTGCATGTAAATATAATATAAGGATAATATAAAGGATAAGTATACACTGGGCCACAGTGCTAATACAACTTAACTCTTTGTTCGTCACAATATTAAACTCCTTTTAGCTGGGAGCACACACAATAGCTTCCCCTTGTAGTGTCTCCAGGAGCAGGACTGTTCCATTCCCAGCTGCTGGTGTTGTTTCACACAGTATTTGCAGATGCCACAGTAGCGTATGAGGAAAGAGGAGAGAATGTGAAGAAGCAGCAGTTTAATTGGGCATGCAGCAACACAGAATTCCAGTCTGATGAGATACAATGTGCATCAATAAGTGATGATGTTGTATGGGCCTGTAGAACCCAGCATGCTCACTGAGAGTGTGTTTACACACATGTGGAGATGCCTGTCAGGTTTGTGTTTGCGCATAGATTTTGTTCTGCGCCGTCCTGTATGACTGAGATTTAGCTAGTGTCTTGTGTGTCTGAGTGGGTGTTTATGTGAATCACTCAACCACAAAGCACACTGTTCCTCCATACTATCAATAATCTGCTTAACTCATAACTCCCTGATGATCCAGACCATTTCCTCTGACCATCAGCTATCCACCAAATTAACAGATTAACACAAATACAATGTTTGGTACAGCTGAAGGAAAATCCACCTTAAGAGACTTTAAATTCTTTATTCTGCTGGTAGAAAAATGCATTTTTGCTGCACGCAACACCTGAGCCTTAACATGCAAGGTGACAGCAAATCACACACGGGCTGGTGTAGGTTACAATAGGTTGCTAGTGGGTTTTTTCATAGTGGGGTGAGGTGGGGTGGTCGCCATGCAGTGAATGGCCACAAGCAGATGGGCTGCACTGGCATGATGCAAGTGTTTTTCCACTGCAGTGCATAGTAGGGTTAAGATGTTTGTACTGATGACGTGTTGGTGGTGTGCTATTCACAAACGTCAGGCTCCTGGAGGCGTGCAGGTCCCGGAAGGATGGCAGATCACAGCCAATCACCTTCTCTGGGGAGCGAATGATATGTTGCAGTCTGCCCTTGTCCTTGGCAGTGGCAGCAGCGTACCAGATGGTGATGGAGGAGGTGAGGATGGACTCAGTGACGGCGATGTAGAAGTGCACCATCATTGTCTTTGGCAGGTTGAACTTATTCAGCTGCTGCAGGAAGTACAAACTCTGCTGGGCTTTCTTGGTGAGGGAGCTGATGTTCAGCTTGAAGTCCTGGCTGATGATGGTGCCCATGAAGCGGAAGGACTCCACAGTGTCTACTGGGGAGTCACACAGGGTGATGGGGGCGGGTGGGGCTGGGTTTTTCCTGAAATCCACTACCATCTCCACTGGCTTTAGAGCGTTGAGCTCCAAGTTGAACCGACTACACCAGGTCACCAGATGGTCAATCTCCCACCTGTAGGTAAACTCATCCCCACCAGAGATGAGCCCAATGAGGGCGGTATCATCAGGTTTCAGAGGTGCAGCTGTTGGTGTACAGGAGAAGAATAGAGGGGAAAGGACGCAGCCCTGGGGGGATCCGGTGCTGATGGACTGGAAGTCAGAGATGTGTTTTCCCAGCCTTACATGCTGCCTTCTGTCAGACAGGAAGCCTGTGATCCATCCGCAGGTGGAGTCAGGCACACTCAGCTGGGAAAGCTTGTCCTGCAGCAGAGCCGGGATGATAGTATTAAAAGCAGAACTGGTCCACAAACAGGATAATGTCGTTGGTTCCTTAAGAGTCCAGGTGCTGAAGGATGAAGTGGAGGGCCATGTTTATGGCATTGTCTACAGACCTGTTGGCTCTGTAGGCGAACTGCAGGGGGTCCAGGAGTGGGTCAGTCAATCTAACGTCAGCCAAGGCCAATGTCCGCACATTCACAGTAGACCACATATACTGTAAATGTTTTGTTAGAATATATTTTTTATGTTTACTGTTAATGCCAGTAACATATCTTTTAGTTTTAATTCTACATGAAAAAACTGCTTCAAAAAAACATCCAAAATAGTTAAAAACAGCCAAGTCTCTTCAGTTTCAAGAGTTAGTCAATTGTGCTTTCATAATTAAGGCTACAGGAATAAATATTAATACATATAATTTCTGTGCACTTTTGGAGTGTTTGTTTTGCACCTGGCACTTCCTCAGAGCTCTGCACTTGTGGTGATCATCATGGAGCTCTGTTAGCTCTGAGTAACTGGAGGTCCTTCCACCTGACAGCGTATAAAGCTCTTTATTTTCAATATTATTTCCATTCACACTCATCTCCTGCTTTCATATAGCATGATTAAGTGTTGATGCCATTTCAAGTTTTTTAAAACATAGAATCAACTTGGGAAGGGTAGTTGTGATAGCCTGTTATAAGGTGCAGAGGGCTGCCCTGCTAGCATTTTTTTTCCCCAAACACTAACCATGTCCCTTGCTTCTGAACATATCTGTAATTTTTCAGCATTTAGCCACCTTTTCTCTTCCTCTGGTTCTTTCACCTGTGCTGTCCATTTTTTCTCCACACTGCTTGGCCACACGCTCTCCACGCATTGACTGAACATTGTGTTCATGTGTGACCAATCACCCCAGGCCAAACAGCTGGCCAGTCCGGGTCTGTGTATTTTTAGGGAACAAGGTTGCCAGAGACTGTTCAGCAGACTGTTATTTGTATCCATAGTCAATCTCGAAATCCTCGTCAGTAAAACATTTTGAAGATGTGTCTCTTTCTCATATTCCTACTGTATGTTTTGTGGAAACATTTATACTTAGCTGTCTGCACATCACAGCTATAACAATCCTTTTGAGGATCAGTTTTCCCTTAATGGGTCGCACAGTATGTGGATACATTTAATCATTCAATTATGCATGAATCCTTGCGTTTATTACATATTCATGTAATTCATATCCAGTCAGGCTCAATACAGTGAAATTGTTTGGCATGGTGTCCAGATGTTCAGCTACAGTTTGATAATCACAGTATGTGGATAAAGCTGCGCTAGGCAATATTTAAATGAAAATCTGTAGAAATCCAGCTGTCTGATCAAGTTAAGTTACAAAACGGGGCTGGAACACACACGTGTGGATAAGACGCTGTACTCACTCCTAGAATTTATTACAGTTGATGCAGAAGCCTGATTAGTACTTACCGACCAGTTTACCAAACCAGTTATATTAACTGTAATCAAAAATGGCCTCCTGAATTACAGAAAGACATTACACCTTATGCTTCACATGAAACAGAGGTACAAGCATTGTAAACATGAACCTGTGTATGATTTTACTGATGTTGTGTTTTTTGCATTTTTTGCTTAGATTTTTGAGACTGTGCTCCCAAGAACAACGACACCATCATTTGTGTCATCAAGTGCCCCAAAATAACATATGTTTACATTGAAGCGACAAAGCCCTCTAGTGGCTGTGGTAATTATTGCAGGAGCAAAGAAGGAAGTCAGGTGACGTTGTTATATTGCGCCAAAGTCCACAAAGGGAGGAGGTTCAGGTTGGATGGATGGGTCAACACACCATCTGACTTTAATACCAGAGACAAAGAAATAATTTAAACCCAAACCACGATGTTTCCCCAACCCTAACAAAGTTGTTTTTGTGCCTAAACTGAACCAAACCTTAACCATTGAGTTGTTACATCATAAAACAGATTTATTTTTCAACATTAATTTTTAACAGTTTTGGAGGGGACAGAAAAATGAAGTCATCCTGCGTCAGACCAGAAAACACCATATCTGCTTTTGGTCTTGTCAAAATGACAATATCGTTTGACAAGTACATGTTAATATTTACATCATTCTGAGAACTTTTTGGACCTCTCATCTATGATAGTTTCAAAGTTTGGCTTGAATCTTGAAAACGAGCTGTTTCCAAGGTTCATTCTTGCAAAACCATGGAAGGATAATCCATGGTATGTATTGTTGCTGGAAGTTTCATTTCCTGTTAATTTCCAGTCATTTCAAATCAACCCACCTGTACTTTCACAAACCCAACAAGCCTCAGGTTTTGATAGCATACTGAAATGAATCCAAAGTACTGGATCCAAAGCATGCAAAAGCATTGGCATGGTCTAAACACTGAAAAGTAAATCCCCAGATAGACTGTGTTGTATGGTGGTGTAATTTGATTTTTCCTGTGGAAAAATATCCATGCCCACACTACATGACATGATGTCACATGGAGATACAGTACTTCAAGGACAGCACTGTCACACACGGAAAAATATGGACATTGTTGGCGGCCAAGTAGTTTGTGCTAAAAAAATACAACATTGTACCAATTCAGCCTGAACTGAGCATCTGGTATCTGGGTTGAATCCCTGGTCAGCTGGCCCTATTGAATACAGCTGGCAGTGTTGGTTGGTGGGAAGCCAGTTGGGGATCATGTCCTTGCCACACTAGTAACTCCAACTGGTTGATATCTACATTCCTCCTGCGCCTTCTGTCTACACCCTTCTCTGTCCAAGAGCTGGGGTTAGCAGCAACAAGGAATTGCTGACACTAGTTTTTTTTTTTTTAACCAAAAGCGCTTTGGAGTGGAGTGCAGCCACTAGACATGTTGTATCTGAGAAAGGTACATCTCTTGCTTTGCATCAATGGAATAAGGCACTACTGTAATGCTACAATACCCCCATTATGTCTGTACCTATTGCTGTGCATATCTGTATGTACAAGAAGAACAGCCCAGTATCATTAGGAATTACATTGACATTGACATTATGCACCTCAAAACGTTGTGAGTAGTAGTAGTGTGCCTTTATGAGTGTGTTCAATCATAGGACCTGCATCATTGTTTGTAACTGTAAGCAGGATCATAGTGTTTCACTTACCTTATATATGCTATGACCACAATTTTTCCCTAACCTTAGCCTAACCAAAGTGTGCATACCATGTGCAGAGAGTATAGAAAGAAAGAATCTTAAAATGTTGGCATTAGATGCCTAAACAAGGATCTACAGCCATGCTAGCTGCTCTGTGAGGCTGTACTTGAGCTAAATGCTAGTGACAGTATGCTCATAATGACAATGCTAACATGATGATGCTAAGCAGGTATAAATTCTAGCATGTTCACCATCTTAGTTTAGTATATTACAATTGGTAATTAGCACTAAACACAAAGTACAGCTAAGGCTTGTATGAATTGTTTTACAGGCATTTGGTTATAAACAAAAGTATTGGATGAATACAAAATTTGTCCTCATGATGGCACTAGATGAGAAGTCAGAGGATCACCAAAGTTATTAGGACACATTGTCTGGGAAGCATTGATATATGTACCAAATTTCATGGCAATCCATCCAATAGTTGTTGATACTTTAGTCTGGACCAAACTGGTGGACCAAATCAGGTTGACATTGCCATCCCTCAAGCTAGCATGGCTAAAAAGCCATTAAATGTAATCTGGGGTTTTGCAGAACTGGCCAATATCTACATTGTGTCTGAAGATAGGGTGGAAAGGCATTATGGCTGTGGAAAGGCATTATGGGAAAGATTGGCAATCACTAACTAATCTAGACATAGACAAGGAAGTGTACACCAATATAAAGTATCTAAATAACACCTTAAAACAAAAATGACATTGAAAATGAAATTTATTGGACATTACAGAGTGATGATGTACAGCAGTTTGAGAGTATACAAGTGTGGATCTTGCAATGCATCATACACTGTATGCATAAAAAGCCCTGCATGAGCAGCAACAACCACAAATTCACCACTGATGTATTCTGACGCTATGTTGAGTAATTTCATGCCTTTACACTTTACACTGTACTACACAGCCTATGGACCTGCACCCTCCATCCTACATCTTCCCCTGTTCCCATCCAGCAGTCCCTCCATTCCCAGCCTGCTACGCTGTATATTTAACCATTTTCCCCTGTGGCAGCCCTGAGCTGGGTGGTAAAGGGGGGAGGCTACAAAACAAGGCTGCCCACAGGGAGAACAGGCTTGTTCTCTTGCCCATAACATTTGGAAAGGAGAAGTGGTCTGAAACCCATTCTGTTCTCCTTTTTCTATTTCCCTCTGCAGAGATCCTTCTGCAGCGCCATGGTGGACGAGCTGCGGGTTTCCCTCAAGTGCCAGCGCCGGCTCAAACACAAGCCCCAGCCGACCGTTATGGTGAAAACGGAGGAGGTCATCAACATGCACACCTTCAACGACCGCAGACTGCCAGGGAAAGAGACCATGGCCTAAAATGGGAATCTCAATCACTTTTTCACCCTCTCTCCTGCAGTGAGGAGGTGTGCAGAGACACTGGGGGAAAGGGTGGGGGTAAATGGTAAGGGGGGCAGTGGGCTGTAATGATTGACATTTGGGTTATTTCGAAGGTAGAGCAGAGGTGTTTGGGAGTATATTGATGAAATGTCTTTCTTGTTTCTTTATAAATAGCTAGGGATAAGAGATTCAACAATATTTCCTGTGGAAATAAATTGAACCTGGGTGAAATTTCAGCGAGTTACCTCATTACTCTTACCACCTTGGCAAGGCGGCAAACTACAGGTGCAAGGATTTTCAAAACCCAAGAGTTGAAGAGAGAGTCTGGAAATATATTTTAAGCTGGGACAGAGATGGTCCCTCAAAAAAAAGAAAAAAAAAGAAGAATTGGACCTATCTTTAGCTGCTGCTCAGTCAGTCTTTCACCGCACAGCTCAAAAGAGGCTGGTCGAGCAGCACCAAGAGCATCTCAGAGGTGATGAGCAAATAAACGTGTATAGATGCTAACCAGAGGATTGGGGAGAAGAGTTTGTAAAGGATTGTTTATTTTCAAATGTGCTGAATAGAGTGTCCGCACGGGCTCTTGACTAAATTAAACCTAAAGCCCTGAAGTGAGCTCAGTTGCTCCCAAAATGTACAGAGGCATTGCTTAGTCACATATGATATTGATCGACATCAAAAATGGATATACTGTATATCATCCATCAGGCAATAAGTGATATCATTTATTTGTGTTTCAGAGTACTAACACTTTTAGTCTTTAATGTGTGTGTGTGGGGGGGGGGGATTAGAGGCGGATTATATGGTGAAGTACAAGCAGGAATGCAGGAGTAGGGCTAATATAGTGAGCTGTTGATGTCCATGTATGAGCCAGTAGTCACTTAAAGAGGATTCTATGGAAGTACACACCCTTTATGTCAATAAGGAGGAAACTTGGAATGGCGTGGGCACGGCTCACCAAACCTAAATTCACAGCAATCACACAACACACGAACTCTATTTATTCAAAATATTTATTGTTTTATTTATGAAACTTATTTATATCTCTACGGACTGGATTTTCACTACTGCCGTAAATACACCTCACTTCTACTCTTTATGGGTATACACAGTTTCTTTCCATTTGCTCAGTGTCAAGTCTCCAGTTTCATTTTGTACTCCTGTGGCTTTTTCTTTTATTTCTTTGGCAGCAAAGTTCCACATTTACTTGTGCAAATGCAATTTCTATGAAAAAGTGTTTTTGTACGAAGAGAATCAAAATTTTGTAATGATTTTTATCAACACGAAACACACCATGAGGAGTGTCATCCATGGCAGAGGGGTGGTACTGCAAGCTGGTAGTTCAGGAGGCTTTCCTAGACACACACACACACACAGACACACACATACCCAAGAGTGCAGGATGCACCCATCCTCCATGGAGCAGATTCACACCAATTAGTACTATTAGTACTACTATTAGTACAGAGCATTCTGGTAAGCATCAGTGACATAATGTTTTGGAGAAGAAGAAAAAAAGATACTATTTTTATCATGTAAAGGAATCATATTTAAAGAAAGATATTTTTACTTCACATGAAAGGAGAGTAATGATAATACTGGTTAGAGCAAATATATAGTGTACACACACAAGAAGAGAGGATGACTGCTGATGATGCTTATCATTCTACACCCCCAATTACTGATAGACTGCTAGAATCCAGTGCTGAGCAATCGTGTGTAAATGGTTTTAAAAAGGAAAAAGATGTATTTAAAAAAAATATAAAGAACACTTAACTCATTTTGAACTTGTTGTGAAAACAAAATGGAGTGCACACAGTTTACCCTTTGAAGTTGATGCACAAGTTTAAAGAAAATAAAAAAGTATTCACAACTTTCAATTCATCTGCCTCTTTATTGAATGTTAATGCATGAATGAAACAAGGCAAGAACAGAGTCTTGTATTGTAGAAAGCTACTGGAAAAGGGTGATTTGAATTCTATACAGTGTATACACTAAAAATATATAGCCAGCAAAAATGTCCATGTGGGCCATTTTAATAATGGGATGGAAACTGGGCTTTATTTAGATACACACTCACACATGCGCGCGTGCACACACACACACGCACAAGGGCAGGAGCTTCCACCATTCAAAATATTTGCCCACCAGCTCCACAGCGGACACGTACATGGACTATTGATTGGGCCAAGGTGGGGAATGAATGGGGACCAAGGCCATGGGGATCCCTCATGATTTAGCCATCGGCTAGCATTTGGGCCCCATTTAGGTCACACAACTGGGCAGAGGCATGTCCAATTTCACAGGGGCATTCCTTAAACAGCATGCACACCCATGTTAAACTCACACAGGTGATCTGAATTACTTTGGGTGATTAGAGCTTTTCTGCACCTCTTAGAGTGGGAAAATTACTCCTTTATTATTTGTAGTTACATCAGTGTAACTCCAACCATGTTGAAATTGAGCAGAGTTCTAATCAGCCAGAATGACTGGAAACACCAGTCATTCTATAGTATAGTTCAACCAATATAATACATATTCATGCCTCCACCATTCAAACAATCTTGACATGCCAATAAAAATAAGGTCCATAAATATTGGCCTCTATTGCAAGTGTATGATAAAATGGGGTCAATGTAAGCAATCATCCTCAAGCTCTATGGGCCCCTTTTTGTTGCAGGCTAATTATTGGGCCATGGTGGGCAACAATGTGCCTCAAGTGGGATATCTGTTAGTTGTAGCCCAAGTCATGAACACACATAAACAGATACCAAAAGGGCCAATGTGGGAATGGGTCTGTTAAGGGCAGTTTGGTACATTCTTATTTATGTTTCCTTTTATTTTTAATTTTAGAAACTGATGCTGGGGGAAAATCTATTCATCAATAATGGGTTAATTAATCTTTTTTAAAATTAAAAAAACATCCGTCTAGGAAGATGTCCAATGCAGCTTTAAAAGAAAAAAATAAAGTGATGATGTACGTTGCATGCTTGGGCCCATTTTGTTGTTTGGCTGTGTATTTTTCTTATTCCATAACCGGATCACAGATCATGTGACATCACAATACTTAACACTGTACCCATTGCACTATTCATCTGTTAATTTGAGACTTTTTGATTAATTTTCTAAAAAGCTATAAAATATCCAAATGTATTCCATCATCATCTAATACTGTTCTTCTCAGCATCTTCTCAGCACTGTGAACTGGTTACATTACATACATACAGGGAAATTCACTCATAAAACCACCTCACTCAGCAGAGACCAAACCACTTGACAAGGTCACTACGTTACCAATCCCTGACCTCTGTCAGGGACTCGAGTCGAAGCTAGCCACAATGACTCAGCAGAATGGCAGCCAATCAGATTAAAGCGCCCATCCTCCTTGCCCTGACCCCCGAGGCAGCACGGATCTGAGGACAGGAAGCTGTAGGAGATGGAGCCAAAGATTACATTAAATGCATTTGTATTTAGTTGTCTGCCCTGCTTGACCTCAGAGTTTGGCTGTTAACATCACGTGTGTCTAGCAGCAGACTAACCCTGGCATTAGAGTTCCATCAGTGAATATTTGTGCTGTTTACAGCATAAGGTGCTGACTGACCTCTATGATAAAGTGAAACTGTTGGTGAGAGATACACAACAAGAAAAGATACAGGAGCTGCTGAATTTCATGTTGACATCGCACTGAAATGAATGGCTTTTCCTCAAAAGAGGATTTTTTTGGGTTATTGTATTTTTACTTCAAAATTCCATTAAGATAACCTTTATATTTCAAGTGAATTACCGCTTACCACAATGATGCTGACACCAATAATACCATCACAGATAAATATATGTTTAACTGTATGATGATGAACAGTGTGTACAGGAGTGTCAGTCCAGGCCAGTCCCTTGGATTGGAGGCAGGGTGAAACGCACACCCATATAAAATACTATGAGTAAACTACCTTATAGGGTGGTAATGTAGCAGTCTGATTGCTGTTAGTTCCATAGAACTCTTAACTGTACTGTATTACTAGTAATATCAAAACAATACCCCAAAGCAAGGACTACACTGTACTGTACTTGACCTACAGTATCACATAACAATGTAACGTGAACACCATATTTCAACTGTTTACCTTGCGATTGTCACGAGAGATAAAATAGTTGCTGTTGTGTCGGGCCTCTATTATGTTTGAGTCTGGATGTGTGAACTAGAGGGTGACACAGGAGTGGATTTTCCCTCCTGTCCCATCCCACGCCCACAAAAATACTCCTGCCCAGTCCCGTCCCAATCCTGGAAGAATGACTCCCATCCCATCCGGTTCCTGTGTTGTGTTTTTTAGGGGCGGTAGTCTTTAGGAAATGCAATGATTTTGATTTGATGTTCTCGCCATCCTTTTCTTAGATTACTTTGTGTTATACTGCACAGTTTTTTATTCACACCATTCATTATGATAAGCAACAATATGTTGAGCCATATTGTTGCTTATCATGAGAACAGCTGGACCTTCAAAATAAGGTGTATTTTTCATATTTATCCAGGTGAGAGCTACAAAAAGAAACACTGTTTTTTTTTAATTGCTTCTTTTTTCCCTGAGAGAAATCTGAGGACAAGAAAGGTTAGAGTTGTCATACTGATCAGGGAAAAGGGTCGTTGTGTGTGGTAAGAGGGATTTGGCTAGAGTCATATGTGCTGGAATGGAAACATGTCCTGAGAATCTGTGATGCTGTGTTAAATCATACGTAAAATTCACAAGGACTAGCCAAGCCTATCATGTAACAAAAACAATGGCAGCACCTTGCACTCTGTCAGGAAGAGGAGATGAAACACACAGCTGAATCCTCACATGGCTGTATGAGATGAAAAAGGGGGTGGGATCAGAAAGAAATGAAAAATCACAGCATGCATAATATGATGCTGAATCAGATAACAATACATTTCTTCCCTGTGCTATTAAGGTGTAAATCTAGTATTGAAAAAAGAAGGGGTGTTAGGCTGTTGTGTCTCTCGGTCTGTGTGCTACTGGAGATTATTGGCCCAGTAAACACAGGGCTGAACGGTTCAGGGGAGAGCGTTGAAAAGGGAAAGTCACAGGTGTTTATCTGCCTCTGATCCCCACCACAAGAGATTTACAGACATAATCCTAAATTCCGGGGGGACACCACACGGACTTTACAGACCATGACCAGATTACACAGATTGAGACCCACGGTGGACTAATGAAGCATGACCAGATTACGCCGTCTGAGATCCACCTGTACCAGAAGAGAGACCCTTTATGGAAGTGGTGCCATGTTGCCTTTTCTTCAATGGAAAATACAATCTAAAAAATGATACTTTTGTAAAGAACCCTTTTCAAAAGTATCATCTCTCACCTCGGTATCATCATGTGCTGATAGTTTTAGATGATTCCCATCATCCCATAAACATACATATAAGGATGCAAGAAAATATGCCAACTCAACTAAATTAATACACATTTACAAGAGACAGTGTAGGTTGTTCATTCTCAGTATTTTCAGGAAGCCCTTACAGTTCTAGATACCTGAAACCTGAAAAAATCTGAAATCTGAAAAACAGAAGGCCTTTCGCAATCGGCATTCTTGTCTGTAACTGTAAAAGTAAAAGTGTTCTTGCTCCACCCATTTTGTCAAAGTAGCTTTGGGGAGCTTTGGGCAAACAAGTATTCCAGCATGCATTTTGCATCAGACTGCTTCAGTGGTGGAGAATTTGCACCAGTTACAACCGTCATAATTTTCATCTTACTGTTGTTATTTTGTCACTATATAAAGTTTTGGTATTTTTCACAGGCAATAAATTAACCTTATAGATTCAGCATATGTTCTTTAATGTCTATTAAAATAATTCCTACTTGAAGATTTGCTCCGACGTTCTTATGTGAGGATGCGCTGACCAATAAATTACCAAAGGGCTTGCTAAGATAAGAATGGTCCCACCAGGGATGACCACGGAGGCTGACCAGTCTTATCTTGGCAAGCTCTTTAGTAATGTGTCTGTGTCTTTGCATTTTAATCATAAGATATAATAACTTGTAAGACAAACTGAATCTGTGTGAATCTAATATTTGTTGCCGCCAAATTAGTATGTCTGAAGGTAAAGTGAATATTTTTAATGGGTAGTTAACGTACATTAGTGTTGCCTTTGTATACTTTTGGCTCCTTACACAGATCTTGTCATAATTCAATTCAATTCAAAAAGTGAATAAATATATATGCAAATGAAAATGAACACAGGCAGTGTAGTGTACAATTTTGAATATTGTAAATAAACCTTACAGTGAGGATAACAAGTATATCTGTTGACGGCATCTCAGGGTCAACACAAGTTAACTCTGTATTGAGAAAGAGACAGCCTAGGGACTGTCCACACCAGTAAAATGACAGCATCAGTCATTTGTCTAAATTACTAAAACAACCTACTTTACCTGACAAAGCCCTCTTGTAGTTGCGCAAATGAGGATTTTCTCTGAGAGGCTTAGGTTATTAAATTAGCATGATGTTGTCACAGCACTACAAAACAAAACCTCTTAGAGAGGAGGTCTCCTACCAGCAGTCAACAGACTTCTTTTAAACAACACCACAACCTTTACCTTACTTTTACCAAGTAGTTCTTGTTCTTTAACCTAATCTAAGCTGCTTGTAGATCAGAAAAGATTCATATAAATAATATTTGTAATAGTTGCATGTCTTTCAGAAGGCACTGAAAAATTATCTCATCCTGCTGATAAGGGCACCATAACTGAAAACACAAATCTGAGTTGTTTTGTAAGGCAAATGACAAATGACCTGTTTTGCCTTTCAGTTGCAGTACTTGTTCTAAAAATGGTTTTGTCTATATCAGTATACAGTACATCATTTTTACTTCTGTATCAGGCCTCAACAACTATATGAAATGCGACAAATGAGCTAGGATTGTCTGTTCAGAGACTGTTCAGAGTCTTCTAGTTGGCTTTGAAATTCCAGACCTAGCAGGACACATGTACTATCATCATCATCATCATCTCAGTCATCATCATCTGTATTTAAAACAGAAATGGGTACCTGCAAAAGTAAAAGCCTGAACAGCTGACAAATTACAGGGGTGTGTTTTCAAAAAGCTTGAACCTGAAACATACCCCCATAAGTAGCCCCTTGCCACTGTCGCCTAGTGCTGCTCATGGTGGGAATTGTTGGGTCTCTGTAAATATAAAGAGTCGGTCTAGACCTGCTCTATATGAAAAAGTGCCCTGAGATAACTTTATGATATGGCGCTATATAAGTAAAACTGAATTGAATTGAATAAGCACCAAAATTGAGACACTTTAAAATGTCATACGTTGCTGCATTTAAATGTGTCACCTGAACTTCTTAATGTGAGGCGAAGCATGGACTGCCATTTTCTGTCTTGTAGCAAATGGCGCTATAGTAGGTATCTGATCAGGATGCCTCCTGGGCATGAACAAAGGATAAGGAGATTTTGTAAATAGTATGTTTGAAGAAGGTGACTAAATTTGTATACATGGCATCAATGGTGATATATTGTCACAACCTGGCTCAGAAGTATGTGACAAAGAGGGAGACCATGCATAGTCTTCAAGGAATAATAAACATTTTAATGAAGTAAATAAGTAAACCATACAAATGATATGTCTGTCAGTAGGTCAGTATGTATGCAATGTCTGTGTGCATGGTGAAGCGTGTATGAGTGTGAAACACAAAATACAAAGCACCACTGTACCTTGACCTGAAAAAAAGTATTATTTTTTTTATTTATTCATTCATTTGTTTTTAATTTTAAGATTTGTTGTATTCGATTATTCAGATATTCATAAGACCAACTGCCTGCTTTCTACAACATAAATGATCATTATAACTGTTACTTAACACAAATAGTATCCACACACATGTATTTCTTCCATCTTCTGTTAGTTTAACTGCTACTACTTCGTATGTAATGTATTTATTTAGTTTTATTATCATTGTTATTATTCATTGGCACAACTTTCACCTTCTTTGTGTCTTTTCATTTACTTCTCTAGTATATTTTGTACTTTGGGAATCTCTATTGAACCAAACTGATGGGGCGCGACATGGGTGAGGACTGGGTCCCCTCTAAGAAAAACTAGAAAAGAAAAGAAAAATAGCAAAAATGTAATAACTCACTCACAGTGGACTGGCTCCCTCCCAGAGGGTCTGGGGGCAGCCCAATATGAGAAGCTGCAGTGGACCAGCTCCCTCCTAAAGGTCTGGGGCAGCCCAAGGCAATGACACCCATAAGAGAAAGATAAGAAAACTTAATAGAAGGAGGATAAAGAATAAAAAAACAGAGGGTGGACCCTGTTAGTCCTTCCTGGCCGCCTACTTCCAAGGCTGTACTGAACCCTGTAAAACTGTTAAACCCAAGATGCTGCTATCAGAATTAGATTATTGTTGATTAATAATTATTAGAATTATATTATATACATACATACATGTATGTGCATATGTGAATTTCTTTTTTAATTTATGCATTTCTTTAATTTATTTATCAACATTATTATTAATATTTATTTACTTATTTATTCATTTTTCTCCTCCTCCTCCTCATCTTCCTCCTCCTCCTCGCACATACCTGTAAATTCCTCTGGTCTCAGTCAGGCATATATGAATATAAAACACACTTTCATACATGCACACAAACACATACAATGCTCGCACTAACAAAAACAACAAAAAATCTGTACCATCTTCAAATCTTAACCTCTGCTGTTATTTCTTGTCAGTGTCTGCAGATTTTATTACACCTTTGTCTAGTTTGACATCTCTTTGTACTATATCACATTGGAAAAAAATTAATAAAATGGACTTAACTTGAAATGTAGAATCACTGTAGAATAATTTCAGGCCAACAGCAGAGTTACAAGCAAAGCTACTAAAAATGGGAAATCCATGTGTAAATCACTTCTTCATAATCCGTTACTGCAGCAACGAGCTCAGTATGCCGCCGGCTGTGGGCTGAATGAAAACAAGCCAAAGCTATCAAGGCGCCTCATCTGTAATCCTTCCCCAGGATACAGCTCACAAAACAACACAACAGAAAAAAATAAAAACTGTCTTTGTTCCACTGAAATCAATAGGGCCAAGGAATAGTATCTAATACTGCACGGTGCAGCATTACTGTAAATATAAACTGGACAAAAGGAGAAAAAGTTTGGCTCAGGTCTCCTCTGAGATCACTGTAATTAAATTTAGACCAACAACTTTTAATAGGTCTAGGACTAAAGCACTTGGCAACTTCACCAACAAAATTATTTGAAAATGAAGAGAAGTCAAGTGTATTTGTATGGCTCTTAATCACAGGTAAAGTCTCCACAGGCTTCAGGATGGACAAATTATTTCACAATAAAAGAAAACACCACACAACAAACCCAAAGCCTCACTGACAACAAGGAAAGGCTCCAAATCATGTCGAGAAAAATAAAAACTTTCAATTCCACCTGATCCCACTGCACTCTCTCTTTATTGACTCTATGTTCTATGAAATTAGTGTGAATATCTTCAGAAATATTCACAAGAAGTAGACTGAAACTATGAGGATCCAACCCAACCCCATAGGTCTCATGTATGGAGTGCAGGTTTTGATTGGCAGAACATGAAAACAGTGCATGATGACTTCAAGTGGCTTAAGCATGTCAACCTTCTTGGCTCAGTGCAGACAGTCACCTTGGCATTTCTTTACATGGGCTGTAGTAAAAAACAATGACGTGTGAAATGTAACATGTATTAACACGTCTTATTAACATGGGGGATTCTCTGATAAAGACATAGTATATAACCTCAGCATCACTGGTTCATCCCCCTGTCTCTCTCCCCATGTTTCCTGTCTCTAAACTGTCACTATCCAATCCAGAGAGAAAAAAATAATCTCAGAAGTAACAATAACATTTACTTTCTTTTTTATTTTCATTTCATTACTGGATCCTTTTGCATAATATAGCGGGGCATCAAAAAACAATATACCAATATAAAACCGAATACAGGGGCATACTCAGATGAGCAGACAATAAAAAGATAATAAAGTTGGGGCTTTTATATGGATGGGTCCAGCTTAAATTCAGGCACAATAAGTCATAAATCCTTGGGTCAAAGATGAGTGAAGTCCTCTTGTGTTGATAGTACCAATGGACATTAGGAGGAAGAGGTAAGTACTGAAGATGCCCCTGATATTGCTAGTCATTTTGAGGATATACAGTACTTTCTAAATTAACTAAAATCCTACTGGCAGGATCCTGAACCAATGCTAACAAATAAGTCTGAATTATAATCTTCTAAAAATCTCATGACACAGCATACTTGTATTTTTTCTGTATTACCAGTTTAATCACTTTACCAAATACCAAGACACAAGAGAGGCATCTTTTTTAGTTAGAAAATAGTTTGAAGTTCCCTTTAAGGACAGGTTCACATTGTTTCTGTCTTTAAACAATAGTCAGGTGCTCATATGAAGAATGGTTTTACTTGCTGTAATCATTGCTCCTGTTCATACTGTCCATACCCAAATTAATTTCAATGTAAGTTATGTAAATTCAGAACCTGCCTCTCCCTCCTGCTCTCTAGTAAGCCCTGTCCCTCACCTGGCCTGCTTCACCCAATCCCCCACCTGCTTTCCTTTCCCTCTGATTAGATCCAGCCCCATATATACCAGCCCGTTCTTTTACCCAGTTGCACTACACTAAGCTTTCCAGCAGTCATTACCTGATTCCTGATCCTGCCCGATTCTCTGATTCTGATTCTCTGCCTGATCCTTGTCGGTTAAATCTGCCTTTCTCTGACTGATCTATTAGTGTTTTCACCCTTGCCTGTTTACTGAAATAAACTTTCTTGGACTTTATTTACCTAATATATTTACCTGATTGCTAATGAGTTGTGCTTTTGGGTTCTTGCCTGTTCTGTGTCAGTGAGCATAACATCAGCAGTCTTAGTAAATCAAGTGGGTATCTACCAAAGTTAGTCTTTTTAGTATGAAATTCCCTCTTGTTACTATCCCTCCACCCTGTCGGAGAAAGGAAAGACCAGGGAACCAAAAAGGGAGAATTTTGTACAAAAAAGGCTGTAACTTCGGAAGATTCCCACTTGATTTATTTAACTCAGATTGCTGAAGCCCAATATTAACTTCTTATCACTTGCATTACATATGCATTAGTAAAAGATCTTTTGATAGCCAGTATGAACAGGAGGAATCATTACAGCAAGCAAAACCTGTTTCAGTATGCAGATGGGCATGTTAGTATTATTTTAAGACAGACTTGACATAATGTGAACCTGTCCTATTAAAATGTTGTTTCATTACAAATGATCAGTCAGAAAATGATTGCTGGTCCAAACACTTGTTTTCTTTTTTGTTGTTAAGAGTGCTATGTGCACTATTCTTCCACAATTCAATGCACAAAGTAAAATGAAGTTAATTAGTTAACTTAGGTTCAGGAGCAGGGACATGCTTCAACCACACCTCTAATCACCTGTCAAGCCTACTAATACCTGGTCAACAATCTGGCGCTGTTTGTCTCGGATTTCTCGACCCACCCTCCCTTTCCCTTCCCCCATTCACCTTCCTACCTCATCCCTACCCCATCCCTTCATCCTCTCTTCCCTCCTCCCCTCATCCCTTCCTATTCAATCCAGTGCACACTTCTCTCACCCCTCACCTTGGTACCGTCTGGGCGCCTGTAATCAGCTCAGGTAGAAACACGCCTGAGACGGAACCCCCACACTGAGTCTCCCTCCGCCTGGCCTTCAGTACCTCCTCCCAGACGAGCCTAATAGAGGACATCCTTCTTCCACCTTCACCCCTTCCTGTCCTCAACATCCAACACTTCCTGAATTTCCATTAAACCTTTAAATGACATATTGTTGTGGTATGGTCCTTGCTAGTGAAACATCTGCATAGCCCATAATGTGCACAGTTAGTATTCCTTGAGGGAGTTGGGTAAGTGTGTTGTTGGTTTATTGCGTGAATATAATTTATTTATATACCACTAAATCATAACAGAAGTTATCTCAGGGCTCTTTTCATATAGAGCAGGTCTAGACCATTCTCTTTATATTATAGAACTACCACTAGGTGACAGTGGCAAAGAAAAACACAGAAAACATGATAAAGATTTCACTTGGTTTTGACTCTTGGTTTTGAGTTAATCTATTCAGACGCTTCTCAATTTACTAAACACACGCCACAGCAATATTATTTGTTAGTATTATTAATGTATTATTAATGAAAATGGGGTTGAGGGGTTGTACATTATATAAAACATGGAACACCTTTAATGACAAAATTTCTAATAAAGTTATTTCTTGACCTTGGACTCCGCATGTCCGGAAACATCTGCAGTCAGTAAAGCATATAGACTAAAATGAAGCAGAGGCTCGCTGCATCTTCACCCAACCAGATGAATAAAAGTAGGGAGCAGTGACAGGCAGGATAACTTGCATAACTTTGATCATGCATTATGAATTCTGGATGTATTATTCATACGGGCGGAGAAGCACAGCTCGAGGATGTGGCCTTTCCCCCCTCTCCCTGGTGCTCACTCCAACATGAGTTAATCCAGCCTTGTTTTCTCTCCACTGCCTCGTCTCCACCTGCAAATCAGAAAATCTCTCCCCTCTCCCTCCTGAGGCCTCATGCTCTCCACCTATCCACCAACTGGGGTTTGCAAGGGTTGAGCACAGATTCAGTGCAGAGGAGGAACTATTGGTTAGGCAGCAGAACCGTTAAAACATATCATTTGTTCCACTGCAATGTGCTTTGAGGCAGCCGAGGAAATCGGCTCTGGATTTAGGTGATCAGAAAGAAGGGGAGAAAAGTCTTGTTAGTTTGGTCACTGCACTAGTATGGATATTTATTGATCACAAAAACTCAGGCTAAACAAATAAATTCAAGCTTTAATCAGCCTATAAATTAAGATTTAGAGCATGCAGGAACAGGTTGGTAAATGCACGAAACTAATTTAAGAGGGGGAAGCTTAAAATCTACAGTTCCCTCCCTCTACAATTATCTGAAGTTGTTTTTGCAGATTTGGACTGCTTGAGAACGTGAGAGGATGCCTACACATCTGAGCATTAAGCAAGCACAAAACAAATTTGAGGGGTAACCAATCTGCAAGAGTCAAGAGTTGAGAGTGGTCAGGGGCAACACGGAACAAATTAAGAGTGATCAAGGAGCACATCATGAGTGGCATCCACAATTTGAGCTTCAAGCGGTGTTGTGTCGCTAGATTTGAGTAAGCAGTAGGGCTTCCCTTACTTGTTCATTACAAAGTTGCTCACTTTTCATTTTGGTAGTTCGTATCACATGCATAGTTAGCCTGGCAGCAGAACAGAGTCCACTGAAACAGGTTGTTTTTGAGGGCTATTAAAGTCATACACCTTAAACCTGCATTAACTGATTGTTTTGGCCATTTGGGTGCACAAACAAGTTGTGATCACAACATTGACATAGCATCACCTTTTTAAGTTGATATGGCAAACCTGTTAGCAAACATTTGCTTATTTAGACATCCAGCAGTTACAGAGCAACGTTATCATTTGTTTGTGTTTGTTGTGTTAGTTGTGTTTCTGGCCACCTGATGAATGTGAGTGCAATATTCAATTCAATTCAATTCAGTTTTATTTATATAGCGCCATATCATAACAAAGATATCTCAGGGCACTTTTTCAAATAGAGCGAGTCTAGACCGACTCTTTATATTTACAGAGACCCAACAGTTCCCACCATGAGCAAGCACTATGCGACAGTGGCAAGGAAAAACTCCCCTTTAACAGGTAGAAACCTCGAGCAGAACCAGGCTCTAGGTGGGCGGTCATCTGCCTCGACCGGTTGGGTTGAAGGGGGAAGGGGGGAGCGGGAGAGAGAGAGCAGGAGGAAAGAGAACATACAGCAGCACAATACAGCAATAGATATGGTAATGGCATTGATGTTAACACCAACAGAAACAACACTAAGAGCAACATTATAATAGCAATACTATAACAAGAGCACAATAGCAACAGTAGCAGCGGGTGCAGAGCAGGAGCACGGGGGCAGGCGGCAGCAACCACAGATCCAGACTCAACAGCCTGGAGGCAGAAATACCTGCAGAAAGCAACAGAAGGGGGGAGAGAGAGAGAGAGAGGAGAGAAAGCACACAACTACGGGAAGAAGTTGAATTAATAACAAGCATTGATGGGATATGAGGGCGTACAGATGGAGAGGAAGAGGAGGAGAAAGGAGCTCAGTGCATCATAGGAAGTCCCCCGGCAGTCTAGGCCTATAGCAGCATAACTAAGGGGTGGCTCAGGGGTCACCTGAGTCAGCCCTACTATAAGCTTTATCAAAGAGGAAAGTCTTAAGCCTACTCTTAAATGTGAGGAGGTTGTCCGCCTCCCGTACACAAACTGGGATCTGGTTCCACAGGAGAGGAGCTTGATAGCTGAAGGCTCTGGCTCCCATTCTACTTTTAGAGACTCTAGGAACCACAAGGAACCCTGCATTCTGGGAGCGCAGTGCTCTAGTGGGGTAATAGGGTACTATGAGCTCTTTAAGATATGATGGTGCCTGACCATTTAGGGCTTTGAAGGTGAGGAGAAGGATTTTAAATTCTATTCTGGATTTTAAAGGGAGCCAGTGTAGAGAAGCTAATATTGGAGAAATATGATCTCTTTTTCTGGTTCTTGTCAGTAAACGTGCCGCAGCATTCTGAATCAGCTGGAGAGTCTTAAGGGACTTATTGGGGCAGCCTGACAATAGAGAGTTGCAATAGTCCAGCCTAGACGTAACAAATGCATGGACTAGTTTTTCTGCATCAAAATTCACTCTCTTTTAGCTCAGTTTTTGGTTTCTACCAACTCCTGAGGGAAATATCTGGCTTGTTAGCTGCTAGAAGCTCCATTATGTTGTCTTTCTGCTGTTCGGTGCCGAGTAGGTAGTGTACCAGTGGGTTTTTAGAGCTTTGTCACTGAAAACAGCTGCCTGGTGTGGGCGAAAACAACACTATAGGTGTTTTTGGACCAGAGGAACTTTTTTTTTAACAATTGGGAGGATCTCTCCCCGTTTTATTGTGTTAACACTGCAAGAACTGGGTATGATTGTAGTTCTTAGAACGCTGTTTTGAGGGACTTTTTTAGCTCCTACTTCAGAGTAGGTATACTCTCCCAGCACAAGAGGAACCTTGAGTGACGTAAGTGTATGGTGGTTTGTCCAGACTTAAGTGTACACTGATTGGTCAAACACATGAGCCACCATCTTTAAAAACCTGTGTAAAATGTTAGCCGTGTAAACAACAGCTCGTAATGGTAGCCTTAAAAAATGGAACAAAACATGGACAAATGGACCGACAGTTGTAGCTGTTGTGTGTCGTGCAGAAGTGACATTGCCATACCAACGGTTGGCCAGCTTACGTCACTTCAGCATTCCTATTGGTGGTGCGAATGCAAAAAAAAAAATAAAAGCCCTTGAAGGTATGTATTTCTCGGGGGAGCTCCCCCAGTGGGCAGATCCTCTCAGCGAGTCCCTAGAACTGTTTGGTCTGAAAATGCCTCATGAGAGAGGTGAGAGTGAACCAAAACAGTAAAGTTGTGGGCGGACTGCAGAACAATGAGCGGAGGTTCATCACTACGAGCGACCCTTTTCACACTGTTGCATTCTTATAAAAATATCAATTTATAGCTGCTTTAAGATTTTCATTAAATGAAACCATATCTTTGATATTACTTTTGGTCATCATATTTTTTCAGCAATAGCCATTCAATGAATTGTAATGTATTTATATTCTGTAATTACCTCTCAATATAGCAGTTTCATTGTTACTGGCAAGAGTCCAGTTTACCTGTATGCGAGTGAAACTACCTAAGAAAATGATGCACACATGTACTGGACGTGAAACAAAATCCGGTGCATGCACACGTTTCACATGTAATGCGAAATACAACATTTGATCTCAGTCCATTGTTTGTTTGGCTGCACTGTAAATACATACACCTATTGCATCTCTGACAGAGTAGCTGCTCAAGGCATATTTGTTGACCCCAGTGATCAATAGTGTTCATTTCGAACAGAACCTGTATTATTAAAGCATACCTGCTGCTACCACCAGTAACCACAGGTGTTCCCAAATGAACCAGGACTGAAATCTGCAGGATTATAACTTCAAACAGTGAAGTATTAAGTGTAAACCAATGAAGTAGTAGTTATGAAAACAAAGTCAGTTTGATGTGACAGAAATCTGTGATGACTTTATTGCAGGGGTTTTTTTGTTAAGAATGTGACCAAAATGTACAGATGTCATTTACATCGGTCAGTCCAATCAGTCAGTCCAATCACATTTCGAGTCAAACAACCTCCACATGTGGTCTGACCCGATATTCTGATTGCAAAGTGTTCTGCATGAATTTACACCTGCAATAACGTGTTTCTCTTTATCCAGATAAAAGATATAGATCCAGATAAAAAACATCCATGTTTGATACCAGGTGGAAATTGGGTATAAGTGTGGAAATATTTGACTCTAACATTAATATGTTAGAGTCAAATATTCTCATTTCTGAAGTTGAAGGACCAGAGGTTGGATTTATTTTTGTGACTGATAAATAGTTTTGTCATTAATAATCTTCCACAATTACAACTATTTCTGGTGTAAAGGCTTTTGACAATAGTGACCAATGATAGTTTCTGTATCTACAGACACAAGTTCCACATTAGTTACTCTCATGATTCTGGCCTTCTGTGCTCATATCTTGACTTTGTTTTCAGTTATCTTGTAATAGTAAGAGGGGGCCCGTCTTGAAAACATTCTCCTCTGATATGCTTAGTTCCATTGTTCATAATGTATCAGATCACTCATTAGGTCTACTCCCGCAGCTTGTCGGATAAGTGATGGAGAGGCTCATTTTAGGCTTAATAATAACTGAAATCCAGGGCCACAACAACCATTTGGACTAATTTGCTATTCACTGTAGTGGCACTTCCCTGTGATCCATCTTACAGAATGATAAGCCTGTCTGGGATTCAAAGAGCTGAAAACGCCATGGATTGTTTTATGTTTAAAGAATCAAATAAAACCAAACCAATTAGAAGGAGGGTTCTGGGTGTGATAAATGTCTGTGATCACAGGGAGAGTGTCCTCTATAAATCAGCAGATGAAAAGGTTGTAAATATTCACAATATCTGCAAGGAACAAAGCATCCTCAGCTATTTTCATACATAACAGATTTCTGGACATTCTGGTGTCCAAGACCAGACAACCACTAGTGCTTCTGAGGGGATTTCATTTTATTAATATTTTATAATAATTTAACTAATTTAATGATATTTTATTCTAATTCAACTTCACTCAACTTTTGTGTTTCGCGACCACAGACAAAACTTCTTAGTAATCTTTTCTGTTGACTGCTTTGTTCACCCTGCCATTTACTAACTCTCATCGTTACAGATCCACACACACATCCTCTCCCGCCATTCCCCTCACCTGCTTCCCATCAGCCTAGCAACTTATATACTAGCACCTTTACTACAAACAGTGCATTGCCTAGCTTTCCAGCATTTTGATTTCTGTTTTGCCTGACCTGCCTGATTCTTGCACTCTGGATTCCCTGCCTGCCCCTTGTCATATTTGCCTTTATTGACTGATTACCTGGACCCATGCCTGTTTTTAGGATATGAGTAAACTAACTTTTACTGTACTGCACCCTTTACAGTGTGTCATGTCATCAACACATAGTCCTACAACGAATACCTTCACATGCACACTAGACTGAATTCTGGTTTTAATCATATTTATGATAGGGGACATAAGAAACCTGATTATTTGAACCTGAGCAAGTTTTATGATCCAATATTTCAATCCTATTTTTAGATTTTTTTCCTACATTCTACAACTTACAGTCCACACAGTCCACTTACAGTCCACACTGTCCAACTTACAGTCCACACACTGGGAGCAAACATCTAGCTTTATTTCATTGTTTATTTATGTATTTATTTTTTTTGTTTCACTGACTTTCTCATGACTCGAGTTGAGGACACACCTGTGCACAGAGTATTCTTGTTATGAGTCTTATCCCGGTTTTGATCATATTATAATATTATGGTACTCACATCTCTATGAGAAAACTAAAACTGGCCCTGTATACCATTGTAAGGGTTACATGGCTTTATGGATACCAAAATATGTAACAATAATTAATAACTTCCAAGAGGCATCACAATTATATAGTGTTAACACATTAATTGGTACAAAAGTGGAGTGATTACACTCACTTCAGGCTATCAGAAGTAAACAATGTTTACATTAAATAATAGAATTTAACTTGTGTTAAATTAACCTCAGGGCACCACCCTTAAAAAAAGGAAAATGATTGCCAAATAATTAATAAATTAATCAATCACATAAATCAGGTATACTAAACTATTAATTTGGAACTCTGACTATTAATTAAAATAACTACAACCAAAATAAAACCATATCAATAATCCAGTAAAGGTTGAAGGGTTTTGGAGTTCTGAATAGTAGAGATTGGCAAAATTCAGTCTTGTACAACATTAAATAGACCAGATTTATCAAATAACAAAAAGGTAAATCACACAATTATAATATGTACTTAACTATACAAAAGGAGTGTGTGTGTGTGTGTGTGTGTGCACGCGCCAGAAAGAATGTGTGTGTTCCGCACGTGCACGGGCAAGAACACACATTAGACCAGAAACAAAACAGCATGTGAAGCGGGAGCTTTAAATTTCCTCTCCGCGTGTGTGGAGGCCAAATCGAAATGTATGTGTATGTGATCAGTGTAGGATAATGGTGCCAGGTTAGAAAATAGGATGGTTAGTTTGCATGCAAGACCCTGTCTGTGTAAAGCATAACTAACATCAACTTAGCTCTGTGGCGGAGCCAATAAGCTAAACAGAGATCACAACAATTCAGGTCAGTAAATAAATAAACTCAGTACATATAATGTTACAGTACATTGATAAAGTTTAACAGTCCTATGCTTATCCATGTACCGTTGCTATGCTAGCTGTATATGCCCAGTTAGTTACCAGTTCGTGAAGAGAGGAGTTCCACGGTGTGCTGCTGTGTTATCTGGCAATTCCATCAGTTGTGGATTTGAGCCAGGCTGGAAAAGTTGCAGTTCCCATGTTAAATGCAGTCCTTGCTGTGCAGTGTTCTGATTGTGTAGGTCGGAGGAAACTGGTCGCTCCTTTGTTCTCTTTGTAGAGATGGCTTCTCTGTGCTAACTTGCTTCATTGCTCCTGTTGCTCTTAAAGTTAACTAAGCAGGCAGACTTTGTGTCGTAGCCACTAGCACTAAATAAACTTGTTTGCTCTAGGTTAGGGGTGTGCTAACCAGGGATCTTACGCAGGCTCTCGCGTCGCTGCCGTGAGATGAGAGCTCCGTGCAGACCACACAGTGCAGAGGACCTCCGTCAAGGTAAGTGTGCGAACAAAGGGGGAGCTGGAGTTTTCTTGACCTGGTCAGAGGCATCATCCAAGAGACGTCAGGTTAAAGTTACAGGAAGTGATTGGAGGAGAGCATGGATGTATTATAAGAACTGGATGCCAGACCCAAACATGGCACCTATTCAGTCCAATGAGAATTGCTCGTCTGGCGCATCCACCGAAAAAGTCTTTACATTGTGACGACGTCACGTATATAATAAACAAATATAAAACCTCCATGGATCAAAAATGCGTCATGAGTCATAATTGTCCAAAATTAGTCATAAAATTAGTCATAATCGACCTTTTTGCAGTTCAGGTGTCCTGTCAACAGTTTTACAGATGTCTCGTTTACAGTGGTGGCCTATGGAGAAAATGCTTTTTGGGCTGCAGGGGAATTATTCACTGGAAAAACTTGGGAGCAAGCCTGAGCGGTGGCGCCATAGATATAGAACAGTATATGTGACTTGTCAT
Organism: Macquaria australasica; assembly: GCA_005408345.1. NCBI lineage: Eukaryota > Metazoa > Chordata > Actinopteri > Centrarchiformes > Percichthyidae > Macquaria > Macquaria australasica. The sequence continues at coordinate 1,085,090 of SEMN01000042.1, read as the reverse complement.
AATGACTTGCCATTCCGGAATGGAACCATATGGCAGCCATCTTACCTGGGTCCAGTTTTAAACCTGCTGTAATTGGAATCTATAGTGAAAGAGGCTTATGTTGTCTTTATAATCTTTATATTATTCTACCAATACTGCTTTTTATTCAAAGTAATGAGCATAAGACAACTGTGCCTGTCTAAAATGAACCAAAAATATAGCTCCAAGGAACAAATCATGCTTTCAATCATTAAGATAATCTCATAATTGTGCACTTATATTGCAGACAATGATTTTATTTTTTAAATTTTGCCTGAACTTAATATGTAAGAACTGTCGTTGGTATTCTGAATGGCTAATATACTACATTAAGCAATATCTTTTGTAGAAATCCTAAACAGATTCAGTATTATGGCCTATATTGGCAGGCAATTACAATCAGAAATATGAGAAAAACACACCTACTGTAATATATTAATATATTTATTAATGTCATAAATTGTACATAAGGCCAAGATATATTTCTCTCTCTCTCTCACACACACACACACACACACACACACACACACACACACAGGGTTTGTTTTGATGATAAGAGGAGAGGTTGGAGAACCTTACTAACTTAAATTAGGAGTTATTTTTGTTTATAAAGTTTAGTTTTGAAAGGCTTACTTTGTGCCGTAACGTTTCCCAATGTAAGTCTATGGGAAAAAGTCTCTTGGGGCCAGTGTGCATCACGTGACAGACCCGGAAGCTGTAATTACACGGTTTGGCCACTATGTCAAATTGGCTTCAAAGCCTGGCGCTCTTCTTGGGGGCTTGGTGGCGCCTTATCCAGTTCTAGAGTACATCCATGGAGGAGAGGGACAAGTGTAAGCGTAACAACTTAAATTTCAAAATAAAATTTCAGTTTACGTCACACAATGAACAAATTAATCTGTGGAGTTCCTGTGGTCCCAAACCATATTTACTGGCTAGCTACTGGCTAGCAGCTGAGTGAAACCAAACATTAGGGTTCTCTCTGCCATATTCCAAAGACATAAATCATATATAGTAATAAGGTTAACTTGTTGGCAAGAGATGAGAATGTTTCCAGCAATCCCACGCATGTCTGTCCATTTTGAAAGCTCCTTTAAACTGTTGTCCAGTTGCAGCACCTGTACATATGATGTAAGCTGTTGTACACACACATACAAACACTACTCCAGAATCGGGTCATACAGCAGCTATTCAAACGATTCACTTCCTAACTCTGCCTCTGTCAATCGATATCAACACCATCAACATGAGCTCCACAAACACAACTGCATAGAAATACAAAGAGTGTTTGAAGTGAGAGGAAAAGAGGGCAATGAAGGGGAGGAGAGAAAGAGGGATGTATCAGAATGTAAAAAGGGAAAGTGATTAGACAAAGCAAATGAAGGGAACAAGGATGGTGGGAAGAGGGTGGGAAAGAAGGGAAAATAAAAATAAAGGGGTGGAAAGAATAGATTGAAAGGGAGTTGATTGGGTCCTATTGAAGTTAATCCCTATCCAGCAAGCAGCCAGCCTTCCAGCCCCACAATTAGAGGCAGCTGTAGCTTCAACCATCATCTTGATATTCACTAACTGTCCTATAAACACAGTCATTAAACTGATGGATCCACCTTTATGCCCAGCATTTGCATTCTCCTCAAAGACGATATTTACTGCCATTTTGAGGGAACACATCTAATGGTGAAAGTGCTGCTGCATTAGCACTCGCCCCAGAGGTGAACACAACCTTGAAGATGGAAAACAGATTGATTTGTTTGGCTCACCCATGCAAAATTATTTTCATGCAATTATGTAGCATTTGTATTTATGGGTCACAAGTCAGGTGCCAGGCTCTAAAAGGCAGCAGATTGTTTGTGGATGAACAATGACTTCCTTTTCTCATGTTATTTGCAGCTCAGAAAAGATAGCAAGGAGATATTTGACTGAAACAGCTCTTTTGGCTCTCCGGCAATAATTAACAATCAATAATCATCTGCATTCATTATTCATTATCTCAATATTTACCATTTGGAATATAAACACAGATTATGGCCTACTTTGGCCTCCATTTACTGTAGTGAAAGTCTTGAAAGTCAGACCATTATTTATAAAAACAAAATGTTGGAGCAAAATCAGCAGAGGTGAAGTAAATCCACAGAGTTTTCGAGCTGCTGACCAATAGCAAGCCTAGCAGTGAGCAAGCAAGCTATTTTGGTTCAATATGAAACAACAATCCCTTAATTATTCCTTAATTTTCCTCTGTCAACATCTTAATTCAAAAGCATTTTATTAACTAATTAGATAGACTTTAAGGCAATGACAAAAGAAAAATGTCACTTAATTTACATATTAATTAGAAATAATTACATTAATTATTAATTTAAGGTGTTATTATTATGGTTGGGATTTTGGTTTCTTTTAGAGCTCTGAAATACTTTCAGGTATATTTTGTGTTCAATGTTCAGGTATTTAATAGCCCACATTCTGGGGTAAATTAATGAGTAAATTAATGGATTGTAAAATATGAAGGGTTTTTAACAGTTTTTCTGCATGAATCAAGAGGTTCTTTAACCCCTAAAACTAAAGTTAAAGAGAGATAAATTAAAAAGATTATTATTTTACTACACTACTAGGAATAATCAGGCCATAATTAAAATCAGACCTGCCATCTCACAGGAGGTGAAAAAGGTGACATGTTTGTAAACTCAACCCCTGTAGGGGGGGTCTGGGGGCATCCTCTCCCAGAAGAATTTTTTAGGGGGGATTTTAACATGTAAACGAAGCATTCTGGTGCACTCTGATATGAAATTAAAGGGAAAAGACAACATTTACTTAAGGCAAAAAAAAACACATTTATTGAAACCAGTGTTGTTTCTGAATTGAGTTTATTCCTTCGTTAACTTTAGCTGACATGCTAACAAGCTGGCGAGCTTTCCATTAAAAATAGGTTGGGAAAGATTTGATGGGGTAACGAAAAATGTATCACAATACACTTCATTTGGCAAGTTAATGTTACTTTAGCAACTAGTTACCTAACGTTAACGGCCGGGCCACACAGCCAACCTGAGCAGCGTGATGGCTACCAGAATTCTTCAGGGGGAGGATGCCCCCAGACCCCCTACAGGGGTTGAGTTTACAAGCGTGTCACCTTTTTCACCTCTTGTGAGTTTGCAGGTCTGGTTACAGCACATATCTACACTAAAATGTCTCAGCTAGTTCAGTGTTACGTAAGTAACTAACGTTAATCATAGCAGGTTTTAGTTGACTGTTCATGGTTAGCTAACTTACACTTTGTTTCATATCGAGAGCATTGATAAAGAATGATAAACTGTAAGTGCATCACACTGTTCACACATGGTAGAGTGGCTACAGAGTCATATTGTACAAGTCACAGCATTACCAGTGCAGTAAGGAATGAAAGATTTAATTACAAGATTTATACTACTTTTGACTACTGTAGGTTATTCTTTAACCAGACTAGTTGTGTAGTTGTCCCTAATGTATGAAGGAGTTTTCTACTTCATTGAACTGACCATTAATATGTTTATGTTTGATGCTAGCATCACCAGCTATAGTGACTTGACTGCTGTCAGCTGCTAGTCCCGTGCGGTCTGCGGCATTGGGTCACTAATTTAACATAATCTGTCTTCTGTGGAAAGATGAATCAACCACAGCTAACACTGTAGTTCAGTGTGCGAAATACTCTGACAATCGGGGGGTCTCGTGGCATGGCCAGAAAAAAGAAAAACAAAAAATCATATATCTATATATACAGTGCATCCGGAAAGTATTCACAGCGCTTCACTTTTTCCACATTTTGTTATATTACAGCCTTATTCCAAAATGGAATAAATTCATTTTTGTCCTCAAAATTCTACACACAATACCCCATAATGACAACGTGAAGAAAGTTTTTTTTTAGATTTTTGCAAATTCATTAAAAATAAAAAACTAAGAAATCACATGTACATAAGTATTCACAGCCTTTGCCAAGAAGCTCAAAATTGAGCTCAGGTGCATCCTGTTTCCACTGATCATCCTTGAGATGTTCCTACAGCTTAATTGGAGTACACCTGTGGTAAATTCAGTTGATTGGACATGATTTGGAAAGGCACACACCTGTCTATATAAGGTCCCACACTTGACAGTGCATGTCAGAGCACAAACCAAGCATGAAGTCAAAGGAATTGTCTGTAGACCTCCGAGATAGGATTGTCTCGAGGCACAAATCTGGGGAAGGGTACAGAAAAATCTCTGCTGCTTTGAAGGTCCAAATGAGCACAGTGGCCTCCATCATCCGTAAATGGAAGAAGTTCGGAACCACCAGGACTCTTCCTAGAGCTGGCCGGCCGTCTAAACTGAGTGATCGGGGGAGAAGGGCCCTAGTCAGGGAGGTGACCAAGAACCTGATGGTCACTCTGTCAGAGCTACAGCATTCCTCTGTGGAGAGAGGAGAACCTTCCAGAAGGACAACCATCTCTGCAGCAATCCACCAATCAGGCCTGTATGGTAGAGTGGCCAGACAGAAGCCACTCAATAAAAAGCACATGGCAGCCCACCTGGAGTTTGCCTAAATGCACCTGAAGGACTCTCAGACCATGAGAAACAAAATTCTCTGGTCTGATGAGACAAAGATTGAACTCTTTGGCGTGAATGCCAGGCGTCATGTTTGGAGGAAACCAGGCACCGCTCATCACCAGGCCAATACCATCCCTACAGTGAAGCATGGTGGTGGCAGCATCATGCTGTGGGGATGTTTTTCAGCGGCAGGAACTGGGAGACTAGTCAGGATAGAGGGAAAGATGAACGCAGCAATGTACAGAGACATCCTGGATGAAAACCTGCTCCAGAGCACTCTTGACCTCAGACTGGGGCGACGGTTCATCTTTCAGCAGGACAACGACCCTAAGCACACAGCCAAGATATCAAAGGAGTGGCTTCAGGACAACTCTGTGAATGTCCTTGAGTGGCCCAGCCAGAGCCCAGACTTGAATCCGATTGCACATCTCTGGAGAGATCTGAAAATGGCTGTGCACCGACGCTTCCCATCCAACCTGATGGAGCTTGAGAGGTGCTGCAAAGAGGAATGGGCGAAACTGCCCAAAGATGGGTGTGCCAAGCTTGTGGCATCATATTCAAAAAGACTTGAGGCTGTAATTGCTGCCAAAGGTGCATCAACAAAGTATTGAGCAAAGGCTGTGAATACTTATGTACATGTGATTTCTTAGCTTTTTATTTTTAATAAATTTGCAAAAATCTCAAAAAAAAAAAAACTTTCTTCACGTTGTATTGAAAAATGAATTTATTCCATTTTGGAATAAGGCTGTAACATAACAAAATTTCCGGATGCTGTGTGTGTGTGTGTGTGTGTCACAATGAAATTGACGACCCGTCCTTTGTCTTTGACAACGAGAGGTAAGACAAACATTTATTGCCTTTTTTTGTTTTGCTAATTATTCTCTTTGTAAACGTTGTAAACTCTTTGTGTGTATGTGTATATACAGTATTCCTACTCTGGTTCTCACTAAGCACATTACTACATTACTGTACATCCTGCCTATTACTTTATTCATTTTACTGTACACCAGTCTACCTCAGCATTATATTTTACATTCTATTATTTTACTCTCTTATAATTCCTATATTTATATAACTAACTTTTGCTTCTCTCAATTTACTTTGTGATTTTCTTTAGTACACTTAGTATGAGCTTTGTTGAAGGAGCCTGAGAACAAGAATTTCATTGCCAACGACTGCTTCACTGTTATTATTGTGCATATCACAAAGATCTTGAATAATCTTAAATCTTTTTTATGTGTTATTGTCATGTACATGTACAGAGATGATGAGCAGCCGGGAACATCTACAACCCCAACAACAAGCACACAGAGGCCTACACGGAGGGGGCGTGGGAGGGGGAATCAAACCAGGTCAAGATCTCCACAAGCCCAGTGAGCACAGCCACACCACAGCTCTGAGCCCTGGAAAACCAGTAGGTTCATGCCCCGCCGAACACCAGGAGCCCAGGTGAACACACATTCCACACACTCACCAATGGACCTTTTCCAGTTGTACTTCTCCACGGATACAATGAGGACACTCTGCGAAAACACCAATAAGCAGGCAGCAAAAAACCAGGAAATGGGCAAGAAGTACAAATGGGCTGACGTTGAAGTTGAGGAACTCTACAAATTCCTTGGTCTCCTCTGTCATTGTTGACAAACTGTTTTGAGGAGTGGCACAGATAAAAAAACAAAACAAAAAAAAGACAAAAACGCCTATGCCCACACCTGCTTTTTGTTGTAAATAGTTGTGTATATAGTTTGATTTTATCTCACTTTGACTTATGTTATATTTGCACTATTTGGGAACCCCTCACAGTCTGGGAATGCAAGGCCTGTAATGTAGCTTTCTGTCTAATTGTGTACATAAACTGTTTTGAAAAGTGGCATAGCTAAAAAGAAAAAAAAAAAAACGCCTATGGCTACACCTGCTTTTTGTTGTAAGTAGTTGTGTGTGTATATAGTTTGATTTTATCTCAATTTTACCTTTTTTTTATGTTATATTTACAACCTGTGTTTACGTTTGCAACCTTTAAAATGCTTGGTTGAGCATGTTTGTGTTTTTATAGTAAAAATAACATCATTTTCCAAATCCGATTTTGTGTGTTTTTTGGGTCCAATATGTTGCTACAGTATGTCAAAATGAAAAAATAATTGTCAGGTCATATAGATGATGTTGTGCTGGAAAAAAGATACCAAACATTGGCATGGTAAACATTTTTTTTTTATATATATATATATATATATATATGTATATATGTATATATGTATATATATATATATATATATATATATATATATATATATATATATATATATATATATATGTTTTATCAGGGCTAACAATATCCAACTGCAGATACATTTGGTCTTGAAAGAAGGAGAAGCATGTATTTAACAGGGTGTGTGGTGATCAGTGCTAATGTCATGGTGATTACATTTTTTACATTGTCATACTCTCAGTAATTGCACCTACCATGCTCTTTATGTAGAACACTGTGGAAGACCTAAGTGGTGATGGCTCAGCTTCTCCACATCACTGAAAGGCCTGTGGAGCTGCACAGGGAACAGTGGATGTGCCAACCAAGGTCTTTGCAGGACACAGTAGCCTGGACAGCAGTAACACAATTGCATTTTTTTTTTCATGAAACCCAAGCAATATGACAGAACAATACATAGCAATATTACATTATAAGTACAACTACTAAAGGCTTCAACAGCTCAGTGTTGAACGTTTTTCAAAGTAGTCAGAATATTATGGAATATTATATCATTCTAAAAGGTGTACTTGAAAACAGGGGTTTGTATCTGTAACCGTAGTTTTGCAAACTTGTACAGTGACGTTTCTATCTGTAAGCTTAATTTTGCAGACTTGTACATTTTTGTTTTCTGTCTGCAAACTCCGTTTTGCGAGTCTGTGCATTCAGACACAGGCTTGCAAACTATTTTCACAGCTGCGGCAGCAAAGTACTTACGTGCGTGTGCTTGCACAAGCTTACGGATTTTTGACACATTTACTACGTGGTGTTTTGTAAACAGGGTTTCGCAAAAGAATCAGACTATCAGCAAGGGAGGGAGGGCGGGACCTCCAGCTTCTGACCAGTGTCTTTCAAATTGCTAAGCACAACACAGTTGGCTAGTCAACACCGTCAGTCAACCATCGTGCTCAGTCAACATAGAGCCATATAAAAAGATCCAACCCCTGAACAGTTATATTTTAAAGATTTATTCTCTGTAGCCCCTGATTTAAGCTATATTGACTTTTACTGACGTTTTTCTTATGTTTTAATATTTTTCATTTACATTTTCATATTCCATTTGATTATTTAATTTATTGTATTTTTTTTCACATTAGAATCTTAATTTGTACACAAATTAAGATTCAAGCTGGTTGTCTGTATGTTTATAATGTTCAATACAAAAAAAAAGAGATCCAACCCTGAAAGATGGCCTCCACCAGGCCTCTGTGACCAGTAAGTCAACAAAATACATCAACTTGTGTCAGAAAAGGTACAAAAAACAATGTTTAGAAATATAGTAATATTTTTTAATAATGGGTCGCCCTAGTCAGGTAACAATAACATTTTTTTTTCAACACAACAGTAAGAAAATAGAGTACATTATATACAGTATATAGTGAGTAGAAACACTAGCGTTACCACCATTCCAACCAAGGACGCTACAGACAGAGACTGGTTAAAGTTTACTTTATGCTAAAGCTAGTTAGCTGGCTGGCTAACGTTAGCTAGCTGACTAGGCCCATTATTAAAAAACATTTCTAAACATTTTGGGGTTTTTACCTTCCAAAAAACTAAATGTTACATCTGACACAAGTTTATGTATTTTGTTGACTTACTGGCGGTTGTGGAGGCCTGCCGGAGTCCATGTTTCAGTCATCGATAAATTGACTGAGTTCTCCCTCGATCAGTTGTGCGTAGCGATTCCAAAGACACTGATTGGTCAGAAGCTGGAGGTCCCGCCCTCCCTCCCTCCCTTGCGGATAGTCTGATTCTTTTGCGAAACCCTGGGCCTTTCTCAAACCCAAGAATGCAAAGGACAGACTTGTGTTCTTTGAGAGAACGCTCTTGGAAGAATGAACTCGCAAGGTCACAAGCACACAGAACGCTGCTGACAGTTTGAGACGATGCGTGCTTGCTGGTATTGCGCAATACCCCCAGCACAGAGGCCACCTGCAGTGCTCCAAAATAACAGCCAGGCTTTATCACCCAAAACAACTGTACACTAACGATAATGTAATGTTTATTTATAATAATAAAGCAACGACAGTCCCCTTTCATACTGCTTCTGTTGTTTATTTATTTTTTCTGAAGTGCTTGCAGGTGTCACAAGCCAAGAATTTTCTGTACTTCACGAGTCAACGGCGGGAAAAAACCCCAGTAAAGGCTATTGTTTGTGGTTCACATTTGATTGATAGACAATAAAGTATTAGGGTAAAATAACAAAAACAAATACAGGATCAAACACCTTCTCTGAGGTATGCACAAATGAACAACTACGTGCCTATCCTCTGCACGTTCTTCTCTGAAGCTGACCTGAAACCAGCGTTTAGGCTCTCCAGGGACACCATCAACGTGCTGGTACGGATGTTACCTCGACAAAAGCCACATGGATGGAGCAATGAAATTTAGGTGGCTGTCTGTCTCTACTGGCTTGCATGTGGCACCTCATACAGAGTGACAGCCGACATCTTTGCCATGCCGAGAGCCACAGTTGGCAGAGTAGTCCACAGTGTAGTGGAAGAAATGATGGCCATCCTTCACAGGATTATTCATTTCCCCAAGCCACAAGAGATGGAGGAGGTGGGGGCAGGCTTTGCTCGTCTTGCTGGCCATGAGGCATTCCGCTGTGCGGTTGGTGCAATAGATGGGTGTCACATCAGAATACTCCCACCTGCTGAACCACAAAAGAAGTGCTACATCAACCGCAAGCTCTTCCCTTCAGTGGTACTCCAGGGTGTGTGTGACAGCAAAGGGACATTTCTGGACACTTACATTGGCAACACAGGGTCAGTCCATGACGCCCTTGTCCTCCAGAGATCGGCAACGTACAAGGAGGCCCTCTATCCACCAGCTGGCTTCTTTCTTCTTGGAGATGGGGGCTACCCATGCCTGCAGCATCCTGTCACCCTCATGACGCCATACCGCCAGCATGTAGCGGGTAAGAATACGCAGGGTAAATTATTTATTACATCTGTTACTTTGCATTTGAAACACTACATAGATTTTATGTTACCTGTATTTTAATCATCAGGCCAAGTTAAAGCACGCTTCAACAAGCACCATGCCAAGGCCAGGAACATCACTGAGCGCACCTTCGGCATGCTAAAAACCCGCTGGCGAGCCATCTTCCTTAGGGCTTTGGAGATTCGGCCTCTATTTGCTCCCAAAGTTATAGCAGCATGCTGCATCCTCCACAACCTCTGTCTGTCGACAGGCGATTTGCTGGAGGAGGAGGAGGAGGAACGTCACGAGGAGGATGAAGAAGATCAGGGGAATGTTCCTGATGATGATGGTCAGGAGCTCTCAGGCAATAATCTCCGTGCCAGACTTGCTGCACAGGTGTCTGCCCCTGGAGGGCTGGCTGCATGTCTGAGGGAGCATGATTATAACTGATCGGGTGAACCCCTAGGTTAAATGTCTAGTGAATGCTGTGAAATGAAAATGTTATTACAATTATTATTACCATCATTATATTGGTTAAATTGTTATCTGTGATGTAAAATTGATATTAATATTGATTTTATACAGTATATGGTTATTGTTTTGTCTTTTGTTTTTTTAAATACGCTCCATAAGAATGACAACAGAAAAAACACCTCTATAAATCACCAACTATAATTAGAAAGAAGCATGCTAAATTTGATGGCTGTCTACAAGTACAAAAAAAGTGTTCCAACTTTGTAGCAGGTGTCATTTTGAGGAGAAGGCCTTGTTCTGGCCTCCATTAACTTTGGGGTCTCACCTTAAGTCTAAATAACACATCCTGTAATTTACCACTTTATGTACAACTGTTTATTTGTCTACCATACTCAGCTTCTAAAATATTTATGTAAGAAAGCAAATAAAACAAGCAACTTTGAACTGAAACATTAAATCAAAATTTATACAGTTATTTATTTACAAGTCTCTCAAAGAGAGACAAATATCTCTCTGCCCTGTCAGTGGCTGCTCTCTCCCTAGCCTCTTCCCTCGCCACTGCCTGCTGCTCTCTCTCCTCTTCCCTCTCTGCCTACTCCTTCATGAAATCCAGGAGCGCCTCACTGACCCTGGCCCTCTTTCTTGGTGGTGGGTTGGCCCATTCTCTGGGAGGGGCAGAGGACGGGGAGGTAACAACCCCACCTGTAGTGGCAGTCATGTTTGCTGCAACTACCAGAGGCGGAATTATTGAGTGCTGCCCCTGGAGTGCAGCATCCATTAGACTGTACCACTGCCAGGTGGCAGCAGTTACCCCACCCGCCTCCACCCCTTTCCCTGTTGGAGGATCCCTGTGTTCCTAAAAAAATAACGTCTAAATTAATGAACACTGAAATTTATTGTTGGAGATATTTGCAGTCCCAAAACAGTTTGAATGGCTTCACAAATGTTGTCTAATGTGCGTTTGTTGCAACGCTGTCCTGCTTAAATTCCCTTCATGTCAAGTTATTATACAACATTATTTTAAGATGTCTTGCAATAATGAGAGAAGCTGTACTGATGCCAAAAATAGCTTGACTTTTGAGCCGATGAATTCCACATAATACGTTTTCTCCACTAGTCAAAACAGTTTCATATCAACATCTCAGGCATGCCCTACCACTTTATTGCTGAAAAGCAGATACAATGGTAGGTTACCTTGTATTTCTCCTTCAGGTTATTCCACTTCTTCTTGGCCTGTTTGGCTGTGATAGCCAGGCCTGACTTGTTCACGAAAACTCTGGAAAAAGCAAACAGAGGACAACTTAAACACCATTACTAATACTATTACTAACCATAACAACTTAATTGTAGAACTGTCACTCAACTACTCCTGCGTGCAAGTTCTTCCATGCACAGCTGAAGTGCAATACTGCCTTCATACTAACTTTCTGCATTGTCATACCATACCAGTAACTACATCATAACTGTCACCTGTACTAATTATTTAACCTGTCACTATTTACACTGTTTGATACCGCACTACCACCCCTGACATACAAACACACAAAAAGCATTCTCACTCCCATCCATTTTTGGAGGAATTCCTCCGACCAGTGAAGAGGGCCTCATTAGCTGCCCGCCATTCAATGAGGGCCCTGGTCTCCTCAGATGTCCCTTGATTTAAGTTACAATGTTACATTACTCAGAATGTAATGACAGAATAACAGCGGTACGAAAATTAAAAATATCTTACAGTTGTGGGCCTGGCTTTCCTCTGCCATTTTGCTCCTGGTCTGTGTGACTGCCTGCGGGAGTTGCAGGCCGGCCAGGCCAGGCCGGGTAGCTAGCTAGCTAGCTTGTGGAGCTTCTCAGCTCCGAAAACGTTGGAGCACATTTTCGATCCGCCATCAATTTTCGTAACACTGACAATTTTCGAATTCTACACAGTTCATTTCTCGCCTCAAACACTCACTGAAGTGAATTTAGTGATGAAATACCGTACGAAAATTGTAAAAAAAAACGTACCGTTGTTGGTTGTTTGTTGGCCTCTTTCTGCCGCTCTCTGTTCCCCGCTTGAATGCCGAAATGAATGCTGGGATGTTTGCGCTGTCAAGTCCATACAAGTTACCAACCGATGCATCCTCGGTAAAATGGGCGTGTCGAGAACACTTCCGGGAATTTTAACCGTTCTTGGCGAAATGCGAACTTTTGTATTGGGACAGTACTTGGGCCGCAAATGACGTTTCACAAGGACACAAGAACACGAGTACAAAGAAGAATGCAGATTGAGAAAGGCCCCCTGTGTACAAAACATACCACGTAGTAAATGTGTCAGATGTCCGTAAGCTTGTGTGAGCACACACGCGTAAGTACTTTTGCCACCGCAACTGTGAAAATGAGTTTACAAGCCTGTCTGAATGCGCAGACAGAAAACAAAATGTACAAGTCTACAAAACTAAGCTTACAGATACAAACTTCAATGCACAAGTTTGCAGAATTAAGCTTACAGATACAAACATAAATGTACAAGTTTGCAAAACTACGGTTACAGATACAAACCCCTGTTTTCAAGTACACCTTTTAGAATGATATAATATTCCATAGAATATATCAGGCTACAAACATTTACCTAGTGAGACTGTTGTTTGTAATGTAACGTGAGACTACATGACCACAACAAGAGAGACCGAGGGCTGTTGCTCTTATGAGATGAGGTCTCTGCTCATTCAAGCAGCGACAAACACACTAACATACATATCTACACACTGTAAAGTGTGCCTGTGTAAAGCACATTTTGCTCTAGCACAACATGCTAACGTCATAGGCGCGGGCTCTCTCCAGCGCCAAGAAGCAAACCGGATAGTTACTTTGGTAACGGCCGAAAAACTCATCAAATACAGTCACACACACATGATATTCGGTGAATTAAATGTTTTATAAATCGGTGTTTAATTCAGCTTGCATCTGATCCACCAACCAGCACTTATTTTAGTAAGAAATCTTAATTTTTGAAATGGTTCGCCTCAAATTCCTTCAGTCCTCTCCCATTAAAATTTTGCAACTAGCGAGTTGAGGAGATAAAATACAACAGAAATACAGTTTCTTTATGGATAACATTGATGCCAAATTCAAAATAACACTGTTGACATATGACGCCCTTTATGTTATGTTTCTAGAGTTATGTGTTTTTACGGATACGCAAGGAATTGTTAAAATGTCATATTTCTTAAACGGAGTTTGGCGCAATATTTTCCCCGGACAGCGCAGTCTCATTTCAGTCTCATCCTCGCCTTGCCTATCAATAACCTTGCACCCCCATTTTTAACAATAACTTGGTGCCCATTCTTACAGACATAACAAACTAATAGCATTAACTGTATTGTGTATCTTGCAGCAAGTAACGCCATTAACATTCTAGAAAATGACATCTAATATTTACCTCAACTGATAGTGTTAGCTTTTGCTAAACGGCTAAAGAAACGCATAGCATAATTCCTTTTTAAATACTTACATTTCCCTCTTCTGCAGTTGTGCTACAGACAGTTGGTACTGATCCCTTTTAGGAAAAATTTCATTGCCAGTCCTGCGTTGTTACTGACCCAAGTTGGAAAAGCAGTCACACACAAAGTGGTCAGCACAGACAAACCGACTTTAGCTGGGACATTGCCTTCAAAAATTAACTTCACTCAGCTCTTCTGTCCTCTGAGGCTGGGGTTCAGTGCAGTGTAACCAGGTTACGGTTCAGGTTACTTTATTTGTACCCGTAGGTAGATTTGTTTTGCAGTTCAGAAAAATATAAGACAGACATCCATCTAAAAGACAAATCAGACACATTTTTACAAACAGTAGACCAAGACAGGACATGAAAAAGTGCTCAAAGGATAGCATCAATAGCATCAGCAGGTTGATGGCTGCTGGAACAAAACTGTTTTTGTATCGCTTTGACCTGCACCTTGGGACCATATACCTCCATCCAGAGGGAAGGAGCTTGAATTCTCTGTGCAGAGGGTGGGAGCTGTCGCTTAAAATCAAGGTAGTTAACCTCTGTACCTGTCTGATGTACAGGGATGTTACATTAAGCTGTAACCCACCGATCAGCCTACTGGACCATCTAGTAGAAAAAGATAAAACTGATTCAATAAAAGCATGGTAAAATAAGGTCATCGTGGTTTTGTCAATGTGTAATTTGGACAGTTTCCTCAAACAAAACAAATGCTGGTGCCCTTTTTTGCACACAGCTTCACAATTTTCTTCAAAGGTCAATTTTGAATCAATAATTGTCCCAAGGTACTTGTAGGATTGCACACATTCCACTGTCTGACCCTTAATGGAAATAACTTCATGTGTGTGGGCTTGTCTTCTAAAATCAATTATCATGTCTTTGGTTTTAGATATATTTAATTGAAGATAGGACTCCTCACACCATTTGACAAAGTTATCAATGACCGGGCCGTGACTAGTCTCATTATCCTGGAGCAGACTAACCACAACAGAGTCATCTGCATACTTTGGTCCTGTTTTCCCACCTACTTCGACACATATTTGTGTAGAGGATGAATAACAGGGGCGAGAGCACACATCCTTATGGGGAGCCTGTGGAGGAGTAAACTTGGTCAGACAAAATACCATTTACTCTCACTCTTTGTGTCCTGTTAGTTAAAAAGTCCAGAATCCAGCCCACAAGATTGTTACTCAACTCAAATTGTTCTAAAAGCCTGCTGGTTAAGATATGGGGTTGAATTGTGTTAAAAGCTGAGGAAAAGTCAGTAAACAAAAGTCTTGCATGAGACCCCTTTCCCTCCAAATGTTTAAAAAGTAAATTAAGCAAGGTAACTGTGGCATCCTCTACTCCTCTGTGTGGTCTATAAGCAAAGTGCATACTCAGTCTTGCTTAAGATCTCTGACCTTACCAGTTTTTCAAAATATTTCATTACAATTGAAGTTAAAGCAACTGGTCTAAAATCATTAAGAGTTTTGGGGCAACTTGATTTTGGTACAGAGACTACCACAGCATCCTTCCAGACCTTGGATACATGTTGTGCCTGTAAAGACTTATTAAAAATGTGATGAAATACAGGACTGAGTTCTTTTGCACAAGATTTAAGTAAACAACCACAGATGTTGTCAGGTCCATGACTCTTATTTACTCTTACTGACAGGAAGGCCTTTTTAACCTCCTTCTGATCTATGTCAAAGTGCTGGTTGTCTTCAAGTTTGCGACTTAGTTCCTGAATTTCATTACTAAAATCAAAGGTTCTCAAAACGAAGATAAAAACGATTAAGGGCATTAGCAAACTCATTATCTGAATTGAAGCCATCCAAAGTAACATGGTGGCTGTTCCTTGGATTCCGGAGGCCTGCTATAGTTTTCATACTAGACCAGGCTGAATCAAGATTGTTTGCCGCCATCTTCTTCTCTAGTTCAGATTTATAGTTCTGCTTTGCTTTTAAAATTTCTATTTTCAGCTCCTTAGTAGGTATATGCAGATCAGAGGCTGCTGCCTGTTTAAAAGTGAGTTTCTTTTTCTGTATGCTGGACTGTACAGATTTGGTATGTCTTGTCCCGCCTGGTTGTACAGAAGAAATATTGGTAAACGTTTGTAAGTGTCTTTTTAAGGGACACATGGTTAAAATCACCCAATATGAAGTTAGGTGCATCTGGTGAGATCGACCGCAGTTCTTGCACTACTTCAAAGATAGTGCTGGAGGCAGAGGCAGTATTTGACTTCGGATGGATGTACACTGCTGTTATAAAAAGTTTCAGAAACTCGCATGGCAGGTAGAAAGGACGCAATGATACAGATAAAAGTTTGACATCTGGTGTACAGATGCGTTTTCTGACACTCACCGAGCTACAGTATCGTTTGTTAAAATATAAACATACCCCACCACCTCGACTTTTCCCAGTCACTTCAGCCATTCGATCTACACGGAGTGGAGCTCCAAACCAAACCCGTCCTGGTCGCGCTCGGTGAGCCATGTCTCAGTGAAGGCCATGACGCAGCAGTCTCTGAAGTCCTTCTGGAAACGAACAATTCCCTGGAGTTCATCCACTTTGTTCCTCAGAGACTGGACGTTCCCCATGATCACCGAGGGTAGAGGCATCCTCCTGGTGAGCCACTGTTTTCTCAAGCGTAGTCTGATGCCTCCTCGTTTGCCCCGCTTCCTCTTCTTACTCTTCGTTGAACCACTGGTGTTCTGAGAATCTCTCAGAATGAAGTCCGGTAGCTGTAATGTGTTATCTGTCCCACGAGCTAAACCTGCAAAATTCAGTTGCAGCAGCACATCTTTGCTGTACTGTGTCCTCCTAGCCCAATAGACAGCCCCGTTGACGCAGGCAAGCAGTAGTAGATAGAATAAAATCCACAAAGCGGCAGGACGAAGTGGATCTATTGTTGATTAAAGAAGCACTCAATCATATCAAATCAACACTTAAAACACTTTAAAACAGAGACACGTAAAAAGACGTATAAAACAAGTATAAAACACGAGGACGCCAAACTTTTCTTACTGCCGGTCGCTGCATGCGCATGCGCCCGTGGGCAGGGATCAGGGAGAGAGGGGGTTTGGTGGGTAGATATTTTGCCATACCATCGTAGCTGTCCCTTTGAAATGCGTGGGTGCATGAGGCCATTGTGGGTAATGTTGCAAATCAATGACAAGACTTGCAATGTTGGATTTTTTGTCACGATGCGGTGCAGGGAAAGGACCAAAGTGCAGACAGAACAGGCTAAGTGGTGCAGATCGATGATTTATTTGGGATAAAATGAACTTACAGGCAGGAGATCCAGGTTCAGGTGACAAAAGCTCAAGGGAAAAAACAAAAGGCAAAACAGCAAGGCAACATGGACACAAGGAAATCAGGAAACCAGGACATGACACTCAAAATGAACTGACACAGAACAAAGGAAGGGGACCAGTATAAGTAGGGAAGTGGCTGATGACTGTATCAGGGGCTAGTGCGTACTGGGGAGCAGATGTGGATAATCAATAGGCTCGTTGGAGATGAACTGCGCCTCGCTTGGAAAGTGGATGAGATCAGACGGGAGCAGCAGGGGGCGGTGACAAACAGCAGCAGTCAAGTCAGACAGTTACCAGCAGCCTTCAACGAATATACAGGAAGTCACAGAAATATTTGCATCCTGTTAGATTCACCTGTAGGCTACTTGTAGTTTGCAGATCAGGGTCGGATAGTTATGGCTGAAATAAACTTTATTATTATTTATATCAACCACACAAGATATGTTTGTTAATAGGTGAAACTGTCACTGCACAACATATAGCCTACAATGTAATGTTAAATATTACAATTACACAGAAAATTAGGATTTTCAACAAAATGTGGTGTTTGTGGTCAAACAAGAGCCAATCAGCTCTTTGATCAGGTGACAGCCAGGCGTTTCCCATCATGCCCTGGGTCTTGCAGTCGGCGGAGAGCACCTGTGGCGCCTGGCTCTAAAAACTGCGGCCGCCTCGATCTCGTGAGGTTATCGTTGCCCAGTTGTTCATGACATCAGAGCAAGTTGGGCTCAGGCCTGGCTCATCTCGAACGAGCCTATTGACACATGAGGGCAGGAACTAAAGAGACAAGACAAGTTGACTTTCAAAATAAAACAGGACACAGAACAAAAGACTTACAGAGTAACAGAATATAACACTAACAGCATATAACATTTTTAGGATTTTTACATTAATGTGATGGGGATTTGTCAGGTATTTAATTCACTGGATTAATTAAAAAACAGACATTGCTGGCCAGCCAAATGATTTTACAGAATATTGACTATATCATTATATACAGCAATATCGCAATATAAATGACATACTGTGAGTATTTTATCCATATTAGGCTTGGGCAATCCTCTATAGTTTCATCACTGTGTTTGATCGCTAGTACCCTTTATGATCAGGTGGTCGGAGGGCAGCAAGAGCAGTGGACACTGACCACAAGGAAGCATGACAGCTTCGTCTCAGTTTGATTAAACTGACGTGGACTGTAGACAGGTTGGAACTGCTTCCAAAAGTGCAGTACTCCAAAATAACTAGTAGCAGAAACAGACTGTATTCTTGTATGCAGTTTAAGATAAAATAAATTCCATGTCAAAGCAAAAGTAACTTTAGGTTTCTGCTTCATGTGTAAACTTTGCAGTATGGCCAATCTCACAGGATTTGTCCCTTGTCTGGTCTAAGAAACGAAATGAATTGATACCTACAGATTTCTTTTTTGTTTTTCTTTTGAACAATTAACTGCTGAACCTCAAGAAAGGCAGCCAACTGTAGGCCAAAATCTGAGCAGAAAAAAAATCCCATTATGTCCTGGATTTATTCAGTCTTTACCTTATATCTCCTGTAGGAGAAAGGAGCTTTAAATATTCAAGCAGTCTTACTATTATCAGCCCTCTGCTCCCATGCTTTGGCAGGTATCCACTGTTATCATTGCTGAGAAGGAAATTATAGCTCTATCATCTGGCCCAGAAGCTGTGTCAGCCCACCCCAGCTACAACCCCCACCATCCCAACCCCTACTCCAAACCAGCCTCTTTTCATCTTTATTGTACAGGTTGGGAGCTCTCAGTACATCTCCAGCATATTAAAACTGGATGATCATTGTACCTGCCTTTCTGAAAGTCAATGGGGTTCAACGTCGGAGGTCCAGTCCAGACCACCTCAGTTGAATTCAAGACATTTTCAAGGCCTGGTCCAGTCCAGCTTGGGTCAAGAGCTGGTCCAAATGGGATCAAGACCATGTCATGACCATACCAGAGCAAATTGAGTCCTATTCACAATTCAAGAGGAAGACTAAAATAGGAGCTGGGATTGGCTCCAGCCCCCCGCGACCCTCTAAGAGGATAAGCGGTATAGAAAATGGATGGATGGACTAAAATAGGCTTTTTTTTAAAGTGTAAAATGATGCCTGAGTAGTTTCTGTAGATCTGTCTGCAGGAGCTGTGCATTAATGCACTCTAGCATTCAACTAATCTATACAAGAACTGACTATATATATATATATATACAGTATATATATATATATATATATATATATATATATATATAAATACACAGTATAACAATGTTGTCATTGAACATTACAAAATATTGTCATAGAACATAATCTGAGTTTTGCAGAATTGTCCAATATCAATGTTCTTTCTGGTGATAGGACTGATATCTGTGCTTGTGCTTCATCAATGGAAAGGAATGAACAAGACTAAGGGCGTTTTCACACCTAACCTGTTTGGTTCAGTTAAAACGAACCCTGGTGCGTTTGCCCAGCTAGTGCGGTTTGTTTGTGCAGGTGTGAATACAGTAATTGCACTCAGGTGTGGACCAAAACAACCGCACCGACACCCTTTAGAAGAGGTGGTCCCAGTCTGGTTCCAGACGAACTCTGGAGTGGTTCGTTTTGTGGTGGGAACATGATCTTGTTAGCATACTAACATTAGCTAATTACCACTAAACACAAAGTACGGCTGAGGCTGATGGGAATGTCACTAGTTCCAGACACCAGATGAGAGTGGAGGAACTGAAGAAAGACTGAGTCACAGTTGTGTTATATTGACCAGTAATAGAGAGTAGCAAAGCAGACTTTTTTCTTCCATGGGAATGTCACTGATTAATTGTTGGAATAATCCAGCTAAGCACTTTACATAGTGACCTGTCCTGTGTGGCTCTGAGCACATCAAAGTAAAGACTCCCACCTAGACTTGTCCTCCTGACCATGACACGTGGTGTCAGAGGTCTAATCTCCCAGCAGCCCACACTGGGGGAAAAAAAACAAAAACATGCTCAGCTCACAAGTCAATCAATAGCACTGAGGCCCAGCATGGGGCAGTGGGCAGTTGCTTTCTCTCTCTTAACCATTGCCAATTAAACTGGACAGGGTTTTTTCTCCCCAAATAAGAGTGGATGATTAAAAGAGTTCTGACAGGATGGAGCCACAACAGGCAACCACAGCAGC
This sequence comes from Macquaria australasica, assembly GCA_005408345.1. Taxonomy (NCBI): domain Eukaryota; kingdom Metazoa; phylum Chordata; class Actinopteri; order Centrarchiformes; family Percichthyidae; genus Macquaria; species Macquaria australasica. Next base: position 1,064,941 of record SEMN01000042.1, on the reverse strand, counting down.
TCTGCAGAGGTGTTTTTTACATCCTCCTTACACAACCAACCGATGTGACACTGTCATAAAGCCTCTCCCTGAATTCAGAGGTAGGATAGGATGGAAAGAAAAGTGAGCATTAAAAGGTTTGTTAGGTGCAGGAGACTTGCCCAGAAGGGGAATAAGGATAAGAAAATGGTATTTAGAAGCTCCTACAGACACTTTGTATTTATTGTATTGTGTGTGGGAGACAAACATAGAGAGACATGCTACTACCATATTGGGTCATCCTTTCCTTAATTTAAGTCATCCAGTTTTCTAAACTGCTTATCCTGTCCAGGATTGCGGGAGGCTTACCCCTGGGATGCAGAATTGAAATATTCCCAGCCACTTTGCTTTTTCTGTAAATATATTTTGAGACAGGTAGAAGGTGTGAATGTAGAGGCCTGAACCTGTAGCAGGGAGCACACATTCTGCTGAAAGACTCTGAAGTCCTTCCTTCTGCTCTGCAGAAAACCCTTTGTTCTGACATCCTGTGGAGACGCCAACCAAGAGGAGAATTATGTTTCTTGACCAATGATATGATAATAAACTTTTTTAATTTTGTAATCATTGCATGCTGTTCCAATGTGGCCTGACCTAAGTTCTCTCTCCAGTATACACTCAATACAGCAAACACTAGCATTTATTTTGACTTTTGACCCTGGTAAATTCTGCACATTATATTATTTGATGAGACTGAAAAGTTGTATTATTAGGAATGCTTTAATTACAAATATTCCAACAATTCAGTGCTGTTTTCAAGTTCTAGCTACTGTGTTCAAAATAATTCCTGTGCATAGAGTGATGTATATTAACCTGTCTAGAGCTCAGTCAACTCAAATTTCCACCAACTTACACAATAACTTACTTCCTGGGGGCACTTGTCCTGTGGCTGCATTCTCACATGTGCACTCCATGAAAACACGCCCCTGGAAGCAGACCTCAAAGAGAGAGTGATTAGTGGGGGTTCCCAAAATAAAAGCACAACATAACAAAAATGAACTTCCTGTATTTGTTTTGTCGAACTTTACAAAGTCAATGTGCATACGTGTGTCTTTTTTCACCTTAGTGAGGGGATGCTTTACAGCTTCCTCACACTAACATGCTCACAATGAAAATGTTTACATGCTGATGTTTAGCAGGTATAATATTTACCTTGGTCACCATCTTAGTGTAGTCTGTTAGCATGCTAACATTTGATAATTAGTACTAATGACAAACTACAGCTGAAGCTGATGAGAATGTCACTGGTGGAGCAGCCAGTCGCTGAAGGAGCTGCCCAGTTCTGAAAGAGTGACATGTAGGGGGTGGGAAGTGTTCTCCAGTAGTGATGATAGCTTGGCCACCATTCTCCTGCCTCCCACCACCTCCACTGGGTCCAGAGGGCATCCAAGGACAGAGCTGGCCTTCTTTACCAGTCTGTCCAGTCTCTTTCTATCCCTGGAAGAGATGCCACTGGCCCAACAGGTCACCCCATACAAGACAGCTGATGCCACCACAGAGTCATAGAAAGTCCTCAGGAGTGCACCCTGCACTCCAAAAGACCTTAGTCTCCTGAGCAAAAAGAGACGGCTCTGGCCCTTCTTAAACAGAGCGTCCGTATTGTCTGACCAGTCCAGTTTGCTGTTCAAGTGAACACCCAGATACTTGTACGATCTCACAATCTCAATGTCCGTTCCCTGGATGTTCACTGGTGTAGGTGGAGGGAGTTTGCGCCTGCCGAAGTCCACCACCAGCTCTTTGGTTTTACTCGCGTTGATCTGGAGGCGGTTCTGCTGACACCAACCCACAAAGCCCTGGGTCAGTTCTCTGTACTCCCCATCATCCCCGTTCGGTGATGAGGCCGACGATGGCAGAGTCATCAGAGAACTTCTGCAGGTGACAGTTCGAAGTGTTATGGGTGAAGTCCGCTGTGTAGAAGGTGAACAGGAAAGGCGCCAAAACGGTTCCCTGTGGAGCCCCTGTGCTGCAGAGAAGTGTGTCAGACACACAGTCCTGTAACCTCACATACTGTGGTCGGTTTGTGAGGTAGTCCAGGATCCATGCTGCCAGGTGATGGTCCACTCCAGAGTGCTCCAACTTGTCCCCCAGAATCCTGGGCTGGATGGTGTTAAAAGCACTGGAGAAATCAAAAAACATGATCCTCACAGTGTTTCCAGCCTTTTCTAGGTGAGAGAGGGATGTTTGAAGTAGGTAAATGACAGCGTCATCCACCCCAATGCCAGGTTGATAGGCAAACTGCAGAGGGTCCATACATGGGCTCACCAGCGGACGCAGGTGAACAAGGACCAGTCTCTCCAGGGTCTTCATCAGGTGAGAGGTCAATGCCACTGGCCTATAGCCATTGAGGTCCTTGGGGTGTGGGGTCTTCGGCACAGGAACCAGACACGATGTTTTCCACAGTTTTGGCACCCTCCCCAGCTTCAGACTCAGGTTGAACAGGTGTTCAACAATCCCACACAGCTGGTCCGCACAGGACTTCAGAAGTCTGGAGCTGATGCCGTCTGGGCCCGCCGCCTTCCCCACCCTTATCTTCCTCAGTTCGTTTCTCACCTGGGATGTTGTGAGGAACAGTCCAGTTGAGCTTGTAGAGAGCATGGGGTCTGTAATACTGTAACAATGTATGTAACAATGCCTCAATGTATCTAACAGCATTTTCCTCTGGTCCTAAAAATCCAATTCGTGTCTGCATATCATCATCTGGGTAAGAAAGACTATGTAACCTTTTAATTTACAGGCTGTAAATTATATAGTGATTACAATAAATGATTAAGCAATTACTAAAATTGATTGCTCAGTAATTATTGAGTAAAATAAGAAAGAATTTAGTTGGGGGGTTTTTTCACTTTGTTTATTTATAAGGGTGTACATTAATCAACTTTGACATTTAACAACTTCAATGTAAATGTGCCAGGGTTAGTAAAAGTTGCAATGAAAATACACTATTCTAGAGGGTTGCTGCTGTCATAGAAAAGGCTGATTGTCCAATTCTGCTGCATGTGAATAGGACAATTGTCACCTCTGGCAACTGCCCTTCTTTCCTGGAGGTGATGTCCATGAGTTTAGGGTTAAAAAAGGAGGTGCCATTCCATGCAGAATGTGAAACATATGATCCTGATCCCCACACACAAGACAACCCTAAAGAGCAGTAAATCTATCAATGCATGAATGATGACAGCATAGGAACTCTGAAAGGTTGCTTTCTATGCACAGACTGGGATACCTTCTCCAGAGAGCCGAACCTGAACAATGCCACAGAAGTTACCACAGATTACATAAAATTCTGTGTTGATACTGTGATCCCAAAATAGACAATAAAAGAAAAAAGCAGGCATTTAAGACCAATGACCACCTACAACTAAAAACTGTACAAAAGGAGTTGAACCAGAGGCTGACAGAAGCTAGGGAACACCATGGGGAGGCAATAGAGGGAATCCTCCAGGCTATGAACTCTAAAAGACTATGGGACTCCATGAAAACAACCACCAACATGAAACCCACAACGAAATCTTTACATGTTGTAGATGGATTGCCTAAAGCAAATGAGCTGAATGGTTTTTACAACCAGTTTGACAATTTAATTCTCTGCTGAAAGTGACATGGTGCTTGATGGTATTGCTACCGATGAAGTTGTTGTTAGAGATCGACCCTAAATCTGTCAACATGGTCCTTAAGCAAATCAGTGTCAACAAGGCCACGGGTCCAGATGGTATCTGATTTTCTATTAAAAACATTTGCAGATGAATTGACACCTGCCTGGTGCCCTAGTCTCTAAACTGTGCCAGCACAATGGAAAAAGTAAATCATCTCACCAGTCCCTAAGAAACTACTGGGGCGCTGCACTTCAAATCATGGATTTTTCACTTGGTAAGTAAAAAATACAAAACGGTGTTTTCTGTTTTTAAGGTAATGTTTATTTGTTGAAGATTGTAAATGTATATCATCTGTTAGATCTAGCTGTAGGCTAATTATCATGAAGGTTTCATTTATCACGCTAGCCTATCTTTGGTGTTGATGGAGATAGGGGAGGGACGATGTTCTACTGTGTTGAAATAAATTAACAAAATGTTCAGTCTCTTTGCTGGGTTGTTCCGACACATTCAGAATCATTACCGCTTTGCCGTTAGCATCATCATTAACAGGCAACTCGCTTTGTACATACGCTTATAATACTGTTTATATTTTAATAATTCAGTATCATAAATGTGCGTTGACTAGTCGACTAATGGCTTGAACTAACGAATACTAGTCGACTAGTAAAATCTTTGGTCGGGGGCAGCCCTAGTAAACACACAGCCTGCATGGTAACAGGGATGTGATCAGCTCACAGGAAACATACAAAAGTTGGAAAAGATTAAGATTATTCACCACAAATTATTATATAAATATATAAAAATGATACTGTATTTAGTTAAAAATCCACCTGCCACATTTCACAATAACACATCTGAATACAGATAGCATTTTGAGGTTTTAAGGGGAGTGAGAACTGACTGAGGATGAGGAAAACCACAGACAACAGCAACAAGTTCAATGGAGGACAGAGCTTATTATTCCCAGCCAATACAGAAAGCAACAAGTTTAACAAAAATCATCAAACTGTCCACTGCAGGCACTACTTTGGCTCGAGCACGTGGACAGGAATGGCAGGTTGGCTGGTTCAGGACCAGTGTGGTTTGTCATCTGGGGGCCAGGCCAGTCTACAAGTGATCACACACCTGCTGCAGGAACAGAAAGGTCCCCCATGTTTTGGCCAAACAAAGACAGCCTCCATGTCTGTGCTGCCTTGTATGCCAGGAAAGGTTCAGTTGCCAAGTGGACTCAATTGGGCTGATTGGTCACTGGTGCCAGATGTTAGGGGGGACAACCCCCTTGTGTTCTGTGAGCCAGGGCCAGAGCTGGCTCCAGTGCCCAGGCCTGGATTTGGGCTCCCATTTAGCAGCAACCATCTGATGCTTCAAAGGGGTCATGGCATGTAACACTGATAAGGTTTTACTAGTGTACGCCTCAGACGGTCTGACGCCTAGAGAACCTAAAGTGTCTTTCATTGGCAATGTCAGGAAAAATAGTGTCTGGACTCAGGTGTCCACTCAGGTGTACTACGTTTTATTAAACTTTTTGTGATAACCTCAGGACTCCAGGCAGCACCGCCCTCATGTGAATTCACCAAGCACTACCAATCTTTTGGTTCCATTTGGTTAAGGTTTGGCTTAGAGCCTTGGTTGCTTGGGCTTGAGAGGAGGATCTGCCTCAGTGGTTCAACCAGGGTACAAAGGTCCTGAGGCTGTTTTTAATCAGTCAGCCATCTGTCTTTGGTCTGTGGTCATCTGAGTGTTAAGTCTGTGGTTGGGAGTTTTGCATATCATAAAAAAGCCATCTGGCCAAAAGATGTCGTGCCTGAACTTGTTAACAAATAAGCAAGACTTAAGCCAGAGTTGATGTGGACAGGCTTGAGTCTAACTGGTAAAAGCTGTGTCCCAGTGATACGTCACTCAGCAGTGACCATGATTCATACTAACAGTATATAGATATAGATTTACTGTTTTCGAAGTTCGTTACAAGAAATCAGTGCACTTCACTGTTTTGTATTAACATGGAATGCCACGATATACAGTATGCATGAAAGATAAAAAAAAAAAACAAAGAACATCAATCAACCATGATTCATCAACTATGATTTTGGAATTTCATTTAATTATTCATTCATCATGTACTGTATACAGGTGATTACTTTTCTTGTATGACTCCCTATAATTAGTTCCTAGGAAATTACTGAAAAATTATTAGGAAACGGACCTGTAAAATATATATTAGGAAATGATGAACTCGTGAGGCATTACCAGTGATTGTTGGTGTGATAATGTTCCTGAGTTGTACAATCCTGTCTCATAGTGGAGTCTTTTGGTGTCTGATATGCCTTCACACTCATGGATCTATTAGTCAAACTGGACTGCCAGGATCATATTTCATTTTATCACTGGTACCTGAGCCCCCAACAACGCAGCCCCTTTCACCACCCCACCTTTTTTTTAACACAATGATACTAATGCTAATTGCTGTTTAGCACAGCATGGAGTTGGGACACAGGAAAGGACTCAAAGCAAAGCAGACGAGTTCCTGGGCCATCCTGCCTGCCATGCCATTATAGTGCGGTTTCCTTCATGATCACCACTGACTCATATCTTATTGCTGCTGCTGCTCACCTTTATCACACTAATGGAGCAGGTGCACCCCTAACAGCCCTTCAGCTGACGGGTGCACATTAGTACATACAAGGTTATCCTCTCGTATTTCATTATTCCATGATAATGCATCCAACCCCCCCCCCCCCCCCATACATACGTGCCCACTGTCCTGTACTGTACATCCACACAGCACACCACATCTCTGTCATCAACATAACATTTCCCCTCATATTAGGGAATATGACCAGTAATAAAGCTCATCTGTGATGGAGCAGGAGCCACTTGCACCATCATGTACACCACAGCCAGGCGTCTAATATGTAGATTTATCATCCCGTTCAGCAGCTTTCACATGAATCACCTGTCAGGACGGCAGCCACTGAGCTCACACTGAATGCATGTATTTGTCTCCGACAGATGACAGAGAGCTAAACAGGTCCATGTCTAGATGCACTGAAACTCTTCTACAGACACATGGTTTTGTTACAATATAATCACACCTAAACATTGCTGTCAGTAATTAAATCTCAAATATGCATCTGTTTTAACATAACGAATAGGATATGTTATATTTTATCAGTGTGTCTATGACTTTGAATTCGTTTACTTTTTTTTAAATATATTTTGTTGTGAAGCACAGGGTGTTGGACTTTGTATACTCTCTATAAGTTGGACTCCCACTCCAACATGAATGTTTATATAAATATATATGGATTTATGAAAATGTAAAATATTGAACTTTAACAGGAACTTCCTCGACCATATACTGTATGTTTGGACATTGTGAACATTTGCTGTGGGTGGGCTGCTGTGGTGAGAAGCTAGCAGCTGCAAAACAGGAAATCATAATAATAACAACAGTGAAGGAAAGAAGAGCTAAGAAAAGAAAAACTACAAGGTGCCGACCTAAAGCATCAGAGTTTGGATTTTCACATCAGCACTTCAAGGAGACAGAAATGATAAGGCCTGCCATGTGCACTGCCAGACAAGTAAATATGTTTTCTGGTACTTCGCTTGCTAGCAGTGCTAGAGAGTGACAGATATCAAACTGTTCGTCAGGATGACTGACAAGTGCTGACATATGAACTCACCAAGCTGTGGTCACTTTTGGCTAGTGCCAAGTTGCACAATGTATACTGTTGTCCAGATGGGTGTAATGAGCAACATGAACTGCAAGCAAGGATTGTAGAATCTACTGCCAAGTGTTAATAGCTGCAGTATTTATAACCTACTTTCCATGGAGAATCTAAAGAGTTTTTTTTCTTCTCTTTTTTTTCCAACACAAAGAGACTACACTTAAAAAACTACATTTTATAGTTTAGTTACAGTACTGTTTGTTAGATTCAAGCAGTGTGATGGTGGGAAACAATTTTAACTATTGCATTTAAGACCTGTTTTGAGCACTACTTCACTCAGTTTATTATTTCAAGTACTTTTCAATTTTGCAATTTTTGAACACATACCAAATTCAGTGGCAATCTGCCAAGTGGTTGTCCAGATATCTTGCTTTGAAACACAGTGCTGGATGGACAAATGGGTATATAAGAATAGAAGTGGATGGTGATGAAGGTCAAATATGAAGCTAGGAGCCAGACACATCTGTGCTTTAAAGGCAATCACTAAAATACTGAAATCGTTTTAAAACTCTCAGGTAACCAGTGGGGTGATGCAAGGATTGGCGTGATGTGTTCTCATTTTTTAATGCCAGTTAAAACTCTGGCTGTTACCTTTTGGATACGTTGAAGAGGTGCAGATACATTTTAATAATACCTAAGAAGACAGAAGGGAAATCACCTAGACAGAATGGAATAATTTTATGTTTCCTTATATTTGGTGACATGGGATAATTCTTGTTTTCTTAAATTGAAAGAAGCAACATCCAATGTAAAATCTTTAAAATTGGATTGTTTGAGTGATCAGTGATGAATGAAGGTAATTAGAAAAGTTGCCGTGAGATCCAGAACTTCCAACTGCCGAGCCAGTCATAGGCATTTTTAAGCCGATCTTGAATTAATTACATTCATATGCCTTTGTGATTTAAATCCACTGCCAATAAATACAACCAATGCAGAGTAGTGTGAAGTATGACGGGCTATTTATATTAGTTTCATTTTACTTTTGACCACCATCTTTAGCTAACCACCGTAATTTATTTACCATGAACATTCTACACTAGTAACAGGGAAATAATGGCCCATGGGCCAAATCCGGCTTTCCAGCAAAAATATTTGGCCCCTGATAGTAGTTTACAGTGACACTTTTACATGATTTTTCAGATAACAATGTAAATACAAGGATATTGTAAATCCCAACAAATATGAACTTGCAACACCTAACATTGCCCCCATGTGAAAAGAGATGCAAACCACAGCTACTGTTCCCGTTCTGCAACACGCTATTTGAGCAGCACATGGTGCTGAAATATACTTACCGGGTGAATAAAACAGATAAATAATGTAATCTACTGTTTTAAACAAACAAACAAACACAGCTTTAATTTCCCAGCTTTACTCTATTTGACCGAAACAGATTTGTGTCTCACAAACAAATAAATGTCAGTCTATTGGGCTGATGACATTTATTTTCTAAGGCAACAACAACAATACTTTTAGGCAGCCATAAATTAAGCAAGCCACTGATTATTGTTTGGATAACATATTAATTACAGTCTCATATTTCAACACAGAACATACACTTCAGTCATTTTTCTTTTCAAATGAATACTCACTTACCAATGGAAACATGACATCTGCTCTCAGATACAACCCTAAAACAAATTATTTATACATCAATTTTAATTTTGAAATGAACTGAATGAAATACACAAACAAATATTGACGAAATACAGGCCTGCGCCCACTGCTTCCACTGCGGCTGTATAACGCTTGTTTTGAACATTGTTTTCTCAGTTGTCTTGAGTCTTGGGGCTAAGGACTGCAAGAAAAAAATCTGGGAATATGGTGTTAGAAAGAAGTGACCTTACCAGACCCCTGTAGCCCTCTCCTCATCACTGCTTGAGGCTAGCGGCTTGAAGCTACATTGGCCGCTACTAGCATAACACACCCGAATCTCCAACTGAACTGTTTGTGGTTTGCATTGTGGATAATGTAGGCACCAGATTTTGACAAGGTAGAACAATGCGTGGAATAAAAAAAGACTATCTCTGTTCCTGCTGCATCAATTTTATTTGATTTTTTTTTTAAACTGCCGAATAATGTTATAGGAGTGCAAATGTTCAAGGTACATTTATTAGTCATTCTAAAATCAAAGCAGTGGAGTAATGAAGCTTAGTGTAAGTTCAATCAGGAAGACTATCTTCATGCTTACTCTCCCTCTCTCTGTCTGTGTCTGTTACCACTTCCGACTCATCAGTTGACTGAGGGCGTTCACTCTTTCAGTTAAACCAATCATTTTGCCACGACCTCTGTGAGCCAATCATCCCATTGCTGTCAAAGTTTAAAAACTGTTCCTTTCTCAGCTGCTGTCAGCTGTCATTTCAGTGTCAGATCAATGCACCCCTCCTCCACCCCATTCACCTCCGGTCTTCATCACAACCTTTCTTTCCAGTTGGACATTCCAGTGAGCCCATCAGAAGTCCTGCTCCACATCTCATCCACCCAGATCTTCAGCCGTTGCTCTTCACCTCTTCACCACCACCACCACCACCACCACCAGTGCCTAGACTCCATTGGGGGGATATTCCTGTACAGCTCACAGCATCTCTACCCCCTTAAAATATGACATCTCAATGGGGTCTAATTGCCAAACACTCCCATACTTTCTTCAACTTCCTATTGTGCACTATGTCAATAAATCAATTTTATTATTCTTTAAGCATCTCTTTAATTAAGTCTCTCCTGATTTAACTCTTTTAAGCATATAACAAAAGAATGCAGCCATTATCTTGTAGTGTAATTAATTACAGGAAGCAGGAAGATCAGTATTCGCCATGATCAACATAAAAATGTATACATTTTGCTATGGACTTCAACCTGTACCAAAAAACGACCACCTACTGTACCTCTCAAGCTAAATGGGATGATCCATTGTATCAAATATGGAGCTAAGATCTAAGAGGACAGGGAAGGACAGATTTCAAGGCTTGACTAATAACAGAAGATCAGCATCTTCACCACGTGAAGAGTTAACAGTGCTGTATTACATTTTTCCATAGCAACATTTATGTGCTGCCATATTCTCCATCAGTACATTTCATGTAAACTCTGTGAGCATGTATGACATAGAGTGCAGCCATTTATTCTGGTTATATATTCACACAGTCAGCTTTCTTTTGTACCATAATACATTGTGGCTGAGCACAGCATTTGTCAAGCACACACAGCCCAGGTCTTTGATCACAGTCTGACCAATTCAGCTCAGTCCCCACACTTAGTGCTGATTGTCAAAAACACTGTGTGGTCTTTTGTTTACTTGTACAGCAAATCAGAATGCTTTTTAATGACCGCATGTTTACACATGGATTCAGCACTGTAGCCCTATGGTGCTATTAATAATCTGGATGATTTAGTACGGTGGCAGAGTGCTGAGTAAAGCAATGCAGTGTAGAATCTAAAGAAAGGTGTCTTCGTTTTTGAGAACAGAGCTGTCTTGTTAGCTGTTGTATTTCACATTTACAAGGTAAATGTTTGCTTGTTATTTGACTTTGGAGACACCTTATACATCTTGCAGGAAGAGGGATGTGATGTTTGGTGTCAGTGAGATGATAAAGGGGTCCATCTACAGTGACAGTACAACATGCAACACTGCATACTGATGACACAGTGTCAGTGAAGTGGGAATGGATACAGATAGTTGAAGGAATTATACTCACACATTAAAAAAAGCTTGTTTGTTGCTTTAACTTTCGGTTAAATAAGAAGATCGGTATCAGTTTCATCTCAGTTCAGAAGAGATATAATCAGCCTTTTTAACAGCAGACATTTTCACTTGTCATATTAGGAAAAGCACAGGTGTTACTCATAACATTAATAATGGCTCAGTTCAATTTCATTGTCCTAGTATGGCATACCAGTTTGACAGTGAGCCAGCATGTACAATACCAGGACCCTGAAACTGAAGTAGCTAAATAGAATTCTGCCATTATTAATTTGATCATCATCACATCACGATGTGATAACTGTAGATAGGTAGCTGCTGAGCTAAAAACCTTAGAAAGAGTGCTTGTATTGGCCTAGTTTTGTACTGAACTTAACAGTTAACAGCAAGTGCGGTTTTTGAAGGCACAGACAAATGTTGTCCTAATGAGATCAGATCAGAAAACGCTTCTATGTGTCGTTCTAAAGGGCAGTCACAAATGACGTATTTTGTAATTTAATGTGGAGGACTTGTTGTTCAGACAAGTAATGTACTGAACTGAAAAGAGTCAGAAACAGGGTCATAACATCACAGCATAGTGATTCAGTCACGTGCATACTGATGTACCTTTCAATAGTGGTGTGATTGCTTAGTTTAAAAAAGAATGAATGAACTACATAGTCAGAACATTTGAACTGAACTAAACAAAAATGATTCAAATCAGCAAAGGGATTTCCACCAGCCATTAATGATACACCCTTTTTTATTGGACTTAATGGCTTAAATTGTTATAATTCCGAGAGTCATTTAAGTTTTCTTTTGGCTTTTATTAGACAGCAAATAGCAAAAGTGTGACAGGAAATGAGGGAAGAGAGAAGGGGTTTATATGCAGCAAAGGTCACTGGCTGGACTGGGGACGATCAATGTCTTAAACCTCTAGGCCACAACCAGTGAAAAAGTTGGTGGGAATATACAGTAGATTGGTTGTGCTTCTCACTCATTGATTGGCTGTTGCTGGTGAACTGTGCTCAAAAGTTTTCTTTCTCTTTTCAAGGTTTTTTTTTTTAATAGCTGACAGTGTAGAGACAGGCAGGAGATGTGGGGAGAGAGAGAAAGGGGATGTTGTGGTTACATAATATTTGCTCTCGGTATGGTACCACATGATGAGAGTCAGCACCACAAGTCTGAGGCCGTGGGTCTCTGCCGGAAAACGGTGTTGCTCCCTCTGGGTTGGGAGTGAGTTGCTGCCCCTAGTGAAGGAGTCCCAGTATCTCATGGTCTTGTTCACAGGTGAGGTTAAAATGGAGAATGAGTTTGATAGGCAGATTGGCGCGTCAGCAGTAATGCAGGCATACTGGATCGCTGTGGTAAAGAGGGAGCTAATCTGGAAGTCAAAGCTTTTGATTTACCAGTCGATCTACATTCCAACCCTTACCTATGGTCATGAGCTTTTGGGTAGTGACTGACATATACAATCAATACAATCGCGGCCAAAATGAGTTTCCTCTGTAGGGTGGCTGGGCTCACCCTTAGAGATAGGGTAAAGAGATCAGACATATGGAGGGAGCTAAGAGTAGAGCCATTGCTTCTTCAAGCCGAAAGGACCCAGTTGAGGTGATCTCATCAGGATGCCTCCTGGGTGCCTTCCTTTGGAGGTTTCCTGGGCACGTCCAGGAGAACCCAGGTTAGACCCAGAAACCGCTAGAGAGATTATACAGTATATCTCACCTGGCTTGGGAATGCCTTGGGATCTCCCAGAAGGAGCTGGAAAACGTTGCTGGGGAGAGGGCCGTCTGGACTACCCCGCTTATCCTGTAGCCACCGCCACCTGGCCCCGGATAAGCAGCAGGAAATGGATGAATGGATGGTACCACTGAGCCACCAGGATTTCCTGAAAAGTTGATATATTCTAAACTCTTTTCACCTTACTCTCACCTTCTACAACAAAAAAACACAGCCATGTTGAACACAAGTTCAAAAGTGTTCAGGTATGAAATTAAGGGCCCTTTAGGCTACTAGCACATGGAAGCAGCTCTCCAGTGCAAAAAGCATAAATTAGCATGTTCTCATGGAAATTTGTGATTTTCAACTAATACCACTAAACTCTATAAGAAGTGACAGACCTCATTATTGTAACATTATCACAAATTTGTACTTTCAGCTTCTTATTTTTATTTTTTATTTATTTATTTATTTATTTTTTGCTTTAGGTTTGGGTCATGGGTATTTTACAATAAAAATATAAAAATCCATCACATTTCTCTCCTATTTTAACAAATAATTCCAAAACAAATCAGTATTGATTTCTTGTGAGATCTTTGTGGAACCCTGAAATGTACTGAAATAATTCATCCTCACATAAGAGAAAATACACATTTCAATGCCATTACATCATTGTCTCTCTCTCCCACACACACAAACCTCAAAATTGAGATTGGTTATAATATTTCTGAGGTCCATATCTTTTATATGAGAGTAGATATGGTTATAGGTTTATAATCCTTTAACTCTTAAACAAAAATCTCCTATACTGGGGATTCTATATTTACAAGTTAACAGTAAACATGTAAGAAGTCTAACAGAAAGTAGCATTGCATTATTTGACACAAGACATTTGTGAATGAAAATGTTGCAGTATATATTTTGTTAAAAATAGCTAAATTAAGTAGTTAACATAAGTAAATAAAAAATAAAATAAAATTCTACAACAGAACTATGAAGTGTCTTGCAGTTGTCCTATGCCCACACTGTAAGATGCCATAAACTACAATAAACCCGTCCAAAGTTTATTAAGAGAAATGTGTGATGTAACTGAAGTACTGATTTTGCTAAAAAGATGACCTCATTAAGAATCAAGATGAAAGTGAGGGTACATTCTGTTAGTCTGCGTTTGCTGGAAGCACCTTTGTTAGGACAGTGGACCCTGAGATTCTGAGAAATAATTGTCATTCTATGAAAACATTAAAGCTCTTTATCTAACCCTTGGGCCACAAACAGAGTTGAAAGAATGGAGCACTTTATTTGCATATATTTACCCTAATGGTTTTTCCATTAGGATGGAACACTCATCTGCATAATAAAATTGCTCTAGCGGGAAAGAAAACCAGTCACATCTGGAAACGGTTACAGAGAAGCCTGAGCCAGTAATTCAGAATTACCCAGGCCTGCCTCTAGCTCCTGCACAGTGAAGTGGAAGCTTTTGTTTAAAAGATCAGATGGGGCATGGGTAGGGTTATACTACACAGTTACTGTCAAAGTCTACAACCGTGCAAGTGCAAAAATGCAACATATTATTGTGTTAAAACTCAAACTTCATCAGAAAAAGTTTTTAAAAAAACCCTTATTGGAGGGCTGAACCCATACATGTACATTCATCAAACTTTTGGAAAATAATATACGGACATGTAAGACTCAGATATATGCATGAAATTTCACCAGTTGCTCAGTCACCAGGATTTCTTCTAAAACAGCAATTTAGCAAATTCTCATTTGAAGCTGGAACAGAAGAGACATGTTACAGCAGCATGCCTTTCAATTAAGATGAACACGCCAAGTGTCACATTTTCAGAACTGGCACATCTGTTCTGCTGCAGGAAATTGACAAGAAAACATTTTGTAATTCATAATAAATACTAATAACACTAATAATACGCCATAACATGAAATGCACATGCAGACCCTGTTTACACATGGCACTTACATGCAACTTATATTCAGATTTGTTGCTATATTTGATTTAGCGGAATTACACCTGTTACCTAATACACGTCACTAATGTTCACATTGACATCAGATGATTCTTTCCCTGCAAACCACATACAGCTGTGAACACTTCTTCTTCAACTTCAGATTTGTCCAGAAAGAATTTTGCTTTGCAGCCAGGCATATATATATATTACAACAAACAAAAACAATCCACAGTCTAAAACATTATTTAATTTTTTATTTTTGTTAATTATCTTTATTAACGTACACAAACACATGCTTTGAAAGGAAACATTTAAGTAAACATAGGGTTAAACTTATTCCGTTGCACTGGTGTAATCTGGAGCCTGTGCATAATTTTGAATTGCATCTCTTTGACTTTGTTGGTGGACAAATGACCTTAGCCAAACATCTTCCCCATCATCATCTGAAATTGCTAAGCCTAAATCAGCATCCCAATGCAAATGGAAATGACCCATGCCCTCTGCTGGGGCAAACAGAGCACTGTAAAACCAGTCAATTTTCAGGGCTCAGAATCATACTGCTCCTTGAGCTGGTTAAAAGATTTAACAGGTTAACAGGTTTATTCTACCTAGAAGAGATAATGGGAGGTTAGTCCAGTGCACCAGACCATCTTTGATTTTAAAGGTATAAAATTGTCTTTATAAAGACCAGAAAGGGAAGGAGTGATATATACACCAAGGTAAACAAATCCAGAAGGTGATCATTGGGGCAGAGCTAGATGAAGTCAAGGATGTGGTAAGGGTCAGAGGCATAGCCACTTGGAGTAGTTGATCTTTTTTTTTTTTTGATAATCGCAACAACTCTAGTGATAGAGACCTCTGGGTTGCTTTAAAAAAGTAGAACATCATCAGCATAAAGGGAAATGTTATACTTTTGGAGACCGACATCAATACCTGTCACCAGAGGATCACACCTTATCACCTCTGCCAAGGGCTCTATGGCAAGCACAAACAAAAGAGGGGAGATCGGGCCCCTGACGAGGGCCATAGGGGGTATCATACAAAAGAGAGATCCACTTAATAAAGTTTTGGAGAGAACACTCAGCAAGTATGACCACTCTGTCAAAAGCCTTCTCTGCTTTGGGAGAGACTACTAAAATTCAACAGACAACATTTTAAGCAGGGGATCAACTTGCAGGCTAGGAAAGATTTGAAAATCCCAGGAGTCAGGCCATCAGGCCCCAGGGGCTTGTTATTTTGTAGGTCAGCCACAGTAGCTTCCTCTCTTGTAATAGGTCAGTTTAACAAGTCTGGAAGCTCAACAGCTGACAAAAATGTTTGCATCAGGGCATCTGAGAATTACTGAGAATTGCTTTCAGATTTATATAGATTCATTAAATGTCTGTAAGTATATAGTTGATATCTTTACTATAATGTACTTGCCTGTCTCATCTTTTATCATTTCAATAGCCTGTGAAACAACTTTCCTAACTAGGTTAGCCAAGTATTTACTAGGCCTATTCCCAAACTCATACATTCTGTGCTTAGCAAAGAGAATGGATTTCTGAGCCTCTGAAGACATGAGTCTATCAAGGGCTGCAGATGTGGTATCAGTTTGAGATTATAAATTATCTGAAGGATTGATGTCAAATTAATTTAGTTGTTCTGCCCCCTGCTTAAGCATAAGCAGAAAAAGATTGTAATATGATGTTAGACAGCCTTAGCAGTCTACCCTAGCACATTAGGAGAAAGAGCTGGGGTATCATTCTCAGCAATAAAGACTTTAAACTGCTCTGTAAAATATTGGATGAAATCAGGGCTTTTAAGAAGAAAACTTTTAAATCGCCACTGTCTTGGAGGATGGTGCACTTTACCAGATATAACCAAATAAAATGGGGAATGATCTGAAATAATAATGTTGCCACTTGAGCATGAGACCACTTTTTGGAGGGTATGTTTAGGTGGAAAGAAATAATAGATCCTCGAGGAGGATTTGTGGACTATACAATAGAAAGTATGTTTCTCTGTACAATGAAGGGTCCTCCATGCGTCAATAAAACCCAAGTATCTACAGCAGCCTAATAAAGACTAAGTCCCACATTAGATGGTGAACTCTTGTGTGATTTATCCAGACGAGGATTGAGACAGCAGTTAAAGTTACCTGCAACAACAGAGGATTCCACAATCCAGTCTGAAATCAGGGAAAACACTTTAGTATGGAAATAAGGAGGACAGACTGGTGGGGCATAACCATTTAAATAAGAGACACTGTCGCCATACTATGATCACAAAATAGCACTCCAGTTTATCACTCTTGACCTTCACTTTGGTAAACGGCAAGGCTTTATGAATTAGAATAGCAACGCCTCTACTCGTTGATGTAAAGGAGGCATAAAAGATCTGGCCAACCCAATCTCTTTTTAATTTTAGGTGCTACTCAGTTACATGAGACTCCTGAATGAAAGCTATTTGAACCTTTTCCTTCTTCAAAATTTAATTGTCTTCTGTTTGACAGGGCTCTGGATCCCATGCACATTCCATGAGCAAAGTTTATTTGTTGAGTAAACAACCATAGTCAAGCAATTTTAGGATAGACAGAAGTATGCCTCAGATCGAGGTCGGATCACGTTCCACAAACAAACCACTCCAGAGTTCATACCTCCTCTAAAGGATCTTGGTGCAGTTATTTGGGTCCCCACCTTAGTGCGATTACTGTGTTCACACCTGCCCAAACAAACCGACTTAACCAGGCAAACGCACCAGGGTTTGTTTTAACTGAACCAAACAGGTTAGATGTGAAAACGCCCTAAAACTGTTCACCTGCTCCACCTCAGCTACACTGATGTAGACAGGGGTGTGTCTTTGTCTTCTTTTTCTAAAATCAACGATCAGCTCTTTGGTTTTGTTGACGTTGAGCAGTAGGTTGTTCTCTGTGCACCACCCTACAGGATTGTTGATTTCCTCCCGATATTAATATATATTATTATATTAAAAGATTAATAATGGCTACAGAAATATAAGAATTCTGAGTGCATCATGTCTTTGTTTGTCTCTCGTAGTTGCTCCTTGAACTTCATTTTGAGTACCAAATAAAATGTATCCGTAGCATTGAGAACTCAAGTTGAGTATTGAAAGTTGACATTGAATGCTTGTAATTGTAATTTTTCTCTAATCAGATATTTCCTGATCTAAGTCTAAAACGTGCCTGTTTTTGTTTGCCAGACTAAGGACCTCTTATTATTCAGTCTTGTTATCATCAGGTATACATAGGAAAGAATTTGTATACAGATTAGTGAGTTTAATTCTTTCCGCAATTCCTATGTGTGATTTGTCCCCTAGTTCTGTAAGTGATATGCTCTATGTGATTCAACTAATAGCTGAATAACAGCTTAGACCTTTGTTGTCACCACCTCAATACTCCAACAGTGAATGTTCTGCCATCACATAACACTGCATACATGCAGGTAGAGCTCGGCAGGTGTGTGTGTGTGTGTTTGTGTGTGGTGGGCTGTCTAACTGGCTTTAAAACTATATTCTTCATAAAATCAAATACCATTATCAAACACCCATGTCCTGTGGGCTTGAAAGGTGGATGACAAAGTTTTCAACTTGCTCGCTCTTGGAGGGCGCCACAAGTAGTTACCCTGGATTCATGACAGGGTGTAAAGGTGACCCAGTTTCATGGTGCAGAAGGTATCAAAACATAGAAGCCACTCCTATATAAGTATATGGAAACATGAACAGTGAAACATGGCTATGAAAGTGTTGCAGGGAAAGGGTATATTTATGTTTTTTTACCAGCATTGTCATTTTCAGTAGCATTAGATGTTCCGTTATCCATTCCATGTACATGAGTGAGACAGACCCAAATGCTGCTCTGCTAATTGGATTATAAACCAGTGGAAAATGTAGGTTGCCGTTGAACGTGTCAGAGATGTTTCCTTTTTCCTATGGGGCGAAATGAGTTTTCCTGACATTAATCAGCTCCACAAATTAATTGTTATTCCCTCAAAACATTAAGCAATGATTCAACGCTGCCTCAGAAATCAATGCCAAGAATTATTAAAAGCTCTGCAACATCGGAATCATTTAAGTGTGATGGCAAGTGTGAAATCCAAAGTAAATCCTTTCACGATGTGCAGTGTTGTGAAATGAGTTGGGGCAATATACTAATTTCCCTCAACAGTATTTATGAAAACTTAAAAGCAGTATTTATAAGACTCATTTTCATAATGTCTTCCTGTCTGTGTATTTTTTTTAGGATTTCAAGAGTTGTCAGTGCCCACTAAAATAAAATCCTGTTGTAATGCACCAATAGAAATAATAAATTACTGTGAATGCTGACTCAGCATCTGCATAGTTTGAGCTACAGAAACCATTCAAATGTCAAAATGTTTAACACTTTAAGGACATTTATGCTTGTATTAAACTTTTTTCCTCTTACACGTTTTAAAGTATTTTTAATACATATATATATATATAAATATATATAAAAAATATATATAATATATATATATATATGGGAGAAATCTTCAAATCTTCTTCAACCTACTTCACTTTGAAGGTCTACTACTTTTGCATACTTTCAGCTACAGACTCCAATGAAGCTTTAAACCGGTCACAAGACTTTGAACTATTAAACTTGTGCTCAGCTTTTTCATATCTTTTACAGTTTAATACAGTTTGAATTATCAGTTTAATTTTTATTCTTTTTTCAGTCCTTTTCTGAGTTGTGTCACATGACCCACACTAATCGTCCTCTACTGTTCTTGTTTTCCAAAATGTCCTGACTTCAGAGCTTGTAACCTACACAACCTTCACTTCTCATACACAATGTATACATCGAAAGGTTGACATATTTGTCGTGTTTCACAAAATCAAACCATTTAAGCAGTGGTGAACCGTGGCCCTAGACCCTTGGCCTTCGAAAGGACCATGGAACCAAACGTGGCAATTTAATTAACATTTAATTATGATATGTAAAAGGACGGATTATTTTGTGAAAACAAATGATACAAGCAAATCAGACTTATTTCACGTATGTTTATCTGGAAAGTAAAATGTCTAGAATTTTAATTTATTTAAATCCTAATCCAGTGTTTTTTGCATTTGATTGATCTTAGATATACTTAAATTTCAATGTAGAGTTAATATCTGCCTGCCAGAAGTAAAGGCAGCAATGTCATACAAACAAGTTACATGTCGATGTCTCATACTGACCAGTCAAGACCTCTTGAGGTAAAACTGGAAAAAGTACCCGCTCTTTGTCGGCTATGCTCAGGCATTTTTCACTTGCCGTCATTGCCATTTCATGTCCATGGCAATAAAACTACAGTATATTTCCTACAACCTGTGATTATCAAATGATAAAAATTATAAAACGAATTTGTTTATTTCTCAGTGAAATGTGTCTTGACAGCGTGCTGGCCTAGGAAAATGAATGACAAATGTATCCATTTCATACTGACTCATGTGCCTGAACACTGCAATACCCAACATAAATTCAATCATAGCCAAAAATAAGACACAAAATTGAACAAAGGTCAACCTAAAATCAGAGTTACAGATCTAACTATAAATTCCCACAGATTGACAATGCTCACAATGAGACCAGCAACCAGCAACTTGCGCCCATGAAGCAGTCAATAAAGACATTCTGCTTCCTCATGGCAAGGGAAGCAAAGATGTAATGTTTAGAGTTGGCATCTATTTTCAGAAACAGCTTCAACCAAATATACTGCAGTGATCTTATCAAATTTTGCCCAGAGTAACGCAACAAGTACATTCATATTTCTCATTCAGCAAAGAAATGGAACCATGAAGCAAAGTGACTTTTGAGAAGAACTGCCAGCTCCATGTTTAAATCCTGTTTCTAATTCAGGGACACATTGAAAAAATCAATGTGGTATGTATAGGTTTGCAGAACCATTTCATAGTATACCTTCTAGTCAAAAGCTACCTCATCAACCCTTAACTTACTGCCATGGCAGTTGCATTACATACTTACTGCCCTAAAACTAACGACTAAAGACCCCCACCTAGTGGCCAAAATTGAAAATTGCTCTAGTCACTGAAGTGTCATAATTTAACACGTAGCTTAATCATTACAACAAAGACCACAACCAACAGTCAGCTGCACGAAAAGTTACACCTGTTTTAATGTATGACCCACTAATATCAGTTAAACGCTATAATTTATGCCTGTCTCTATAAGTACACAATATTAAAACAAAAAAAAAATACAAGCAATAAAAAACTAGCTAGAAAGAACTGCAGACCATGTACGTATGTGCCCAAGTAGAAATGTATTTACTACACCGGAGTAGGAACCATATATTGGAAAATATGAAGTTAATGTTACCGTGCTAACCATACAATCCAGCTTCTAGTATGCCCCTCTAGTCAATCATTTGCAAACATAATTTACACATCATTAGAACAGTAGACATCAGCAAATGCTGTATAATTTCAGGATAGAATAAAAATAGAGAAAACCAACTGATTATTGAAAATAATTAAGTACTCATCAAATGAACATCACTTAAAAACCAAGTCCATTCTGCGATCCTTTTTAAAGTGTGCAGTTGTTGGGTCGTACAGTTTGTCCTTTGACTTCAACTCCATTCTTTGTCTGAGATTAAAGCCAGAGAGATGAGCCTGTCCAGTGCTGTTTCTTGTGTACGTTTTAAAAACGTACGTGGTCCGTGCTGGACCAGGGCCCCTTATCGGGATTGGAAAGCTAGCAATCCCAGCAGTACAGCTTCTTGGTGCGCGGGCCGCCCAGTAGTCACGGATAGCAACTGTAGCTGCTAGCTTGAAAACGCCACTGCTAGCTCCTGCTAGCTTGCACTAATCCAGACAAGGCGAGTGATTGTCAATGTTTATGGATAATTTCCTGATAGTTTTTCCTGAAAAGGCAAGCTTGAAAATTGAGATTCAATTAATCCAGCCACATGGTCTTCTTCAATAACTCCAGTCATTTCCTGTGCTGTGTCTGAAATCGTATACTTCCGTTTGTACGCTTACATGCAGAATATACTGTACACTATGTACTAACTTGCTGTTGTGCGCTTATCGGAAATGATGATCGCAACCTTTGACCGCGTCTTCTTCTTTTTAATAGCGGATTGCAACCGGGCGGAGCATTATCGGCAACATTTTACCGCGATTGCCGCACGCTGAAATATCTGCCAGCTTGTTTGCTCACTTGACTTCAATTCAGTTATATTAAAAATGAATAAAAAATGAACGTGCTTTTACTTTTAGCCGCAACAATCGCAACCACGGCTGCCATTTTCATACGTTGGTGGTCCTCCCCTTCTGCTACGTAGCCAAGATGGCGACCGTTGAGGGTGAGAAGTGTGCAGTGTTCCACACTCAACTTTCTGACCGTTATGAGTACATCATCTGGGTACTTACAGTACACTGCATTTTGCCATACTTGTCAGTGTGAACGCACTTATGCACTCAAAATATTAAGTGTAAGTACGGAAGTACGCGATTTGAGACACAGCATTAGCTCTTAAGTTCATTGTCCTTCCTAGTAGTTGTCATCTTTTTTTGCTCACTCACTGACAACTTTCGCCGACGTTTATCCACTAGGTATTCACAAATGCCTGGAAGATGTCAGGAAATTATCCCACCTACAACTCAACAAAATATGACTGGCTAAGACAGCTGTCAATATCAAATTCATGCCGTCATTCACTTGCATTACACAGGCATTTGTTACAGCTACTCAAGGCCCTGCCAGCCAGGGGGAGTCACTAACTCACCCAGATACCATCAGAAGAAAAATTGTGATTAGTCCATTTCCCGTTACGTTATATTAACCCACTGTTTGAGTCCAAGTTTATAACAATATATAAATATTACTATTAGTTAGAGAATATGTGTGACTCGTTTGTGACCCAGTATAAATGTAATGTAACTGCTTTTTATGGGGTGACTCTTGCTCGCGAGCAATAAAGAATTCTTAGGAACTAGAGACAAAGACAGATATTGTGTTTGATAATTTCATAACCATCATCTCACCAACACTAGACAGCTTCAGGTGTTCTGATTGCCACGACAGCACCCACAGTGAAAACATTTCAGCGATACAACTTGTAGTTTAGTAGTTTTGGTGTCTTGTTTGAGTAGTACCCTGTCAGAGCTCTCTGTGTGTTATCAACAGCTGTCCCAACAATGACTCAGCATTTTCAGGTCCAACATACAGAAACATGATCTTTAAGGACATTTATGCTTGTATTCAACGTTTTTCTACCTGTTATGCTTTTTAAGGCACAAAGCATTTCTTCTTTCACCCTTTTCAGGCAATTCATTTCAACTTCCAGCTTTGACAGTATCACAGTTTAGCTTCCAGCTTTTCTAGCAATGTATTTCAGCTCTTACCTTTTCTAGGTAATCCAGTTCAGCTTCCAATTCTGCCAGTTTTACATTTCAACTTCCAGTTGTTGTTTTTTCTAGTAGTGCAGTGCGATGCATTTAGGCTTTAAGTTTTTTCAGGCAATTCATTTCACATTTCTGCATTTCCAGCAATGCTTTGAAATGTATTTCAGCTGTCAGCTGTATAGCTTTTTAACAGATTAGAAAATGTTTAATGTGGTGCTGCACATATTTAGCTAAACCAGACTTGAAAAGTCAACAAATCAAGTACAGGATTACAACCATATTCCATACTGTTTTGTTTTTTTAATCACATATTCTTTCATAGAGTTGACAGAAAATTATGTTCCTAAAAACTATTCATTTCCTAGTCTATTTTTACTTATAGCACCAGAAATTGTATTAGCTACCTTCAATTGAAAATATTCTGGGATTTTTCCAGCTTTTTCTTGCTAATTTTATTTGGTGAATGTGTTATATTTAATTTAAGAAGCATTACAAAATTAGACTTTGCAGATCTGCAGGTAGCCAGGTCCTAAGGTGACATAACACACACTTTGCACTTGCACTGAAATGTGTGTGTGTGTGTGTGTTTGAGAATGTGGACTACTCAGTTCATTTAGCTGGGATACCCAAGTAGTTTTGCACTAAGTGACAGCTGGAGAGGACTTTCAGGTCCCCACATGGCCCTATACAATATTAATGTTGTCTTAGTAAGCAACAGAACACATGAAAAATACAGCTGTCAAAGCCTCAACAGCCCTGTGGGATTTACATACAGGTCAGGGTTGAGGTGGCCACTGCTTAAAACCCCACAGCTACATTCATACAGTATACAGTGCAGAACACATTTTTGCTTTGATGTATTCACATGAATTTGAATGTTGAAGTATTTTTAGATTGTTTTTTAATTACTACTGGGTGGTAACAAGCATTTAAATGATGCGATGTGTGCAATCTTTGTGATTTATTTCCATAAACAACTCATCTCACCATTGAGATGACTGTTTAACTTCACCAAATGATTTTGTACAGGATAACAAAAATTAGTCAGTTCTGGAGAGTTTTTTTCTTTTCTTTCTGGAGAGTTAATATTGCTTCCACTTTATTGTTTTTTTTTCAATTGTTGTTAAGCTACTGTCAATGAACCCATCTGTAGCACTCAGCTCCTAACGCTCCTGGTAATAGAGATAATGCAGTAAATGAATAATTAGTTAAGGTTACAATTATTATGCTGGACCAGAATCAGAGGATACTAGACTCGAACAGGAGGCAGAAAAGACTATTTGCAACATTCAATGACCACACAAGACGAAGAGCTATAAACTGGTACCCTATATTTTTAGAAAATGAACAAAATACGACAAACAAAATTACGTTCAGTAACCCGTTAAATTCCACAGGTCAGTTCAGCAACAAGTTATTCCTTATGTTGCTCTTTCTTTTGTTTTGAACCACAGTTCTTTTCAACTTTTTTTCCGTTTAACAGCATGTAAATTCAGAATCTCAATCTCTCAATATTTGGATCCACATTAGGTAGGTAACAATATTAAAACAATACTATCACTTTGAAATTCACTTCAATCTTACAATAGTTCACTATTCACTGTGTCAGCAATTACAAAATCACCATAACCAAGGCACAACAATACCTCATATCAACAATATGAATACTCAGTCCATTCACTTCACTAGTGATGGTTACGACTCAGTCCTTTCACCCGCACAGGGGATGCATTTGAAGGGCAATGAAGAAGGTACGTGTCTTTTCCAAGTCAGAGTCTGGAAATTGGGGGTTGTGCACGTGGTGTTGGGAGTTGAGTGTAAGAGTAGTGCGGCCTTGTACAGCAGTTTATGATGTTTACCCTACCGCCATGGCAGGAGAGGGTTAAGGCTGGCTCTTCACTTTAGGGATCTTCAATCCAGGAATACAGGTAACGTCTGGGTTGGCTCGCCATTAACTTCAAATCGACTAACATAAAAAACCTGACCTGCAGTAATTGACATGGCCAGTATTGTTCATTAATCAGTTGTCTTTGATTTGTCAGGAATTGTTAATTGCTTTAACTTTAACAAAATACATGCATATAATGCAAATTGTACAATCAACATATTTTCAATAACCTATACAGTAAATACATTTCTGAATAAGGTGAAACTAAATTTTTAACTTAACATTGTGCTTTTTTTAAATTAAAGCAAAACATTGTTACATGAATTACAAACTATACAGTGTAAACTTCACACCATATTGTTATATCTTCTGTTCTTTTTAAATCAGATTCACTATACCAATGAAATAAATATTATTTTTATTATTTTATTTAATTTTTTTTATTTAAGAAATTCTTTGTATACAAAGCAGAGAATGAATCAGAGCTATACTGTTAGTTTATTGTTTTCCTTCTGTAGGCCTCCACTGCAGCCTTGATCAAGAGCTTCCTCTGTTACCTTGGTTACCAGTTTTCAGCAGTAGGGGATAGATGTGCAAGTCCTGCCACTAAAATTCAAACTGCAAGGGACCAAAAAGTGTATCTCACTATGAATTAAAAGAATAACAATATTGATATTTGCATTGACATGGATGGATGGAAGTATCTTTGAAAGTGCCGGAGCAGGCAGGAGCAATGACAAAATTAAACATCAACAATAAACATAATTTGTTGATAACATTGCTGTTGTTCACCTTAGTGCTGTGGTGGTCATAATTTTTGCCAAGGGAACTTTTGGAGGTCAAAAGACCAAATTATAAAAAATGACCCAAAGAATAACAAAAGGAACTCAGAGCACTCAGAGAGCCAAAACCTCCAAGGCCAAACAATCTTTTTTAATGATGTAATGCAAGGCAAATATTAAATCAAATTTAATCTTAATCTGGATCTTGATATGTATCAAAATATACAAAGTTATAGACATCCATGGCCTCCTGACTGGCTGCCAAGATTTTTGGAGAATCTCTAAATTCAGTCCAGTAATGTTAGAGCTTTGTTCAATGAACTGTACAAAATGTCAAGTTAGCCAGAGTAATGAATACTAAGTTAGGATAATTTAAATGTAATAGGTTGCTATACAGCCATTGATGGGTGTAATGCCAAACTTACTCTGCTTCAAATGCTCACAACTCATAAAACTCATAAAAATACAAATGTTTGACAAGAGGTTGTAAGTTAACTTTGCTTTGTTTTAAAGGGTCACGAACCAAATACATTGGGAACCACTGGTCTATGGTATTGTAGTTAATCTCTATAAACAGATATCTGCATATGAATGCACCTGTAGGAAAGGGACAAGATTTTGATATTGAAAGTGCTCTGGTTTTTATTTGTAGTCCAAGTAGTATTGACCAATCACGTTTGAGCGAGCTTCAGTTGCATGCAGGTAAACAGTCTTTGTGGAGAGCAAAAGAGGCAGAACGCATTGGCCATAATGCAATCTTGGAACCCATCGGCTATCGTCCGGAGACAGCCAATGGGTTCCGAAATAGCTAATCGGACTGTGAACAATGACTGGCGCACGGAAGTGGAAGTCTTGGCACGGATATCAGTTATCTGGATATCGGCTACACCGGAAGCCCCGAAACATTGGCCGTTGCCCCCAGAGCCTAAATCATCATTAGACGATAGCTGATGGGTTACGAGATTATATAGTAGTAAGTGCTTTTTTTAGGGAATCAAGGAAAAAATATTTGGTTATTCCTCACTGTTGAGGAGTTATGAGAGAAAGGTAAAGTGCTGTAAAATGGCGACATGATGGTGGCATGGTGCCCCAAAAACTAATCAATTTATCAGCTCTTCCTTGGCCATAGCTAATCTTTCTGTCATGATCCCACATGGACACTGTGTGTGTTTGGTCTTGTGTCCGGTTTTATTTGGTATTCCCAGGTCTTGTCTCTTGCGTGCTGTTTATTTCCTGTTTTATTTTGAAATCCTTTCTGTCTGGTCTGTCTTGTTCCTGTCCTTGTGTCTGAGTTCCCACACCTGTGTTCTTTTGCTCAGCTGTCCCTGATTGCCTCTATACCGGTCCTCTCCCTTTGTTCCGTGTTGGTTGATTGTCGATTGTCTCTCCCTGCGTGTTGGTTTCCCTGGTTCCCAGAGTTTCTAGTGTCCGTGTTTCCTGCACTGTTTGGCCTTTTGTTTCTGTTCCATGGATCTGCATGTAAGCATTTTTTGTTATTTAATAAGTCATTCATCTGTACCAGTCTGCCTGTCCCGTCTGCGTTTGGGTCCTTTCCCTGCTGCCTAGATGGCTAACCGTGACACTTTCCACCAAATTTAATTGATCTTGTTTAAACAAAACACAAACACACACAAAACAGAATCTTAAACAGAACCCCCTTGTTGGAGATAACAATCATGGGTGGGTGGGATTAATCTTTGAATCAGTCAGTTACACTAAAAAGTACTCAGGGTGGATCAGATATCAAAGATGGCAAATTCCACATTTTTCTCTGCCTCTGCAGCCATCATTGCTTCTGCTCATGATATTGCTGACACTCACCATGACATCAATCAATGCTATTACAAGTCAGCAAGAAAAAATAATTATTCTTAATATTTTTTTAATTTATTTTTTTAAATCAGAGATAATATTTAATTAGTTCTGGTAACAGTAAAAATTATCCTCAAAGACTTCAGTGCAACTGTTTATTTTGATAGGTAGATGTGAGTGGTTGCTGAGCATCCCTGTTACAGACACAAGCTTGTCATCTGTGCAAGTTAAACATTCTTGGGCACTTTTTTTGTATTTATCTGTCAACTGTGATTAGTTCCAAAAACTCAGCTGAGAAATTTGGATGTTTGGGGTGCTACAAAAAGAGTGTGACAGTTAATAGAGGAATTCTGTAGTACACCTGAGGTTTAAAAGTGCTACATTGTCAATGTGTCATTGTCATGAATTGTCCTGCCCCCATCCCTCATCTGTTTGTCTGTACTGAAGAGGATAAACACAGTTTTTTTTGTTTTTTGAGTCATTACATTAAACTCAAAGCTTTAGCTCCTTTTGCTGTGGAAGAACAGCGTCTTTGTCCTTTTTTGGGCTGTAAAGCAATCTGGCAGCAGTGAATTGATCTCCTGCAAATCTTCTCAGCAGTTTCTTGTTCATGTGCAGTAATTAAAGTAAAAGCTCAAAAATGAATACCTTATTGATATTAGACTGATACACATGCAGCAATTCTGTATAAACATGAGTACATGTTTCTGCAGCCTAGGAGATTAGAGCAGGAAACGCAACCAACCAACTCAACCATCTAAGACAAACAGCAGGGAGTCCTGGTACAGGGAAACTGTGAGGCATCAGTAGTCACACCACATCATTGTGTTCCAACTGCAATTTTCAGCCGCTGAGTGTTGGAGAGTGCAAACAGAGAGGTAGGGGGAAAATTACAGTAGTCACCTCTGTGATGCAGCCTGTCTAATGGCATGGTGTGAAGGCAGCAGACACACCCACACACAATCCCAGCAAAGGAAGAAAAAATGCTGCATGGGACTGATGATACAATAAAGTCAGAATTACATGTTAATCAGCAATGAATGACAAGAAGAGAAAAGCCAGGAAACAATCATTATCTTCATGGTTACATTGTCTAAAATAAGAATGAGTCTGTGGGACAAGGCAAAACAAAACAGATGCTGTTGAAGGTGTTTTAAGGTAGAGCTGCAAGAAATGCTTTAGTTTAGCCTTATTCATGTTGCTTTTGGTAATCTGATTTTAATATATTCACAATCATTTAGGATTTCTACTTTTGGCTTTCTTTAGCAAAACCCACTGCCAGTAGGTTGTTGTTGAGAATACATTCATTGTATGTATGCAAGTAAAATCAGCAGCAAGCTGGAGGGCATCGTGAGAGCTTAAATAGACCTGTGCTTTAGTACACACTTATTTTTGGTAATCCAGCGACTTTAAAATATTGGACACTGTGAAGCATAGTGCTCGTTTTCAAGTTGGGACATTTGAAGAATGAACTGAGAACCAAGATATCCAAGAAAAGGCCCCAAGTATGTCATATGGTAAATTAATCAGCTGCAGATTTTAATAATGTAATAATGATTTTAATAAAGATGTTTTTGAATAGAGTGGAGGGCCCAATTCAGGGCTTTTGTGGTTTTAAGATTAAAACAATGATATGATGAGCTTAAAAATGTAATGGGAGATTCCAATAATTGTTTGTGTTTTTGAACTGCAGAAAGACGGTTTACTGTAACATTTTAACATTTTTGCAGAGTTCTTTTCTATGAAACTATCTTTGGTCTAGCGTAAACAGTAAAGTCCCTGGCACGCAAAAACCAGACCACAGTCAGGATTTATTTTTTGTTGTTTGGCCAACTTACAGAATTAATGTTAATTATCTACCAGCCATAGTTGTCATTGTAGCTGGTGAAATCAAAGGTTGACAAATAATCCTTTCACTTCCTACATCTTGTTAAGACATCATTAATTATGTAAATTACAATTCAAATCACACTTTGAAAACTGCACATGCTGAAATCATGGTTTCAATATACAAAATGGTCATACTTAAATGGGATATGTATGCTTGTTTATTTAAAAAAACATTACAGAGGAAAACCTCAAGCACACAATGCTTTTATTGAACTAAAGCATCAGAAATACATGCAGTTAATTATTGTTTGGGAAAATAAATTACTGTCACAGGGTGTTAAAGCTCCTAATGTACAAATGTTACCTGACTGTGCTGACTGTTGTGTTTGCAGCAGAGTAGCAGTGACTTTATTTGAATAGACTGTATACGCCATCTGCAATTCACTGCATATTGTCTCCTCTGCAGATCAATGAGGCTCGTAATAGGAGTTGGTCTTCACTGCTGTGATAACTGGATGAAATAATTACACTGGAGAGAGCGATCATAACAAGAAAGGAGGAATGCATTCCATTACAAGTTGTGTTTGTATTGATGTATATAGTAAAAGTCAGATCAAAGCTGTGGAAGAGATGAGTGATGGAGGTAGCAGCAATATAAAAAAGCACTCAAATAAATCAGGATGCCAAGCAACCAGCAATGTCAACTGGGCTGGACTAATGCTGCAGTTACATACAGAGTCACAGCGGCTTTGAACAGGGGTTCATTTTTGAACCAGCATTACCTGTTAGTGACTAGTGAGTTCACTACACAACTGCAGCACCTCTTTAACCATTATGATAAAGGTTTCCTAACTGTAACTAAGTTTGCATTTGATCTTTCCCACTAACCTTAAAGGTGCCCTGTGGGGTTTTCTTGTA
Source organism: Macquaria australasica (assembly GCA_005408345.1). Classification (NCBI taxonomy): domain Eukaryota; kingdom Metazoa; phylum Chordata; class Actinopteri; order Centrarchiformes; family Percichthyidae; genus Macquaria; species Macquaria australasica. The sequence goes on along the minus strand of SEMN01000042.1, from coordinate 1,034,637 downwards.
CATAAACAGCCATTTTTTTTGAATATGCTTGCTGGCTTCTTCTTTTCTGCCTTTGTTGGTGCATTGCTACACTTATGTTACCATTGCCAACTTTCAATCAGTGGAATAGTGTGAAAACGGCAACAAAAACAAGTGCTCTGGAACTATAGTATAGTACTAATATTTCCCTTTTAGTCATTGAAGTTGTCTTACTCCACAAAATGATAAAAAGTCAAACAACACTTCTCAGTACTTAGCGGGCCAGTTTTGACACCATGACAGATGATTATGTTCACAGTCTCTTAGATTTCCAATCTCGACTCATGTAGCCTGAATTATTCTTGCCTTTCATATGCCAAGTACCTTCCTGTGATACAAGACTCCAGGCAGGCATCATTCACACCCATCCATCCATCCATTTTCTATACCGCTTATCCTCTTAGAGGGTCGCGGGGAGCCACCCACTACCTCCAAATCACCATGCTGCCACACCTGAAACCATGGCAACAGGCATCACAGTCTCCCAACACACAAGCTGTCACATGTGCGACTCATGCACATTAACATTCATATATTTTTTAGGATTATTCAGTGCTCCATTTGTGAGTTTTTGGCTTTTATGAATAGATAATGCAGGACTCTGATTACTGTAAACTGCAGTGATTAGTCTTTTTGTGCAGGAGTAAACACAATAGCTTTCGGATGCACATGAAAAGCAAATCAGTTTGAACCCAGATTTAGTGAAAATCTGATTAAATGGTCTCCTTTAATTTCTTCTTTTTTGTTTTTGTTTTTTTTGCTGAAAAGTGGCAAATAAGTGATAACAAAATATCACAACAAAGTAGTAGGTACACTGTTAATGAAAAACAAAATCAAGAATAGACAAAAGTCATAATATTTGGAAAATAATAATTTCATAAGAAAAATAGGTTTAATTTTAAAGTGATTGTATAACCAAAAAGTTAAAATTTTTCCTATAAAACTTAAACTATACAACTTTATTACTAAAATATTACGAGTAAAATGTAATCTCATTTCTAGGTGGGGCTTCTTAGGCTCATGATATACTACTACAATGTGACTGTTACCCATACTTACATGCCTACATTTGTATGTACTTGTTGATCACTATCATTGTTGCTTCAGAGTTTGCTGCTGACCTTACTACACACCCTGATATGCTGCCCCAACTGTTTATATGCTTAATTAAATACTTGCACAACCAATGCTTGGGAGTAATGCAGTTTACACAAGGTAGCCACCATGCACACATTAACTTGAAAAGCAAGCTTGTCATCACAAAGAATAGGGGGTGTCACAAGGTCATGTTCTGGGTCCACTGCTTTTGAGCCTGTGTATGTTACTTTTAGGGATCATCACCCGTTAGCACAGTATTGGTTTTCACTGCTATGCAGATGACACCCAGGTCTATGTACCTGGTGATCCTGATGACCTGAGCCACCTTTATTCTCTTACTGCAATGCACCATTCAAAGGTCTCCTCAAAAAGTCTGTAAATCAGTTACAGCTCATTCAGAATGCTGCTGCCAGAGTTTTAACTGGACCAAAGAAAAGAGCTCACATCACTTCTGTGTTAAAGTCTCTTCACTGGCTTCCAGTTAGATTTAGATTTAGATCCCTCAGATCCACAGTCTCTCTGCTGCTCACCATACCAAAAACTAAGACAAACACATAGCGTGAAGTTGCTCTCTATATAGTATATTGATGACAAAAGTATGGACATGTGCTCTAACCACTCTGCCACTGAGCAGCACAGCAGGTTTAAAATCACTGCTACTTTTGAAAAGATCTTAATAGTGACACAACAATTAGAAAGCGCTGCAGTTGTAATCAAACAATTAAAGTCAGCTAAGGGTTTGAAGTAGGACTGCTCCATTGAACACAGTAGCAGTTGTACTAGTAGTAGATAAACATATAAAACAAGTTTATACATAAGAGCAACGTTTTATAAAGAAATCACACTAGAAACAGAAGTTAACACGAAACTAACACAGCACTGTGATATGTAGCCAACTACTTACAACTACTATACTTACTACTATAGTAACCATTTTTATTTAATTTGACTCTCAAAATTACTCCGCCATATTGGCTTAAACTGGATCATTTGTCAACAAACTGAATCCGATTTTAGTCATGTAGTGTCAAAGCATTTTTATTTTTAAGATAATCCACCAAATACGTTGGTGTTAAAAAATCCCGCTGTTTCAGCTTTTATTTTGAAAGCAGAAGGAAGGACTAACAGGATGACCCTTAATTTCCAGGTCAAATTGAACAGCTGACGCTCTTCTCTCAGTTTGAGTTTGCGCTCAGTTGATTCAGACTGCCAAAAGTGAGCCTGAGCAGCTTTGATCATTAAGAGCGTGAGAATCCCTATTGCTGTCTCAAATGTAATTACACAATTCCGCTTGCATGCTCAAATCATCTGTTACACTCACGATTCAACTTTATACAAATTATTTAGAGGTGAGACTTATAGAAAGGACATGTACTAGTATTCTAATATGAGAGTAATCTCAATGTTGCCGTCAGTTATTGTGAAGGTGTACTGTAAGTCTATCAAATCACAACTAACTGAATGTTATTCATCTGTTTCTGATGGGGGGAAAAAGAAAAAAACCCTTTGGTCATCTTTGATTTCATGTTTATCCAATTGGCTTTAGGCATCAAACTCTCAGACTTGGAAAAATCACTGATATCAAGAAGCTCATTGGGTCTGTATAAACTGGTGTTATCATCAGTATTTGACTGTGATGCTGCACATCAGTGTTTGAGGTTTTGTTTGTGTGAGATGAATGAAACATCACAGGTATATGTATATGCTATCGGTGTATTTGCAATTCTTCCATTTCTTTCCTCTGTTCAACCCTGTTTTGTTCTTTTTGACAACCCTCCCTCACAGAGGAGATGGAGACTCACATTAAACAGGATTAAATGCTCTCAGAATACATTATACAAAGCCAGATCCATCCACTGCAGTCTCACAAGATTAATTTGGGTTCAATAATAATTCCAAACGCCACTAAATGACTCACACAATGTGAGTGCAGGACAGTATTGACAAGGGGGATGTTTAATTATGATAAGCAAGTAAAATCAAATTTATCATTTTAGAATTTTAATTGATTAATTCAAATCATTTCCCCCCTTTACTGTTGGAGATAGCGAACAGGGGCTGAAAGGAATATTAGGAGAATTATGAAATGAAGCTCATGCATTTGAAATTAATGATGTATTAGTTTAGAGGAGATTGGAAAGACTCCTTTGTCATCATAGAGCCACAGTTACCAGCAGTGATTATACAGCCATTTGCCTGACAATCCCCCCTCCTTCCTTCCAAGTGCAGTATTTATCATTTGTATGTACTCTGTATACAGTCACTATGAAACGGTTGTAATTCAAAGGTAACATATCAACCGACTTTCATAAACTCCCTACCACTCAGCAGTGAAAGAAAGAAAGATGAAATAAAAAGACTACCATAAAAAATCTGAGCAAATCTGAAACTACAGATAACTCTATTTAATGGTATTCATATTCTGAAAGCACATTAATGATGCATCTACTGTAAACAAAGACTATCTCCGATCCTAGAGGATTTCCTCATTATTATGGTTTTTGATTAGGGCCCTGTTTCCCAAGAGTATATCTTCAAGGAAAACTGATGTTTACTGATGAATTTATTGCTGTACCTACTTACTTTAAACACACTTTGTCTTTATTTCTTTTTGCTCATTTGGCAATGGTAAATATGACTAAAAGTCAGGACGGGGCCTAAAACCAATTGAATTTATCCTGTGGGGATCATAAATATCCACAGTCAATTCCGTAATAATACAGTAGTTTCCAAAATCCAAGTTGGTTTGAGGAAAATTTTGGACTGATGATGGCAGTGGAGTAAAGGCTGGGGTATGGTTGAAACAAACTAGTTGGTAAGTGCTGTCTGACCATGTCTAAAGGCAAAAGTGTTTATAGCTATTCCGAATGATCACACTCGAAGATGGGGTCTCAAAACCTGCTGTCACTAAGAGGCGGCTGCACACATTTTCAGTCTCTCCTGCATGGCATTGAGATTCAAGTGTCTGGATGTACAGACCTACAGAGCGAGGGGCATTGCCTCTTGCATAGTACCAAAAATGATTCTCGATTGTCAGTCTTTAGTGCAAAATCACCTGCTTTTGAATAATGCACCCTTCATAAAGGGGTTATTAGTTGTAACTAATGGCTGTTAATAAATAATTTACTGATGCTTTATAGATCAGTTATAAGCTCTTAATATGAATGACTTCACATGTTCAACAGGAAGACAGCTCAGATGGACCAGATTTGACCACTTATTCTAGTACTGGGCTGTCGGGAACCTGGACCAAAATCCATTTATTAACTGCTTATTAACATTTAACAGCAGATTTGAAGGCTTGTTATAAAGTTAGAAACCCACAAGTATTAATTAATGGCTTTCCAACACTAACAACTGCAGTACTTTCAAATACAAGCACACAGCCATGTTATTGCTATAAAATTATAGTTCATTAATGTCTTAACTAATCTTTAAAGCATTAGTAAATGATTTATTAACATTAATAAAACATTATTTAAAATGTATAAACCCTTTACAAGGTGTGGCTTATTAGGTGGTACCTGTTGAGTCACTGTTAAGTTGTCCTTATTGGAAAAATCTAATCACTGCTTTTAGTTTGTATCTTTAGTTAATCGAACTTTTTGTTGATTTATTGATAGTTTAACATGATTCTCATACATTGTGTCTAAATTGTTTGACCAATAGGAGCCCCTAGACGAGTCGCAGAATGGAACCTTGAGGTGCTTCAGAGCTGAACTGAACTGACTGGGGTGTAGAAATATCTAAAGCTACAGAGGATAACATATCTGAGAGACATGACCAGCAGATAAGTCAGATGCTTTGTTAAGTTAAAAGGGAGAAAAAACATCCAGGCTTTTTATAGAAACCCAGTCCAGACTGTTGATTAAATTATCTTTCTTACCAGTCCTCCAAATCCAACATGTTGGCACCATCACTGGACACACACTGAAATTTCTCTGTAGCCCAAATGGAAATTTCTAACTATGCCAGTTGGACTCTCCCTGGAGCATTGAAAAAGAGAGTGATGTTTGTGTTTTAAAGACTCCAAACTGAAGTTCATGTGCAGTTCTCCTCTTTTTAAGACAGCAGGCTGTTGGCCAGATTCTCACTGTATAATTTCAAATCCCTTTTGACTTTATTCTGCTTCTTTCTCTGTCTGAGGCAGCATACATGCCATCTGTCTTGCTTGGCTGTTTTTATGTCATGTTGCTTATACACACCCTAAACAGAGCTGTGACTCCAATCTGTTGTCATTCCCAGGTCATACAATAATGATGTTTTGTCAAACCCACCAGTGTCTCTATTGACACGCGAAAGGTACCCTTTGGCGTCCGTATAGTGAGGCAGTTGACTCCAATGTTAACCCAATCATGGCAATAATGGATGCTTTGAGCTTGAGTCTGTTGTTGGGATGGTGAGGATCTTTATGATCCTACAGGTTCTGGTTCTGCATCTCTTGGTGTGTAAGTCCTGTGAGGGACAGGAGTGTAGTTCCAGTGCTCTCTGCATGCAAATTGCCCCTCTGGGACATTAAAGCTTTACTCTACTCTAACTTGTCAAATAAATATAGTAAATGTCCTGTGTGTCTGTTTGCCAGGTGTGGGGCCTCCGTGAATAGATGCATAGATACACACAACCTGATGGTCATCAATAAACAAAGTGGACTACCCACCGTAGGCTACCTGTGACTGCACCTGGATTATTTGGGGCAGTAGACAGTCACATGCTTTTGTGTTTTTTAAATTAAACAATGCCTGTGATTAAACTGCTGACTCTGACAAATCGTATGATTTTAAACATAAAGCTGTCTGCTTGCTTGTACCACCACAAAACAGCCCTCGTTACTGTTTACCTGTCTCAGCCTTATGGTGTACACCAGCACTCCTTATAGGCTTAATAAGCTTATCATCTTACTAAGACTTTCCAGAGGACCAGAGGAAAGAGCTTGAGGGACACAAATGAAGAATGCTGTGTACGGGTCATCATCATCTGACCTCTGCCTCCTTCCACTGAACAAAAATAAACATCATCAATAATTTCCCTTTGTTGTTGATATTATTATTATTTTATTTAAGTTCAGTTCTAATGGGCTAAGGAATACTATGACTCACTTTGACTTCATTTTTTAGTCTGTTGTAAAGGTAAGTTGCTTCAGCTATATGTTTAAAACCATACAATGTCTTCAAATTGAAAAACTGTGTAAAACATGACTGCTGTTCCTGCATCGTTAAGATAATATGGACAATTAACACAAAGTTCCTTTAAATTCAGAGTCAGTACTTTAATCTCAGTCATTGTTTAATTTCATGTCCAGAAGGCTGGACTGCAGAGCCAAAATAACAAAAGAATGTGACTGTCCAAATACATATAGACTGCATGTATAGCTACTTACTGTACTTACCAGTTTTACCTGTTTACTACCCAATTATCCAGGTGCAGACACAGGTAGCCTACAGTAGGTAGTCCACATTGTTGATGGTGACCATCAGGGCTTATGCATCTGTCCAGGGAGGCCCAACACCTGACAAACAGTTACACAGGATATTTATGATTTATTCAAAGTTATTTAGGCTATCCTATATGTGCACATTTACACTGCAAGCATTACAGACACGTAGTATCTAGGCTTCGGCTGGTATTGTTAAATTGTCAAAGAGACTCTCGTGTTTTTATGTTGAAGAACATTGGGGATATTATAAAATGAAAACCTTGGAGTGGAAGTGGAATTTACATTGGGGAAATATAATAATAATATATTCGAGACGGCGGGTCCTCCCACTGAATCCTTTATTAGGGGCAGGAAATGTGTATCATGTTTGGCTCTCCAATGGGAATCACAAAGCTCAAAGCGTCCAATATTGCCATGGGTGGGGGAACATTAGGATCAATTGAAAGCCTGGTGTGTCACTATACAGACCCCAAAGGGTACCTTTCACGTGTCTATTGAGACGTTGGCCGGTTTGACAAAATGTGTATATTGTATGACCTGGGAATGAGAATGGATTGGTGACTCTTTCACTATAGTGTTGGTTCTCAAAGTCATAAGGACTTACATACAGCATTGTATTATGGAGTTCTAAGCGTTAATAGTCACAGAGTCTTAAAGTAGATTTATTTTTATCCTCCAGAGAAAAGCCTTAGCTGGTTGTAGTTGGTCAAAGCTAAATGTGAAGGTTGCACTGAATTTTCTCTGACTTCACAAAAACTACTTGACACATAATGACATTGAAATGTATTATTATTATTGTTATTATATTCCATCCATCCATCCATTCATTGTCTATACCCACTTTTCAGGATTGTAGGGGGCTGGAGCCTTTCCCAACTCATTGGTTGAGGTGCGGGGTACACCTGGACAGGTTACCAGTCTATTACAGGGCTGACATTATTATTAGATAATAATAATAATGTAATTTTGGCATGTATCGTATCTTATTGTAAGGCAGATTTTGTCATTTTTATTCAGAAAACTGTACTATTTATTTTTAACTTTACTAAAATATATGTGCAGAAAGATTTAATTATTTTCATATGAAATGATTTACACATGTATTTAGACTTAGTATTTCTATACATATACTGTATATATCTATATAGAGGTTTTCATTCTTAATGACAGTGTCAACCTCTCACACAGGATTCATACTACATCCAAACCAACCCTATCTCCTCAAAATTATCTTTATGTACTACTAATTTGCTACAGCAAATACATTTTAAGAGACATAATGTTGCCTGAAATGCGTTTATATCAACATAATGACGAGACATCCTTCATGAATGTATCTGTAAAGTTGCAAAAAAAAAATGTTCACATTCAAAGTATCTGCAAAATGTTCAGACAGCATATTTTATTTGTTTTCAGACAATATTCGCTCCTGGCAAGTAAAGCATGGTTATGTTTAGGCACTCATAGCAATTGGTTAAGGTTAGAAAACTATTGTGGTTTAAATATTAATAAGAAAACGCATCCTGTCTAACGCAGGGTGTGCGTCGGTGAGGGAGTGTCACTACATGGCGATGCTGATTGTAGCACAAGTAGAACTAACCAGAAATCCCAACTTGAAAAGCGATACAACTCTGAAGGCCATGACAATCAATTTTTTAAATGACAGAAATGTAAGTATAACAAAAGTTCACAAAGCATGGAATGTGAATGTTAGTAGTGTCAGTAGTGTAGGGTGTGCATGGAGAGTGAGAATGGTGTGTGAATTTTGTAGAATGCATAAAATAAACAAAGGAGAACTGTTGTGTCTCGTCGGATTTGTTAATTGTATTTCATGTCATGTCTTAGTTTTAGTTTTATGTTAAGTTGAAGTCACTCATGTCTAGTCTCGTCCTACACTTCCTGTTTTATTTTGTGCAAATCTTTTCCTCTTGTTTCAGACCCTGATTTCCTCCCTTTGTGTGATTTTTCCCGCCGTTGTGATTGTCTACCCCGCCCCTGATTGGTTTCACCTGTTTCCCCCTACCTCATGTATAAATAGTCCTTGTCTCCCTTTGTCCTGTGCATACTCCTCGTGAGCGGTTTTTGTTGAATTCTACTTCAGTAAAGATTTTTGATACACCTTACACTGTCTGAAGAGTCGTGCACTTGAGTCCACCAGTTTTGTGTCGGAGTTCGTGACAGAACGAGCTGGCCAAATATGGACTCAGCCGACTCGAAGAGACTCCAAACTGCTCTCTCTGCGCAGGGCACCATGCTCCATCAGCACGAGGCTCAGTTAAGCACTATCAGCCATGGAGTGAAAAGCCTCACAGAGCGACAGGTGGAGTTTCAAGCTAAAGTCACCTCCCAAATAAACCTCTTGGCAGGACAAATACACCAAGTCCTGACTCACCTGGGGACTGCTGCGTCAGTAACACCACCTGCCGAGAATCCTACTGCTGCTCCAGCCATGAATCATGCTGCACCACCATCTCTGCGTCTGGCCTCCCCGGAGAAGTTTTCAGGAGATTCAGGTGACTGCAGAACTTTTCTAGTCCAGTGTGACCTGCATTTCACGCACAACCCGGCCACTTTTGTGTCCAAGCAGGCCAAAGTGGCGTTTATGGTGTCCCATTTAACAGGCAGGGTTGCTGCTTGGGCCACCGCCGAGTGGTCTAGGGACTCTAACATCTGTCAGTCACTCATAACTTTTAAGGATACCATGAGCAAGGTATTTGACCACATGTCACCTGCCCGAGAAGCCTCTCGGCTCCTTATGCAGATCAAGCAGCACTCCCGTCCATCGAATTCCACACTGTAGCCACAGATAGCGGATGGAACACTCCAGCGTTAATAGACGCTTTTATGAACGGACTCTCAGAATCCATTAAAGACCATTTAGCGCCTCTAGAGTTACGTCAGGACCTAGAAGCCATCATAGCCATGTCGATTCGAGTGGACAACCGGCTCCGAGAGAGGGAGAGAGCGGCAACGGATGGCAGTTCCTCCTCCCAGTCGCCGGGGGCCCCTTCCAGGGATTCAACCTCCCTGGAATTCTTCACTTTCCCCCGTCGTCAGGTTCCGGGAGGACGGCGCCATCACGTGCATCGGAGGAACCGATGCAGCTGGGGAGGACCAGGATCTCTCCAGAGGAGAGACAGCGCCGTCTGCGGGAGGGGTGCTGTTTTTACTGCGGTCAACTGGGCCACCAACTCGCCACCTGTCCGGGAAAAGATCGAGCTCACCAGCCATGAGGAGGGCGCTGATGAGCAAGTTTTCACCGACTTTTCCTCCTCGATCATTGACCCAGGTAAAACTCTCCATAAATAACCAGACTGTAACTAAGGGGGTGTTAATTGACTCTGGGGCAGACGAGAGCTTCATGGACTGGAACCTAGCCAATCAGATCCAAGTTAAGACTGTTCCCCTGGACCACCCAGTTAATGCGAGTGCTTTGGATGGGCGCTTACTGTTCAAAGTGTCGCATTGTACAACCCGTTCAGATAACACTAGAGGACGACCACACAGAAATCATGCAGTTTCACTTATTTGCCTCAGCACAGCATCCGTTGATTTTAGGGTTGTATATTGCCGTAACTCCAGTAAGACCGACGAACTCCTGGGAATTAGTTGAAGGTAACTGCCTGGATTGGTCTACGGATGGGTGTGTGTCTCTGACAGGCATAGGTGGATGTATGACTCGCTAGAACATAACGACCTCCCGTGGTCGAGATAGCGGATCGCTACAACATAACCGTTTGTTTGTCCCTGTGTCATTACGCTCCAAGGTAATCCACTGGGCTCACACGTCCATGCTCACGTGCCATCCGGGTGTCAAGCGAACCATGTTCGTGATAAAGCAGCGGTTCTGGTGGCCAGCCATGGAAAAGGAAGTCGCAGAGTACGTGGCGGCCTGTCCAGTATGTGCCCGAAATAAGACTTCACCTCGGGCCCAAATAGGCCTGCTGCACCCGCTGCCTGTTCCTCATCGGCCGTGGTCCCACATCTCCATGGACTTTGTGACTGGACTGCCACCTTCGAAAGGGCACACGACCATCCTGACTGTGGTCGACTGCTTTTCCAAGATGGCACACTTCATTCCCTTGGTCAAGTTACCCTCGGCTAAGGAGACAGCCGAGATTATGATGACACAGGTATTCAGGATCCATGGTTTTCCCAGTGACATTGTTGCAGATAGAGGGCCACAGTTTGTCTCAAGGTTTTGGAAGGAGTTTTGCCAGCTCCTTGGCGCCACCGTCAGCCTGTCCTCCGGTTACCACCCACAGTCCAATGGTCAGACGGAGCGCCTCAACCAAGAGCTTGAGACTGGCTTACGATGCTTAGTCTCCCAGAACCAAGCCACCTGGAGTAATCACCTCACCTGGGTGGAATACGCACATAACTCCCTTCCCTCAGCTGCCACAGGCCTCTCCCCTTTCCAGTGTGTTAACGGCTACCAGCCTCCCCTGTTCCCGGCCACCGAGAAGGAGGTCACGGTCCCCTCGGCTCATGCCATGGTCAGGCGCTGTCACCGGATTTGGGCCGGTGCTCGGTGGGTACTCCTCCGGAGCTCGGCCTGGATGAAAGCGGCAGCGGACCGGCACCGACGACCGGCTCCTCTCTACAGGCCGGGCCAGAGGGTGTGGCTTGCCACCAAAGACTTGCCCCTTCATGTCCACTCCAGGAAATTGGCTCCAAGGTTTGTGGGTCCATTTCCCATATCAAAAGTTATTAACCCTGTTTCTGTCCGTCTACAACTTCCCAGGTCATTAAAGGTCCACTCCACGTTTCATGTAAGCAAGGTCAAGCCGGTCAAGGACAGCGCTCTGGTGCCCACCTCCGAGCCCCCTCCACCCCCCCCCAGATCGTTGATGGCGGTCTGGTGTACGCGGTCAAAAAGCTTCTGGCAGTTCGCAACCGTGGTCGGGGAAGACAGTTCCTGGTGGACTGGGAGGGTTACTGTCCGGAGGAGCGGTCATGGATTCCGTCACGGGTCATTGTGGGCGAGAGTCTTATCAGGGACTTTTATGCCCACCACCCAGAGGTTCCTGGGCCGTCAGGAGTCGGCCCTAGAGGGAGGGGCGTACTGTTGTGTCTCGTCGGATTTGTTAATTGTATTTCATGTCATGTCTTAGTTTTAGTTTTATGTTAAGTTGAAGTCACTCATGTCTAGTCTCGTCCTACACTTCCTGTTTTATTTTGTACAAATCTTTTCCTCTCGTTTCAGACCCTGATTTCCTCCCTTTGTGTGATTTTTCCCGCCGTTGTGATTGTCTACCCCGCCCCTGATTGGTTTCACCTGTTTCCCCCTACCTCATGTATAAATAGTCCTTGTCTCCCTTTGTCCTGTGCCAGTTCGTCTTGTTTCGTCCGTAAAAAGATTTGAGTCAAGCGTACCAGCGAGTTCCCATGCATCAGGTTTTGCTTCAGTCTATGTTATTATTTTATCCTCCTTGTGAGCGTTTTGTTTTGTACTTTGTATATCCTCCTCATGAGCGGTTTTTGTTGAATTCTACTTCAGTAAAGACTTTTGATACACCTTACACTGACTGAAGAGTCGTGCACTTGAGTCCACCAGTTTTGTGTCAGAGTTTGTGACAAGAACCAAGGAAAAACTAAGGCTGCCACATTACCAGAGAGGGTGTCTGCATAGAAAGAGACCGAGCGTGAGTAACAGAGCTTAAAATTTATAGTCTGGGAACAGGTGTTACCAGAAGGCACGACATGACCAACCTGTAAACGGCAAAGTGAATTGTAAGAGCACTGCTGAACAGGTAACAGTAGGGGTCGCCACACCCTCAAATTGTATTTGGCAAAATAAATTAGCGGTATATACATCTACATTTCTAGGACACTGAGTTGCTGCACAAACACAGGGTATTCAGATAAAACAAAGTATGCATACTCCAACATTGCATTTTGTCATAGAGGTAAGGTAATTTTCTGAGCTTTTTGTCAGTGGGTTATTTTCAGTTTCCACAAGGAAATGATGGAACAAGTACCAACAGCCACGGTGAACAGATCACAGCTGCTCACAGCATCATGAAAAAGGTCAAATCAGCCAAGACTGTAAGTCAGAATTATTATAACTTTAAAGCACAAACTGCAGTCATGTACACTGGCCAATTATACTGGTAGTTATTTTGATATATGGTATAGTTTTTCTCTGTGGCTCAGGAGGTAGAGCAGGGCGTCCATTTATCCCAGGGTTGGCTGTTAGATCCCCGTCTCCTCCTGTCCATGTATCAAAGTTCCCTTTACTCTAATCTGTTTATTTAATTATGTTGCTTTAACACCAAATCCCCCCTCCTGAAAATGAATAAGTCTTATATAAATAATGTGTATGTGCTTTAGTTAAAATGTTGATGCTGTATAAATTTAGGTGTGTTTATACATATCTCCACAGTGGCAGAATCACAACATTGAATAAACTTAGAAACTAAAAGCAATGTGAGCAACTCTGAATATTTGAATCTGCAGTGTTTACCTTTCCCATATTGGAAAAGAAGCAGACTTTATTTGCCAGCAGAGAGCTGAACAACACTAAGGCAATCAGCCGCTCACAGGAAGAAGACAGACACCATAGCAACAGCAGAAAGTTTGAGAAGTTGTGAGCTGGGAGCAGCAGCGGCGGCAGCAGCAGTGCTTGTGTTGAGTCGTTGGAGTGGAACAGATATACGTTAATTGGAAGTAAATCTGACAGCTCTGGGGGAGAAATGAGGTATGGCAAAGAAGGGGGGAAGCAACACCATCAGCAGACACCTAGACCCAGGAATGCATTAAGCAGTAAGCTCCCAGATCTGAAGAGGGTACTTCAAACATCTTGTCCTCATTATGTATTTATTGTTTGTATTATAGCCTGTATTTCTCCCCACTTTGTACATCGAGTCTGAGGAAGAAGCAGGGGGTGCACCCAAGGTCTGCATTCACAATTATTTCCAGAGAGGTTTTGTTTAAAAAAAAAAAAAAAAAAATAGTTAAAGTTATTTTGTTTGCCTTAACTTTGAACTTCACAGACGACTGGTGATTCTAATCAGGAACAAACGGAATAGAAGAGTGATGCTTTCAGACAGGAGAAGGACAGGAACGGGGGGCGTGGTGGTGCTGGTAGGTGGGATGGGGAGGCTGGAGCAGGGGAGGGCAGGGACGCTGCCGAATGAAAGGGATGCTTTAGAGTTTTCAGGTCAGACTGGGTGTTTTTGAAGCTGACAGCTTCCCCTGCCATCTGAAAGAGCACGGTGGGAAGTCAGGGGAAAAATATGGGCTATGAAAGATGGAGAGGGGTCTGCATTGAAGCCTGCTGGCAGGAAAGCTGAGATAAAAGAACAGGGAGATAATACAGAAATATTAGAGGTGTGTGTGTCTTATTTAAGGACTATTTATCAGAAAGCAGCTTTCAGTTAATAAATAGTTCTAAAGGCAGCAGTAATTTTCAATAACTTTACTAGAGAGGGAAAAAAAACAGATAAGGCTAGTGTTAGTGAGTGAAGATTAAGATTGTTCTATTAAAGGACTGATTAGCATGATAGATACTTCAATAATAAGACTAAGTCTAATGCCATGTTACTCCTCAAGGCTTTTATGTTCATTACATCCCACAAATCAAAGGTGTCGGTGAACACGCATATACATGCAGCCTTACCAGAAGTGAAGCTAGTCACAAAAATCTAAAGGACACCTCTATCATCCTCTGAGTCAAGAGTTCATCTTCTGGATAGCACAAATTTGCTTAGTTACTTATCAGTACACAGTGAAATGTGCCAAACGTTGGGTGAGCATTCCTATGGAAGCCCAGTTTTCATGTTAAATTATGTTTTAACCTATCTTTAGGACCTGCAGTGGATATCAGGCTGTGCTGTCATTAATCTACTGAGCCCTCTAATCTCTATAAACAGATATCTATGAATGCAGAATCTGTAGACAAGGGACAAGATTTTGGTATCGGAAGCGTTGTGGTTTACGTTTGTAGTCCAAGTAGCATTGACCAATCACGTTTGAGCGGGCTCTGGTTGCATGCAGGTAAACAGTCCGTGTGGAGAGCAAAAGAGGTAGAACGCATTGACAAAATGCAATCTCGGAACCCATTGGCTATCATCTGATGACGACTGAGCTTTTTTTAAATTTATCAACATTAAAATCATCATCAGACGATAGCTGATGGGTTCTGAGATTGCTAATCATACTGTAAACAATGATTGGCGCACGGAAGAGGAAGTCTTGGCCCGGATATCTGTTATCCAAATATCCGCTGACAACACCGGAAGCCCCGAAACGTTGGTCGTTGCCCCCAGAGTCTAAATTGTCATCAGACGATAGCCGATGGGTTCCAAGATTGCTGAGCCATCTGACCTAACTGCATTTAGATCCTACTCTCATTTTCTCTGCTTAGGCTAAACTACTGTGGCTGGCCCCACTGGCTTGATAGGTATCTGAATGCCATGGCCCGATCAGTAGTCCAGCCATCATCCCTGCTTGACTAGCTCCACTACTCTTACAAATAGTTAGTAGTTATAAAATGTTTCCACACCATTCTCTGAACTAGTGTACCTTTACACTGTCCTTGAATCATACCCTCACCCAAGCAAAGAGCAGATTATCAGGCCCTTAACTGGGCCTTATATCGTGTATCTCCTTAGGCTAAGATACAATGGTTGACACAACTGATTGATAGACAGTTTCATCTGACTGTTTGTTGTCCAACCACCATCACTATTTATCTAGTTCCACTAGCCTTACAAATAGCCAATAATTAACAACCCTCTGGTATGAGAAACTATTCCATGCATGAATCATGCCCCTTGACCTGTCTTGTGGACACCCTCTCAATAACTGGTTGAGTTTGGCCCACGACACCAAGACAGCTCAACAATGTGTTCCAGCGTCTCAGAACCACCCCTTTCTTTACCTGCACCCACACACTCAACACAGCCCTCCGAAGCAAGATATATTCACTTCTGTCAACAACATCACCGGGTTACAGCATCAGCTCACAACATGCTAGCAAACAACAACCAGCTAACTCCAAGTTAAACTACCTAGCATGTGACATCACTGTCAGCATGCTGCTTGACCCACCAAACAACAAACCAAATCATTTTCCTCAGCTACTCTCAGCTACACCTAAGCAAGAAAATGAGCATACGCTCCTGCCTAAAACAGCATCAGGTATCACCATCAGCTAACAACATATTAAGCTAACGAGCAATAGCCAGCTAACACTAACCAGATAACATGTTAAACTATAGCCTATGCCTAGATTGTTATATTTCTCTACTTCTTTTAAGTAACCTTTAAAACCTGATTTTGGCAGAGGAAAGAGGAAAGATCAAAAATATTAGAACTCATCCTCTTGGAACCATGAATATTCTCAGCAAACTTCATGGGAATACCACAATTGATTTTTTGAGACAGGCTATCTGTCTATTAGATTGTTATTTCTCAATGCATAAATGTTGGCCTGATGGCACCAGTAGATGAAAGGTGAGGGGGTCACCAGAATAGTTAGGAATCATCCTCTGGGGACCATCACAATCTAAAGCAGATTTGGTTAATGATAATTTCTTATACCCATGACAATATACTTTCCATAACCTTAACTAATTAGTTTTTCTTTTAACCTTGAAGATAATCTTTTCCTAACCTTGTGAAATAGGCATGAAATATTAAATATGCAGTTTTCTTATTCTTGCACATTTAAATTTTACCTTATTTAGATTAACTTTATCTTTTTAGTTTGCACTTAAGAGTAAGATAATATATTAATTTAATTGTGGTGATGATAAAATTGTCTTTTTACTTTAATTCATTATTGTTTGTGATTCATAATGAAGATTAATATTTTCCTGAGCATTTCATTAAATGCAGAATTATTCAATCATACATAAACCTGGCAATCAGAGTGTGGCAGTCAGTATGGGCTGGGAAATATGTTTGTTTTCCTCTGTAATGAACACTCACCGCCCATTGCCTCCCCCTTATCTCACCTCCTGTCACAGGAAATGTGTTCCAGCACAGGTACTTCCCTCATTTACTTCATGTGAATATTTGATAGCAGATATGTAGCGCAGTAGTTTCCCCCTGGTGTTTGTGTTTGTTTAGGTGCCATGTGGTTACACACAAACAAATGCTCCACACATCCAGACAGCACTTGGCAGGTTTGATGTTTCATCCTAAAGCGGGGAAAAATTAGCACTTTGCCCTGTGTCAGAATCTGCCAGCACTCATAAAAATATTTTGTTTGACCTACTTGAATATTAATAGCAACGCTTTATGGCCACAATTTAATAAAAATCCCATTTCCAAAAATGAAATAGATGAAAGAGACATGATAACTGCTGTTGAGAATCATTTTTGGAAAATGAACAAAAACATTGTCTCCATTGTACTATTTAGCTTTCCAGTAATGGATAACAAAACAGTTCTATAAAAGTGCCAAAAGTATAGATACTACATACGAAAAGTATTTGGGTGAAAAAATATAACACAATTTATCAAAAGCACCGGTAAAAGGCATTTAATTGTCTAACAGTGAGTTGTATTCAGCTGTAGGACCAAAGTAATTGGTGAGATGGTGACATCACTACAACCTGTCTGATGGGGCAAGAAACATGAGCAGATCAGACATGTTGTAAACCAGTCAACAGATAATCCATGATGTAAACCACTTTATTTGTAGGCCAAACTGCTTGTGCTTTTTCCCTTGTATTCCCATTTCTGTAATTAACCTGGTGAGTACAACATACTTATTGTTGATAGAAATAATGGCCAAATCTACGAAAATAAATTGTAACAAACCGCAATTATCTTTTAAAATGACTTCTGATTCTCCCCATGGTCCTGCCTGTAGGGGGACCTATCCTGATCTCATATCTCACATCTCATATATGAGATGTCTCATATTTCCATTAAAATGTATTTAAGAAATATGAAGTGCAAATATAGTGTAAATGAATTTGAGACAATTTTTGTTGGAGGTGTTTTTGAACCAATTGACTTCCATGTCAACTCTGTTGCAACTATAACTACTTCTACTACGCTATCTGTTTATCTGGTAAGAAACC
This sequence comes from Macquaria australasica, assembly GCA_005408345.1. Lineage (NCBI taxonomy): Eukaryota > Metazoa > Chordata > Actinopteri > Centrarchiformes > Percichthyidae > Macquaria > Macquaria australasica. The sequence continues at coordinate 1,017,048 of SEMN01000042.1, read as the reverse complement.
TACGTACTTAGATGACTCTACCAGAGAACAATGATGACATCGAGGAAGTCAGTGAAGTTCAGCGTGCTAGCTGTACTCAAATCAAATATGTCTTATTGTATGTCTTCAACTTATCAGGTGTTTGGCTCAAAGGAACTTTAAAAAAAAAACTTCTGAATCTTATGAGCTAGGTAAAGACAGACTTAAAACAAAAGAAAGGAGGGATAGATCACGTTCAAATGTCTACAATCTACAAATGCTGTTGTTCTTTGTATGAGAATACAGCAAGGCTTCTTTTTGTATTTACTGTTTTAATTGTAAGTTAAGCCTCATATGCACTTTATAAGAAGAAAACATTCTGTCTTACAAAATCACACGATTTTGAACTTTTGAAAGGACTTTGACGTAACTATTTTGGAGACTTATTACTGCACAGATAGAGAATGCATCAGATTTGTGTGTCTGCGTGTTAGGGAGGGGGAGAATGAGAGCGAGAAAGTATAACTGTGTGTGTAGGGGAGGCGTCTCCATGTTACAGATAAAAAGAGAAAAGATGATTTGTTTGGGTTTGTGCTGGACTGAAAGGTCAATCTCTCAGCCTCCATTGGCAACAGTGGCTCTTTAGAGGAAAACGGCAAAGGTTGTTAATCAATAGCACTTCAGATTGGTCCCAAAAGTCTGCTGTGAGCCTGGAATAACGTTGCCATTTTGATTACCCCAATGATTAATTAAAACTTATGTATCCTGCAATCAAACTGAGCTTAATCAATACAGAGTGCACCGGCTGCGCCAAGCTCATCTTTCACGCTTTCACTAACAAATATCACATCAAAACTTTCTGCTGTGCACTGCATTCCCTCCCATGCTGCCACAGGTAAACACAGAGCTGCAGAGGGTTTAAGGGCTGTGCTGGTCTACTGCATTAGTAGATGCTGGCTCCAGTATATTCTTATTTACAAATCAAAGAATTAAGTTCTTAAGAATTTAAAGTAGTAAAAAGCTACTAATGCCATGTAGAATCAGTCTGAATTTCAAAAACACTGGTAGAGCCTGTCTCCTACCACAAGTATAAAAAAGCTGCCCCTCGAGTAAAATAGTATAAAGTATTAGTTGTGTCTTACATTGTGACTATGTCAAAGATCTGCATACAGTTTTTAGGCAGTGCATGCTCTTCTTTCCAGCACATACAGTCATCATTTATCATTTCTTTATTACATATATATCAGTTAAGATTTTTGAATCCCCCACAAGTTAAAAATGAATGGAAACTAATAAGACCCAATTAAATGTACTCCCTTTTCTAATGATTTAGAGAAATCTTAACCTAGAATATTCCCACTGAGATTACAATTCCTCCATCAGTTGACAGCAAACAGCCAGGTTTTACTTTAACAAAGGTCTCTGAAAGAGTTGTACTGAAAAGAAACAGAACAGAAATGTCTGTACTACATCCTGCAACATCTCAACTCACTAGGGACATATGCAAGGATCTTGTTTGTGGACTTCAGCTCAGCGTTCAACACCATCTTTTCAGAAGTCTTCTGCTCTAAACTCACCCAGTCCCCACCTGTCAGTGGATCACAAACTTCCTGACAGACAGGAGGCAGCAGGTGAGGCTTGGGAAAATCACATCCAGCACACGGACAATCAGCACTGGTGGCCCTCAGGGATGTCTGCTCTCCCCACTGCTCTTCTGTTTAACTGTTTAACTGTCACTGTTTAACTCCTGAAGATTGCAGACGACATAACGGTCATTGGCCTCATCCGGGACGGTGATGAGTCTGCAGAGGGGAGGTTAAACAGCTGGCCCTCTGCTGCTGTCATAACAACCAGGAGCTGAACAGGGTCAAAACTGTGGCAATGACAGTGGACTTCAGGAGGAGCCCTTCAACACTGTCCCCCATCACCATACTAAACACTGTGTCAGCTGATTGTATAGATACAATTATCAGAAAGACCCAGCAGAGGATGTACTTCCTGTGCCAGCCCAGGAAGTTCAACCTGCCTCAGGAGCTGCTGATCCAATTCTACACTGCAATCATCCAGTCTGTTCTCTGCAGATCCATCACTGTCTGGTTTGGATTGGCCACCAAACAGGACTGGAACAGACTACAGTGGACAGTCAGGACTGCAGAAAAAAATCATTGTGAGTGTGCATTCGGACTTACTTCACAGCTGCTAGAATTATGAGTATTTTTACTTTTTAAATAGGCATTTCTCTGCTTGACTGTGCTCTGTGTGATATGTTTGCGGTGTTAGTAGACTTTAATCTGATTGTAGCCTGTTCTTGTGGTGTCAGTTGACTATAATATAAAAAGTGCCCTGAGATAACTTTGTTATGATATGGCGCTATATAAATAAAACTGAATTGAATTGAATTATAATCTAGTTTAGTCTCCTGATCCAGATATCTCTGTTCTATTGAATTTTAACCATTAGGATTAGTAAATCAGCTAGTCTATTCTTATATTACACTATGTTCTGTTCTGGCCTAGGGTTTGGGCAAGCTAGGAGTTACATGCACCTAGGGTGGTGGTAAACTAATTGTTTTGTGGTAAAACAGTTCAGGATTTTTAGAAATATTGGCTCTTCTCTGATTGAATTGTTTGTTGAGCTTTCAGTGGAAATGAGTTTCTATTTTCAGGCCATCACCACAGGTTCATTATATTACTAATTAACAGGGGATGTGGTTAGCACTTCTGTAGCCAATTTAGCAATCATTGTTTAAAAAGCCATCACTTGTTTGAAGCAGCAGCCTCATCATATGAAGACTCGAGGCATACAAAGACAAAGACTACAGATAAAGTCTTTTGCACAAGAGGAGTGATGTAAGTGTACGCTGATTGGTTGAACACGTGAGCTAATGCAGCACCACAAATGCACCAACAGTTGTAGCTGTTGTTGTTGTATGTCGCGCAGAAGTGTATTACTGGTGGTGCAAATGCACACAGGAAAAAAGCCCTTGAAGGTATATAGTTCTCGGGGGAGCTCCCCAGTTGGCAGTTCCTCTCAGGTAGTCCCCAGAACTTGCTTTGTCTATACTACTCACTTTTTCCTTATCTGAAATGTGTATATTTTCCATCCCAGTACACCACTCTTTTCATAGATACTAAAGACCATGCACCTGCTCACATCACTATCATCACTATCATCTTATCTATCCTGCCCGCTCCACATACACACAACACTTTGTCACAGGGAGTCACCTCCTTGCGATCTCTGGACTTCCTTCTCTCGAAAGGACTTCTCACGAAGACTTGGATCGCAGCCTACTCCTTCACCCACACACCCATACCAGCAGGCAGAGGGGGAGGCACTGGTTCACTAATCTCCCCCAAAATGGATATTTTCTCTCTACTCTCCTCTTTTCTCTTTACACCAAGTCACTTGGCTCTGTTATTCACTCACATGGCTTTTTCTACCACAGCTATGCAGATGACACTCTAGTAATTCTGTCTTTTCCCTGGTCTGAAACCCAGATGGCAGCACGAATCTCTGTGTGTCTGGCTGACATCTGTCAGTGAAAGTCTGCTCACCACCTGAATCTCAACATCGACAAGACTAAGCTGCCCTTCCTTCCAGGGAAGGCATCTCCTGTCCACCGCCTCTTTATTATCATTGAGAACTCTGATGTCCCTGTCTCGGACTGCAAGGAACCTAGGTGTCACACTGGACAACCAGCTGTTGAATGCACTTATTGTAAGTCACTTTGGATAAAAGCGTCAGCTAAATAAATGTAATGTAATGTAATTGTGGCCAACCTGCCCTCCATTCAGGACTTATACATGTCCAGAATCAGGAAACGGGCAGGAACCATCACTGCAGATCCATCACACCCTGGACACAACCTGTTCCAACTTCTCCCCTCTGGTAGGCAAAACAGAACACTGTTCACCAAAACAAGCAGAGACAAGAACAGTTTCTTTCCACAGGCCATCACACTGATGAACAGTAAAATCAGTCATATAGTGTCAATAACCCTGTAACACTAAAACATCCACTTACTTACAAATTATAAATGATATATTTAGTTTAACATACACACTCTTTTTAATGCTGTTCCCTGTATATACTGTATATATGTACACATGCATATACTGTATGTAACTACCCACTTCATGTATATCAATTTAATTCTTTGTTTCTTTGCACTATTTGTGTTGTTTACAATTTACAGAAACATTGACTTGTATATAGACATTGTATGTTATTGGTCATTGTTGCTTTTTATATATAGTTATATATACACGCCTATTTTACTTCTATATAATAGTTCTATGTTTATTTTTTTACCTATCTTTGTTCAGCTTTGTTGTCCTTGTTTTTAGCTGTATTTCTATTTCCATCTCTGTTTCTATTGGAACTGTATGTAACATAGAGAGCAACGAAAAACTGGGGTAAAATTCCTTGTATGTGCACATATACTTGCATACCAATGAAGCTGATTCTGATTCTGAACTAGCATGTGAAATTATTACCAGAAACACACATCTCTAACCATTACAATGTCACGATCACAGCTGTTGTATCAGTTATAACTATATTGTTAATGATCATATGAATAATACAAATCTACATGCTTTGATTTCAGTTTATAGTTAATGAAAGCAATAAATAATAATTTAAACTGACATAGCTGGCTCAAAGAATGAATAATTCAAAGATGCAGATTTTGTCATTGTCATGTACTCATGAACAGCTTGCCTGGGGATACAAACAGTGAGATGTAAAATAAGCAAGTTGCTTTATAAAATACAAACTTGCATTTCAGTTAACATTTGAGAGTTTACCATAATAATTGTTAATTATGCACTAAGTATACAGATTATAAATGTCAATTAATATTGTATATAGATATTGATTGCTAAATAAATTGCAGAAATATATTCTTGAAATGTGTTTTTTTTTCCACCTTGTCACTGTATATTTCCTGTATTTTAGTAGAAAACAGACTCTCATTGATATTTTATCATCTATTCATGTCCATTTAAATGTTTCTACTTGATATGTTCTTGACATATTGAAATTGCTGTATAACTTGTTATAACACCAACATTTAAGGACAACACACAGCAGTGTCTGACATATGTCAAAACACCCACACCCATTGTTTTCTATGCAAGCCCAGTCCCACACACTGTCAGTGTCCTGACATGGATTATTGGGGGTTGATGAATATCAGTTTATTGGGAGTTGATGTACTTCTTCTGAAAACCACCAATTTTATTCAATTATGACTTTGCTCTATTTTCATTCACATTTTGTTGTTTTTTTCTGTATCCAACTTTACTGTTGTGATGATCCAACTTGTCCTATCCTACATCCCTACAAATTATGTTCATTTTGGACTATTCGGCACCATGTGCAGATATTGTAGACAGAATGTATTTTAAAATGTTGGCATTGAACGTTAATGTAAGGTTGATTGTTCAATACCAACATTCTTGTCTGGCAATAGGGTCGGTAATGTCATATAGCCATCTATTCATCCATCCTTTTACTGCTGATTATCCAGGTCCAGGACGTGTTGGCAGCAGGCTAAGTAATGTAGTCCAGACATTGTTCTTCCCAGCCATGTTCTCCAGCTCTTTCTGGGGGATACCCAAACGTTTCCAGCCCAAATGGGATATATAATCCCTCCAGTGTCTTCTGGAGTATAAATATGTCACCTGCAAACACTCTTTGTCCCTTGGCAACACCTAGAGATTTTGTCCATGAAAATCACAAACAGAACCTGTGACATGGCAAAACCCTTTATGGAATACAGAGCTGTAATGTCCCCTTTATGCCCATCATCTTGAAAAATGTATAGCGTACATATGCAGTATGTGCACACAGCGCCAAGTTTAAGGGGGAGACCACAGCATAATAAAGCATTTAATTATAAGTATTTAAGCATTACTATCTGATGATCTTGTAGGACAGCTTCCCAGAGATGATGCGTGATAATTCTGAGGATGACTGGATTAATGGTTAAGAAGGAATGAAATGTGAGAATTCAAAACAGCAGAAAATTCAATGTGGAGGAAGTTGATATCACCAGGAATTCTATGGAAAATTAAATTTTGATTTTACGTGGACCATGTATGTGTGCATTGTGAGTGTGTTGCAGTCTGAGGTCAGTCCTGACCTCCCTTTCAGGCTCCATCCATACCCCACTTATGGTATTCGACGAGTGGCTGGCCTGTCAGCTTGGCCATGGTTGGGTGAGTGCTGCTTAGCAACGGCAGAAAAGGATAGGAAATATTATCCAATCTTTGTTCCCCCCATGGTCTCAAGATAATTATTATTGGATGGTTGTGAGTCAGGTTGAAACTCTGTATGTGGACCAGGTAGCAAAGGTGGCACAGGTTTGCGGTCTATGCACTTTCGGTGTTAGTATGAACAACAGAAATCACATAACATGAAACTTTAAAATGGCAAGAACACATTGCACAACTCTTCTCCAGTACATCATGCTTTATTTGCCATATGTTTCCTGCTATCTTGCCTTCATTAGGCTGGTTTCCAGTTTCCTAGTATACAATTCATTGATCTGTCATGTGACCTATATATATATATATATATATATATATATATATATATATATATATATATATATATATATACATACATACATATATATATTCATGTGAATATGAATAACAATATTTAAATATATGGTATCTAGGATGATTTATTGGTCACTAATATTGAGACTCTCTTTCTGTATTATGTTTTCAGCTCGCGTTCAAGTTCTTACAGATGACCTGTTCGCAGACAGACAAAGACCTGCCTACACACTCAGTCAGAGCAAATAAAACCAAATGACAGTAAGCACATAAGCAGGAGCCTCACTTTCTCCCAGAAATAACAGCCTCCTGTTTGTGTTGAGGTATCAGACGCCATCCATCAAAGGGCGATCTGTTTTTCTATCAATAAAAACGCTCATGCATTTTTCAACATTCAAATACCTTGCAGCTCAAGGGAAGGATGTTGCATTCCTGTCTGTCTACCAGCTCTGCCATAACAAAAGAACGATCCATAAATATTAGAGTGGACAATTCCCAGCCTCCATTTTCACTCATTGCTCTCTCTTGATTTACTGTAGAACTATAGAGTTAGACCATTTCTCTCACAGGGGCTCTGTTGGGTTTTATAAACTCCCTGCCCACCTGCTGTCTGTGACACTTCCCCTGAGGATCAGCCTGCATGTATTTACTGTTAGTTTACTAGCAGGTTATCCATTCAAGAATGTATCTCTGAAATAAGCTACAGTGATTCCCACGGTACACACAGATAGACATGGATATGTTAATAAGTTAAAAAATAAAATCCATCTATATAGCACCCACTATAATCAAATCAGATACAACAAAAGACAAAACAGCAAATGTATCAGTTCAAAACAGTAAGGGAATACATGAATCGAGATGTACTTTATTTTTAACATTGCATATGTATAGACAAAACACTGCAACACAGCCAGCGTTTTTCACATAAATGCTTCGTATTTCTTCTGCACTTATAGGATTAAAAAGTATATCCACTAGGGGGCAGATCAGGTTGAATATTTTCTAGACAACACTGGAATATTTTCATTGAAAACTTCCAGTTTTGAGCTACGTCAACATAATTAAACATGGCAACACTCAAGGAAGACACTCAAGTCTCCAGGAACAGCACCAAGCTATGAGGCAGTTTTGGATTAGTGGCCACAGTCAGAATTGAAAGGTATAATACATTTCCACATTAAAATGTCTAAAAATGACTAGACCTGAGTGAGTTGTGTACTGACATTATCACAAATGTTTCCAACAATGTTCAAATCCAGAGAAATAATTTTCCATAATTTTATTCAGAGTAACGGTGCATTTCATTTGGTCGTCTGTCAATGGCGTCATATCTCCTTTACCCCCTCTTGCTATAACTTCCGGGGAAACACTGAAAACACCAGGAATACAACGTCACACAATTATACTCAGTAACAATAATACAGCATTTTCCTAATTTATTGATATGATATTTCAATATCGATCTGCTTAGTACGATGTGCTGCTGTGACAAGTGGCTCATGCAGCCACCAAGCTAATGAGTACAGTAATGTTATAACATTACAACAACGTTCAACACGCTCATAAAGTTATTTTTAGTATGATTGTTTTGAACAAGGATAACAGCGCTGGGTTACCCCACGATTGAATTCGCCACATAATGTGTGACTAAACGTAACATGAGTAAAACTTTAATACGTTTCCGCTACTTCACAATGTCATCAAACTACATCTTTTGTTATTGTTTTGATTGAGAGACCTCTTGCAGCAGAAATTACATACTATGCATTTAAGGACACCTAACACAAACTGGCCAAAAATACTTTTATTTATTACCCATACATAGTCATTAAAAGATTAACAGCTGAAAAATTATGAATATATTATAGTGTCACAAATTGTGAAATAACTCTTTGTATTATCAAAATCTGATCCATTAGGTTCAATAAAATTTGAAAAGACTTGAATTATTTCCGTGCCATTAGAATGAAGACAAAGGACTGACTCAGATTAAATGGTAATACATGAGAGGCATAACTGGAACCAGGCCTAGCCAGAAGCCGATATTGTAGGAAAACAAATGAGATACGATGACAGTGAAATTTGTGTCAACTTTTACCTGCTGGTGGCACTATATGAAAAGTCAGGGAATCACTAAAACACTGGGGTTCATCCTCTCAGCAACATGGATATCTGAATAAAAGCTCTGGGTCAGACGGCCTGCTATGTGGCTGGCCCAGACTTCCCCCATCCTTTTGTTATGTTTGGCCAGGCCTCCATAGTTTTGGTTAATGTGCAGTGTTATTTGGTTTAACAACTAATCCTCGGAAATGACGACCCTCTTTATATATTGCCGGCCACAAGGTTGAACCAATATGTTTGTTTCCTTGTTGTGGCCGTAACAACTATTGATAGGAAAAGGAAAGCAAACAATACTCTTGTCCAAGTCACTTACTTTGTTGACCCATCCATCCACCCTAGATTCCTCAATACAAAGTTTTTTATTGCTGTGTGACATCATACTTCCCACTTTGCTCCTGACAGACAAGAGTCATAATTCACCGGAGTGCTAGAGGTCTTAATGAACTGTAGCTGTAACTGTAGCTTTTCCTGCTGGAAAGACTGTCTCTGTTAGTTCCATTCAACACTTTAGTATTGTGGATGCAGTGAACGTTGTAATCTCCAACTTATTACACTTTAGACATTGTTGTTGAGTTGTATACCTTGAAATGCACTTTTGCAGCAGGTCTACATATTATGTAGAGTGGAAGATGATAATTTAGAGGCAGACTTGTATTTCAGTGAAGAAAACCTTATACTTGTGTTGACGTTGGAAAACAGTGCAAATAGAAAGTACTTGAGGAAAATACTGTATTGGGCAAGACTTTGAAGCATACGGATGATAAATCACACAGCATTTGTTCTTTGGCTGTTTAGCTACTATGTTTTAAAATGATTCATCTCTGCATATCTGAAAGCTGAGTCGATTTTTTTCTTTGTTTGTTGTGAATTTAATCACTACACAGACACAGTCCTTGTCTCAGCATGACACCTCACTTCAATTCCTGGGTCTGAATTTGCAGATGCAGCCAACATTGTTATGGATCTCCTGTATTTTTTTCAAAGTGATTATGATAAACGGATGTTTCTCCCGCCCGCCCATTTCCAACCTATTCATCACAGGGCCAATAGAATATAAAAGATCACAACAGAGGCTTTTAAAATGCCTCACAATGGAGGCAGCGGCACAGAACTCGTACATTTAGCCTCAAGGGGTTGGTGACAAGGATAACACAAGAGCCAGATATTTATATTCCAACACATACACACATATATATCCCTATCTAATAAGATATCGCACGTCATAGAATATGTCTTCTACCATACAGCCCTGTCCTTTTGCTGATGATGACTTCTGGCTAACTGAATAAATTCCTGTCACATATAGTGAGGACAGGAGAGACAGACATATTCTGCTGCTTGAGATGGTGACGTATGTGCTGGCAAAATGCTGACTGGCCACATACGCACACAAGTACACACACACACACACACACAAACGCAACACTCAGGGTGAAATGCACACATGCTGTAAAATTTGTCATGTATATGAAAGGGGAACAAACAATGACATGAACATGTTCTCACTGAAGGCAACCAGCAGGGTTACATGCTGCATGTTACATGGTTCTTACTCTTGGATGTCATTTCATGTAAGCAAAATGCACAAGGAGGTGTCCTGATAAAAGAAAACGTGTTTCTTCTCTATGTTTGGCCACCACTATCTAATATGGGTTTATAAATTGTAACTAATAGCTGTATTAACAGTTAATGAATCATTTATTAGTGCTTTATAGATCAGCTATGAGCTATTAAAATCCAACATACCAGGTTGTGAAAAGTCTCTGGCTGTTCTTTATTGTCCCCCAGCATAACACTTGTTTTTTGTCTTTTTCGCTCTTTAATTCATCAGGTCTGGTTTGGGTGTCAAAAGGACTACAAATAAATGTTACCTAAAATGTGATGAAGTCTTTTGAAGCAACCACCAAAGTCAGTGGGATTTGTCCTCTGGGGACATGAATGTGTACAAAATTTCCTGGCAATCTATCTAATGAGATATTGAGCTATTTCAGTATAGATGTGCTAGCCTGGCTAAAAGGTTTACATCAGCTGGCCAAGTCAATGCATTCCATCTTGTGTCTGGTGTCTCATGTCTTTAAACAACACCACTAGCATTCCATAACCATAACCATGTGCTTTGAGTTGCCTAAACAGAACATAGAAATGTTAATCCTACACTATGTGGCCTCCACTCTTCTGGTTTCAGGCTTTCCACCAGATTTTGGAACCTGGCTCCAGGGATTTGCTCTCATTCAGCCACGAGAGCATGAGTGAGGTATAACACTGATGTTGGGCGATAAGGCCAACTCACAGTCTGCGTTCCAGTTCATTCCAAAGGTGTTGGATGGGGTTGAGGTCAGAGCTCTGTGCAAGCTGGTGAAGTTTCTTTATGGAGCTGGCTTTGCGTACAGTCAAGTTGTGGGCATTGTCAAGTTGAAACAGGAAAGTGCCAAGACAAACTGTTGAATCTTTTGAAGCAGTCAGAATTTTTCTTTTCATTCAGATGCTCAGAAGAGGTTTTGACAAGGAAACACCTTCAGAACAGCAGTAAGTGTTGTTAAACAACCTTCCAGGTTTATTTATTTTTCGGGAAATTGGATGGTTAGCTCTGTGACTCAAATGAAATGGTAATACATGAAAGGCATTACTGGAACCAGGACTAGCCAGAAGCTTATATTGTAGGAAATCAAATGAAATACGATGACAGTGAATGATTTGCAGATACTATCATTTTGGAAAAACTTCTTGCAGCATTATGTTTCTTAAATGTATTTTCTATATTTGTATAGAAATGCAATTTTTAGGAGACAGTTGCTGAAAGAGTAGACCTTTTACGTGAAATACTAATGTGTAGTGTTTGAATCTAGGAAGGTGCAAGCTGTTTACTGTCCATCCATGGCTTTATAAGCTGAAGAGAGGAAAACTATGAAAAGCGCATAGTTCAGTTTAGGCTGATGTGTATTTTTAACAAACATAAATATTTGACACACTGAATGCAGGGAGAATATTTTCCTTTCAGTGCTATATAGGCTAATAAATAATGTCAGTGCGAATGACAGGTGAACTTAGTTGTACTCAAGTGTAAGAAATGCTAAATCTTTTTTATCCAAGGAAAATTATTCATGTCACTTTTCACTTTCAGATGAGAAATACTGCAGACGAGGTTGTTTTATTCTTTGAATAAAACACAGAGCTGCTCTGAAACACAGGCCCATAAAGGAGAAGCATCCATTTGGTGTGTGTTCATAATCACTGTCAGACGGCTGTGACCAGATGGCAGAGATGCTACTTTGGACAAACTCCAGAGCCACTTCTGTTCTCTGAGGAGATTTCTCTGTGAAATCTAACCTTGAATCTGCCAAAGAATTTTCCCAATATCCGCATATGCCCACAAAAAGTTGCTGCAGGCTTTGTTGTTATGCTTTCAGGATCAGATTCTCTCAAGTGAAAGTCATTCACCTTCAGTGATCAGCTTGAATGCCTGCCATCAAGTCACCACAGGGCTTCTGTGGACCTGGAGAGGAGTCCAGAAAGCATGCGCTTCACACAACACATAAAGCATCGGAAAGAATGAGGAATACATTCAGCTGGAGATTGCTGACTTTCAGAGAGCAGGGTTTTTGAACAGTTTCCTCCCAAACTTCACCCACTTGTCATCTCATAAGTTATATATCCTAAAATTGCTCCAATCTCCAAGCCAGTTTTACACTCCAACAGAATTTCATCTGCTCTGAATGGGGATAAAAAAATCTTCAAAATCAAAAAGGCTTTTCTCAAAGGCGAGTTAAGTCAAGGCTGTGTGGGATGACTTAGTATTTTGATGACGCTGAGCACTCTAAGTGACGTCGTGACGGGGTTTCATGCCTGTCCTACAGAGTCCTTGATTAAAAGTGCCGGGAGAAAGCAATAACAGCAAAGCTGTGCTCTAGCATTAACCCCTCTGAATTAGAGGGGAGCAGACAGAGACAGAGGAGACAGAAGGCATATTGTCGCATGCAGCCATGTTTAGCATTCAAACAGCCTTTCTGTGACAACTGTTCAACCCTCAGCCTGCCCAAATGTGTTGGCTCTGTTAAATATACATTTGGTTTGCAAAAGTATTGAAATGAAAGAATGTGACATATTTACCACATATTTGCGGGAGGTTCACGTCACACAAGCCTCTTTAAGACATGCACGTTCAAGCCTGTCTCCTAAAAACACACACACACACACACACACACACACACACACACACACACACACCGATCAGCCATAACATTATGACCACCTGACTCGTTGAGGCATGGACTCCACTAGATCTCTGAAGGTGTGCTGTGGTATCTGGCACCAAGACGTTAGCAGCAGATCCTTTAAGTCCTGTAAGTTGCGAGGTGGGGCCTCCATGGATCAGACTTGTTCGTCCAGCACATCCCACAGATGCTTGATTGGATTGAGATCTGGGGACTTTGGAGGCCAAGTCAACACCTTGAACTTGTTGTCATGTTCCTCAAATCATTCCTGAACTATTTTCCCATTAGGAAATACCGTTTCCATGAAGGGGTGTACTTGGTCTGCAACAATATTTAGGTAGGTGGTACGTGTCAAAGTAACATCCACATGAATGGCAGGACCCAAGGTTTCCCAGCAGAACATTGCTTGCCTTCTTCCTATAGTGCATCCTGGTGCCATGTCTTCCCCAGGTAACACCCGGTCATCCACATGATGTAAAAGAAAACGTGATTCATCAGACCAGGCCTCCTTCTTCCATTGCTCCGTGGTCCAGATCTGATGCTCACGTGCCCATTGTAGGCGCTTTCGGCGGTGGACAGGGGTCAGCATGGGCACCCTGACCGGTCTGCGGCTACGCAGCCCCATACGCAACAAACTGCAATGCACTGTGTGACCTTTTTATCAGAACCAGCATTAAGCTTTTCAGCAATTTGATCTACAGTAGTTCTTCTGTTGAATCGGACCACATGGCCCTGTCGCCAGTACACCAGATTTCCTTGGACCACTTTTGGTAGGTACTGACCACTGCAGACCGGGAATACCCTACAAGAGCTGCAGTTTTGGAGATGCTCTGACCCAGTCGCCTAGCCATCACAATTTGGCTTTCGCTCACATCCTTGCACTTGCCCATTTTTCCTGCTTCTAACACATCAACTTCGAGGACATAAGTGGTCAGTGGTCATAATGTTATGGCTGATCGTGTGTATATATATATATATATATATATATATATATACACACGTGTGTGTGTGTGTGTACATATAATAATAACTTTTATTTAGCACCTTTCAAAACATAGTTACAAAGTGCTACACAAATAATACAATAATACAACCCCCATAACAGAAGAAGAATGTTAATGCTAAAAAGCAAGCTCATAAAAATGAGTTTGTGATAGTGATTTGAAAGAAATCATTGTGGTTGCAAGATGAATTTCAACAGGGGGACTATTCCAGAGTTTTGGGGCCCTGACAACAAAAGCACAGTCTCCTTTAGTTTTAAGTTTAGATCAGGGGACTGTTAGAAAGGTTTGTGAAATCTGAGGTTGCGTGCGGGTAGATAGGGGCATAAAAGTTCACAGATGTATGCTGGAGCATAAAGTGCTTTAAAAGTAATGAGTAAAACCTTAAAATCAATCCTGAAGTTAACTGGAAGCCAGTGAAAAGAGGCTAAAATGGGGGTTATGTGATCTTTTTTGTTTGATTCAGTTAACAGTCTGGCTGCAGCATTTTGTATAATTTGAAGGCGTAAGCATGCTTTACTGTTTAGGCAGGTAAAGAGTGAATTACAATAACCAATTCTTTAGAAGATAAACCAATGAATAACTTTCTTTATGTCAGAAAATGATAGAAATGATCTGAATTTTGAAACCATACGAAGTTGATAAAAACAGGACTGACCTACCTTCTTGACATGGTGATTGAAAGTTAAATTGGAATCAAAGATAACTCCTACATTTCTGGCATTAGAAGGCGCTAGGTTAACAAATGTGTCATTGAAATGTGATGTGTCTAATGACCCGAATTAATAAATTTTCTTCCTTGAGTTGGAGGTAGTTATTAGACATCCAGCATTTGATATCCTTTAGACAGGTCTTTAAAGAAGTCAGGCTGCTGGGGGATCCTGGTTTCACAGACATAAAGTTGTGTGTCATTGGCATAGCAATGAAAAGAGATCTTATGATTGTATATTAATCTGCCAAGTGGAAGCATGTAAACTGTCAGTTTGAGAGATAAGAGATAAACCACTCAAGAGCGGTGCCTGCAACTCCTATGATGTCCTTTAGACTCAATTCAATTCAGTTTTATTTATATAGCGCCATATCATAACAAAGTTATCTCAGGGCACTTTTTCGAATAGAGCAGGTCTAGACCGACTCTTTATATTTACAGAGACCCAACAGTTCCCACCATGAGCAAGCACTATGCGACAGTGGCAAGGAAAAACTCCCTTTTAACAGGTAGAAACCTCGAGCAGAACCAGGCTCAAGGTGGGCGGTCATCTGCCTCGACCGGTTGGGTTGAAGGGGGGGAGCGGGAGAGAGAGAGCAGGAGGAAAGAGAACATACAGCAGCACAATACAGTTCCACATAGGGATAGATATGGTAATGGCATTGATGTTAACACCAACAGAAACAACACTAAGAGCAACACTATAATAGCAATACTAATAACAAGAGCAACAACAGCAATAGCAGCAGCGGGTGCAGAGCAGGAGCACGGGGGCAGCAGGTGGCCGCAACCACAGATCCAGACTCAACAGCTCCGGAGGCAGAAATACCTGCAGAAAGCAACAGAAGGGGAGAGAGAGAGAGAGAGGAGAGAAAGCACACAACTACGGGAAGAAGTTGAATTAATAACAAGCATTGATGGGATATGAGGGCGTACAGATGGAGAGGAAGAGGAGGAGAAAGGAGCTCAGTGCATCATAGGAAGTCCCCGGCAGTCTAGGCCTATAGCAGCATAACTAAGGGGTGGCTCAGGGGTCACCTGAGTCAGCCCTACTATAAGCTTTATCAAAGAGGAAAGTCTTAAGCCTACTCTTAAATGTGAGGAGGTTGTCCGCCTCCCGTACACAAACTGGGATCTGGTTCCACAGGAGAGGAGCTTGATAGCTGAAGGCTCTGGCTCCCATTCTACTTTTAGAGACTCTAGGAACCACAAGGAACCCTGCATTCTGGGAGCGCAGTGCTCTAGTGGGGTAATAGGGTACTATGAGCTCTTTAAGATATGATGGTGCCTGACCATTTAGGGCTTTGAAGGTGAGGAGAAGGATTTTAAATTCTATTCTGGATTTTACAGGGAGCCAGTGTAGAGAAGCTAATATTGGAGAAATATGATCTCTTTTCTGGTTCTTGTCAGTAAACGTGCCGCAGCATTCTGAATCAGCTGGAGAGTCTTAAGGGATTTATTGGGGCAGCCTGATAATAGAGAGTTGCAATAGTCCAGCCTAGACGTAACAAATGCATGGACTAGTTTTTCTGCATCTTTTTGAGATAGGATGTGCCTGATTTTTGCAATGTTACGTAAGTGAAAAAAGGCAGTTCTTGAAGTTTGTTTTATGTGGGAGTTAAAGGACATATCCTGATCAAAGATAACTCCAAGATTCCTTACGGTTTCGCTGGAGGCCAGGGCAATGCCATCTAGAGAAACTATATCTTTAGATAATGTGTTTCGAAGGTGTTCGGGGCCAAGTACAATAACTTCGGTTTTGTCTGAGTTTAACATCAGAAAATTGCAGGTCATCCAGGTTTTTATGTCCTTAAGGCATGCTTGAAGTTTAGCTAATTGATTGGTTTCATCTGGCTTGATCGATAAATATAATTGGGTATCATCTGCATAACAATGAAAATTTATGGAGTGCTTCCTAATAATATTGCCTAAAGGAAACATATATAAGGTGAATAGAATTGGTCCAAGCACAGAACCTTGTGGAACTCCGTGACTAACTTTGGCGTGCATAGAGGATTCATCATTAACGTGTACAAACTGATATCGATCTGATAAATAGGATTTAAACCAGCTTAGTGCAGTACCTTTAATGCCAATTAAATGTTCTAGTCTCTGTAATAGAATGTGATGGTCAATGGTATCGAATGCAGCACTAAGATCTAGTAAGACAAGTACAGAGACAAGTCCTTTGTCGGATGTAATTAGAAGGTCATTTGTAACTTTCACCAGTGCTGTCTCTGTGCTATGATGCACTCTAAATCCTGACTGAAAATCCTCAAACAGCTTGTTGTTGTGTAGAAAGTCACACAACTGATTGGCGACTGCTTTCTCAAGAATCTTAGAGAGAAAAGGAGGGTTAGAAATAGGTCTATAATTTGACAAAATCCCTGGATCAAGAGTGGGCTTTTTAAGAAGAGGCTTAATTACAGCTACTTTAAAGGACTGTGGCACATAGCCTTTTAATAAGGACAGATTGATCATATCTAGTAAATAAGTGCTAACTAAGGGTAAAATTTCTTTAAGCAGCCTAGTTGGGATGAGGTCTAAGAGACACGTTGATGGCTAGGTGAGGAAATCATGGAAGTTAATTGATTAAGGTTGATGGGAGAAAAGCAGTCTAAATGTACAGGTTTTACAGTTGTTTCTAAGGTTCCTGTTTTTGAAGATAAGTCAGTACCAACTGAGGGCAGGAGGTGCTGAATTTTGTCTCTAATAGTTAGAATTTTATCATTAAAGAAGCTCAAAGTCATTACTACTGAGGTCTATAGGAATACATGGCTCAACAGAGCTGTGACTCTGTCAGCCTGGCTACAGTGCTGAACAGAAACCTGGGGTTGTTCTTATTTTCCTCTATTAATGATGAGTAGTAGGCTGCTCTGGCATTACGGAGGGCCTTCCTATAAATTTTAAGACTAACTTGCCAGGCTAAACGTGATTCTTCCAGATTGGTGGAACGCCATTTCCTTTCAAGTTTTCACGATGTTTGTTTTAATTTGCGGGTTTGCGGGTTATACCATGGAGCTAACCTCCTCTGTTTTATTATTTTCTTTTTTAGAGGGGCGATAGAGTCGAGTGTTATTCGTAGTGAGCCTGCAGCACTATCAACAAGATGATCAATTTGGGAGGGACTAAAGGTAGCATAGGAGTCATCTATTACATTGAGACATGGAACTGAATTAAATGCCGATGGAATCACTTCCTTAAATGTAGCTACAGCACTATCAGATAGACATCTAGTGTAGGAATGTTTGCCCAATGGCGTGCAGTCCAGCAATAGGAATTCAAAAGTTAATAAAAAATGGTCTGATAAAAAAGAATTCTGTGGAAAGGCTATTAGATGTTCAATTTCAATGCCATAAACAAGAACAAGGTCGAGGGTGTGTAGTGTCTCGTCAGATCTGTTAGTGTCATGTTATGTTTGTCAGTTTCATGTCATGTTCACTTGCGTCTAGTCTCGTTCAGTACTTCCTGTTTTATTTTGGTATGTTCCTTTTTGTGTCAGTCTGACTCCTGTCTTTGTTGGTTTCCCCGTGGTGGTGATTGTCTACTCCGCCCCTGATTAGATTCACCTGTGTTCACTCTCCTCGTGTGTGTATTTATGGTCACCGTTTTCCCTTGTCCTGTGCCAGTTCGTCTTGTCCTGTCCTTGTGTCAGATCTACCCCAAGCGAGCCCGCGTACTTCTTCAGGTTTTGTGTTCATTTGTACTTTGGAAATATTCTTGCCGTATTTGAACTGTTTGGATTCGTTTTTTTGGTTTTTGTATATTCCGCTAGTGAGCGTGATTTTTGTATTGTTTTTGGATTATCCTCTTGCGAGCGTTTTTTTGTTATTACTTTGTTTACATCAGTAAAGGATTATTTCATTCTGAAAGTCTGGTTTCAGAGTTGTGCATTTGAGTCCGTGTTCCTGTGTCTAAGTTCTTAACAGAACGAACTGGCCAACTATGGACTCAGCCAGCTCCCAGACTTTCCAGTCTGCTCTCTCTGCACAAGGGACCGTGCTTCAGCAGCATGATGTGCAGTTAAGCTCCGTTAATCAGGGGGTACAGCATCTCACTGAAAGCCAGAGAGATTTTCAGGCGTCAGTATCCTCTCAAGTAAATTACCTGGCTGACCAGTTACATCAGGTGTTGGCTCGGTTGGAAGGTCCCGCCGCGGCAACGGCGACGTGGGAGGATCCGGTCGTATCCTCTTCAAGTGGGTTAGTTCCATCTCTGCGCTTGGCAACTCCCGAAAAGTTTTCGGGAGAGTCGGGAGACTGCCGTACCTTTTTGGTTCAATGTGAGATACATTTTGTGCAGAATCCGGCTGCCTTTGTCTCAGAGCGAGCAAAGGTGGCCTTTATGATCTCACTCTTAACAGGTAGAGCGGCGGCTTGGGCTACCGCTGAATGGGCCCGCGACTCGCCTGCATGTCAGTCCGGCACATTATTTAAGGACACATTAAGCAGAATCTTCGACCACACTTCACCCGCCAGGGAGGCTTCCAGGGCGTTAATGCAGATTAAGCAGAGGCATCGGCAAGTGGTGGACTACGCTATCGACTTTCGGACATTAGCTGCCAATAGTGGATGGAACACGACCGCGTTAATAGATGCCTTCATGAATGGACTTTCTGAAGCCATCAAGGATAATTTGGCACCATTAGACATGCCACAGGACTTAGAGACCCTCATTTCCATGGCCATTCGGATAGATAATCGGCTTCGCGAGAGAGAAAGGGAACGGCGTCAAACGGTCGTTTCTCTCTCACACCAGCAGGGACGTTCTCCCAAGGTTCGGTCTGCAGATACCACGTCATTCTCTCCCTGGGAATTCAATCGAGCAGCGCCCCCCCGTGCACCGGAGGAATCGATGCAGTTGGACAGAGTCAGAGTTTCTCCGGAGGAGAGACGGCGTCGCCGACGGGAGAGATGCTGCTTTTATTGTGGACAACCGGACCATCAACTGGCTCACTGTCCAGGAAGAAATCAAGTTCGGGTGAGTACGGTTTCATCTACTTCCTACTCGCGATCCTCGACTCTGGTAACTTTATGTCTAGGCAGTCAAACGCTGCCTTTAAAGGCATTAATAGACTCAGGGGCTGATGTGAACCTGATGGACTGGGGGTTAGTCAGACGTCACCGTATCAAGACGGTACCAGTAATTCCCTCACTAAACGCTAGTGCCTTGGACGGGCAGTTACTGTTTAAGGTAACTCAGCGCACGGAACCTCTTAGAGTTACTATAAACAGTGATCATTCGGAGATCATCCAGTTTCATCTGTTTCATTCAGCACATCATCCTCTCATTCTGGGGTACCCCTGGCTAAAGAGACATAACCCCCACATTGATTGGCAAGTGGGAAAAATCGTGGGATGGGCCAAGGAATGTGCAGGTTCCTGCCACGTCCCTAAAGTTCCGCAGATAGGCGGCACTGACACATGTAGTTCTAAAATTAGCGTTAAAGATGTTGATTACCCTGACTTGTCTAAAGTACCCGGTTGCTACCACGATCTGAAAGAGGTATTCAACAAGACCAAAGCCCTGTCACTTCCCCCTCATCGTCAGGGGGATTGTGCCATAGATTTGGTACCAGGCGCTCCCCTGCCCAAGGGGCGGCTGTATGCCATTTCAGGTCCTGAGAGAAAGGCCATGGACGATTACATTTCAACGTCCCTCAAAGCGGGGATCATTCGTCCCTCATCTTCCCCCGTGGGAGCGGGGGTTTTTTTTGTAGGGAAAAAAGATGGATCTCTCAGACCCTGTATTGATTATAGCCCACTAAACGAGATGACGATTAAGAATAGGTATCCATTGCCATTAATAGCTTCCGCTTTTGAACTTCTCCAGTCTGCAAAGGTGTTTACCAAGCTAGATCTCAGAAATGCCTACCATCTGGTCAGGATCAGGGAAGGTGATGAGTGGAAGACGGGTTTCAACACACCCACAGGTCATTATGAATACCTGGTAATGCCGTTTGGACTGTGCAATGCACCAGCAGTGTTCCAGGGACTAGTGAATGAGGTGTTAAGAGACTTTTTGAATATTTTTGTTTTTGTTTACCTCGATGATATCTTGATTTTTTCACCAGATATCGACTCTCATGAAGGTCATGTCCGACAGGTATTACAGAGACTGTTAAAGCATCAACTGTATGTCAAAGCTGAGAAATGTGAATTTCATGAGTCATCTGTGTCATTTTTGGGATACATTATTTCTGCGAACCAGGTGCAGATGGATCCGGCCAAGGTTAGTGCAGTAGCAGATTGGCCAGCCCCTAACAATCGGAAACGGGTTCAACAATTCCTGGGGTTTGCCAACTTCTACAGAAGATTCATTCGGGGTTTTAGTTCAGTGGCCGCTCCTTTGCATGCACTCACCTCTGTCAAAGTACCGTTTCAGTGGACCCCCGCAGCCGAAAAGTCTTTCCAGGAACTCAAGAATCGGTTCGCCACCGCTCCAGTCCTCTCCGTGCCGGATCCCCAACGGCAGTTCGTGGTCGAGGTCGACGCTTCAAACGAGGGCATTGGCGCAGTGCTGTCACAACGGTCCTGTAAAGATGATCGGATTCATCCCTGCGCCTACCTTTCACGTAAGTTGACCTCGGCCGAAAAGAATTATGATGTGGGGGATAAGGAGTTGCTAGCAGTAAAAACGGCACTAGAGGAATGGAGACATTTGTTGGAGGGGGCGGAGCATCCATTCATAGTCTGGACTGACCACAAGAACCTAGAGTATCTACGCAAGGCCAAGAGACTTAATTCTCGCCAGGCCAGATGGTCTTTGTTTTTTAACCGTTTCCAGTTCTCCATCTCTTTTCGACCTGGATCCCAGAATGGGAAACCAGATGCTCTTTCCCGGCTGTATGATCCGGAGCCAATTGCCAAAGAACCTAAGACTATCCTCCCACTGAATCGTGTGGTTGGAGCAGTGACTTGGCAAATAGAATCAGACGTGAAGCGGGCTGTGGGGAGCCCAGCACCTGATGAGTGTCCATGTAACCGTTTGTTTGTTCCTGTGTCCTTACGCTCTAAGGTAATCCACTGGGCTCACACGTCCAGACTCACGTGTCACCCGGGGGTCGCACGAACAATGTTTGTGATTAAGCAGCGGTTCTGGTGGCCGGCTATGGGGAAGGATGTAGCGGAGTATGTGGCGGCCTGTCCGGTGTGCGCCCGCAGTAAGTCTCTTCCTCGGGCCCATATGGGGTTACTGCACCCGCTACCCATTCCACAACGACCATGGTCCCACATTTCCCTGGATTTTGTGACCGGGCTACCGCCGTCCAAGGGGAACACGACCATTCTGACGGTAGTCGATCGCTTCACAAAGATGACACACTTCATTCCGCTGACTAAGCTACCTTCGGCTAAAGAGACCGCCAAGGTCTTGTTAAAGCAGGTTATCAGGATCCATGGATTCCCAGTGGACATTGTTTCGGACCAGGGCCCTCAATTCATATCCCGGTTTTGGAAGGAGTTCTGTCAGTTAATCGGCGCCACCGTCAGCCTGTCCTCCGGGCACCACCCCCAGTCGAATGGTCAGACGGAACGGTTGAATCAAGAACTAGAGACTGGGTTGCGGTGTATGATTGCGCAAAACCAGACAACTTGGAGTGACCACCTCATCTGGGTGGAATACGCCCATAATACATTACTCACAGCAGCTACGGGGCTATCTCCTTTTCAGTGTGCCTATGGTTACCAACCACCTCTGTTCCTGGACGTAGAAAAGGAGGTCACGGTTCCTTCGGCTCACGCCTTGGTCAGACGTTGTCGGCGGATCTGGGCCGGGGCACGGCGGGTACTCCTCCGAGGCTCGTCCCGGATGAAGGCAGCAGCTGACAGGCACCGAAGACCGGCTCCGCAGTATCAACCAGGGCAGAGGGTATGGTTGGCCACCAAGGACCTACCACTTCATGTTCACTCCAGGAAATTGGCTCCACGTTTTGTGGGGCCATTTCCTGTGTCAAAAGTTATTAATCCTGTATCTGTTCGTCTTAGACTTCCCAGGTCTTTGAAGGTGCATCCCACGTTTCACGTCAGCAGAATTAAACCAGTCAAAGAGAGTGCCTTAATGCCCGCCTCCGACCTCCCACCACCCACCCGGCTCATCGATGGCGGTCCGGTGTACACGGTGAAGAAGCTCCTGGCAGTGCGCACCCGAGGTCGAGGACGGCAGTTCCTGGTCGACTGGAAGGGGTACGGGCCAGAAGAATGTTCTTGGATCCCATCACGCTTCATCATGGATCAGGATCTAATTAAAGACTTTTATATGCGTCATCCGGGGGTTGCTGGGCCGTCAGGTGTCGGCCCTAAGGGGGGGGGGGGGTACTGTAGTGTCTCGTCAGATCTGTTAGTGTCATGTTATGTTTGTCAGTTTCATGTCATGTTCACTTGCGTCTAGTCTCGTTCAGTACTTCCTGTTTTATTTTGGTATGTTCCTTTTTGTGTCAGTCTGACTCCTGTCTTTGTTGGTTTCCCCGTTGTGGTGATTGTCTACTCCGCCCCTGATTAGATTCACCTGTGTTCACTCTCCTCGTGTGTGTATTTATGGTCACCGTTTTCCCTTGTCCTGTGCCAGTTCGTCTTGTCCTGTCCTTGTGTCAGATCTACCCCATGCGAGCCCGCGTACTTCTTCAGGTTTTGTGTTCATTTGTACTTTGGAAATATTCTTGCCGTATTTGAACTGTTTGGATTCGTTTTTTTGGTTTTTGTATATTCCGCTAGTGAGCGTGATTTTTGTATTGTTTTTGGATTATCCTCTTGCGAGCGTTTTTTTGTTATTACTTTGTTTACATCAGTAAAGGATTATTTCATTCTGAAAGTCTGGTTTCAGAGTTGTGCATTTGAGTCCGTGTTCCTGTGTCTAAGTTCTTAACAGGGTGTGGTTAAAACAGTGAGTGGGTTTATGTACACTCTGACAGAAGCCAATCGAATCTAATAATGAGATAAACGCAGCACTAAGGCTATCATTTTCTACATCCACATGAATTTTAAAATCACCTACAATAATTATTTTATCTGTTTTAAGGACTAAACCTGATAAGAACTCTGAGAATTCAGATAAAAGTACGAGTACGGTCCAGGAGCTCGGTACTCTATAACAAATAGAATCGGCTGTAGTGTTTTCCAGGTTGGGTGTGAAAGGCTAAGAACAAGGCTTTCGAACGAGTTATAATTTAGTTTAGGTTTAGGTTTGATTAATAGGCTTGAGTCGAAGATGGCTGCAACTCCACCTCCTCAGCCTGTGCCTCGAGGAATGTGAGTATTAATGTGACTGGGGGTAGTGAGAGAGAACATATTTCTCCAATATTAGCTTCTCTGCACTGGCTCCCTGTAAAATCCAGAATAGAATTTAAAATCCTTCTCCTCACCTTCAAAGCCCTAAATGGTCAGGCACCATCATATCAGCACTGCGCTCCCAGAATGCAGGGTTCCTTGTGGTTCCTAGAGTCTCTAAAAGTAGAATGGGAGCCAGAGCCTTCAGCTATCAAGCTCCTCTCCTGTGGAACCAGATCCCAGTTTGTGTACGGGAGGCGGACAACCTCCTCACATTTAAGAGTAGGCTTAAGACTTTCCTCTTTGATAAAGCTTATAGGGCTGACTCAGGTGACCCCTGAGCCACCCCTTAGTTATGCTGCTATAGGCCTAGACTGCCGGGGGACTTCCTATGATGCACTGAGCTCCTTTCTCCTCCTCTTCCTCTCCATCTGTACGCCCTCATATCCCATCAATGCTTGTTATTAATTCAACTTCTTCCCGTAGTTGTGTGCTTTCTCTCCTCTCTCTCTCTCCCTCCACTTCTGTTGCTTTCTGCAGGTGTTTCTGCCTCTGGAGCTGTGGAGGTCTGGGTCTGTGGTTGCTGCCGCCTGCTGCCCCGTGCTCCTGCTCTGCACCCGCTGATGCTATTGCTGTTGTTGCTGTTATTAGTATTGCTATTATAATGTTGCTCTTAGTGTTGTTTCTGTTGGTGTTAACATCAATGCCATTACCATATCTATGCTGTATTGAGCTGCTGTATGTTCTCTTTCCTCCTGCTCTCTCTCCCGCTCCCCCCCTCCCCCTTCAACCCAACCGGTCGAGGCAGATGACCGCCCACCTTGAGCCTGGTTCTGCTCGAGGTTTCTACCTGTTAAAAGGGAGTTTTTCCTTGCCACTGTCGCATAGTGCTTGCTCATGGTGGGAACTGTTGGGTCTCTGTAAATATAAAGAGTCGGTCTAGACCTGCTCTATTCGAAAAAGTGCCCTGAGATAACTTTGTTATGATATGGCGCTATATAAATAAAACTGAATTGAATTGAATGGTGGATTCATTTAGGCTAACATATTCATCGTGACACAGCCAGGTTTCAGTAAGACAAAATAAATCAATATTATGATCTGATATTAGATCGTTTACTAGAACAGCTTTAGATGAGAGAGATCTGATGTTTAAGAGTCCACATTTAATTCTCCTATTTTGTTGTACTGTTGCAGTGGAGGTTTTACTTTTTATTAGGTTTTTATGTGTAACTCCTCTTCTGTTTACTTTGGATTTAAATAATTTAAGTGGTCGGGGGGCAGACAACCTCTCTGTGGAGTTTAGGGTGGGTAACTGCTCTAATGGAAGCGCAGAGAAGCGTGTAGGACTGCAACTCTGCCTCCTGGTCTGGACCACAGACTGTATTAAGTCTATGGTCTGAACTCTGAGCTGTCATGGCTTTGGGCCACTAATAAATTCGGCCAGATTTCTAGATATGAGAGCGGCTCCATCCAAAGTGGGATGAATGCCATCTCTCCTAATCAGACCAGGTCTTCTCCAGAAAGTCCGCCAATTATCTACAAAGCCCACATCATTACCTGGACACCAGCGGTTGAATGATGACATGCGGCTATACATGTCATCGCTAGTAAGATTAGGTAGGGGCCCAGAGAAAACTACGGAGTCCGACATTGTCTTTGCATATGTACACACCGACTCAACATTAATTTTCGTGACCTCCGATTGGCGCAATCGGCTGTCATTACCGCCGACGTGAATAACAATCTTAGCATATTTACGTTTATCCTTAGCCAGCAGTTTTAAATAGGATTCAACGTCGCCCGCTCTGGCCCCTGGGATGCATTTGACTATGGTCGCTGGTGTCGCTAATTTCACGTTTCGCAAAATGGAGCTGCCAATAATCAGAGTTGGTTTCTCAGCGGGTGTGTCGCTGAGTGGAGAGAACCTGTTAGAAATGTAAACGGGTCGGTGGTGAACCGTGGGCTTTGGTTTAGGGTTATGCTTCTTTCGGACAGTCACCCAGCCTCCCTGGCTTCCCGGCTGCTCGGGAGTTGCCGGGAGACGGCTAGCAGAAGCTACCTCTGGTCGGCTCGCACCGGCTAGGGGCTGGCTAGCTACAGCTGACTGACTCTCCATGGTGCGGAGCCGCGACTCTAACTCACTGAGCCTCGCCTCAAACACAGTGAATAAACTACATTTGTTACACGTACCATTATCACTAAAGGAGGCAGAGGAGTAACTAAACATCTGACACACCGAGCAAGAGAGAGCAGGAGAGGGAGAAGGAGAGAGAGACGCCATCGCTAACTTAGCTAAAGTAGCAACTAACTACCGTGTAAACAACTGTGGGATTAGCGGAAAGTCGCTAACAGGAGACAGATATGAGTGGTTAAACAGAGCTAGTGTATCCTTAAATGTATAGCGGGTAATTAACCGGTATAGTAAAGAAAATATCAAACTTAACTGGGTTTTGCTGGAGCAGCAAAATTTGCAACCAGTAACACCGAAACACCGGCAACCGGAAATGAGACAATACGTTCACCTGAGCACGTCAGCACGTCAGTCCAGCAGCAGGGTCTATAGACCAAACCAGCCTGAACCAATCGCGAGCACCACGGCAAATTAAGGTATTATGATCTTCTGTGTCAAAAGCAGAGCTTAAGTCAAGAAGAATCAGGGTAGTGCAGGCAATTGTCCACTGGCTCCATGATCCAGATCATTCTGTCAGGCGGGTGTGAGCGCGAAGCAACAGAGGAAGGATCTAAACACAGACAATCGAGGCAGAGTGGGGCAGTTCAATAGTTTATTGGGTTTGGGGAAGTGGGAAAACGGCCGGAGAGAGGGACAGAAAGGCAGAATGTGACAGATACAGCCTTTGACACTCTTCTCCCATTACATCATTATTGTCCAACTCACCACCCCAGCAGTGTCTTGCTCTCAGGTGCCAAATATCACACAAGCTGTATCCCTAACTGTCCTCTTATGTCGGAATAGAACCTTTGCAGAATACTGTTTTCTAAAGGACAAGAGCCAGTACTTGAATAAATTAAGCCATAAATGCTACACATTCCATGTCTATAAAGTGGCCATAGAGACCAAGCCCAAATTCATATACAAGCATTTTTCCAAAGCGATAGTGACCATTTGGCCCATCAAATAGCTTGATGTCTTGTTTCTGCTTGTGCTGCTATGTGGAAGGTAAAATGGAGGCTGGAACAGCTTCCTTTGTCTTTGCCATGATCACACACCCGTCCAAGCAAGAAGCAGCTAATGATTAGCATAATCACTCAGTCCCCAGAGCACTCAATCACCTCCAGTGGCAGTTTATGATTCAGAAGGGCAGACATGATGGAGATGAGCTTTTCTAGCCCATAATTGGCTGTAAACATTGTATGCAGTATATATTTTTTCCCCATTTTGCAGCACAGAGACAGCTGTATGTATGAAGCCTGTGAAATGTAAATATGTGTGAGCAGAAGGAATGGAGCAGGATTCACCGTCTTGTTGTTTATAGGAAAACTAAGTCTTCACTAAACAGGTGTTCAGGTAGATAGCTCATCCCAGAGGTAACCAGACACATTTGGATTTAATAGCAATCAGATACTAACCAAGAAATGTTTTAAGAGCTCTGAGGTATGTATGTGTGTGGGAAGGCAGTGTGTGGTAGTTCCTATCTCAAATGCAGGGAACATTCACTAAGAGACTGGGCCATTTCTGCTCTTGGAAACAACGCAGAACGATGAGGCATTTGGGAAGATTTGATAGATGTCAGCTTGTATTCACATTCCAACATCATTAGCTAATGTCCCCAAAATATTCTGCTTTGCCTTATTTGACATTTTCTGTGCCACATTTGATGTCAGAGAATACACGCCCGAGGACGCATCAGAGAACAATTCCTCACAGAAATTAGCAATGTGAGTTTTTTTTCCAGTCCCTGTGGAGAGATTTATTTATACAACTGTCATCTATCGTCGCAAACAGACACACACACACGCACACACACACACACACACACACACCCAGGAGAGCTGCCCTCTACTCTGCATATCCCTAGAGAAAGAGGTCACGATCCAGCCCAATCCTCCAGGGAATTGCCACGTAAGACGGTGCCGCCGCTACCCGTCTTACATCTCTAGGTTCTACACACTCTCGAGCTGCAAATTAAATATAGCTGAAAAAAAACAAACAAGCTTCAAAAAGCATCTCTGACTGCCCTCAGTCCTTCAGGGAGTAGGAATAGCTGCATTACCATCACCTCAGACATGACAGAACGCCAGCCCGTCGGTCACCTGCCACTCGCTTGTCAACACCATCTCAAAGACAGTCTCACACCTCCTGCGAGCTGCTCAGACCCACTGATAAGAACTCATCTTCACTTCAGACAAAAGCTTGTGGCTGCTGCATTTTGTGAAACAGTCACCTGGTGCATAAATCAATCACACTTACGACTTAAGACCATATTCCAAATAAGTGGTGACTTGTCAGATCTTCAGTCTGGGAGATGAAAGGGAGGATTTGTCAAGCACAGCTTTCTCATCAATTTGCCACCCACTGAAAAGAAGATTGGTGTGGACTTCATCTTATTTGTTAGAAATATGCTGTTGCAAGTTGGATTGTAATTTTGTATTCCTTTGTAAAGGACATGTGTGCATGTATACTCACATGAAGTCACTGCACTGTAAAATCTCACAGTCAACAATAATATTAGTCATTTTTGTAAAAGTTAACCATCCTTATCTAGCCATATGGTGTGAACCCCACAACACACTTTTAAGCAGTGCCTGAAATGGGCCGGTACTCACCGGTACCGAGTACTGGCACTTATGATTTTTGTCCACGTGAGTACCCTTACTTCTTATTGCGTACCACCACCTCCTGGTGAGTCTGGGTCTAGGTACGCACCCCTAAACACCCACGTAAAACGCTTGATTTTTTTTCCCACCGGCATTCCACGAAGACCCGCCCTCTGATTGGCTAATTTTCATTGCCTTCGTTGGTTTGGTTGGTAATGTTCAGGCATGAGGAGTGAGATGGTTAGGGTTGAATCTTGCCGATACATTATGGACTTGATCTGTAGGCCAACAGATATCATATTGTCAGTAGGTTTTATTGTGGCATGTAGGCAATATTATATTTGTTTACAATTTGATTGTAAATGTTTTTCTTAGCCAAATATACATTTATGTACAAACTGTGGAAATGTATGTTGTATGTAATGTATGTAATGAAATGCATACAAAAATACATTTAAAGTGGATAGATTACCAAAATATGCATATAAATACAAATATAAATATAAATATATCCAAGACACATGCGATGATCATGTCATGCAACTGCTGAATTAGGGTACTGGCACCTTTCTTTTGTTCAATTCAGGCACTGCTGTTAAGTAGGGTAATGTTGCAGGGCTAGCAATTTACATTATTACAAGTGTGATTTTGCAAGAGGTTGCTTTACTTCTTTAGTAATGAAGGAACATGTCAGCCAGTGCAACAGTGTGGCTCACTGATGTTATTTTAATAGCTTTTAGACAACAATGGAGCTTTATGATCTTATTATACATACAGCCATTGTTGGTTTGGGTCTTTCCGTGGGATATGTTGACAATAAGAAAAATATAGAATATTATCAGCCTTATCTTTAAATTTAAAATTTTAAAGCAGCCCAGACACTCATATGAATGTTGAAACACCTTTTTACAGTGAACCACTCTGAAATCATGCAAAGAATGAGACACTGAGCTTGAAGTGGATTTATACACCTTTCTGTGAACTGTCAAGTTGTCACTTATGCAAGTCAATGTAAAAAAGAACAATGTGTCTTTTGAGAACTAGTTTGCTCTTGTCTTGATTTTTCCAGTTTCATCCCAAGCATCTATTTTACTCTGTGTACATTTATTGGTGCAACCACTAGTGCAAGGCCACTTGGTTCTTACCTTCTTTAACATTTTCTTAGCAGACTATTTGCCTTTCTCTCAGAGTCGATTAAAAACTGCAGCCACACACGTACTGATCAATGCTATCTGCTGGCTGATGAAACCAGAGTGTGATTGCCCATGGGAACACTGTGTTTAGGTCCTTATTAGCATGTGAGCTAGTACTCAGCAGGGGGGGTAAACTTCCATCAGTTCCGACTCAAACTTCCAGTGATAACCGTGGGGTGGTAGAGCCTGTCAATAGGTTCCTTTGACCTACCCGCACAGCTTTAGAAGCTCTCTTTGAAGAACATCCTGATGCTCGTGATCATAACAGCTGAAGGAGCAACATTACCATGGTTACACATCACATAACTTGTGGTTTCATTGTTAATTTTTAACTTAGTAAATGCACTGCATCATGTACATTTCACTGCCTGATGTTAGCTATGTGTAAACAATGACCTCCAGACCTGTGTGACAAGGGTGAATTTACTGGGGCACAATGGTCATTAGCAATATGCAATTATCAGCACACCCATACACACATGTAGGCTATACACTACATAAATTAATGTAGGAGGCAGATGGCCTCTGTACCTGACAATGAGATAGTTACTATTCTTCAACACAGAACAACATTTTGCCTACTGATCCAACCATGCAAAGATAGATTAATAGTAATAGTATTTTTATTCAGTCATCATACATAATACAGTAAGTATAAACAATATAAACAGTATAAACAAAAACAACAGTCTATGTATTAATACATGACTGAACAGGCTCAGGCAGAAGCAAAAAGCTTATATTCTTATTTAAGCTACCCTCCCAAAGGAAAATAAAAGGAAAAGAATCATTCACACTTGTAACCCTCAAATAGTTTTGTAAACCATTATTTTAAAAACCAAAAGTGAATTACACATTTTTAAATTTATATTAACATTGTTGCATAATTTAACCCCAACAATAGAAATACATCTCCTTTTAATCCCTTTTTGAGCTTTTTGTATTGTAAACTTACAAACACTTCTCAAATCATATTTGCTCTCCCGTATGGAAAAAAACTTTTGTACACAATCTGGGAGTGACTTTGATTTAGCTTTGAACATTATTTGCATTATTTTATAATATACTAAATCCTTAAATTTCATAACATGGGAATTTATAGACAGTGGATTTGTGTGATCATTATAACCAGCCTTATTAAGAATACGTATGACTCGTTTTTGTAGGGAAACTGTTGAATTTATATTTGTTTTAAAAGTCGACCCCCACAATTCCACAGTACGACATGTAAGGAAGTATGAATGAGCAATAAATTATATACAAGGCCTTATAATTTAATATATCCCTAGATTTATACATAATTGCTATTGATTTTGAAATTTTTCCTTTGATATAATCAATATGTTGTTTCCATGTTAGTTTATGATCAATCACAACCCCTAAGAATTTTGTCTCAAAAACTCTTACAATTTCAACATCACAGATTTTTAATTTAATATCCCCATCAATTTCTTTTCAATTTCCAAAAAACATAAATTTAGTTTTCCTAATATTAAGAGATAATTTATTAACATCAAACCAAATTTTTTTGTATGCTAATTTTCAATAGCATACAATAGTTCCTTTAAAATTTTCCCAGAGCAAAATAAATTTGTATCATCTGCAAAAATGACAAACTAACAAATCAGTAACATTACAAATATCATTAAGATAAAGTATAAACAGTTTTGGACCAATCACAGATCCCTGGGGTACTCCACAGGTGACCTTCCTGACACAGTATCATTAATTTGCACACATTGCTGTCTATCTTCTAAGTAGCTTTTCAGCCAAGAGTAAGCTATACCTCTTATCCCATACTTCTCCAATTTTGTCAATAATTTACTGTGATCTATTGCATCAAAAGCCTTCTGTAGGTCAATATAAATACCAATAGAACAGACTGCCTTTGTTATTTCTTCTACCATCTCCATTACTGCATAGGTAGTAGTTCTATTTTTCCTAAATCCATACTGGTGTTTACTAAATAATTTATTTTTACCATAGATCCAATTGTTTCACAAATAATTTCTCTAGAATTTTTGAAAATTGAGGAAGTAGGGATACCGGTCTATAGTTGTCCATACGGTGCTTATCTCCATTTTTGAATATTGGAATTACCTTTGCTATTTCATATTGTTAGGAAAAACACCTCTCTGTAAAGACTGATTACATATAGGTCAGAGGTCTTACTATAGAATCAATTACTTCTTTAATTATTACCATGTCAATAGAATTTATATCAGTTGATCTTTTGTTGTTGAATTTTCTTACAATTTCAATTATATCAGTTTCATTTACCCCACAACTGATATTTCTATTAATCAAATTATTAAACAAATCTTTTTCATCATCAGGTACAGCAATTTTTTTGGCCAAAGTAGTGCCAACACTCACAAAATAATCATTGAAATCATCAACAATGCTTTTTAAAAATTGTCCACTGTAGCATCAGAGCTATTCAAAAAATAACTTGGAAATTTAGATTTATAACATCTACTTTTAATAAAATGATTAATTACTTTCCAAGTCCTTTGAATGTTATTTTTACTGTCCTCTAATATTTTATTGTAGTATTCCTTTTTCTGTAACCTTATAATGGAGATCAGTTTATTCTTATACAACTTATTTTCCTTCAGTTTCACTGGTTCTCAATTGTAAAAATTTCTTATAAAGTAGATTTTTGTTTTTGCACGCCCTTTGCAGACCTTTAGTCATCCATGGCTTTCCTTTATATTTATCTTTCACCAGCACTTTCTAATAGGACAATGTTTATTATACAACTCTAAGAATGGAAACAAAAAAGCATCGTAGGCCTGATTAGGATCATCAACATACACCTCATCCCAGTTATA
The DNA here is from genome assembly GCA_005408345.1 of Macquaria australasica. Classification (NCBI taxonomy): domain Eukaryota; kingdom Metazoa; phylum Chordata; class Actinopteri; order Centrarchiformes; family Percichthyidae; genus Macquaria; species Macquaria australasica. The sequence goes on along the minus strand of SEMN01000042.1, from coordinate 984,404 downwards.
ATTTGTAAGGTCCATTTTTAAAAGGCGTCAATTCTTTCTGGTGTCCTTATTCTTACTAATTTACATAAAGACTCACTTACACCAACTGAACATTTAACATTCAAATTATGTAAGATCACAAAAATAGGAAGATGATCACTTATATCGCTTAAAAGCAAACCACTTGTTGCTTGATCATAAACATTTGTGAAAATGTTATCAATAAGTGTGGCACTTTTAGTTACCCTACTAGGTTTGTCAGTAAGAGGCCAAAGACCAAACCTAAACATTGCATTACAAAAGTTTGTTGTTAGTTTATGTTCATTCCATTTTAACAAATCAATATTTAAGTCACAACACACAAAGAGTGATTTCTTATCACATACTTTACCAAAAATATCAGCGGTGATATTTATAAATTGATCAATGCAAGAACCAGGTGTTCTGTATATACAACTCAAAATTATACTTTTAAATTTAGTAGAATGAATTTGAATTATCAAACTTTCCATGATATCATCAACAATTGTACTATCAATTACCTTACATTGAAAATCTTTCTGTACATAAAATGCAGCGCCACCACCCCTTTTATTTATCTGGTTTACACTAAAAAGGTTATATCCTTCCAACACAAAATCAGCATCATTTGTTAACCAAGTCTCATTTATAGCAATGACTTGAAATGTGTTTTAATGATTTTACATAGTCTTTGATTTGATCAAAATTTGTATAGAGGCTTCTGCTATTAAAATGTTATTGAATTTTGTTTTGCTTTCTGAGGAAACTCCCTTGAGTTTTTTAGACTGTCTCAACACTTATGCTTTCGATTAGCAAAGTGGACAACAATCGTGGGCTTAGTTTTATTATCCTTGCGTGGGAGAGTGAGACAGGCTGAGATTTGCTGTTTCTCTAGGTGAATGTTCTTACTTCTCAGGAATTGAACAACTTGTTGCTCTAGAGAGTGCAGCTCCTCAGGTAGTGCGTCCTCACCTTGTTGGTCACCGGCTGCTGCCCTGGCATAGCTGCGATGTTTGGTATCCAGCCCAGTGATGATAAGGTAATCAGCACGGGAGAACTGCTCCAAATCATCAATCCTTTGTTCCAGCAGTTCGATCCTCTGATCCCTTTGGTTGATTGTGGCCCTCAGTTCCTGGATCTCCTCCATTAGACCCATGAGGTTAACTTGCTGTTTTACCACTTTGCTGATCTCCTCAGACATAAAACTGAGGGATTTTTTAATCTCTTCTAGTTCTTCTGCCAGCTTTTTGGTTGTAACTGTCATCTAGATGAAAATAGCAAAGAAAGAAGGCTGAACCTTCAAGAAGAACACTGAGAAGGACCTCAAGAAAAAAAAATGCATTTATCCATCAGGGCTGGTGTGTGGGGTCAACAGGGATAGGATCCAATTCAGACAATGTAGGCTGACTGGTAGAATACAAGGATTTATTGCAGTAGATACAGTATATATAGGCTTATAGAATCCAGAGGGGCAAGGCAGGTGACAAACAGGCAGCAGGTCAAAATCCAGGAAAATCCAGAAGAGGTAACAGGGAAAAAACAGGAAGAGATCTGATACAAATGACTGGAACACAGAGGCATGAGGCAGATGGCAACTTCGACGGACTGGCAGAGTAACAATGGCTCTGGGCTGGTACATATATGAGTGGCTGACGAGGGAATGAGGTGCAGGTGAGGAGATGGGCGGGGAATCTAAGGTGAAGGGAATGAGGGGAATGAGGTGATTTCAGGTGAGATGGGAGTGGCAGGATCTGGAGGGAGAAAAGTCTGAGGTGATCTAGTGGATGGAAGAAGTATGGAAACGAGAGAAGAGAGAGGTGACTGAATGGAGGTACAGGGAGGAAGAATGAGCAAAAACGGGAGTGAGGCAGATGTTGTGACATTGTCGATTGTTCAAATGTTTAAAGCAACCTTTATGTTTTCCTGTCAAGTGACCTATTAGGGTTGTGCCAATAATGACACACAAGACACAGCGGAGGAAGTAGCATGTTATTGATAGAGTACCACAAAACCTCCTAAGAAAGAGGTTGGGATGGATAGCTCGGTCATCAAAGTGCCGGATGCGGACATCAGACACAACCATTTGCATCCCTGTCTCCTACCAAAATTGGTAACAGACAGGATCTTTTCCCATGATCTTTCCCCAACCCTGACCAAGTAGTGTTTGCGCCTAAACCTAAACTGAACCTTGTGGCAGATCAGAAAGCACTCACATGAATCATTTTTATCGGTAAAGTCATATGCTTTTTTAAATACTCAAATGACTGCATGGGCCTGTTTCAGGTAGCAGTTTTATAAAAACAAAGATTTTTGTTAACCCTGGGGTGATGAAAACTAGAAATTTTCCCTTCCAGAAACCAAGGTCACTTTAATTTTAGGTCAGTTACAATGGTAACCTGCTTGCTGGCAGGTCTGCTTCAACTAACAATGAATATGAAGTGTCGTAATAATACAGAGATCAATGATATTAGAAAACAACAATAATAGTAATAATAAAACAAATTTTAATGTTGTGGAGCATGAAGGTTCATTCTTTACCATAATCGCATTTGACAAAAAAATCGCATCACACAATCTACATAATTGATGTTTCCGAAGCTTTTAACCACCTAGGCCTTCCTAGGTGGATGGAGTTTGCTCTGTTGGCAGGTGGTTCAGTTCTTATCATGTGACCTAAGTATGGCGTTTCAGTCACATGATAGCAAGTGGCCATATATCGGAGGAGATGATAACTTGTGTCTTTGTTCAAAGATTGTCTCTGGTATCAGATGTGAATCCAAAACCAGAAAAAAGAAAAGGAAGACTGTTTTGTTGGTCTATTGGTTCATTTCTGTGATCTCCAAATGATACAGGTACTACTGTTGAAGGCAGCCAGATGGAAACATTCAGTTAAATTCAATTTTATTTATATAGCCCCAAATCCTAACAGAAGTTCTCTTTTGATATAGAGTAGGTCTAGACCGTACTCTTTATAATATTATTTACAGACCCAACAGTTCCCACCATGAGCAAGCACTAGGCGAGTGGCAAGGAAAAACTCCCTTTTAACAGGCAGAAACCTCGAGCAGAACCAGAATCAGGCTCTGGGTGGGCGGCCATCTGCCTCATCATACCTTTGTTATGAGTCCTTTTTCTTTTTCAAGATCATTTTTACATACTTTGGCCTTAAAACAGTTGTAACTAGTTGAGTAGAGTTGAGCACATCGAAGAGGAAAAGACAACAGTAGATAGACAACCGTTTTATAACTTGAATAGCACTTTTGGAATTGAGTAGGTTTTAACTCAGAAAAGCATTCACTTCAATTGTTTCCCCGTTATAGATAGACATATGGGAAGCTTAAAATTTTGTAATGATGTAACAATCTGTTTATCAAAGACTAAGCCCGTTTTTATATGGATATTGTGTCTTTTATGTAGTTTGTATATTTTTGCCTTTTGACAGTTTTACTGCAAACTGTGTGCAGCACAGGCCTTATAAAACCCATCTTATTGATATCATACAAAACAAGGAGCCCAGACAAACCTAATGACCTTTTTGAAAATAACATCCCTCCTTGCTCCCTCTCTCTGTCTTTGCATGAAAGAATCAGATTGACTTTTCTGAAGGTTTAATGAGGGTTTAGGGTGAGCAGAGGAGCATCTTCTTCCTACAGCAGCCAGCTCTGAAGATACAGAAGCCTATAATTAGAAGTTTAAACATGGCCATCATTTACTCTGCCTCTTATGTCTCTGTCTTCCTCCACCTTTAAAATGCTTTAAAATGGGGAGAAGCTGAGTCAGAGAGAGTAATTTTGAGTTTCATAACTCTCCATTATTTTTGTTACGTCCCAGAGAGGTCGGGGGGTAAGGGAAGAAACATAAGGCAGATATACTCAGGCGTTGGTCACCATGTATTGTTAGTGGTCAAATAAATAGTGAATACAACCTTGAAAACACATACCAAAGGTTACTACTGAGTCAACTGAGGCGAGCGAATAAAGGAAAATGGATGGTGCCAAATCAATAAACAAGTAAAACACAAACACTACTTTCTACTAATTTAAATTCACTGCTTTCTAGCTGGCAAATTCCAAAATAATAAAAGGGGAACAAAAACCTGCCTATTTACTCTCATTTTACTGGTTAAAAACAGAATACAACAGTGGCAGTGCCTAGTGAGCTATACAAGTGACTACATGTGGGTGCACAATGGGATGTGTAAACACTAATCCCTGATCAGTCCCAAAACCGCCAAGTGAGTGCTTCTATAGATAAACAGTTCAATACATTCCCAATTTAAAGCTAACAGCAAACTAATTAACAGTATTGAAGAACAGTGGCAGTCTGCTCAGATTAAATCACAGCCGCACCGGTTGTCTGTTCCAGATCATTTTCATCACTTCCGTGCAGGCGACCGTGGGATTGGTGGACTAGGCTGGTGACGTCGATGGACAAGAGGAGAGAACGAGACCTGATTGGAGGCAGTCTGGGGATGACAGGTCAATCGATATAGAGGAATCCACAGCAAGGGGGACCAATTCCAGGAGAAAGACTGCAAGGCTCTATCAAGAATGTGAGGGATCTGGACCACATTCTTGATAGAGCCTTGCTACATCCCATAACAACAGTACAAACTCGGCTAACGGCAATGATTGTAACAAGTTTCAAAACCCTCTACCAGACCTTGAAGCGAATTTTAAAAGCTGTATATGTAGTGTTTTTAAATGGACAGATCATTACCACACTAGCATATGTCATATTGTATTACTACTGGGTTTGATTTCGAGCAAAATCCACTGGATTGCTTTACAACACAAAAAAGGAAGAGGGCACTGTTGTTAGAGCACAGCCAGAGCTTTATGTCAAGCTTTGAGAGCCTCTCACAGTGCCATAGTGAAGGTGAGGAAGGGTGGTAAAAACATCACTCTTATTTACAGTGACAGCTTTACAGGTGGCAAAGGGATTCTTTGTCCATAGACATTTTATTTATTGTCTGTCATTTTTGTTTAATTGTCTGAGATTTGTCCTCTCTTCTGGCTAATTCTAGAGAGGCTACACTGAGGAAAGCAGTGGTATATTTATAACTGATAATCACTTGTATGCATAGCCTCAGCCTGCAAAGTGCTGTCTATAAAAAAATGAACATATTGTTGGTTTGGACATAAGGGCTTTGTGGCATGATGTTGTTCCACTAGTGTATATGTTGACATTAAATGCAATTTATTTTGTAGCCTAAAGGTGTTACACCCATAGATATAAAACAGTAGATGTGACATTACGTCATAACTCATGGCATAACTGTCCACCATCTTACCTGGGTATTGTTTACAATCACCACCTATGGGCAACAACTATGTTTGTCGGCTGTGCAGCATTTAATAATCCATGTTTTGATCAGGTAAAGTAATCCAGTCAGAGATTTGTACTTCAGCAGTTCAGGTCCAGCTTGCAGTTTTGTAAAATTCCCGCAACTTCTGGCCATTATCATAAATTGAATGTCCATAACATTACCTTGAGAGTTAAAAACAACTGCGACGAGTCCATCAGGAGTTCTGCTGAAGGCATTAACCTTACAGCACAAACTAAACCTTTCCAAACAACTTTATCAACAAAAATAACTCCTCATGTAAACTTAGCAAGGCTCTCCAACCTCCCCTCTTATCATCAAAACAAGCCCTGTGTGTGTGTGTGTGTGTGTGTGTGTGTGTGTGTGTGTGTGTGTGAGTGAGAGAGAGAGAGAGAGAGAGAGAAATATATCTTTGCCTTATGTAGCCTACAATTTATGACATTAATAATGCTGATATAGGCCATAATACTGAATCTATTTAGGATTTCTACAAAAGATATTGCTTAATGTAGTATATTACCCATTCAGAATACCAACGACAGTTCTTACATATTAAGTTCAGGCAAAATTTAAAAAATAAAATCATTGTCTGCAATATAAGTGCACAATTACAAGAGATTATCTTCATTACTGAATTACTGAATGATTTGTTCTCTTGGAGCTATAATCAAATTTCTACCAGAATCTTTATTTTTTTGGTTCATTCTAGACAGGCACAGTTGTCTTACATTCATTACTTTGAATAAAAAACAGAATTGGTGTATTGGTAGAAAGATCATAATCCTATTTCACCATAGGTTCCAATTACAGCAAGTTTAAAACTGGACCCAGGTAAGATGGCTGCCATATGGTTCCATCCCGGAATGGCAAGTCATTATGACATGTCACATCTACTGTTCTTTAACTATAGTTGCACAGTTACTTTTACTACACTAGTATCTCCATTTGTATAACGCCAGGCTTTTTGCCACATCTTTGAGTGTTGCCATTCAGAACAGGTATTAATATTTTTACTACTATATTTTTACTGGACGACACTTCGTACAACCTGGTTTGTTTAGCATATAGCAAAAGCATTCAGAACCTTTAAAGAACATACTGACTGAGCATCAGGTGTCTAAGAATAGTGAGGACAGAGTGTAGTATGCTGTACAGATTGTAAAGCTCTTTGAGGGGTTGCCAAAATTATTAGGAGTTATCTAATACCTAAAAGTAGCTGTGGAGATAAGTGTTGGATGTAAAAGGAGGCTGACCGACACTTGGGCTAGCGAGAGGAGTAGATCACCTGCAGATACTTAATCATGTATGGTCATCAAAACGTTTAACAAATTATGCTTGGATTAAAAAAGGTCCACTCAGTTTCTAGTGAAAGAGATCTGAACTGGGAGTTGGTCCTGGTCATGTTTTGGGTGTAGGATGCAGTCCCATTGTATTGCTGTGAGTCTCAGGTCTGTATGTCTAAGTGGGTCCAAGTGGAGGGAAACTTGACATGCATTGCTGCTCTATGCTGCTGCCAGTGTTAGTGTTTTCTCTCTGTTTGAGCTGGCTTGGGCCAACCCCATCCAGGATCAGTTGTAATTATCCTCAGGTCTATTTCAGACTGGGTATATTTTTCACAAATCTGTTTTAGATCGGGTCCAAAGTTTTGGACCTGTTTGTGGAGCCCCAAAAATAGATACACATTTAGCCAGGAACAGCCTGTCAGTCAGTCCCAGGGACCCACAGGGGAAGGTTTTAGCTGTTGTTAATTCTGGTCATTTTCAACCTGGCTCTTAATTGTATAATAATATGCAGCATGTTTTGTTGGCCGACAACTTAACCTGGAAGAGGATGTCTATGCATTTAGTTACAATAGCTAACCCAGACTCATTTCTGTGTTTACTTTTAGTTGGACTCAGAGACTATTTGGAATGACGTGTAGTTTATTTGGAAAGTTTTAGGAGGCTCTTACTTCTTGCCCCAATGTACTTTTTTTTTCCAGACTTTGCATTTCCAGAATCTGTACAACAGAGGTGGCAAAAGTTAGCATGTCCTATAGTCAGAATACTCACAATTATGAGCATACTCTATTTTCAGTCAGTATATTCACAATCCTTATCCTTAATAAAACCTTCTCTCCTTTAAAGTGCAGCACAACCTGCCAGTGTTTCCAAGATAAGGGGTGTGGGGATGCATTTTGCTCATTACCACAACCCCCTGGATGCTGTCCCACTGCCGATGCTGTGTCACAGGTACTTCTTCATACGCTTTTTGATTAATAGATTAATTCCAAAGTAACATGCTCTTATTCATTGTTTTCTCTGGTGGTACTCGATGGCGGAAGCATTGATTAATGGGATTGAGTGTGGAAATGGTAATCTGCACTTTTGAAATTCATGACCTACTTTATGCACTACTTAAAAAAAAAAACCAGCCAGCTCTCTTTGGCTGAGTCTTTCTCATATTATATCTGCAGTAACAGACTTCTATGCATAGAAGCTGCAGCATAATTCCCCTGGGCCATTTTGTTTATATCTGCAATAAAGTGCTAGTGTCACATTAAATATGGTAGTCTGGAGACAGGGGAGAATATATTTAGTGTGGAGCCTTCAGTGAGTGAGTGTTCCCAGGCCCGGCTGTGGTTTCTCTCCATACATTCTAAACTAATGAAGTGAACCAATTAACAACACCAAGAGCTGCACTATCAATTCTCCAGCTTTGTGAGAATACACTACACATATACTGTACTGCACATACCGATAGGAACTGTTTTTGGGTATTGACTTCTGGTTTAAGAGATTTCAACCTTAAACCTACTTCTGGGCAACTTTGGACGTTGGTGGTACAAAATGTCAGAGGCAAGCAAATGTTTGAATTTGGAGTTGAAATACCCAGATATGACATCAGTAAACTGTACACAACATGCTTGTATTTGCCAACCCAGCCTGTTTGTGCACAAAAGAAAACCAACTGAAGAAGAAAGGGAAGAGAAAGTTGGACAGCTTTCCTAAGTGGAACTTTCACTCAATGGTGTTGAGAAGACATTTCACTCTTAAAGCCTCTATGTGTAAAAATGTCAAATCATTTTAGCATCTTTCAAATTATTCTCATGACACAAGTTTTTGTTTGTAGAAAAATGAGACAATCCTGTTGAAAATTGGTGCATTGTGCGATGCTTTCAGATCACTCACACCATTTTTCTTTTTGATACTACCCTTGTGGGCATTCAACTGCCCCAAGTGCTCAAAAAAAGAAAATAAATGAATGCAGCTTTAAGTAAGTTTATTTTCTTTATTTTGAATACACGGTATTGGAGTCATTTCTTTTTTGTGTGATTTAAGCAGAAATGGATATATATTAATTTTTAGTCACACTAGCAATAAGGCTCTAGGGATGGCCATTTCGGTTTGTTGGCAAGTCGGTCCACCACTTTAGTCCAGACTGAAATATCTCAACATCTACTGACTGGATTGCCATGAAATTGTATACAGATATCATGGTATACAGACAATGTTTCCTAATGTCATGATTATGGGCAGCTTGTCTCTGTGTATTATCCTTCCCCCTTCCCTCTTGTCTCAGCCTGTGTTTGTGTGTGGCTGTTCAATCACCTCGGAGGCACCTGGCTGATTACACACACCTGATACCCATCAACGTCATCTACCCACTGTATATCTACCCTGGTTCTTCAGCCACTTATCGTCAGATCGCTGTCACAACTGCTGTGGTAGTCAGCGTTCATGACCTTTGCTGAAGTGCTCGCCTTTGAGTGGTTTCTCAAAGTTAACCGTTGTTCTCTTGTCTCTAGTGTGCCCGGATCAGCCTGCCTGCCTGCTCACTGCCTGTCTCACCACCAGTTTCACAGTCGAAAGATCTTCAAGACCAGTACCCATCCTCTACCTCTGTTCCACTGGGACCGCCAGCCAGCCACGCACCTCTGCTCCGCTCTCTGAACCGAACCCATTCTACACCTCTGCTCCACTCGGACCACCTGCCAGCCACGTACCCCTGCCCTGCACTCTGAACTCAAATCCAATAAACACCTTGTTACTTGCCTACCTTGGTTTTGTGTCTGCTCTTGGATCCACCCAACTAAAGCCACAACACCTAATGACTTTGTGATCTACCTCCAGTTTCAGATGATACCTAGATATTGCTCCTACATGGTTTAAATGCACTTATTATAGGTCATGTTCGACAAAGGCATCTGCTAAATGAATGTAATGTAACTCAACACCTGATACACACAATTTGTAGTACAGCAGGTTGCCAGGTCATCAGGTCAGGTATCCCTGTATCTGGCTCTTTCACTCTATGTAAAAATAGCCCACTTTTTGCGGACAACACACACACCTGGCAACTCTGCACAGATCTTACTGATTACACTGTATTGAGATCGTCTAAGATCTGTAAAAATATTGGTAGGGACAATTTAGCACTGTCTTGACATTGGTAGGGACAGGTCCTTCCATACCCAAATCTATGCTTATGGGGCAATGACATGGAACACAGATCCCTGTCTGGAATCTAACAGGAGATGTTGCAAGTATCATTAGGTTACCAGGATGCAGCATGTTGGCTGTATTCTAAAACAAATGTTGCCAACCACAGATCAACAAGCCATAAGTGAAAGCAGCAACAAAAGCAACATTTGGTACGTTTTCTTGTATTTTTGTGCTATTTCTGCTCTTTGTCACTGCTAATAAAGTGAGCCATGCAAAACATCACCACCACTGATTTTACACATTTCACTGGAGCAGCGTAGGTTCATCTCCAGTCTCTCCGAATCAGACACCTATCTGACGCTCGCTCCTGAGGGAAGAAAGAAAATCTTCAAACGAAAATGTCTTGAGGAAAAAAGCAAGGACGTCCAGTGACTAAATTCTGCCTCATTACCATATCAATTAAATATGCAGCTTGAGATGGCCCAGGCTTTAAAGAATCTATGTGTTTGCTGCAGTCAATGAATATTCCTAAAGCCTGATCAGCTCCAAGAAGAAAAAAAAGAAAGACTTGGAGTGGCGAGCTGAGGCTGACCTTGGATATCACAACTGTGACCCTTGGCTGGACCAGCCAATCAGAAAGTGTTGTTCCCCATGGGTGGATGAGCCAATCGCAGCATCCAGTGCTGGAAGCCATGTGTCCTCCGCTGAGATTTGTGACCACTCTGGAGGTGATCACACACATGCAAATGAAGCAGAGAAACAATTAAATGTTGGAAAATGATCCTCAAACTTATTTAATCAAGATATTCAAGGAGATTCATATTAAATTTGCGATTATTTGTAAAAAATAACGAAATGTTCTCACAAAAAGCTTAAATGCTCTGATTTACAGAGTACCCTGAATGCCTCTGAGATTTTAAATCCCTGTGTCAGTTTTATGATGAGAGCTATTTGTCCTGTAGTTTTATGTTCATTTTTTATAATCCTTGCGTGATCACATTTCACACTTTCAAATATAGCCATCATGTGTGATGTAAAGCCTTTCGTCCTCCTTTTTTTTTCACTGTCTTGTCCTTTTAAGTGATGAAACCTTCCCCTCAGCGGACACCCTCTTCTAGTTGCTCGGAAGAGAACAAAAGCTGCCATTCACTGATCTCCCCATTACACACAGTTGGTGCGCCCCTGCCATCGTCACCTTCAAATCCAGCTCTGCCTTTAACTGGGCTTTTCACCGCCACAGAGAAAAGAGGACAGAAATAGAAAGGAGGAAAAACAACATAAGATTTTTTACTTTTTGTTTTTAGATTGCTGCGAGACAGATCAATATTTCTCCTCTGCTCCAGCATGCATGTTTTAGAGGATAGGGAGCTAATTACGATTCCCTTAACTCCCTCCTCTGTCATCTGTAATATTATTTTAAAGCAGGCCAACCTGAATCCTGTGACCAATTTTTTGCATGTGGAAAAGCTGTCTGAGATGGTGTTCTTTTGTATTTGTGTCTTGGGCAAAGTGCTGCATTATGAAAAAGGACAATACATTCAGCACAGGTAGAAGCACCTCTCTGTCTCTGTTTAGGGAAAGATCTCAGTCTGGGTCAAAATGACTACTTTGATAAGATTACCTTAAGTGAACCTTTATCTTAATTGTCATGATTTAAAAAAAAAAAAGCTAATGTTTGCAAGAACGTCCATGATCAAGGCTAAAAGTGTTGAAACGGGAAAAGAACAGTGGTCTTCCATGTCAAAGTCCAATGGTTTGTTACCTCATCCATCCTCCCTATGGCAATTTTGGACATCATTCTACTTTTGCCATTGCTCCTAGCAGACCATAGTCATAATTCACAAGTCCTGCAGGAGGTTTTTTTTGTTGGGAGGACAATCTCCTTTTCAATCAAATCTTATTAAAAACTTTCTGTTCCAAATATATTCAATGAAGATGTAATAAATATTACCATGTAGAAAGCTGCAAACATGACACTGTTACATTTACTGAAACATTGCATATCTAAATCTGCTATAATACTGTATATTTTGATAATACAGAGATGCTGTATTATGTTATTGAACCACAGAGATAGCTTCCTAAATCTTGATCCAGCTAATAATAAACTACAGTAGCAGTCCACTGTGTTGGTGTTTGAATCCTCCTGTGAAATCATTTTGTATCAATTACTCCTTTTTTATTCGTTGTCATGTTAGAATAAAGTTGTTTTTAATGGAATGACAAAGTAGTGATATGCTACATTTACATTTTCCCCAGATGGATGCCCACGTGCTTTTAAAGTTTTATTTGAATTCAAACTTAGACAAGCTGTCAGTGCGTGTCACCAATGCAAGCAGTGTGAGACATGTTTAACGAGAGAAACTCATTTAAAAAGAGTGGCTGTATGTGCTGATGAAAGCAGGTAGTGCCTGCACAACCATTAAGCAGAACAGACGCATAAAGCCTCAGTTTACTGTACTACGCCTAAGGCACAGAATTAAAACAAACAATGCATTTGAGGTGCACTCAGACAGCCTGGGACACTTTCACTGCAACATTAAAACCAAGTATACAACTACTGCAGCAGAAAAAGAGCTGCAAGTGTATAAAAAAAAGTAATTTAATCTTAACTGCACCATATTCACTACCTGCTTGGACAGTATCCAGAAGTGTTTCAGTAAGTGAATGAATTTATCTACAAGCCCAACAACTATCAATATCCTACAAGGAACTATTTTATTGTTACTATGGCCTAAATATTTGTTCATTTCAATATAAAGTTTGATTTACACCTACTATATTAGCTTTTCTCTACCTAAAGTTTTACCTTCTAAACCTTAGCTGATGGTAAGATAAACCTAATGTTAAAGAAAAATTTAAAACATTTTAACAACATGTTATTTTCAGAATACTCAGAAATGTTCTTCATTGGCCTGTCAGTGGTCTTACACATATTCTTAGACAGTTTTTTATGGTTGTTATATCCCCTGGAACACTCTTCCTCTATCCAATCATATACAGATATATCTGTTTTGAAAACCTGGTAACATACAGTGTACAGGCAAAAAACACTTTCACATTTACATTTTATCTGTGATTATGGGACAATGTGATTAAAACACGTCGCACAACTTTTCTCCAGTACACTTTGCTTTATTCATTTTCAGCTATCTTACAACTATTTACAAAATTTCCTCTATAAAAAAAACACTAGTGAGACCAACCTTTAATACATTGCAAAAAAATACATAAAACTCTTACAAATCCCCCAGGAAGACCAATTGTAGGACATAGTCAAATTTTTTTGAATTTTTCACAAGAACAGTGGCTGAGAAATGATCTTCTTTCATAAAAGATTCTGAAGACATGAAAAAAACTGTTGAACAACTCCCCCCCCTCCTGAGGATGTCATTCTGGTAACCTCCGATGTAGTGCCTCTCTATACTAACATACAACATGAAGGGGGACTGAAATAGAGGGAATAAATTACCTTCAAAATAGTCAACCCAGGAAATAGCCGATTTCATTTTCTCCCATAAGTTCTTCTTTGACTACTACCTACAGATATATGGCACAAGCATGGGGAGCCCTTTTGCTTCTCACTTTGCCTCTCTATACGTTGGCTTTTGGGAGGAATCAATGATTATGAAGTCAGAGTAGAATCCTTTTTCCCATAATATTCTAATGTGGAAAGGTTTTTTGGACATTCATTCATTATCTTTAGGCAACACGTCCTCATACCTAAACGACAGAATAGGTCGTTTGCTAATGACTCTCAAAATGACATACTGTATATGGCCACTGGAGAGTGCAAGTGACAGACGTACCGGACCATCGTCACCATGGTAACAATAATGAACGCGTGGTTAATGTTGTGAAACAGTCACAGTCTGGTTAGCTTTAGGCACCACCACTACTTGGTTAGGTTTATGAAAAGATCATGGTTTGGGTTAAAATATCTAAGTTAGTTAAAAGTTAAATTATGTACATAAGTTACGTCACGTGACTTACAACTTACTAAGAACGTAACTTAACTTACGATCTGCCACAGGTTAGAATAAGTCAACAGTGACTTTTGGTTTCACAAGGGACATGAACAGCGGTCTCCTGGGTGAAGGTCCTGTGGATCGCAATAAGCGGCTTGCACAAGCAACCTATACGGCCATATTTTTGGGGAGTGTTATGGGATGGCTGGGCTCTCCTTAGTTTTTGTTTGGGGGTTGTGTTTTCTGTCTCTGTCTGTCTTCCCTGTCTACCTGTGTGGAGTGATCTAGGTCAAGGGGCGTGGCCTGGAGCTGGTGGCTGCTGCAGCTCTATTGTGACAGCTGCGTCCAATTCGCAGTACTTGTCTCCCTCATCATCGTCGCCAGATTGTACCGTTGACTTGCGTGGACCTGCTCCTGGAAATATCTGCCTGGCCCGGACCTCCGCTCTGCTCCCTCCTCGCCATCCTCTACGTGCAGGCCAGTGATCACCCTGACTCAGTTTCCATGCTGGTCATCCCCCATTCCGTCCTGGAGGTTACCCAGCTTTGGTTTGGTCCCTTCTCCCCGGCACCGGCCTGACGTCGATGTTCTCTGCCTGCCCGCTCTCCCAAGCCCAGTCACTGCTCGAACTCAAATTACCTGTTCATTTAATAAACTGTGCTGAACTGTTTTATCCAAGTCTCTTTGTTTGGTCTCTCCGTGCTGGGTCGACACAACGCCTCTTAACAGAACAATCTGGCCATGGACTCTGCAGAGACCCCACTGGAGACACGGAGCAGTGAGTTTCATCATATGATTCACAGTCAAGGGATTTTGTTGGGACAGCATGATCAGATGATTCGCTCTCTTTTGGACAATAATCAGCAGTTGCTTAACCAGGTTTCTCATCTGTCTACCCAAGTTGCTAATCTGTTACCATCTCAATCACCATCTGAGGCCACCATCTCCACAGCTGCTCCCCAGCCACAATTAGCAACCCACCATGCCATGGAGCTGAAGAAGTGTCGCGGCTTTCTCCTGCAGTGTGGCTTGGTGTTTCGACAACGTCCACAGTCCTTCCTCTCTGAGCAAAGTAAGGTTCACTACGTGATCAGACTGCTACGAGGTAAAGCTCTGGCCTGGGCAGAGGCGGTTTGTTCTAATCAGGTTTTGTGTGACTTATCCTTTGAGTTCGCCTCCAAGTCTGTTTTTGACCATCCTGACCATTTTGGAAATGCTTCAAATAGACTTAAGTTTATGGTAAAGACCTCGTTCAGTAGCGGATTATTCTATTGATTTTTGGACCCTGGCAGCTGATTCCAAGTGGAACGAGGAAGCGCTAAGGAGTTTTTGTTGCGCCTTCCAGCTGGACCTCCTCACCCAGCCCGAGCCCGTCCACTGCCTCGAGAGGTGAGGAGGAGCCGATGCAGTTGGGCCGCGCTCGCCTCTCCCCTGCTGAGCGGCTCCAGCACCTTCAGGCGAGTTAGTGTCTTTATATAGTGTCTTTATCCCTGGTTCTAAACTCCACAGAGAGGTTGTCTGCCCCCAGACCACTTAAATTATTTAAATCAAAACTAAACAGAAGAAGAGTTACACATAAAAACCTAATAAAAAGTAAAACCACCACTGCAACAGTACAACAAAATAGGAGAATTAAATGTGGACTCTTAAACATCAGATCTCTCTCATCTAAAGCTGTTCTAGTAAACGATCTAATATCAGATCATAATATTGATTTATTTTGTCTTACTGAAACCTGGCTATGTCAAGGTGAATATGTTAGCCTAAATGAATCCACTCCCCCCAGTCACACTAATACTCACATTCCTCGAGGCTCAGGCCGAGGAGGTGGAGTTGCAGCCATCTTCGACTCAAGCCTATTAATCAAACCGAAACCGAAACTAAATTATAACTCGTTCGAAAGCCTTGTTCTTAGCCTTTCACACCCAACCTGGAAAACAGTACAGCCAATTCTATTTGTTATAGTGTACCGAGCTCCTGGACCGTATTCTGAATTTTTATCTGAATTCTCAGAGTTCTTATCAGGTTTAGTCCTTAAAACAGATAAAATAATTATTGTAGGTGATTTTAATATTCATGTGGATGTAGAAAATGATAGCCTTAGTGCTGCGTTTATCTCATTACTAGATTCGATTGGCTTCTGTCAGAGTGTACATAAACCCACTCACTGTTTTAACCACACCCTCGACCTTGTTCTTGTTTATGGGATTGAAATTGAACATCTAATAGTCTTTCCACAGAATTCTTTTTTATCAGACCATTTTTTATTAACTTTTGAATTCCTATTACTGGACTACACGCCATTAGGCAAACATTCCTACACTAGATGTCTATCTGATAGTGCTGTAGCTAAATTTAAGGAAGTGATTCCATCGGCATTTAATTCAGTTCCATGTCTCAATGTAACAGATGACTCCTATGCTAACTTTAGTCCCTCCCAAATTGATCATCTTGTTGATAGTGCTGCAGGCTCACTACGAATAACACTCGACTCTATCGCCCCTCTAAAAAGAAGATAATAAAACAGAGGAGGTTAGCTCCATGGTATAACCCGCAAACCCGCAAATTAAAACAAACATCGCGAAAACTTGAAAGGAATTGGCGTTCCACCAATCTGGAAGAATCACGTTTAGCCTGGCAAGATAGTCTTGGGGTTTATAGGAAGGCCCTCCGTGGTGCCAGAGCAGCTTACTACTCATCATTAATAGAGGAAAATAAGAACAACCCCAGGTTTCTGTTCAGCACTGTAGCCAGGCTGACAGAGAGTCACAGCTCTGTTGAGCCATGTATTCCTATAGACCTCAGTAGTAATGACTTAATGAGCTTCTTTAAAGATAAAATTCTAACTATTAGAGAAAAAATTCAGCACCTCCTGCCCTCAGTTGGTACTGACTTATCTTCAAACACAGGAACCTTAGAAACAACTTTAAAACCTGTACATTTAGACTGCTTTTCTCCCATCAACCGTAATCAACTAACTTCCATGATTTCCTCATCTAAGCCATCAACGTGTCTCTTAGACCCCATCCCAACTAGGCTGCTTAAAGAAATTTTACCCTTAATTAGCACTTATTTACTAGATATGATCAATCTGTCCTTATTAAAAGGCTATGTGCCACAGTCCTTTAAAGTAGCTGTAATTAAGCCTCTTCTTAAAAGCCCACTCTTGATCCAGGGATTTTGTCAAATTATAGACCTATATCTAACCCTCCTTTTCTCTCTAAGATCCTTGAGAAAGCAGTCGCCAATCGGTTGGTAATTTTCTACCACCTGCTAACAAGCTTTGTTTGAGATTTCAGTCAGGATTTAGAGTGCATCATAGCACAGAGACAGCACTGGTGAAAATTACAAATGACCTTCTAATTGCATCAGACAAAGGACTTGTCTCTGTACTTGTCTTACTAGATCTTAGTGCTGCATTCGATACCATTGACCATCACATTCTATTACAGAGACTAGGAACATTTTATTGGCATTAAAGGTACTGCGCTAAGCTGTTTTAAATCCTATTTACCAGATCGATATCAGTTTGTACACGTTAATGATGAATCCTCTATGCACGCCAAAGTTAGTCACGGAGTTCCACAAGGTTCTGTGCTTGGACCAATTCTATTTAACTTGTATATGCTTCCTTTAGGCAATATTATTAGGAAGCACTCCATAAATTTTCATTGTTATGCAGATGATACCCAATTATATTTATCGATCAAGCCAGATGAAACCAATCAATTAGCTAAACTTCAAGCATGCCTTAAGGACATAAAAACCTGGATGACCTGCTATTTTCTGATGTTAAACTCAGACAAAACCGAAGTTATTGTACTCGGCCCCGAACACCTTCGAAACACATTATCTAAAGATATAGTTTCTCTAGATGGCATTGCCCTGGCCTCCAGCGAAACGTAAGGAATCTTGGAGTTATCTTTGATCAGGATATGTCCTTTAACTCCCAAATAAAACAAACTTCAAGAACTGCCTTTTTTCATTTACGTAACATTGCAAAAATCAGGCACATCCTATCTCAAAAAGATGCAGAAAAACTAGTCCATGCATTTGTTACGTCTAGGCTGGACTATTGCAACTCTCTATTATCAGGCTGCCCCAATAAATCCCTTAAGACTCTCCAGCTGATTCAGAATGCTGCGGCACGTTTACTGACAAGAACCAGAAAAAGAGAACATATTTCTCCAATATTAGCTTCTCTACACTGGCTCCCTGTAAAATCCAGAATAGAATTTAAAATCCTTCTCCTCACCTTCAAAGCCCTAAATGGTCAGGCACCATCATATCTTAAAGAGCTCATAGTACCCTATTACCCCACTAGAGCACTGCGCTCCCAGAATGCAGGGTTCCTTGTGGTTCTCTAAAAGTAGAATGGGAGCCAGAGCCTTCAGCTATCAAGCTCCTCTCCTGTGGAACCAGATCCCAGTTTGTGTACGGGAGGCGGACAACCTCCTCACATTTAAGAGTAGGCTTAAGACTTTCCTCTTTGATAAAGCTTATAGTAGGGCTGACTCAGGTGACCCCTGAGCCCCCCCTTAGTTATGCTGCTATAGGCCTAGACTGCCGGGGACTTCCTATGATGCACTGAGCTCCTCTCTCCTCCTCTTCCTCTCCATCTGTACGCCCTCATATCCCATCAATACTTGTTACTAATTCAACTTCTTCCCGTAGTTGTGTGCTTTCTCTCCTCTCTCTCTCTCTCTCTCTCTCTCCCCTTCTGTTGCTTTCTGCAGGTGTTTCTGCCTCTGGAGCTGTGGAAGTCTGGGTCTGTGGTTGCTGCCACCTGCTGCCCCCGTGCTCCTGCTCTGCACCCGCTGATGCTATTGCTGTTGTTGCTGTTATTAGTGTTGCTATTATAATGTTGCTCTTAGTGTTGTTTCCGTTGGTGTTAACATCAATGCCATTACCATATCTATGCTGTATTGAGCTGCTGTATGTTCTCTTTCCTCCTGCTCTCTCTCTCCCGCTCCCCCCCCCCTTCAACCCAACCGGTCGAGGCAGATGACCGCCCACCTTGAGCCTGGTTCTGCTCGAGGTTTCTACCTGTTAAAAGGGAGTTTTTCCTTGCCACTGTCGCATAGTGCTTGCTCATGGTGGGAACTGTTGGGTCTCTGTAAATATAAAGAGTCGGTCTAGACTTGCTCTATTCGAAAAAGTGCCCTGAGATAACTTTGTTATGATATGGCGCTATATAAATAAAACTGAATTGAATTGAATTGAATTCTGCAGTTACAAGTTCCACAGAGGGAAAAAGTTTTTCTGGATAAAAACTAAAAAATATAAATATTTAAAAGCATAAATTATCTGCCAAGCTCTAAGTAGAAAAAAAAGATTAAGAGATAACTTGCAGGATTATTAAATCTTTGAACGTAATAACAAGCCCATTTAACCAAGAAAGCATCCGTGGCAACAGAATGACAGCCGAGTAAACTTATCAACTTGTTATACTTGATGATCATCATGCATATTGTCTGTCCTGGCAAGATTTGATGTCAGGACATATAGAATGTAAGTGACAATACAATTAATTGTTCACATGCAGTGAGCTAGTAATTACATTATTTCCCACAGCACTCAAAGGCAACATTGTACCCCAGTAGTGCAGGATGTAGCGCAAGAAGTGTGTATCTGAAAAGTGATGCCATCTTTTTTTTAAAATCCTTTCGGCTCTGTGCGTCTCTCTTAAAAATTATCTGACAACTACGAACCACCTAGTTATACTGTATGTGATGTTCCCACCAATCTGACATCAGCCCAGCTGGTTTCTAGGGATAACCGGTCTGATGATCTGTATCTAGGGCAGCCTGTTATCAGGACACCAGGGACAGAAACAGCTCTTCAACTGTATTTGTCTTTCTTTTTATCACTGATGAGAACTATCCACAGTGGGAGATACAGCTGAAGCTAAAAACAAATTGATGGTGCAGTCGTTAGCAGTGTCGCCTCACAGCAAGAGGATCCTGGGTTGTCTACTGGTACTCCAGCTTCCTCCCACAATCCAAAGACATGCAGGTTAGGTTAAATGACGACTCTTAACTGCCCGTAGTGAGCGTGAATGGTTGTCTGTCTCTTTGTGTCAGCCCTGTGACTGACCGGTGACCTGTCCAGGGTGTACCCTGCCTCTTGCCCAATGTCAGCTGGGATCGGATCCAGCAATAACTAAATTCTTCTGGGTATAAAGACATGCTGGTAGTCCCACTACCTACTTTGACTTAAAAATTGCCCCTTTTTAAAATTTTAATTTAAAATGTACGATTGCATTTGGTACTTGTTGATTGTAGACATTAGACAAACTGGGGGACGCAACCCTTCTAGGTCCACCTTGTGGTCTTCTCCCAGTCGGCTGTGGCCAGAAAGCAACCATACTATGTACATGAACCAGCTGCTCTCAGTGGTGAAAAGCAGTAGCTCAACATCAAAGACCTCCTGAATTATTGAGCTTCTCTGTCTCCATAGGTGAGGGTCAGAACAAAGACTGTACATTGAGAGCTTTCCTTTGCAGCTCAGTTCATCACCACAGATAGATACAAAGCAGATTACTGCAGCAGATGCACCTCACTGGTGGTCAATCTTGCAGTCCCTTCAACAATCACTTATAAAGAAAGTCCCCTTGGTACTTGAGCTCCAAGCACTGGTCAACTGCTTCCCCTTCACCTCAATTAAGGAATCCACCTTTTTTCAAGAGAAGAACCTGGGTCTCAGACTTGAAGGTGCTGATCTTCATTCATCAGACTCAGATGAGTGTGTTTGGAGCAGTGGACACTGGAGGCCATGTTGGCATGAGGCTAAATTAACGACACCACCCACAAACTGCAAAACCGTTGCTTGATAACATTTTGTTCAAGGATCTACACACCAATACCAGACTCACCAGCAGTAACACTGCAGTAAAGCTGAAAGTTTGCTATGCCTTGTTATTGACAAGGCGGTCTCAGAAACCACCTCAGTAACTTGATCTCCTAATCTCCCACCTGAACTATCATTTGTATCAATATTTCAAGGTAATCAACTGTTATATGTATATATATGATATATATATATATATATATATATATATATATATATATATATATATATATATATGTATATATATATATGTGTATATATATATATATATTTGATAACACAAAGTTAACTTTAGGATTTCATAGTAAAGACTCATGACTTAAAGGTGGGGTAGGGAGTATTTTTTTGGTGTCATTGGGCAAAAATTCCATAATAACCATTCAGCATATTGTAATTCAAGTGGTCTGAGAGTAAACCTCTACTTCTGTCCCTTCTCTTGGCTCTGTTTTCAGGCTTTAGAAGATCTACCCTGTGATGGGAGACTTTGGCCAATCACCAGTCATTTCAGAACGAGAGGGCATTCCTCTTGGCTGTTCTATAAATGCAGATGCGCGCGCACATCCCTTCAGATGGTGAAAGTCCGATTCCATGGCAGAAAATCCTGCAACTTGTGATAAATGTCCCATACCTCCTTTGCCTACAGCGGTGTGTAAAACAAAACAACACGTTCTGGCTCCACACGGCGCTTCAGCTTCATTATGTTTGATGCCATGGCGTTAGTATCGACAAGTGGCAAAGAGACATGATGACAAACAGTGGGGAATAACTTTTGACAGGGGACAGTGGTGTGTGTGGTGTACTAGGCTCTTATCCCGCTGCTGGATGGTGTTGCAGCTGCCTCTGAAGCCTGGGGCGCTCTGCGGCCATGAAGCGCTGGAGGAGCACCTTTGAGAAGACAAGTCGCGGCGAGAGGGATCGGGGTCTTGGTGAAGCTCACGCCATGGACAGCGAGCCCTACGAGGCATGAGGTTTCGCAGGGCCACCGACTCCTTCTGCTGCTGGTTGAAGTTGTGGGTTTGGTGGGAGGGGCTTAGCAGAGTGATACGAGGCAGCAGAGAGAGAGGCAGAAGGTTTTGCACAGGTTGCACAGATTTTTATCTACCCCAGCTTTAGTTGTGAATTGCAAAATAATGACTCCAATGATTCCAGATCATATTTAGCACTTTGTTTGGTCGATCATGTGTGTTTACTGTGCGTGAAGGCAGCACCAGTTCTCCAGAGAAGGAGAAGGGGAGAGAGAGTGATTGGAAGCGAAAGTCACTGAAAGTGAAAGAACAGCAATCAAACAAAGATGATGTTTGAATTACAGCCTAACGTGATTCGTCCTTGATTGCTGTGTGTGTGTGTGTGTGTGTGTACAGGAAGAGGAAGGAGTGTGGGTGGAGGAAAGGATAGATTTGTGAGACTGTTAGTTGTGGATAAAAGCCTGACATGAGGGGGATTGTTGAGGCGTCATGTTATCTGCCAGACTCCACGCTCACAGCAAACCACTGACTGTCTGCAATGTGTCTTTGAATTCCACTGACAACACAACAGAACAGAAAGATTGTACATCACACACGTTTAACGACTGGCATTCACACCTTTTACTTTTCTGGTAGGGTAGAGGTAGACGCAACACACACATTGTCTGGTTGGTTTTTTGGAACACATACTGAAAACTACAACATCTTGGATAATTCTCCAAAGCTGCTGAGAGACAGCAGAGTGAGATCAAATTCAAATGAAGTGAGGATTCATGGAGGTATGGCAACTCTCAGAGAGGATTAGAGTCATGCAGGTAGAGTGTCAGCAAAGCAAGCTGAGATTGATTAAATGCGTTAATCATGTAAAACACACACTCTGTGGTAACTTGAGCAATATTGTCAGCTTAATGGATCACACCACTTTGTTTCTTTTTTAGTTATAATCTCCGTATGCAGGGGAACCAAAGCTTAAAGCCACAATATTTTAAAATACAAAAAATCAATTTTAAATTGTTCATATCCTGAGAAACACAGAAAATGCCTTGACACCATTTGAGTTTGATGAATGTATCATCATTATTGTACTTGTTTCTATTAGCATTCATGGACAACAATGATGTTAAAAAGGTGTTAAAAAGGTTCTTTTTTCACCGCCAATGTTGAATTGAACATAATGACAGACAGAAAGATGCACTGGCAGATAATGAATGATAATATAAATCACAGTTAAAGCAGCTATCATTTAGTGAAATTATCACCTTATAAAGTTGTCATGGTGAACGTGTTAGCAAACATGTCCAAATTTTCACTCTCTGTTAGCTCTGTTTTTGGTCTCCACCACCTCCTGAGGGAAATATTTGGCGCTTTAGCTGCTAAATGCCCCACTATGTTCACCAGCTAGTCGCTAACTTTGCTAACTTTATCTGCATGCTATTTGGTGCAGGGCAGGTAGTGAAGAGTGGGTTTATCTGAACTTTTTAAAATTTTTTTTTACTGAAAACAGCTGTGTTTCTAAACAGGATTGATGGGTGCGTGAACCAAAACATTACAGCTGCGGATCATAAAATGAAAAACCCCCCAAAAAGCTACATACAGCTGAATGGAACTGCAGAGTCTGATGATCAATATTTGTGGGTCAGTCACTAGTATACATAGTCAGTTGATCTTTTGTTAATATAAAAATATTGAAAAATGCAGCTTTAAAGTGATTGGTCATGTGTTATAAAGGTGCTGTGAATGAGAACTTGTATCTGATCAAAAAATCGGCCAAAAAGGCCAAAAGGTGTGGAACCCACATTGGCCCAGTGAGAGCCCACTGCTGCCAAATTATTTCATATGTATTATTAATGAAAAAGCTGTGGGCGGCTGAAATGTCAGCACAGTCTGATTCATGTGTCCAAAGAATACAATATAAATCACTGAATGACAAACTTATCTGCCCCTCATAAAAGTGTCAGAAGGTAGACAACATGTTGTGTTGCCTTGGTGGCTGTTGTAAAACTATTTGGTGAGTTTCACTGTGGCAGTGAAGGCTGAATCGATCACAGCAGATGGAATAATTAAAGTGGAATAAAGTGGAGCCCAGCACTGAACCTCTTGGCTTGGGCTGCATCTGACCAAGATCAGATGGAGATTACTAACTCCGCAATCAAAATCAGTTCTGCTGCACACAGATGCACTCACAATGGTTAGAGTTTTTGGTGGTGACATGAGAAAGACTGCACTTTCTAGGGAGCTATATTAACATCATACAATACTCTCTCGCTCTCACACACACACAGACTGATTGACTATAATGGTAGTGAAGGCATGTTTTGTGTCCCTAAGGAACCATACACAAACCAGACTAGTAGTACCACATTGGAGACTTGATTATACCCTTCAAATTAAATTGGATGGACAGTAATCCATCATCCCTCAGTGCATTCCTTTATTTTTGGAATTTGGTCATTTTTCATCAAGAGATCCATCCTTCCTTCTTTCCTTCCTTATTTAATTACTTCCTCCCTCACTTAATTTTCCTCTTTTCTTTTCCTTTCTTTTATCTTTCCTTTGGGCTTTATACCCGCACAATGCTTTTAATCTCTAATTGAGGCTGATTGAAGGGAGGAGACGCAGATTGGTTTTGAAATAGTCTGCCATTTAAATATCAGCTTTGATTTTAAAATAGGCTGCTGTTTAATTTTTCATCTTCCTCTATTCCTCTTCTCTCTGTGCCTCCTTTTAATATACAAAGAATAAATAAAAGCAGAAGACTGTAAAGAATGCTACAACGGTGCATTAAAGCCAGTCAAGTGTCATCAATAACAGAGGTTCCCTCTTGACTACAGCTAGTCCCTACCTAATGAAATCACACCTGTCCAGAGGAGGCCTTTAATCAGAGTGTGTAAGGATTTTACTCAGGAATCAACAAAATATATTTTCGCTACATACCTTTCATGTGATTTACCAGTAGTTAGGCTTATAAAAATCCCACATATTCTAAGTCAAATTTGTGGTAAAAACAAATTTAGCTAAATTATGGGGTTAAAAGTTGAAAACTGACAATTCGCTGAGCCCTGCCCCTTCTAGTTTATGCTGCTACGCCTGTCAAGCTCTCCAATCTTGCATAATAAGTTTACAATGATAACTGTGGCAGATTTACCACTTGAAATTGGAAGTAATTTAGAAAAAAAATGGGTCTTCATTTTATTTACTACTTTTACTTTTATTTTGTCAGCTGAAATAACTGTCACTAGCAGATTTTCTCAGCTGTAGCTGTAGCTATCTCTGTAAGTTGGTTGAAAACGCTGTCTCGAGCTGACATATTAGTGTTTTCGGCTAACTCGTTTTTAAACGGGAACCCTGTAAAAGGGTCTTAAATATTCCTATATATCTATTTGATATCTTCTTCTTTAGTATCTATGGGTTGAGAGCACACACATGAGTGTGGAATATAACGCAGTGCCACATGGTCAAGATGGCATTGTCAAGATACCATACTGGCCCGAATATAAGATGATTTTTTTCCTGGAAATTACATTTGACAAAGTGGGGGAGACATTTACGTATCATACACCACATCAGATATTCAGTTAGTCAGCCCTAAAAGCTAGTCCAGACGAACCTACAGGAGTTTCTGAAGGCTTGTGTAACGTGTGTTGCTGCCACAGAGGAAATAAATCCCTGACGAGTGAAAAGGAGTCTGTAGCGTCTCCTGACGTCTTAACTGCAGACTGCGGAGAAAATCATCTGTCAGATGATGAGGAACTTAAAAAGACATTCTGAAAAATATTGTCAGAGAATGTCGCTTCAGCCTGACAGCACAGTGTTAGTATGTAAATGATAGATAAGCTAAACTAATGTGAGATTTACATTTTGCTTTAATGGAAGTATTTCATAGTTATTCTCTGTGTGATTACTCAATCTGGAATCGAGTAAATTACATGACTATTTGATCTGTGATAAACGTGAGAATCAGCATCCCTAGCTAAAGTTGCCTGTCCCAGAAAAAAAAGGCAGCATCCTTAACAGTTGATGATCCATGCAGGAGACATGGAAGTAAGGAGCAGCATTGTTCTTTTATTGCAATGTAGAGCTAATTAGCCCTAGTACTGTGGTGCAGCATTATAAATTGGGAATTGAATTAAAATGTTAACGTAACCCTAAGATGGTTTGGATGCATGCTACTGAAAAACATACTTGGACAAGCAACATAGAGGTTAGATTTATGCTTTCTTTTGTGCATTCTCAAATACCATGTTTCACTTTTACAAAGGAAAAAGCTTTGAGGATGTGGACTAAACGATGAATGTGGCAACTGTAATGCTATTTCAGGGTGGTTTGGCTGCAGCAGCTGGAACCAGGGATGGAAATTAACACCAGCCACCAGCCAAATGCTGGTAAAATATGGAAGTGGCAGGTAGGGTACTACTGTAATGCATTGTGCCAATCATGGTTGCTAAGCTATGATTGGGCAATTGCTGTACTCTGGAGGGGTTTAACAAATGGTCAGCTGTGCAATTCACAGACACTCTGGCAGTGTTTCTTTTTAAATTAAAGTGAATGAAATGGTTGACTATTGGTCACTTCTGGATGTAATATAGGCTAATTCAAATTCATGCAGTTTGCCGAATTTATCAGCTTTATGATATTGTTTTTGTTTGAAATTACTCCTTTAAACTTCAAGTCGTCAAACTTTTTTATGTCACCGACCTCCAAACAGACCCACATTAAGCTGCAGACCCCATTACATTTTGTCCCAGGGATGCCATATGGTAGGGCTGATTTGTAATGAACTATATAACTGTCTGTAGTGTATGCATGGTGTAACGTGGGACATGGTGATAATGACTACTGAATTAAATTACCATTAAATTAAAGCATTCCTCATTTTTGGGATGGACCCCCTGGAACTCGTATAGATACTGGATGTTCCCTAAACCACTTTCTTAATTATACCACTAAACTCAGACTATCGCAGATTTTAAATAACAGCTTCTTAGACAGGGACCCAGCTCTCCCCAAATTTAGACTTACCAAAGGAAAAGAAGATGGATCACAAGCAGAAGAAAACTCTGTCCTCTGTCCTTTGCTGAAACATCCTGAAGATATTATATTGTAGCTGTGTTTCTCTTTATATGGAATCTGCTTTAAAGCTGCTCTGTCTGCAGGCATTTTAACAACCTGCTGATTTCAGTAATGAGTTCATCTGGTCTAACGAGTACAAGCCTGCACTCCTTACATGGTTTCAAGTGAGAGAAAAGAACATTAAATTTCGTTTTTTTTTGTTTTTTTTTACACTTAATTTACACTACACTTGATTTAAATTTGACTTCTTTCTATAATTGAAACAAGGAAGAAGGAGGGAACAGTGGGAGTGCTTTAGCTTCTGGGACTGGCTTAACACTAGTTTGCTACTTCTATGTTTGATAACTGCTGGCGTACAACATTTTCTAAGAAATAAAATGCTGCTCTTGTATCTGTATGTATATAGGGCAACATGTACTAGCTCAGTAAAAACATGCATCAGTGGAATAAATAGCTCAACATTTTCGGGAATACACTATCCATTTCCATGCAGAGTTAGATGAGAAGATCAATACCCCTTCCATGTCTGAGAGCTAGAGCCAGGAGGCAATTGGCTTAGCCAAGTCTTGTTGTCACTGTACGGTTGCCTGGCAAACAGTTGAGACTCCAGGAAGTCCCTGTGCCTGGCCACTGGTCACTAAAAAAGACAAATATCACGTAGCTCGCTGTAAAATATCACGTAACTCGCTGTAAAACCACAACTTGTAGTTCTTTCATTTTCCTTTTGTATATGGAAAAACAGTCTACAGCCATGCTAGCAGCTCTGGGAGACTGTACTTAGACACAGTAGTGCTTTGAGCTAAATGCTAACAGCATGCTAAAATGCTCAAGTGACAACTAACATACTGACGCTAAGGAGGTGTAATGTTTCTGATCACCATCTCTGTTTAAGGTGTTAACTTTGTGTCAACATAAACACAAAGTACAGCTGAGGCTCATGGGAATATCATTAGTTTTGCGGATATTTGGCCGTAAACGTAAGTAAGGGAAACATTGAAATTTTGGCCTCATCAGAAGAAATGTTAAGGGATGTCTAAAGTAATTACAATTCATCTTGAGGGAAACATTAATCCAGTAGATGTTTGACGACATTCCACAAACGTGAACCTCATAGTGGCGCTAGTGGAAAAGTCACACACACACATTGGCACACATAGAGCACTTTAACCACTTGCTTGAATTACTGTGAAGCATTTGGACAATATTTCATATTCTACTGGTTATAACACTAAAATACTTTAGGTTGTGTTTAGGGACATTAAAATAGCCTAGCGTTCTGCAGCCTGTGCACTAATAAGATTTCAGCTTAGAAAGACATGAGGTAGGATGATTCATCTCTACATCAACGCATTTAATGCCTTCATGCCAGAACATTATTCTTTTTCCCCAAATATTCAGAATATGCTGCCATCATCATCTGTCCCTTCTTTGACTTTTGTTTAAACTGAAACTTTTGCATGAGCTAAACTTTACGCAGTTTAAGATACAAAGGGGAGACAAAGTAAGAGACAGAGATAGAAAGTAAAAGTGACAGTGAGAGGGAGGAGGAGACTGACGCAGAGATATCTTTAGCTTGGACAGACTGCACTCAGTTTCACTTGTCTCCTCCATCCTGAATCTGTTTCCCTCTGGTTTTCTCCCGAGAGCTGACAAGTGGAAACAAAGGAGAGACAGACGCTGACAGCAACACAGCAGGGGGCCGGATATGAGACCTTGCAGTGACTGTATAGGGATCTTTCGTTCGCAAAGCCCTTTTAACATGTCCTACTGTAACTCTGGAAGTTAAACTTTTACAATTCTAAATGAGAGATTGTTGTTGTGTATGGGTGTTTTTATTATTGGACTGAAATCAAGGTAATCCACACAAACTACAAAAACTGTGTCTCAAGCCACAATCACAAACTTCTAAACTTGTTTTGACAAAAAAAACAACAAACCTGTCTTTAGGGTGTGCCGGCAAAGATCCTGTGGTGTTGAATGGTTTATGGTAAGAGCTGACATCTTGTGACTTGAAAACTGTCTTGAGCGCAGCCACATAAAGGAAGTTCCAGTGGGATGCCTGGAATGTACATTATGACAACTGAGCTATCTCCGTGACAATGGAGAAAACTATCCACTGAGGAAGACAAGAATATGAAGTTGAAAGCTCTGAAAGTAGACCCTGATTTTAGATTTCTTGTCAAATAACTGTCTCTAGGATAAAAACACAGATGCTGAATTTCTTCACTTATGTTGTGGAAGCCAATATGTGCAAAAATGCACAAATATCTCTATGTGTAAATGAAATACATTTTAAAATGCAGATATTTGTATATTTATAGCTGTCATTAAAGTCAGTTTCAGTGCAAAATGTTGAATGCAGTACACAATATCCATCCATCTATAGCAACCCAAACCTGGGTAAGCAGGTTGCCCCAGACGTCCCTCTCTTCACCCATGTCTTCCCAAGGTCTTCCTAGGCCACATGGGATACATGATCCCTCAAATTCTTTCTGTGCCTGTCACAGGGCTCCTCCAAGTTGAATATGCCTGGAATATCTCTGCAGGGAGCCACCCAGTTCTGTTGGCTCCTTCAGGATGTCTGTCCCTAAGGGTAGGCCCAGCCACTCTCGGAAGGAAACTCATTTCAGCTACTTGTATCCACAATCTTTTGGTCTTTTGGTCACCCAAACCTCGTGACCACAGGTGGGAGCTGGAAAATAAATTGACTGGTTAATTGAGAGCTTCACCTTCAGATTCAGGTCTCCCTTACAACTATGGTCACTTGACTACCTATGCTACACCATCTATTGATCTCATGCTCCATCTTACCCTCACTTATGAACAAGAGATACTTGAACTCTTTCACTTGAGGAAGCAATCCGAAAAGGGCAATTCACTGTCTTCCAAAGTACCTTGGGTTCAGACTTGGAAGTGAACTGCTTCACACTGAGCTGCAGTGCACACTGGTGGTCATGGCCTGATAAAGAACAACAGAAATACATCATCTGCATAAAGCACAGATAAAATCCTACTGGACAGTCCCCACCCATCAAGAGATTCTGTCAAGAATCTGTGACCAGACACAACCCTGGCTTAGCCAAACCCCCACCATAAATAGGCTTGGCTTTCATGGCTGACCCACCAAGGAATTTCAATGCAGTGTGTAAAATGTATCACTATATGAGCACATTGGGAAAACACTGATTGGCTACTTTTGCTATTACATTCATTCAGTAAATTTAAAGGGGACATTATGCCTTAATGTTCAAAAAACACATTATTTTTCTCATACTGACGATTGCTGCAGCACCTCTTTTCACCCTCTGTCTGAAACGCTCCATTTTAGCTCTTGTCTCTTTAAGGCCCCCCTCCCTAAAAGCCCAGTCTGCTCTCATTGGTCAGGCACTGAGCGGGCAACACCCACCAACTTTGCTAATGCTCCACCCAGTTTTTGCAGCCAGGGATCAAGTTTAGCTGCACTTCTTCAATACCACACAACATTGGTAACCAAGACAGGTTTCCCTGATTGTTGGCTCAGGTAAATACTATTTAACGTCATATCTCACATAATGTTAGCTTAGTATATATACATAAACCGTAAACACACACTGTTTTGCGTTTGTCTCTACAGGTGCATTTGTGAGAAGTGACCTACAAAGGCCAATGGAGGGGAAACATTTGTTGTGAAGAGAGACCATGTACATGTAGCACTGTATGTAAACACTTACAGTAGGCCTACTTATCAGGGTGTGGAGGTGGAAAGTAGCCTACGATATTTAACAATAGAAGATGTGAAATATTGAAGTAATTATTTATGGTAAAAAGACACCTGATAAATGTAAGAAAGTAATCAATTAGAATAGTGATTACTGTAGCAACTGTCCAAAGTAAGTTGCTTATGTATTTGAAAAACTCTGAGGACTGTACTGTTCATATATTTTGATCTGTCGACACCGTAATAAAGTTTGACTGTGAAACAAATGTCTTGTGCTTTCTACAGTCACTAATTACTACCTGTAGTAAAGAGTTACTAGCAAATGTTCACATTTTCATAGTCAGCATATTAAATTAACCATTTTTTTAACCCTTCTACATGGATGAAATCAAATAAGGTTTTCACGTCACCCATTTAAACAGTGTAACAGCATGAAAGAACATATTTTTCTCTAATACCACAGGACCCTTACTACTAAATTTAAAAATGACCAAAATCCTCCTTGAAAATAAAGGACTTTATTCATAGCCATTGAAATGGAAATATACATTGTGTATATATAATGCACAATGTAGCAAAGCCATAATTTTTATGTAAACTGTCCAGATGATGACCTCCATCAGGGTAAAGGATTTCTTGTATACTGAAGTTGTGTCAGCTGGTCATGGAGCTCTCAGGTCACAGTGGCCATCCTGACGTGTCTTGATACCGAGACTTTCCTGATGCTGCTAGCCGCTGTGTTGTCATCAGGCCGTCGCTTGACTGAAGCATGACACCTACCCAACTTCTTCCTCTGATGATTTCTCATACTGTGAGGACAGTGTGGTGGGTCCAGGAACACCTCATCAAACATAAGCATCATCAGGTCATTCAGATGATCTGTAAAACATGGCAGAGTCACAGTTACTTGTACATTATACTGTCAAGTTTTATCAGGGCTGACAATATCCAACTGCAGATGCATTTGGTCTTGAATGAAGGAGAAGCATGTATTTAACAGGGTGTGGTGATCACAGTGCTAATATGGTGATTACATTTTTTACATTGTCATATTCTCAGTAATCGCACCTACCATGCTCTTTATGTAGAACACTGTGGAAGGCCTCAGTGGTGATGGCTCAGCTTCTCCACATCACTCAAATGCCTGTGGAGCTGCATAGAGAACAGTGGATGTGCCAACCAAGGTCTCTGCAGGACTCAGTAGCCTGGACAACTGGAACAGAATTACATTTTTTTCATGAAAACCAAGCAATATGACATAAGAACAACACATAGCAATATTACATTATAAGTACAACTACTAAAGGCCGCAACAGTTCAGTGTTGAGACTACATGAGCGCAACAGGAGAGACCAAGGGCTGTTGCTCTGAGATGAGGTCTCTATTCAGTCTAGCAGCAACAAACACACTAACATACATATTTACACACTGCAAAGCGTGCCCGTGTAAAGCACATTTTGCTCTAGCACAACATGCTAACGTCGTAGGCGCGCTCTCTCCAGCGCCAAGAAGCAAACTGGATAGTTACTTTGGTAACGGCCGGAAAACTCATCAAATACAGTCACACACAATATACGGTGAATTAAATGTTTTATGAATCGGTGTTTAATTCGGCTTGCCTCTTCCACCAACCAGCACTTATTTTAGTGAGAAATCTTAATTTTTGAAACGGTTCGCCTCAAATTCCTTCGGTCCTCTCCCACTAAAATGGCGCAGCTAACCAAAGGAGACTGGTAGCGAGTTGAGGCGACAAAATCCAAAAATACAGTTTCTTTATGGATAACTTGATGCCAAATTGACAATAAGACTGTTGACATATGACGCCCTTTATCTTATGTTTCAGGAGTTATGTGTTTTTACGGACATGTGAGGAATTGTTAAAACGTCATATTTCTTAAAGGGATTTTGGCACAATATTTTCCCCGGACAGCGCAGTCTCATTTTCCTGCTGTTCCTCGCCATGCCTATCAATAACCTTGCACCCCCACTTTTAACAATAACTTGGCGCCCATTCTTACAGACATAACAAACTAATAGCATTAACGTTATTGTGTATCTTGCAGCAAGTAACGGCATTAACTTTTTATATATTTATTTCTATTCTTTTTTAAATACTTACATTTCCCTCTTCTGCAGTTGTGCCACAGACAGTTGGTACTGATCCCTCTTTCAGGAAAAATGTCATTGCCAGTCCTGCATTGTTACTGACCCAAGTTGGAAAAGCAGTCACACATAAAGTGGTTACCACAGACGCAGCCGACTGTAGCTGGGCCGTTGCTTTCAAAAATAAACTTTATCCACTCAGCTCTTCTGTCCTCTGAGGCTGGGGGCCGATGGAGTGATTTGTGCTGTTCTGTGCAGCCAACAACAGAGCAGTTCCTGTGCTTAGCTCTTAGCTTCGACAAAATGCTAGCAGGTCGGAGCTTGTGAGAAAAAAATGCCAACATTGCAAAGTTAGTTCTCAGGCCGTGGGTGGAGATACTCAGATGGGGGGCGGTATCATTCTAATGAGCCCGCTTTCTATGTAAGAAGGGGAGCCAAATCCTGAATGGCTTGTTGGTTCACATGTTTTCTGACCTAGGCAGCCCACAAAAAAATGACTGGGCTGTCTTATTTCACAGTTTGTGGGTAGGTAGGCACTCCAGATACCCAAATGTAAGTGCAAAAACACTGAAAAAGTGGGTTTTATATATGTCCCCTTTAAGAATCTGTGTAAACTGGGGATGCTCCAGTAGCTCACCTGGTAGAGCGCGTACCATGTATCAAGGCTTTCCTGTCTCTCTCCAGCTATCACAATCACAATAAAGCAGAAATACCCCAAAAAAGAATCTTTGTTTAAAAAAAAAGAAAAAAAAGAATCTATGTAAACTTTGGAAATCTTGCTGCTGAATCATTTTCTGAAACTCATTTTTCTTCCTTTTCCCTGGTCAGGTCACATGCAGAGCCAAAGCGATGTTCTCTCTCACCCAGGGACTGAGATTCGATAATAACATCTTGCACTATTTTCATCTGGCAGCTCAAAAGTAGAAGGGCCGTGACCTTTTTATGGCACTAAAGACTCATCTAGAATATCTTAACAAAAAAAGTCTAAAGCCCCTCAACTGTTCAAACATGAAAGGAATTGATTGAGAGAAAGAGAGACAGAGGGAGACATTTAAAAATGGATTCAATAGAGTTGGTAAATTGATGGATTTTGTCTAGCTCAGTGGGACCAATAGGACTGCAACAGCAGAGGTCCATGTTGTACTGAAGTCAGACCAAAGCAGATACTGACACTAATTGGATATAGTGGGTGTGCCAGGATGTGTGTGTGTGTCTTTGTGTTTTTATCTTTGATTGTCATAGGGGTTCATATTGGGACAGCAGTTTGCAGCCTTTTTTCATTTATTGATTTGGAATAAAAATTAAAATACAATTGATCCCATGCCATGGTCTCGCTGTGTGTGTGTGTGTGTGTGTGTGTGTGTGTGTGGTGTGTGTTAGAGGGAAGAAGAGATTTATGAAATAATGTGGCCGAGTCCTAGAGACAACATGAGTAATTTTGAACCTCTGAGTCTCATCTGTGTGATTAATGCTTGCCGTTAGCCTTTTGGCTGTTTGCTTTCAAAAGCAGAGAAACTATTTACTTTCCCGAAGATTATATTTATGGCATTTCTGCTTCACATGGCAATTAAAAGTAGTTAATAGTGACAGGAAAGGTTGGAGAAGGAAAGGCGAGGACACTTTATGTGACAAAGGCTTTGAGCAATATTTGAAGCTTTGATCTTGTGTGTAGTGTCTGTGTAATGCTGCCTTCATGGTATGTTGGGGAAGATGGCTGACATAAATCTTAGAAAATACTCTTCATCTCAGTATGTACTGTTTATCTTTGTATTTAGATGGTCACCCTGAATACCAAGTCAATTTCAGAATCAGATTTCTTAAAGGCACTGAAAACACATGTTCTCAATAAGCCTCTTACTCTGAGCAATGGGGTCCTACATGAACAGATAAAACAGTTGGTTATTTCATATGAGAGATTTCTCTGTTGCATGTTTTTGTCTAAGCTCTTCTCGCTGCTGTGAAATGGGTGTAGCTCAGCTGGGAAAACGCGATGGCATGCACTTCTCTGCACCAATCAGGATTTGACACTTGAAGCATAATTTCTCATAAACAATATGTAAGGATGTTCAATTCCAAATTTGAACTTTGATTGTTGCTTGTTAGTAATATATTTAATGTAATGCTTTTCAACAATTATCCTTTCTGTCAAGCTGCATCCTCCCTGATTTCTTGTTGCTTAAGTTATACATCTTTATTTTATATTGTCCACAACCCTGCCTCCAAGAAATTGTTTGTATACTACTAATTTGTTTTGGCAAATACTTTTTGAGGGTAAAGTAATTATTTACTGGATTATGTTCAGAGGCAAAGTGTTTTGGAGGAATTCATGTAGTGCAATGGAGGGTGGGCATACAAAGTGCAGGTCTTTGACCCAGGAGACCAGGGTTCACATATTTATTCTTGCATGTGGTTTAGGAAATCTTTGGTTAAGATTATGGAAAGACTGTGATTTCTGTGTTAAATTATAATATAGTAATCGCGTTGTGTCTCTTGCTTCAACTCGGTTGTTGACTTTTCTTTTACATTTAACCAAGATGCCAGTCATACCTAATCTTAACTGAGTGTTAAGTGCCTAAGCTTAACCATCAAAACATTAATCACGTTGATATGAACATATTGCAACTTGGCAGATACGTTCATTAAGCCCAGTTCAGACCAAAAATTAATAAGAGACTTGCAACTACTTGCAATGTGTCAATGTGTTGACACAGGTGACGTGCCTTACGTTCTAAATCCAGCCACTGGAGACTTGACAAGCTGAGTCGCAGGCGACGCCAAGAGCCGGCTTGAGTTGAGCTGAGACAGGCCAGTTCACACTGCTGCAACGTTCTAAAACAGTTTTGTCTCATTGCGAATCTTTGGTCTGAACTGGCATTATGCACAACATGCATTAGTAGATACATGAAAAGTTAAAATAGAATTAAATAAGAAAACTGAGAATTGAGACTAAAGATAGCACGATAATGTTAACTCTATATAAAAAATACTATATTATAGAATTTACATTATTGCAAGCCAAGTAGATATTGCTAAAAGGTGTACAGTAAGTAGTATATCAATGTAATTTCTAGGAAACAGGGTTGCCAAAAAGAGGAATGAGCCCTGGGATGCACATGAATACAAAGGTTTATGGTTTCCATAGATAAAATTTAACATTAACTTGTTTTATCATGTATATAAATTGCTCTCTTTGAATAATAATTTGTATCTGATATGTTCTTTTCACAAAAACAGTTCAATTATCTTGTTAAAATCTTTGAAATGATATCTCCTCCTTCTCCTTCATTAAAAATCCAGAATCTATAAATATAAGTTGAACTGCTGGACAACAGCTGTTTCCTGCTTCACTGTAAAGTCCATTCTCAGTGTATGTGCGCTGGAGGCTTCACGTCTCCACATCACACTTTTGCAAGTTGAATGTTGGACCAGGATTGGCTGCTTCCAAACGATTTGTGATATCACAGATCCTGCTCGTAGGCCCGCCCCTGAAAATCAGATTTAGAAACTTTCCACTTTCAGCAGATGAACGTGAAAACATCCTTCTAGTGTCAAACTCTGCACAGACATCATTCTGTACAGTGAAGCTCAGACATTCAACTGGAGGAACAAGAAGAAAAACAGATTCTTGAGTGGAGGGGGACTTTAAATATTTAAGACATTTTATCCAAATGTGAATCAAATTTTTTTTTCATTAGTTAGTTAATTAATTGTTAGATGTGTCCTTTCAATCAGTTATATTCCTAATTCTGTTCTTTACCTCAGGTAACACAACCTGACACAATATATTGCAGTCATTTGTATCCAGCAGCATTATTGATTTTGTTTATTGCATTTTTCTCCCTTATTCTTTGTCTTCCTAATATAATGGAAGAACACAACCAACACAAATACAGGTCGACACAATGTAAGACATCTCTGTAAATGCAACATGTAGCACTATAGATAACAAAATATTTCACACATTTAAAACCGGAAATCTAAAGTTTCTGTGGTGCATCAATAGTAGGCTTACTGTATTGTTTGACTGTTCTTGGCCTTTGCATTACTACAACAGAGGAAACAGGATCAAGTGAGGCAGAGAGCGGTAAGAAAGGATGGTGGAGGGAGGGAGAGTGGAAAGTTTGTGATGTTTGCCTCTAGGCTGCAGAGGAGAGAGGACAGACACTGACACCATGAATCAGACAGAGAGGGAGAGACGGGGGGGTTGTGAGAGGGCAGAGAGAGAGGGATGAGTAAAAGGATGAAGGAAAAAGAGATGGATGAATCCGGAGGGCGAATGGAAAAATTGCAAATAGACACTAAAAATGGTTGGTGATCATTTTTGCATTGCCACTCCACTGAATAAGAACATGAGCTAATTGTCTCAATATGTAATGGCATCAGACGTAGAGGAAGAGACTCGAGGAACGAGGAGGCAGAGGTACGGAGAGGGAGAACAGTGGAGTATCAGAAAGAAAGTAGATTGGAATAGATATGAGTATGAGAGGAGTAATAGACAGTGGGACAGAGATGTAAAAGGGAGGTGAAGAAGAGTGGAATAGGGGTCGAGTCAAGTACTGCGGGGGTGGAAGGAGAGAGAAGGGCATATGGCAAAGACATGCATTTAACTCATTGTAAGTGATTCCCAGCAGGCTGTGTGGGATATCATCTGCTGTGTGTTACAGCCTGGATGGTGACTCATTCTGAGACAGAGTGACAGAGAGAGGGAGAGAGAATATCTGCAACTTTCTTCCACCTTAAACTTTCTGATACTCACCTAAGATATGACTGTCTGAGCGTCTGAAACACAGAAATACTTCACTGCTAACCCTGTCTACATGTTTTCTAAGGAATGAAACAACATATTTCATTCAGTTTTATTAGTGGTTTATGGTTAGCTGTTGAGAAAATGTGAACAAAGGTACATGAGAGAGGATTTTTAGATTCCATAGGGATAAACAGATATCATGGTTTCATGGTATACAGTATAACACAGTTGCAAATGTACATGGTAACCGTCAATTTTCACATCATGGTATGCCGCTGCAACCCTAGTTGTAGATGTGTGTCAAATTTCAAATCAATCGGACTCACGGTGTGTGTGTGTGTGTGGGTGTGTGTGTGTGTGTGCAGTCTTTCAAAGTTTTCACTTTTTTGGCTGTTAATTATAGCGCCATAATTATGGTTAAGTAATGTTTACTCAGCATCCTTATGCATTTATGAAGTGTTATTTAAGGAATGCATGTTTTCAACTTTACAATAAGGGTCACAAAGAGCATTAATAAATGGTTAATTATGGTTAAGTAATGCTTATATAACATGCACAATAATTTATAGGTTAGGCTATAAGTTAAGGAACGTCTACATGAAGACAAAGGAACAAGCAAACCTCTACATGAAGACCATGGAGTGTGTACACTGATCTCAATGTTTACCAAAACTAAGTCATAAGTTGGAGGATAGACATGTAAGTGGACAATCATTACTCTTCAATAAACATTTATAAAAACAGTTTTCTCTTAATGAAATGGCTTAGCAGTGAACTGCATGACATACATGTTAATTAATCTTTATCAACCATTTACTAATATTAGTTAGTACCTTTTATTAACATGTAAACCCTTAATAAATGTTAACAAGAGACATTTGTTAACAATTACTTAATGCTTATTGTATTAATTAACTGTTAGTTAGTGCTTATTAATATATTAATGGTTTATTAATGGTTAATGGCTGGTTTTAGAAGGTAAGGCACGTCATCTGTTTCAACAG
This sequence comes from Macquaria australasica, assembly GCA_005408345.1. Classification (NCBI taxonomy): domain Eukaryota; kingdom Metazoa; phylum Chordata; class Actinopteri; order Centrarchiformes; family Percichthyidae; genus Macquaria; species Macquaria australasica. The sequence continues at coordinate 946,251 of SEMN01000042.1, read as the reverse complement.
CCAATCAGCTCGTAGCAAAGTCATATTTGTTCATATTTTAAGATGCTACAAATGGTATCCAGTGACAAAAAAAAAATGCCTGAAAAGCCAGCAGTTGGAACGGAAGTACAGAGAGTCGTTGCTATGGAAACGATACACCATCTCATCTAGTCACATTGGTGTTAACTGACAGGTTTCAGAACGTTACAGACTGGCGCATTGCAAGTAGTTGCACATTTCGTATCTTTGGTCTGAAAGAGTTTATAGTAAGTTTCTTATAGAATCCAGAGAAATATTAAATCTGCTATGGCCTCCTTTGGATGCCGATTCTGGATGCAACATCTGAAATGTGTTTGCATAATTTCTTTTTTTACATTTACAGTTAAGTGTCACATCAGTCTGGATTCAGATTTTAGCAGTGTTACTTTACCATGTCCTAATACTAATGGATGCTAGACATATTGTAAAGGTGAAAAGAATGTCGCTCACTGGTCAAACGCAGACCTCACACGGCTACAACAAGCACTGGGTTCCACTGGTAGCAATTTGAGGATGAGGGACTGATAGTTCTTGTAATGTTTATCGATGTTAAAAAGTTACACAGTCGGCTACTTAACAAAAAAAAGTACTGTTTCAGTGCAGTTATGTACTAAAGCACTCAGCAGGTTGTCTAATTTGGAAACAGGCGCTCTGCAGTTTTGTCTCCTTGTCCGTCACTACATGCATGCATGTTTAAAGCCCCTTGAGGCAAATTTGAGATATTGTTTCTTCTGATCAGGTGGAAAAGCAAACAGGAGTGCACAAAGTTCCTAGTTTAGTTCCTGTAGCTCCTTACTACCTGGAACTACTTTGTCAAAAAGGAGTACAAGACTTGTCTAGGTAACTCTGAGAGAATATTTTTATTTAAATTAAAGGGAAAAGAAGAAGAATTTTTATTTGACAGAACAGCTTGTCATATCCAGTGAAGAAATGCTGAGGATAAAGGCCACATCACTATTACGGGAATTGTGGGTTCTGCCAGCGTTTGGAGCCGAGCGAACTGAAAGCCAATTTAGTCAGAGGCTGGTAAAGTGGGAGCTGCTAGAAATTGAGCAGCCTTTGTTCTCTAGTCTCTGCTCCTTTGCCCAGTAGACATGAGTGAAATGAAGGAATGAAAGAAAGGCAGGAGCCAGCCCTCCCAGCTAGAACAAGTCATGTGTCAGCAATCTCTCTATCTCTCCAATTACCAGCCTTTGAAAGCACAACACACACACACACACACACACAACACCTAAACAGCCTCTATTCTCTGTTCTAGTGGATTTAGTTGAGTTGGTGAGGAAGAGAACAACATGGTACAATTATCAAAGTTTTTGTGTGTGAACTCCTGCTGCTCTGGTCAGCTGTGAGGGGCAGGCAGGAAGGTAAACTGTCAGGGTACTTGTGAACATGTTAGAGAAATCTTGATATCACCACTTATGCAGAAACCTGGGTTGTTTTCATTACATTACAGGGATGGCATCTGGAGTCCAATGTTACTCAGCTTTTACTCTGATATGACAAGCAGTTTGTTCAAGCACTACCTGCAGCACCTTATTAAAAAGCTTTCCCTATAACTGTGTGCTCCAGATGGGGGGTCAGTTGGATCGCCAGAATTTGGCTAAACTTCAATCTACAGTGCAGATCCACACACCCACAATAAAATAAACCACATGTTGTCCTAAATAGTCATATGGTCGCCAATATATTTCAAAAGCTTACTTTTTTCCTTGTACATTTTAAAAACTGTAATAGAAATGTAATTAAGTAGGTTTACGGTATACTCATAAGTGACAGCCTTTATGGAATAAATTCAAGAAGATGTACATGAAAACAGGCTTTTGTATCTGTAACCGTAGTCTTGCAAAATTGTACATTGACATTTGTATCTGTAAGCTTAGTTTTATAGACTTGTACATTTTGTTTTCTGCCTGCACACTCCCTTTTGCAAGTCTGTGCCAAAAATACTTACACTACACGCTACAAGAACCCAGAAAGAAAGAAAGAAGCTTCTGACCAATCAGTGTCTTTGGAATTGCTATGCACAACACAGTTGGCTAGTCAACACTGTCTGTCAGCCCTGATCTCAAGGCCTACGCGACCACCAGTAAGTCAACAGAATACTTACAATAAACTTTATTATTCTAAAAAAAATTCTAAACATTTTGTTTTTTTTACCTTTCCAAAAAAGTTAATGTTACATCGAAGTTTATGTATACTGTTTTACTGGTGGTCGCAGAGGACACCCATGTGTACAAAATTACCACGCAGTAAACTTGTCAATAGTCCGTGAGTGTGTTAAGTATTTTTGGCACCCAGATTGTGAAAGTGAGATTGCAAGCCTGTGTCTGAATGCACAGGCTTGCAAAACGTAGTTTGCAAGCAGAAAACAAAATGTACAAGTCTATAAAACTATGATTTACAGATACAAAAGCCTGTTTTCAACCTTTAATGATATAACATTCCATAGGCCTTTAGTTTTGCTTAAACAACACATCTATTAACCTATCATAACTAAAATTATACTTATAGTTCTGCAATGCACATAACTAAAGCAATATGGCGTATCTCTCTTGATGCTGCAGAGGACGAGCTCCAAGCTAGAAGTGTGTTGTAACAGTGTAGCTACTATACCAAACTTGCGTTGTGTGTTCTGCTTCTTTTTTTCAGCACTTGCAAAATAAAAAGTCACACATTGTTTCGCAGCTAACAGCTCCTCACCATCTTCTGTTTAATTTTTTGCCAAGCCACTGGGAGCTATTTATTTCCACTGCTTTTCATGTAGATACCAGTATACACAGCGGCCCAGTGCTACTTTTTGCCTGTCACTTTTTATTTCTCTGAGGCTTAAAGCAATATTTCACTTTGCTGGAACATTTTCACTTCTCAGAATGCCTTCCTCTCCCAGTTGGAGGACTGAAGCCTCCCTAAAGAAGTGTAGGAGGAAATCACTGCAATGTTCCCAGCATGTAACGTAGAAATTTAATAAGTTGACATTTTGCTCAGAGACTTTAAGGAGAGCCAAATAAGAATAGGGACCGAGGAGAAATGTATATAAAGACGACAAACAGGTGGAATTTGATACAGATTGTAGCAGTCACCCTATAGCGTGTCAAAGACTTGCTCTGTGCCAGGGTTTCTCAACTTTTTCATCTTCATCATCTGTTAACCCATTTTTCATTCCATTTTTTCTTCATGACACCAGCAGTTGAGAAGTTGCCTTGTGAATCTAAGCATGGTATTTTTTTAAGAGCATGGTGTAGAAATAGTATGCCGATTAAATTCAAATGTCTACATTAATGCAAATAAATATACCGTATCATACTTCTTGATCAAAAAGTTTACTATTAATAGCCTTTCTAAATCAAGTTTGAGCTGAAATATCAAAAAAGACACATACATTCCCTGCAGTATACATTGATTCATTTTTTCTCTCTCACTGAGGTAAGGAAAAGCAATTTTTGTCTCTTTACTTGTCCCCAATAACACGAATACAAGAACAAACAGACAAAACTGTCGCCATGTCTTGATCATTCACAAAAGAGAGGGGTGAGTTATTACAATTTCTGATAATGACTTTCATGGACTATGGACGGAAATAATTCTTAGTGAGAGTAGAAGGTAATTTTCACATAACTGCAAAAGTTGAAGACAGTAATGAACTTCTGAAAACTTGTTTCAGTTGTCTCTTTTAAACTGTGATCCTACAGAAGAACGTTGACCAACAGCATTGACCAATGATAATATTCAAATGTATCTGTTGCTGGTTTGATGCTGTAATCACTTGACCATTTTAATCCTTAGCTTTTATTCAAGTTGCAGTTTTGCATGTAAAATGTTTGTTTTTTAAAGCTTTTTCGTAACACGTTTGCTTTTATTGTCTTGTGTACACAAGGTGCCAAACCAACCAACTCTCAATGGACCACCTTGTCTAAATAATGGTTAAATTAATGAATAAGATAAGATAAGCCTTTATTGTCCTACAGCGGGGAAATTTTTAGCGTTGCAGCAGCCAGCAAAAGTGTCATATATAGAAATACAATAAAAATAAATAGAAAAATAGTCCTATACACAGTATAGACAGAAATAAATAATAGAGTGACTGAGTGCAGTTGTAAGTATGAACAAATAGATAAGATAAAAATATTGCACATATATAATATACATGTATATGAAAATATTTCACAGCAACATATGAAGTAGATAACATCATGAATACAATATATGTATGAAGATAATGCACAGCAGCAGATGAAGTATAGTAGTGAATAGTCTGCACACTGACAGTCAAGTGTAGATTACCGGGAGTTGTACTGATTATAGAGTCTGACAGCAGCAGGCAGGAAGGTAATAATAGTTAATAGTTAATAATAATATAATATTGGGTTGAGCAGGAGTAGCTACTGTGATGGAAATCTGGACGCTGTTTAACTCGTGAGTGAAGGAGTTTCAGGAGACCTGGATGTCTTACGGCGAAGCATTCATTGAGGCTTGATTGAGGAGAATAGAGACTAGCAGTACAAGTGAATACTTGCCACCCATTTCTGAAGGTTGCTTCCTGGCGAGGATTATTTCACTACTGGATTCTAAACAAGAAACTATGCTTACTTAAGTTAACGAAAGTCATGTATGTTCCTTCACGTCATATTTGGTGCCTATCTTAGAGACAAAGAGGAGACAGTATATCAATGTGGAGTCTGGAGCATAGCACTGCTATCTCCAATGACCTTGGTCTCCTGGGAGATGGAGCCAGCATTATCAGGACAGCTGCACCCTGACCAGTTATCGTTGGCAACAGAGAGCTAAACTATTGCTGTGAAAGAGACAGTATATGACCTATAATAATAATATAATAACCTTTATTTATAGAGCATTTATCAAAACAAGTACAAAGTGCTTCACATAGAAAAATGGAATACAAGCGCAAGTGGATCATAGAATACATGGAGGGCAAAATTAAAATATTAATAAGATAATGAGTAAAAAAAAGATAAATAAAAATAAAAACATACAAGTCAGATAAAATCAGGATATGCTTTCCGATAAAAGTACGTTTTTAGAAGAGACTTAAAGGGAGACTCTGACTCAGTCTTCCTTATTTCATCGGGCAGGTCGTTCCAGAGCCTTGGGGCCCTGGTGGCAAAAGCTCTGTCCCCTTTAGTTTTCAGTCTAGACTCTGGGAGAGACAGAAGACTGTTGCCTGAGGATCTCAAGATACGCACAGGTTCATACGGGATTAAAAGGTCTGAAATATAGTCTGGAGCCAGGTCATGAAGAGCCTTAAAAGTAATCAATAAGATCTTAAAATCAATCCTAAAACAAACAGGGAGCCAATGTAAAGGCGCTAAAACAGGTGTAATGTGATCGTACCTCTTGGTTGTGGTTAAAAGCCTAGCAGCTGAGTTCTGTACAGTCTGTAGTCGTTTCAAAGTTTTTTTGATTAAGACAGGAGAAGAGGCTGTTGCAATAATCAAGGTGCGAGGAGATAAAAGCATGTACAAGTTTATGCATCTCTGAAATTTAAAATTGATCTTGTTTTTGCAATATTTCTGAGATGATAAAAACATGATTGGACAAGCTTTGTGATATGTTGCTCAAAACATAAATTGCTATCAAGCAGGACACTGAGATTTCTTGCAACAGGCTTAATGTGGTTGGTGATATGCTGGGACCCAATAACAAGGATTTCTGTTTTCTTAGAATTAAGCTGAAGAAAGTTTATTGACATCCAGTTATTTATATCAGTCAGGCAGTCCTGTAAAGAACTCAGCATACTGACATCAGTGGGCTTGACAGGGAGGTATAGCTGTATGTCATCCACATAACAATGAAAAGAAATCCCATGTCTACGGATGACATCACCCAAGGGGAGCATATATAGGGAGAACAAAATTGGTCCAAGAATTGACCCTTGAGGCACACCATACTTGATATGGGAAAAAGACAACTTGAAGTTGCTAATGGAGACAGAAAACTTCCTATTTGACAGATATGAGAACCAGTTTAATGCAGTACCAGATACACCCACCCTTTGCCTCAGTCTATCTAAAAGAATGCCATGATCAATTGTGTCAAAGGCAGCACTTAAGTCCAGCAGCACAAGAATTGAACACAAGCCCGTGTCCGTATTCATTTAAAGATTGCTGGTGACTTTCAGAAGGGCTGTCTCAGTGCTGTGATGCTGACGAAAACCAGACTGAAACTTTTCAGAGATATTATTGTTTTCCACAGCAGCAAAAAGCTGCTTTGAAACAATTTTTTCAAGAATCTTGGAAATAAAAGGCAGTTTACAAATCGGGCGATAATTATCTAAGAGGGTAGGATCAAGCCCAGGTTTTTTTTTTAGGGCTGGTTGGACACAAGTAATTTTAAAGTAATCTGGGACACAACCAGTAGACAATGAGCTGTTTATAATAGAAAGCAAATGTGGCCCAGTACAATTCAATACTTCAAATAAGAATTTAGTTGGAATTATGTCAAGAGGGCTGGAAGATACTTTCATATGAGACATGATTTCTTGGAGTCCAGGCAGAGTAACAGGGGAAAAGTAGCTCACAATCAGCCGAGGCACAAGGGGAGGCCGGATTTACTAACTTAGTGGTTCTCAACGGGGGCGGTACCGCCCCCCAGGGGGCGTTCAGAGAATGTCAGGGGGCGCTGGAAGCAAAATTTTTGAAAGGGGGGCGGTGAGGTGTTCTTGGGGTGGCGTTTGAGTTTACACCAAAGATTCACAACGAGAGGAGTTGAAACTTGCAACTACTTTCAAATAAATACGGTATGCAACACTCTAAAACCTGCCAGTTTACACCAATGCGACTAGACGAGATGGTGTATCATTTCCATACCACCACTCTTTACACACACTATAATGCAATTCAATTCACGTGACTTTATTGGCATGACTGCATACAAGACAACATTGCCAAAGCATATTAACACAAACTATACAATCATCATAAACATAAACATTTTTTAAACCATATTAAAACCAGACACCTGCCAGCTGAGTCACAGCAATGCCATCAGCCGGCTTGATTCCAGCTGAGACAGCGGAGTTTACCACTGCAACTTTTCTCTGCAGCTAAAACAGTTTCTTCTAGTTGTGAACTTTAAGTCTTCATTAAACATCTTTAAAAAGTTTATGAATAAAAGGAAATGTGAAATCCCAAATCATGGGACATTTACCAGGTTTAATTTGCCTGGAATAGCACAAAATAATGTCAGACCAAACTTCATTCAAAAATCTGCTGAATTAATTCTGCCCTATTTAATGCCAAAAAGTCACGTTGGATAATAAGTGACGTATGTGCATTATAAATATAAAGACACATTTATTAGTAGACTAATTAGCAATAACCAGTTAAAAATTGAATAGTCAACAAAGCAGCACCGAGAACAATTTGGTGGTTACACTCATTGCAGGTGTCTGAGGCTCTTACCGATGACCGCCTCCTCATTTACACCGACCACCTGAGGATGGTTAAGGCCGACATGGATGGGTGGTGCAGCCCTTTCAGGCGGACCTGACCGAATGCGAGCCCGCTATCCAGGTGCATCTTGTCACATCCAGTGCCACAACGAGGACTAGGCTACTTTCCGCACCTCTGGCTGGGGCAGCATGTGGGTCAAAATATGCCCAGCATTACCCGGCTCTCTGGGAGAAGACTAGGTTGCTGCTTCTTGCTTTCCCAACAACATATAGTTGAGCAGGGATTCAGCCAGGTCCTCAACATGCAGTCCAAATACCGCAATCGCTTCTCTGCAAACTTTCCTTTGAAAGTTAAGATAAATCCTTGTGTTTTTTTCCAGTAGCCTCAGACTTGTTCCTCATTAGGCTGCCCCTGTTTTCCATGGGAACAATTAATAAGAATGCTCCTGTTTGGGATTTCTGATTGGCTGTTATCTAACCTAATTAAAGTTTGAATGTCAAATTTCTTCTTTGTTTAAAACTCATGAATATAATTTCTATTCATATGACTCTTTTGCTCCCTGGAAAACTAATGATAATGATATTCCAACTGTCCAGTTAAAATCAAACCTGTTATTTGGCATTCAGTGACATGCTTTTTTACATAGAAAAATAATCAACATTATTATTCAGGGAGAACAATTCGCCTACATTTTATTTGACGGGGGGTGGTTAGGGACCTGGATAATGGTTAGGGGAACGCTGGCCCAAAAAAGGTTGAGAACCACTGTACTAACTGATCAACAGACTTGAATAGAAATCTGGTGTTGTGCTGATGGGCAGAAATAAGTTCAGAGAAGTGACAGTTCTAGCGTCTTTCACCATGCTATTATAGAGGAGTAATAGCTCTTTCATAGCCACATAGTGGACCTGGAGACCTGATTTCTTCAATCTGCGTTCAGCCATTCTGCATTTCCTTTTGCAGCTTCGAATACTGTCATTTAGCCATGGCTGTTTTTGAGTTAGATCTATTCTTCAAGGGAGCTATAAGGTCTAAGGTTGAGGAACACAGGGAATTAAAAGAATTAACCAAATCATTGGTGCAGGAGAAATCAGGAAGCACATTTCCAGGGGAGTTAAACAGTGAGCAAAATTTAGAGGCACTATGCTCATTGAAGATGCGAGTGTACTTAGAGCGGGATAAGACAGTACTAGCAGCCTGTAATTCACAGTTAAAAACAATGCATTGATGGTCAGATACAACCATGTCCATGATTTCCACAGATGATACACTCAGACCCAGTGCTTTTAGGTTTACAAATGACCCAAATGTGACCTGTGGAACCACTGTAAACGAAAATACATTAACCTAAAGAAGGAAAATTCGTTCACAGCTACTATCACTTTGACAGCTGAGGTAGCAGTGTTCTTTTGAAAGTCATGATGGTTAAATTCACACAATCTGAGATCAACCAACTTAAACCTGCAAAACTGTTTTTTTTTGTTTTTTTTTGCTACTAGCAGTGGAAATAAGCAATACAACACTGACGTATCACCTTTTACGTTAATATGGAAAACTTATTAGCAAACTCTTGTCTTTTTACATATCCAGCAGATACAGATAGATTAATATACAGTAAGTCCAATATTCACTCTCCTTTGAGCTCTGTTTTTGGTAACTAACTAACTCCTGATGGAATCTGGAATCTGATCTGGCTATTTAGCTGCCTAATGCTCCACTATGTTCACCAGTCACTAACATTTTTTGTGAGCTGAAAAACTCGGTTGGTTTAACAGTTACAAGCCCCTCTCATAACACATAGTTATTTGAGCCATTATTCAAATGAAAATACTGATTAAAGCTGCTTGAAAAGGCTTATGAAAAGGTCCTTGATGTAAAGTCATAGCATCACAATAAGTGTTAAAATTTGTCTGTTAACCGTGGTGGTTGTTTCCAATAGAACGATAATAGCTTATTCATATACTGTACCTCTATTGCTATGATCCTGTTTATCAAAGCCCTGCACTGTGTGGAAGCATTCCTACACTGAATAATATAAGCTTTCAGCTAACAGCAGCAGCTTGCCTTTGTCAGGTAAACTAATCAATAACTGTGAGTGGATACATCCTCATTACATTTGAACATAAAGCCTGATCACTTTGTCCTGGAAATCACTCTGTATGTGTATTCTTCTGAAGTCCTGTGCGGACCAGCTGTGTGGGATTGTTGAACACCTGTTCAACCTGAGTCTGAAGCTGGGGAGGGTGCCAAAACTGTGGAAAACATCGTGTCTGGTTCCTGTGCCGAAGACCCCTCACCCCAAGGACCTCAATGGCTATAGGCCAGTGGCATTGACCTCTCACCTGATGAAGACCCTGGAGAAACTGGTCCTTGTTCACCTGCGTCCGCTGGTGAGCCCATGTATGGACCCTCTGCAGTTTGCCTACCAACCCGGCATTGGGGTGGATGACGCTGTCATTTACCTACTTCACACATCCCTCTCTCACCTAGAAAAGGCTGGAAACACTGTGAGGATCATGTTTTTTGATTTCTCCAGTGCTTTTAACACCATCCAGCCCAGGATTCTGGGGGACAAGTTGGAGCACGCTGGGGTGGACCATCACCTGGCAGCATGGATCCTGGACTACCTCACAAACCGGCCACAGTATGTGAGGTTACAGGACTGTGTGTCTGACACACTTCTCTGCAGCACAGGGGCTCCACAGGGAACCGTTCTGGCGCCTTTCCTGTTCACCTTCTACACAGCGGACTTCACCCATAACACTTCGAACTGTCACCTGCAGAAGTTCTCTGACGACTCTGCCATCGTCGGCCTCATCACCAACGGGGATGATGGGGAGTACAGAGAACTGACCCAGGGCTTTGTGGGTTGGTGTCAGCAGAACCGCCTCCAGATCAACGCAAGTAAAACCAAAGAGCTGGTGGTGGACTTCAGCAGGCGCAAACTCCCTCCACCTACACCAGTGAACATCCAGGGAATGGACATTGAGATTGTGAGATCGTACAAGTATCTGGGTGTTCACTTGAACAGCAAACTGGACTGGTCAGACAATACGGACGCTCTGTTTAAAAAGGGCCAGAGCCGTCTCTTTTTGCTCAGGAGACTAAGGTCTTTTGGAGTGCAGGGTGCGCTCCTGAGGACTTTCTATAACTCTGTGGTGGCATCAGCTGTCTTGTATGGGGTGACCTTTTGGGCCAGTGGCATCTCTTCCAGGGATAGGAAGAGACTGGACAGACTGGTAAAGAAGGCCAGCTCTGTCCTTGGATGCCCTCTGGACCCAGTGGAGGTGGTGGGAGGCAGGAGAATGGTGGCCAAGCTATCATCACTACTGGAGAACACTTCCCACCCCCTACATGTCACTTTTTCAGAACTGGGCAGCTCCTTCAGCGACCGGCTGCTCCACCCGCGGTGTCTGAAGGAGAGGTACCGTAGGTCCTTTCTGCCTGCTGCTGTCAGACTCTATAATCAGTACAACTCCCGGTAATCTACACTTGACTGTCAGTGTGCAGACTATTCACTACTATACTTCATCTACTGCTGTGCATTATCTTCATACATATATTGTATTCATGATGTTATCTACTTCATATGTTGCTGTGAAATATTTTTCATATACATTTATATTATATATGTGCAATATTTTTATCTTATCTATTTGTTTATACTTACAACTGCACTCAGTCACTATTATTTATTTCTGTCTATACTGTGTATAGGACTATTTTTCTATTTTTCTATTTATTTTTATTGTATTTCTATATATGACACTTTTGCTGGCTGCTGCAACGCTAAAAATTTCCCCGCTGTGGGACAATAAAGGCTTATCTTATCTTCTCTTATATCTGACAAAGAAACAAAGTGTTAACTGCTAAAAGTTTAGAATGTGCGAAGCACACACGGGTTGTTCTCATCTCTAAATAGTCAAAGTACACACCGCTCTGTTGACCTTTTCACCCTGTTCGCACTTGTGAAGAACTGCTGTCAGATATGTGAAATTTGTATTAGTGTACGTTTAGGTCAGAGTGTCCTTTCAGAGCTTCTTCTACAAGGTGTTGGCAGTGCAATGAAAATGTCAAACTTTGGGGAAGCAAACTTCTTGTTCAGCGAGCTAAATGTCATACCTGATACATTAACTCAAAAATCTCAAACAGGCTTACATTCACTGTACATGCAAACAATGCATTTGTTTGAAAGCAATATGTCCAACAGGCTGGCACTGGTAAGGCCCTAATATGCAGTACGTACTCCGAAATGGACACGGAGGTGGACAGCGGACACACACACACAACAGAGCTATTTATAGCCAATTAACATCACCTTATATACGCTGTCAACGGTAGAATGAACAGGCAGCTGATGTACTGTATACTGGTGCCACACATGCTGGTATACCGGCACTGACCTTCATAGTTGTGCAAACGATTAATATATATTTTATATGGTTCTACTTCTGTGCATATTTAAAAAGCCCCGTTTACAGTATGTCTTTAAAGTCCAATAAACATAAACAAGTCCCTGTACAAAATATCAGTGCTTATTTGTCCAATGGAAAAAACCCCCCACACAGGTCGTCAATTACCGTTAGATACAGTTACGTTAGTTATGTGACCATAGCTTAACACCCAAGGAAAAGACTGCGCTTGCCGTACCACCTGCTTTGTGTCCATGGACAAATTCAGCCCTAAAAGTCTACAGCCAATAGCAGCTCTGTGAGGTTATAGTGAGGTGCTTTGAGCTAAATGCTAACATCAGCATGCGAACATGCTCAGAATGACAATGCAAACGTGCAGATGTTTATGATGTTCACACTCTTAGTTTAGCATGTTAGCATGCTAACATTTGCTAATTAGCATTAAACACAAAGAACAGCTGAAGCTGATAGTAATGTCATTAGTTTTGCAAGTATTTGGTCATAAACCAAAGTACTGGACAAATTAAAACTTTGACCTGATGATGGTGCAAGATGAAAAGTTGACCAAAGTTATTATTACAATTCATCGTGAAGGGGAGATGAACTTGTGCACCAAATTTCATGGCAATCCATCCAATTGTTGAGACATTTCATTCAAAACCACAAAAGTCAGCCTCATGGTGGCGCTATAGGAAACCAATACGAATATCTGTACCAAATTTCATGGCAATCCCTTCATAGCTGTTGAGATATTTCAGTCTGGATTGCCCACCACTTTGGACTGACATTACCATCCTTCCAGCCAAGCCACTAGCGTGACTAAAACCAAATTTTTTCTTCTCTTAAAAAAACCTACAGTACATACTAAACTTTGTTCTGTTCTTCAGATATTACAGAGAGATTTAAGTCATAAAAACTGTGCAAAGCAGTAACAGTAGAACTGAGGAAAAGTGTAAGGCTCTATGAAATTTTGATACATATTTAAGTAAAAACTCTGCTCCATGCAATGGGATTATCCATCAACTCCTTCCAGCAGCCTTTACTTGTCAGCCTGAAGTTACAGGACCACATTGGTTTCGGAGCAAAGCTATTGATGCTGACACATAATTTTAAGTTAGAGGAAACTGGGGCTTTTTATTCTCTTTTTTTGTATTTATCAGAGTCAGGATATCTCAGAAGTTGTTGCAATAGCAACAGAAACCATGGCGTCTTAGTAGAATTTGTTTTTTTTTGTATCTAGAATATTTTGACATTTATTAACCATCAAAGGCAGCAGACACTCATCTTGCTACTTCATGTGCTGGATTAATTTTGGTTTGTGTATGTGGTGACTAAAGAAAAATACAACATTAACACTGGTGCTTTCGTTTTAGAAGTATCCTTGATAGATTAATCATTAATTCATCAATGAATTAATCATTCCTCAACTACATCAGTAAAATGTGTTTATGTGCATCACAATGCCAGCTGTATACACACACACACACACACACTATCACAACTTTGATACTGTGTGTGTTTGTGTCCCTGTTTCCACACTGAGCTGTCGCCCAAACACCAGCTAAAGACCAAAGCATTTAATCATCTCTCCCACAATGCTTCCCTCCTCTTTGTTCTCGCTTTTTTTCTTGAAAGTTGGTGAGAACTCGGAAGCCAGACACTGTACAGGAAACTAATATAACCCAGGATGATGTATTGACTCATATTCATATCTGAGATGAAAAATGATGTTCTGGTTGTGCAGCAGCTATTTTGTGTCCCTTTTTTTAGATAAATGTTCAGTCTTATTCAGAATGCACTGTAATTATGAATTCAAAAGATGCAAGAAAACTTTTAAGGATAACACCACGTTTCGGGGAGATTGGCCTGTTGGTCAACATAGCAGTTAATCAAAAAATCCATCAAATGCTCAGATGTTCATGAATTGTTTTTTTCAACAAACTACGATATTACTGACCTTTGCACTGGGTTGTAGTTATAGCAATACTCTGCATTTAAAGACTTTGGAAGGGGGTGTCTTCTTTCATCACCTTCCCACAGTCCCAAAAAACAAGAGCACAAGTGTAAGGAATGCATGTCTTTATCTGCTCTATTGTTAGCATCTCCGACCAAATAGCTAAAAACTATGGTTATGTTAAAACGAAATAACAGTCCGGTCTTTTTTCCTTATCATACTTACAATCCTAGGACTAACTAGCTTTACCCTGCAAAAACAATCCTGTTTCTTTATTCACATGTTTTCTACACGACTCATCAACTGGTTAAGATGCTGGTTTTTAGCATGGAACATACATACAATATCATGTATGTATGTAGCCAACCAGTGCATATTTATAACCTCTTTTGCAGAGTAGCTAGCTAGCTACAGCTGATACAATCTGCTAGTGACGAGTTTAGCCAGCACAACTGGAAGCAGCTGGCCAGGAATGAGAAGCTTGGTTTCGTCTACCTCTGCCTGACATCAAGAACCCACTGTTTCAAAAAATAACTATGAATTTCAATGGTAAATCTGCCACTGTTATCACTGTAAACTGAAAAACAGTAGTAACTAAGGAGGGTGCAGATCAGCAAACAAACAATTCCAGGAGTGTGTTTGTGAGTGTGTATGTATATGCATGGTCTCTGATTGTGTTATCCTCTGGATACACAAAGAAGCAATCTGCTTTAATCAACTTTGTTTATACTGGCACATTTGAAGACAATTCCTGAACCAAGTAAAATCAAAATGAAAGCAAATATCTCAAAAAGTTACAAAAAACGAGACTGAGCAACAGCATCAATTTTAGCACTGTGTTCATGCATGTAGCACTACCATGTAATCACAGAGGAATGTTTCAGTCATTTGGTACAGCTTCAAAAAGTTCGGCGTACAATTGTAGCAAGAATGCCTTTTCCAGAATTACAAGAAGCAAAGGTAAGAAGGCTTGGTGCCAGAAAAATGTCAGCAGCAGGAAGTAATCAACAGTTTCTGCAACAATGAAGAGCATGAGTTCAAAACGGATCAATGTGTCTCAGTCTGAACGAGCCCTTTAGGCTGAAAAGTGCTGAATGCATCAGTTAGTTGGAAACTAAAGTGCTTTAAAGTTTTGTCCATTCACAACAGACTGTCTTTGATTTAAAATATCTCTCTGTATTAAGACGGTACGCTTTGTCTCATGTGGAGTTGATTTATTTCTCTATGGGAGGTGGGGAAATTTTAACATTACCTGTGCATTTTGATCCCGCCTGGAGCGTATATGTGGGTAATTTTTCACCCTCCCACCCCGCTAATTATTACAGCTGCAATTACCTATTGTTTTTCTGTGAACTGGCTTGAGTTTATTTCTGCAGGAAGAGCTGCTTGTCCTTCTATTTTCTTTAATCTGCTCAGTGTGAAATTGGACTTTTGTGTGCAGTAAGTAAAAAGAATGTTTGTGCCAATCTTACAGAACATGCTCACATCAACATACAGGCCTATTTGGAAACAAATATGACGGCTGGAAAAAGTGAAAGCCATCAGCAGAGAAAGACGCCGTAAATGCTCATCAAATGGGCTGTTGCAATATCAGCTACACCAGCACCTCTAAAGCTCACTAATAAACAGTTGTTTGTGTAATACATACAAACGCTGTGTAAAGTGTTAAAAATGACGAGTTGCCATTTTACTCGGGTTATGTGCCAGACTATTTCTTGGCCAGGACCAGTAACTTCCTGGAGTCGCCACCGGTTGCTTGGCAACTGATTTAAAATATTTAAATAAAATCAATTTAAAAAAAATCTACTTTGCAAATGTTTTATGAGGAGGGAAATGAAGTCAGCATCCAAGATCAATATGTCTTGTATGAAAAAATAACCTCTGTAATTAGTAGTAGAGCTGAAACGATGAGTTGATTAATCAGTTGGTTAATAGAACATTAACTGGCTACTATTCTGACAATCATTTAGTGTTTGAGTCACTTTTCAAGCAAAAATGAGCATTTGCTGCATATTGTTGTCTTACATGACAGTAAATTGAATATCTTTGGGTTCTGGACTGTTGGTTGGACACAAACAATTTGATGACGTCACCTTGGGCTCTGGGAATTTGTGATGGACATTTTTCCCAAATTTCTGACATTTGACAAAATGATTAATGGAGAAAATGATTCCATGCTAACTCCTTAGCAGACACACAAATGATCTTGATTGGTAATAAGCAAGTTGTTGTTGTTTAGTGTCTGATAACATTTGTTCTATATCAACAGGAAAGAGAAATGTGTTTGTCAGTATTATATTGAATCAACTAATGCCGATACAATCCCAACATAATTACATGCGTGAGACAGAATTGATATGTCTGGAATTTTATGCTCAACAAATATTTTATGTCAACAGCCTTTTTAGTTAATTGTCATACCAGACCTATCTATTCATTCAACAGATGTTTCCTCAACTGTGTATTTCATAGGAACTTTTCTTCAGGGGAATGTAAAAACTTGTGTTTTCAGAATTAACATAAAAATGCCTTGAAGGGAAACCTGGCTCTTTCATTTAAAGAACAGGAAGCCGTGCTGGAGTCGAGGATTTAGGCCTTTCAACCAGCCGTCACGGTGCACCTGTTTGTTATGGCCCAAGAGTCAACTGATCAGCAGTGCCACACTGCCCATCATCTCAGGGATGTTGGTACCCTTGGGTGCTGCCATGACAACGAGACTAATCAGACCTCCACAGTACGATTACCACAGGAGGACTAATTAAAGCACCGGGGAGGGACGCAGAGAACACCCACAGACACTTAGACACAATGAAACACATGTTGTGAGACGCCGGCTGCATACATGGGTGAACACACTCATGTAGGAGACATGCTAATTCATACACAAACCTGAGACCCAGTGACACGGACTTAATGGGATATGCAGATGTACCGAGACTCTCGAACACACAAGGACCATACACAGTGTCTTTGGGTTATTGTCATTCAGAGCAGAAAACACTCCAGAATAGCTTAGATTAACACCTCTGGTAAGACAAGTCGGTAAATTCCTGATAAATTTAAATTAAATAAATAAATTTATGGTCTCCTATACAGTCAAATATATGACAATTCAATTATATAATATTATTATATATATTATAACTCACTTTAGCTGAGCTTAAAACTGTGCCCTATAAACAAAAGAAAATGTCCTTTGTTGCACCTCAGATAATGCAAACATTCATTAATTTCCCATCCAATAACCGTGAAGTTATAAAAGCTGCATTCACACAAGTTGTGGGTTTACTTGTTTAATCATTCATTCATATAAACTTATTAATGACAGAGAGCTATATTTAGGAGATAGGTTCATATTGTTATGGCATATTTCCCAACAGTGGGTGACAATACAGACACTACATTTTCCCCAGCTGTAAGGATAGGTAACAGTAGGTGTTGTTGAAAGTTGAACGGACAGTGGAGGGGAAGATAATCTCCATGTTTTCAGTGGAGAGGGGTCCACAGCTCAGTTTGCAACATCATGACTGTATGTGCAATATTGCACAATACATGCAAGATGCAACGCTAATGTAGGTATGATAGAATGAGGTGTTTGCATAGGACGGACTAGGATATGCAGCTGAATAAAATTATGTAGCCTACAAATTATATATGAATTTACTGTGTAATCCATGCGAGTAACTTGCCAGTGTTTTACAGTTTATAAATGGCTAATTGGTAAATAGGATTTTATTTATTAATTTTGGCATACCAGGCCTACATAACCAAGATAACTTGGTTACATATTATATACCTATGCACATAAAGTATACACAGTAAAAAATGGTGCTGTTTTCTACATTTGGCATGTTTCCGTTGTTTAATATTTCAAACCGCAACTGTCAGAAAAACTACAACACGTCATCATATTTTCTACAGCAGGCCAAATTTATGGCCTCTATTTTTTAAATGTTTTACAGCAAACACATACACTAACAATGAGTGGTGTGATCACTATTAATAAAACAGCCAGTAGATCTTTAGTGGTCTTTATTGATTGTGTTATTAACCAATATTTGGGCTAATTTTGTTGACTAAAATTATTTGTCAACAACCTTTTTTAAAAAGACAAAAACAAGACAAAAACTAAAACTAACAAATTTTTGTTCTAATAAAAAACGAAATGATAATGTGATGGATGAGTGGATAAATTAACTAATGACTGTTTTAGTCTTTAAGTCTTACTGATCCTCCTCCTCCACTATAAAATGCTGCAATTTTATTTTTCCCATTTCTGTTTCTGTACTGTGGACAGTTATCATGTAGGGACTAATTCTTCAGCAGAATATTGTCCTCATGAAAACTGTAGACAGTGTATTCTGTGGATTATCCATTCACCTCCTTTGTGAAGTGAGAAATTTCAGAGGTGGATGTCTCAAAACCCACACAAATAAAACCAAAACCAAAAAAAAACGGAGATACCACTTGGGGTAACTAAGAAAATATATATATCATTTTTAGTAATTTGGGTGAACTGACCCTTTAAATGGACCGCAGGAGAGAGGCCACAGTGTCCATCTCCATAAAGCATCATAAAGTTGCAAAACACCCCAAATATGAGTATGCATCACCCCAAATTTGCTGTCAAAGTCCGACAATATATTCATATTTTTGAGAAATGCCATAATGTGGCGCTGAAATGTAGAGAAAAGCTTGCTGTTCAGATGCTGTCCTGTGTGTGAGGAAGCCTATAGACCACAAACAAACAATCTGTCTAGCTGTATGTCAGTTGTTTCAAATCCAGCTTTACCCAGAGATACAGGAGTCCATTGAGATGGGGGATCGAAGAGCTTTCATGAGCCTCCTGAAATGTCTCCTGAGCAGAGGATCAGTCCTGGGGAGGCTCTAAAGCACCCGTTGGTCTCCATGGCCCAGCTAGAGGATGAGATGGACACCAGCTCGTAGGAAGTGACTGTGTTTCGGTATCAGTCAGGTTGGATTGACTCATGATTGGATGAATGGACAGATTTATTTACTGATTGACTGATTCATTAATTGATTGTCATTTTTTACTCAGTGTGGACGAATCTTTCAATAAAACGATGGTCTGCCAGATGGATGACTCGGAGGAGGAATTAACACCTGACAACGAGGCTGAGGAAGAGCCCAAAGCTAAAGGTTCTCCAGTCATCACTTGTTCCAATGCTGCAGGCTCAGTTGCTCCTGTGGTGGTGTTTCAAACACGCCTGTTGGAGCAGCAGCAGCTGGAGTTGAAGACACCTCTGGCTCAGCTGAAGAGGAACCAGCTGTCAGCCAAGATGCAGCCAGTAGCGGTCCTGCTAAGGAGACATCAGCCACCAATGAAGGCTTTTTTTTTTGGAAAGAAAAAGTGAATGTGAATTTTTGAACTGATCAATTAACTAATTCACTTTAATTCCTTTCTGTGTGTGCTTCGGAGATGACATTCTGATTAATTCAATAATAACACTAATGAAATGACAGAACAGCTACTAATCTAGCTGTTCTAATCCCTGGGTCAGATCTGGTAGGAGATCTGCTGGGTTGCTTTAGTATGGAGCTCCGGAGTGGCCATAGAGAGAAAAAAAATATTTCGAGGCCACGTTTTACTACATCAAGGGCTCGAAATGCTATTGCGTGCGCACAAGATACAATTCGTTACCACATTTTGGTTAATTCGTGTGCACGTCTTAATCCAAGTATACCCACCGTGCGTAAAGACGCACACAACTCATTCAACAACACCGTTAGCTATCCCCTAAATAAAAAAAAGATTTATATGCCAGCTGTTTATATGTGAACCTTTACTCTAATATTTGCATTGTTTTTAACTAGCCCTAATATGCATTCAGGGCAGAAGGTTGGAATAAGCTGTGATTGTCTGGCAAATTGTCAGAAAACGGACTGAGGTTTTTCGGCAAACTCGTGTGCTACGTTATGCATACAAGTGCCTCCCGCGTGCTCTTTCTGGAACAAGCGGTGCCCGTACACCAAATGCCAGACACTCGAGCTGGAGAAGGAGTTCCTGTTAAACATGTACGTCACACGGGACCGGCGGCATGAGGTGGCGCGCACGCTTAACCTGATGGAGCGGCAGGTGAAGATCTGGTTCCAGAACCGGCAGATGAAAATGACGAAACAGAAATGACAGTATGTAAGGCACTTGTATGCGTAAAGTGGCACATACGAGTTTGCCGAAAAACCTCAGTCCGTTTTCTGACAATTTGCCAGACAATTACAGATTATTCCAACCTTCTGCCCTGAATGCATATTAGGGCTAGTTAAAAACAATGCAAATATTAGAGTAAAGGTTCACAGTTAATGCATGAACATGATTCATTTAGAATGTAAGAGAGCAAACCCATAGACAATGGAGATACTGAATGTTTTAGACAAAAAGAAAAAGCATATATAAACAGCTGGCATATAAATCTTTTTTTAATTTAGGGGATAGCTAAAGGTGTTGTTGAATGAGTTGTGTGCGTCTTTACGCACGGTGGGTATACTTGAATTAAGACGTGCACACGAATTAGCATTTCAAGCCCTCGATGTAGTAAAACGTGGCCTCGAAATATATATTTCTTCTCTCTATGGCCACTCCGGGGCTCGGTAGTTTAGAGAGCTGCCGTTCTTCCAGCACAAACAGAGCTACAGATTTCTGGTAATAGCAGGACATAAAAATTCTTCAGTGAAACCAAAGAGATTCTTTCAGTTGAATTCAATTTGCTTTATTGGCATGAATGTAACAATATTGCCAAAGCATCAGGTAATAATGATATTAAAATAATAAAAATAATAATAATAAAAGGTACAATTCATAAAAATCAGGAAAATAGCAAAAAACTTAAATACACGTGAGACTGGAAGTGTGTGTTGAAGTTTAGTGTGTGTGTTGATGATGTTGGTGTGTGTGTGTGTGTGTATGTGTGTGTTGGTGTAGCAAAGAATATATTGACACTGAAGAAGGAAAACTTTCACTCAGGCAGGAAACATGGGGTTTTTATATCAAATGTAGATGTAGTAACAATACCACTGCTGTTAAGCAACACATTCTACAGGGTAGGAATCATCTTAAGGCAGCAACTAACAATTATTTTAATTATATTTTTTCGATTAATCAATTAAATGTTTCGTCTATAAAATGTCAGAAAATAGTGGAAAATGCCCATCATAATCTCTTAAAGCCTAAGTTGACATGTTCAAATTGTTTGCATTGTCTGACTAACAGTCCAATAGCCAAATATATCAATTTACAATAATATAAAACAATAAAAAGCAGCAAATGTCCACTTTGGAGAAACTGGAAATAAAGGTCAAATGTTCCCATTTTACACTAAACATTTAAAACCTACAGGGTGTTAGCGTGAAATTCACTAAGCACATTCATGCTCCAAATAGGATGAACCCTTTCCATTTCTGGCTAGGCAAGAGTTTTCCTCAAAAGGACAAGATAGCTGCATCAAGACTTTACCTTCGTTTTGTTTTCAAAGTGCTAACTTTGTCCTGCATTGTTATTTTGAGCAGACTTGTGTTGAATATTGTAATTAAATTATAGCTATTAATTATTGCTTGTCCCCTGAAATGTGTCACATAATGTAGGTACTCAGTCATGTATGTCCTGGTCCTGGACAGGAAAACAATTGGTTGCATCTGGTTGCCTGGTATCTTCTGACTCTCCACATCCTGATAGATGTTTTGAAGAAGCAACGGTTACATGCCGGCATCTCATAAGATTGAAAATAGATGTATTTAAGTGTGTTCCTCTTTTCCACTTAGTGTGATTTAGTCTGGGTGAAAACATTTTGTAAATGCGTAAAATGTCTGTAAAGGTCAAGTCATTTGTTTGAGCAGTGTTATAATGTCGTTGGAGTTATCTGAAGGAAAACAAACACTCATATTTCTTGTTGCTACACACAGCTGATGTTAGTATGTATGAAGATGCTCTCAGGTCACTTTGAAGAGTGTGTGTGTGTGTCCACAGGTGTGTACTTGTTGGCAGTGCCCTATCCATTTTCTAATATCTCCTCTGTCCCAGTTGTTTCAGTGGGAAAATGTGATAAAACACTTTCTCTCCCTACAGCTCAGTTTTTCTTTGACACTCTTTTCTCTTCCTTCAGGCTTCCTGTAGTGTTTGCGTTTCCCTTTTAATGGGGGTTTAAGTGCGGGGCAAACATTTGCAGTTGAACCCTGAAGTTTAAATAGCCTGCTTTCTGCTGTAGATGAGTTGTGTATCTTATCTTGCATAAGCTTATTGAAGGTTTTTTACTCTAGGCGAGATGACTCAAGTACAGAGGTGGACATAATATCATGAACCCCTCAATAGGCTATTGCACTCCAGTACAATAGCTCTGCAATATGTGAAGCTTAAAGTGGCTTTAATCCAGTGGTGGACATACCATGCTCTCAATATACTCCATTACAAGTAAGTCCTGAATTCAAAATGTTAAGTAAAAGTACATAAGTCCATCCATTCCATCCATTTTCTTCCGCTAATCCG
The DNA here is from genome assembly GCA_005408345.1 of Macquaria australasica. Taxonomy (NCBI): domain Eukaryota; kingdom Metazoa; phylum Chordata; class Actinopteri; order Centrarchiformes; family Percichthyidae; genus Macquaria; species Macquaria australasica. The sequence continues at coordinate 923,961 of SEMN01000042.1, read as the reverse complement.
GGGCCGGGTCGTGGTGGTAGCAGGTTAAGCAGGGTTGTCCAGACGTCCCTCTCCCTGGCAACGCTTTCCAGCTCCTCCTGTGGGACCCCTAGGCGTTCCCAGGCCAGATGAGATATATAATCCCTCCAGCGTGTTCTGGGTCTGCCCCGGGGCCTCCTACCAGTTGGACGTGCCCGGAAAACCTCTAAAGGGAGGCGTCCAAGAGGCATCCTAATCAGATGCCCGAACCACCTCAACTGGCTCCTTTCGATGCGAAGGAGCAGTGGCTCTACTCCGAGCTACCTCCAGATGTCCAAGCTCTTTTCCCTATCTCTAAGGGTGAGCCCAGCCACCCTGCGGAGGAAACTCATTTCGGCCGCTTGCATCCGAGATCTCATTCTTTCGGTCACTACCCAAATCTCATGACCATAGGTGAGGGTTGGAACGTAGATCGACTGGTAAATCGAAAGCTTTGCCTTCCGGCTCAGCTCTCTCTTCACCACCACGGTCCGGTACAACGCCCGCATTACTGCTGATGCTGCACCGATCCGCCTGTACATAAGTGTTTTCAGCAAATTGTACTTAAAGTATCAAAGTAAAAGTACTTATTGTGCAGAATGGCTCCTTTTACAGTCAGTGTAGAGCCAATTTTAGATACTTTGTGTGCTACTGGGTAGATTAGTTGTATAGTACTGCATCATAAGCATATCACATGTTTTTCATGAAATGTAACACGTAACAGTATAAGTGTCAAATAAATGTAGTGGAGTAAAAACTACAATATTTCCCTCTGAAATATGTAAAGTATGAAGTAGCATAGAACAGAAATACTTTGACAAGTATGTCAAAATTGCATTTAAGTACAAAACTTGAGTAAATATACTTATTTACATTTCATCACTGCTATAATCAAGATTTTTATAATGACAATATATCAAATGATTATTTAACTGTATGTTTTACTGTCTTTCAGCTCAATGTTTAGGTTTTACGGCCCACGACATACTGTTTTGGTTCACACTCACTGCTCTCACTGTAATTTTCTGCCGTAGCAGGCAGCTTTTTTCACCAAAAAGCTCTGTTAAACCCACTGAATGCTATCTTCTGAGCACCAAACGGCAAACAGACACAGTTAGCAACTAGCTGGTGAACATAGAGGAACTTTTAGCTGCTAAAAGAGCCAGATTTTTCCCTCAGGAGTTGGAAGAGACCAAAACGGAGCTGAAAGGAGAGTGAATATTGAACTTACATTCATCAGATGGTCAGAAAAACGACTCCACTGAATTCCAATGAATGCCAATGTTGCTCTGTATGTGCTGGATAAGATAAGATAAGCCTTTAATTGTCCCACAGCTGGGAAATTTTCAGCGTTACAACAGCCAGAAAAAGTGTCATATATAGAAATACAATAATAAAATATAATAAAATACAATAAAATAAATAGAAAATAGTCCTGTACACAGTAAAGACAGTAATAATAATAGTGTGACTGAGTGCATTTGTAAGTATGAACAATAGATAAGATAAAAATAAAAATATTGCACATATATAATATACATGTACATGAAAGTATTACACAGCAACAGATGAAGTAAATAACATCATGAATAAAAAAATATGTATTAAGATAATGCACAGCAGCAGATGAAGTAAAGTAGTGAACAGTCTGCTTATTGACAGTCAATGTAGATTACCGGGAGTTGTACTGATTCTAGAGTCTGACAGCAGCAGGCAGAAAGGACCTACGATACCTCTCCCTCAGACACCGAGGGTGGAGCAGCCGGTCGCTGAAGGAGCTGCCCAGTGCTGACAGAGTGACATGTAGGGGGTGGGAAGTGTTCTCCAGTAGTGATGATAGCTTGACCACCATTCTCCTGCCACCCACCACCTCCACTGGGTCCAGAGGGCATCCAAGGACAGAGCTGGCCTTCTTAAATCAGTCTGTCCAGTCTCTTCCTATCCCTGGAAGAGATGCCACTGGCCCAACATGCCACCCCATACAATACGGCTGATGCCACCACAGAGTCATAGAAGGTCCTCAGGAGCGCCCCCTGCACTCCAAAAGATCTTAGTCTCCTGAGCAAAAAGAGACGGCTCTGTCCCTTCTTGAACAGAGCGTCCGTATTGTCTGACCAGTCCAGTTTGTTGTTCAAGTGAACACCCAGATACTTGTACGATCTCACAATCTCAATGTCCGTTCCCTGGATGTTCACTGGTGTAGGTGGAGGGAGTTTGTGCCTGCCGAAGTCCACCACGAGCTCTTTGGTTTTACCCGCATTGATCTGGAGGCGGTTCTGCTGACACCAACCCACAAAGCCCTGGGTCAGTTCTCTGTACTCCCCATCATCCCCATTGGTGATGAGGCCGACGATGGCAGAGTCGTCAGAGAACTTCTGCAGGTGACAGTTCGAAGTGTTATGGGTGAAGTCCGCTGTGTAGAAGGTGAACAGGAAAGGCGCCAGAACGGTTCCCTGTGGAGCCCCTGTGCTGCAGAGAAGTGTGTCAGACACACAGTCCTGTAACCTCACATACTGTGGCCGGTTTGTGAGGTAGTCCAGGATCCATGCTGCCAGGTGATGGTCCACCCCAGCGTGCTCCAACTTGTCCCCCAGAATCCTGGGCTGGATGGTGTTAAAAGCACTGGAGAAATCAAAAAACATGATCCTCACAGTGTTTCCAGCCTTTTCTAGGTGAGTGAGGGATGTGTGAAGTAGGTAAATGACAGCATCATCCACCCCAATGTGGGGTTGGTAGGTAAACTGCAGAGAGTCCATGCATGGGCTCACCAGCGGACACAAGTGGACAAGGACCAGTCTCTCCAGGGTCTTCATCAGGTGAGAGGTCAATGCCACTGGCCTGTAGCCATTGAGGTCCTTGGGGTGAGGGGTCTTTGGCACAGGAACCAGACACAATGTTTTCCACAGTTTTGGCACCCTCCCCAGCTTCAGACTCAGGTTGAACAGATGCTCAACAATCCCACACAGCTGGTCTGCACAGGACTTCAGAAGTCTGGAGCTGATGCCGTCTGGGCCCGCCGCCTTCCCTACCCTCATCTTCCTCAGTTCGTTTCTCACCTGAGATGTTGTGAGGAACAGTCCGGTTGAGCTTGTAGGGGGTAGGGGGGCTGAAAGGGAGGTGTTTGCGGGTGTGAAATGGGGAGATGGGCCCAGCCCCGACTGTGGTGTAGCTGTATGAAGTGGCTGTAAGCTGAGGGCTGTGTGGAGTGGTGAGTGGTGAGATGAGGGAGCGGGGGGGCTGCAGGCAGGGAGGGTAGATGGTGATGATGGTTGTAGGGGGGACAGGGCAGGGGGAGGGGTAGATGCCTGATCGAATCTGTTAAAGAATACGTTTAGGTCATTTGCCCACTTCTGATCCCCCGCAGGCCGGGGCTTGGAGTCCATATGGCCCGAGATAGTTTTAAGGCCCCTCCAAACTCCTCTGGTGTTATTTTGCTGCAGGTGACTCTCCAACTTCATCCTGTAACTGTTTTTCCCCTACCTGATCCTCCTCCTCAGCTCTCGCTGGACACTCTTTAACTCCTCCTTGTTACCCGATACAAAAACTCTCTTTTTTTCCTTGAGGAGAGCCTTAATATCAGGAGTAATCCAGGGTTTATTGTTGGCGAAACAACGCACAGTCCTAGTGGGGATGGTGTTTTCCACACAGAAGTTTATGTAGTCCGTCAGACAGTCTGTGAAGTTGTCAATATCCTCCCCATGAGCATCACTAAAAATGTCCCATACAGTAGTGTCAAAACAGTCCTTTAAAGCCTCCTCTGCTCCGTTAGACCACTTCTTCACTGTGCGTGGGACAGCAGGCAGCCTGCGCACAAGAGGTCTGTAGACAGGCCTGAGATGCACAAGGTTGTGATCAGATCTGCCCAGGGGGGGGAGACTCAATGAGATGTATGCGTCCTTGGTGTTGGCATAACACAAGTCCAGTATTCTGTTGTCTCTGGTATGGCACGTAACATACTGGGTAAATGTGGGTAGAGAGGAGGACGGAGGGGCATGATTAAAATCACCAGAGATGACGAGGAGGGCATTTGGGTGCTGTGTCTGCAGCCTGCTTACTGCTGAGAGCAGGACATCACAGGCTGCCTCAGCGTTAGCAGAGGGGGGGATGTAAGCTACCATCACGATGGCATGCGAGAATTCCCTCGGTAGATAGTATGGCCTCATGCTAACGGATATGATGGATGGATGTGAAACTAGCTGTACTGTATGCTAGCGTGTCAGCCATAACAACTTTGTAAAGTGATAATATGTCAGTGTTTTGTGTAGAACTTGTTGCCCTGCCCTCAAGTGGCCAAAAAAAACCCCAACCTTATTGCAGGTTTAGATTTATAATCCTCAAGATTTCAGTCCTGGTAGATTTGGCGATGCCCGTGGTTACCATGGTGACAACAAGTGCAGTTTAATACTACAGGTCCCAGAATTCTGGGGGAAGCAAACACTCATTGAGCAGCCACTTTGTCTGAAATTCAACAGAAGAGCAATCTGTTTACAGCTCAGCCACAAAAACTCACTTTGTCTTAATAAAGAAGTCAGTCAATAATTTGCCTTTCTCCATCGTACCATAAGCAACCGCAATCTTATTAATGCTGCACACAGTGCAAGTAGTTTTCCACACAACAGCAGGGCACAGTGGTTAGTTGGTTACAGCTCTTCATCTAAAAGCTCACTGAGGCACTGTGGTGTTTTGTTCTGTTACTCTCTACAATATTTAAAACAGATTTGCTGTCAAAAAAATTCCAAATTGACCATGTCTTTTTTTTGTAGACACATTTTTGCTGTCAGCGCTAACCGCAGTGACAAATATATTGTGTTTCCTGTGACTGCTTCACAATAAAATCCACCACGTATTTCATCAGTTGAATGCTTTTCATGTAAACTAGCAGTAGAAGGAAATTCATTTTACATTAGCAGTATGAGAGTCAACAGTAAACAGCGAGGCTGATATCATTAAGATAAAATTACATACAGTAACTCTGGACTATATATACAGTACGCTTTGTTTTCTGTACATGTCTAACAACTACAGTATATAGAAAGGTAATTACAGAATGTAAATACACTGAATGGCTATTGCTGAATAAATGCAAGTAGCATGTCAAATATTAAAAACGGTTTGATTTTATGAAACTTTAGGATTATAACTTCAAAATGTGTTAGAACTATCTAGATGTGTTGCTTTAACTCTATGGTAATTGTTGCTGCATGAATTAAAATTAGTTTTATTATAAGGTGTTTCTTTTATTTACACTTATATGTTTTACTTCCTTGTGATTTAGCACACTTCTTTTTTTGGCTGTGTGTTAACACGTCTCCTGCATGAAGCAGCAGCCACATTAAACAATTCCATTTTGATTTTAAGTGAATTAAGGCAGACCCTGGTATCACCACTTTTGCCAGTGTTTCTTCCTCCCTTCTCTGTCTCTTTTTCTGTTTTCCTTTGTCGCTCTCCGTCTCTGTCCCTCTCTGCCATCTCTGCTCCTTGTTAAGATTCCTTGCAGGCGCTGCTGAGGCGTCAGGAAACGAAAAGTCACTAAACGAACAGACAGATTGTTCATTTCCCTCCTCTGGGCCCAGACTGGACAGGGTTGAAGTCCAATTCTGTTTGGAGACAGAGCAAAATACTGTCACTAATATTAGCTTCCTGACCGTGTTATTCTCATTCTCTCCCTCCCTCCCATCTGTTTTTTGACAAGTTAGAGAAAACTGTGGACTCTTAATGTGGAAAAGGAGCTTATTTCAAGAGGCTCCAAAAAAAACACTAATATATAATTTTAGATAACGTACTTGTAGAAAATAAATCTGTTGGGAATTCTAACATCATACATCTGTAGCCTTTAGCAGGGTACAATTTTACAATGGCACTCCTCGGCTTTACTCTTTGAAAATGTTTTTTCCTGGGTACTTCTGAAGCCCAATTGCACAAAAACTGTTCCAAATTGCTCCAGACAGACTCTTCAGAACTTCTACCGAAAAACGTTCCATTTTAACTCACTAACACCTGACAGCTGTTTATGCACTGTACTGTTCAAGTGTTCATAAGAGTAAGTTTTTCACAGCTTTACTTGGGAACAGTTACATCACACAACAAAGAATACACCTTGATGTAATCATAATTATGGAAAGTTTATACTATAAATGTATTGATATATCTGAAACATTATCAGTTGTACATTCAAGACAATTTGTCTTGCTGGTCGAAAACAGTTACTTTAAATCTTTTAAGTCATCAATCATTGTTCAGCTTTGTATTCTTGATGAGTTGAAGGGGTAGCAGCTCATGTACAGGTTAAGGATGTAACCAAATATGAATACATTATTTGGGTGTGAACAGAAAATGGCTAAAGCCTAAAAAAAACAGAGTTTTAACTTTGAAATTCAGACATTCAGCAAGGTAAATTGTAAAATAGTGCAGGGTAAAGTTTGACTAATGTTGCTCAGGTGTTGTTTTTACCTCATGATCTGATATTGAAGCCTGGCACCTTGTGCGACTTGACAGTAGATGGAAATGGAGGAGGTGAAGTTAGGGACCGTCTCAAAATTGTATGCAAAATGGCCGAAATGCAATTTTTTTTTGCAGCTTTTACAGCTTTTATTTAGAGTCAGTTTAGAGTTACTTCTTTGTTTTTTTTTTTGGATTGTGGGATTTAAATAGCGTTCCTGATTATTTATTTGATTAATTTAGGTACATGATTCAAATGGTGTAAATCTGATTACAGAAATACATTTTTGTGACATAAACAGATACAGATAATAGCTTTGTGTTACACTCATATTACAGGTACACACATGGCAAATTTATCATTTTACAGGTAAATAATGAAATCTCCATTACTAAATAAAACTCCATCCTCACTCTTTTGGTAGCTGGCACTCGGTTCAGGAAATCTACCGTCTTGTAGTTTACATTATGCAAAGGTTTCTACATAAACTTTATTGATATGCAAACTGATGCGTAACATCATCTGGTAACTTATAGCAACAGTGCTGGTAATAGCTGCTTTCATTGGAAAGCACTTCTGGCAATAGTGCTGCACTTTGAAACACTATATCTGCCTACTGTGTATGTGTGTGTGTCTACCATAACAGACACCTGCTGCACCTATTCAGAGTATTAGTCACAGCGTCTAAGAGTGCTGACTGATCCTAAAGAAAAATCAGTCTTTAAATCTTGATAATTCCTTTTATTTCACTTCATGTGGAATCAAGACTGTAGCAGGGAAGACCAGGAAGTTGTCCAAGAACTGTGTCACACTGGAGAATTCACTCAAAAAGATTGATTCATATATCTAATTTATGTAGATGACAAAAAGGAATTACCATAAGAGCCATTAACTAGCTGTAACACTTGTTACTAACAAGTCTAACCTTGAGTGCCAAGGTAAGTCTTCCCTTAATTCACTCCCACGTATCAAGACGCAAAATCTGTCACAGTACTTAAAGAGGTACTGCACACTTAAACATGTTTTTTGAGCTGTAAACTAAATGATATGACTGTACTGTGATGAAACACATCAATGCTGGTGTTAATATTGACATTTCCTACCAAATTTATAAAAATCTGCATTTCATGGGTTGAAAATTGCTCAACACGCCATCTACTGTTTTAAATCAGCCCTGAACCTGTGAGGCCAATGCTGACAGAGTCAACCAGTTGGGACCTGTCTACATCATGAAATTTACATTAAAAAAGACTAATCAGTGTCAGCCAGTCTCCCTCGTGTCCCACACACTGGGCCTTTCTCAATCTGCGTTCTTCTCTGTACTCGTGTTCTTGTGTCCTTGTGAAACGTCATCTTTTGCGGCCCAAGTACTGTCCCAATACAAAAGTTCACATTTCGCTAAGAACGGTTAAAATTGTGTTCTCGACACGCCCATTTTACCGAGGATGCATCAGTTGGTGACTTGTATGGACTTGACAGCACAAACATCCCAGCATTCATTTCGGCATTCGAGCGGGGAACGGAGAGCGGCAGAAAGGGAGGCCAACAACGGTACGTTTTTTTACAATTTTCGTATGGTATTTCATCACTAAATTCACTTCTGTGAGTGTTTGAGGCTAGAAATTAACTGTGTACAATTCGAAAATTGTCAGTGTTACGAAAATTGATGGCGGATCGAAAATGTGCTCCAACATTTTCGGAGCTGAGAAGCTCCACAAGCTAGCTTAGCTACCCGGCCAGTCACGCTCACAGAGCTCTCTTGCCCCACAGACAGTCGCACAGACCAGGAGCAAAACGGCAGAGGAAAGCCAGGCCCACAACTGTAAGATATTTTTGAGTGGTTGGAAATTTGCTGGATATTAACGAGGGGGGGCTAGGCCTACAGCATCACTGTTACACTGTTTGGGGAGAACCCTGTTATTCATGTTTTATACCTTTAACATTTCCATCTACTGTATTGTATTTATTCTGTTTATTTTCCATTATTATTAAAGTTAGTTACTGCTTTATAAGATAACTTACATAGCCAGAGGCAAACGCTAAGATAGCAAAACGCCGTCCCATCCTCCTCCTCCTCATCCTCGCTCTTTTCGCCTCCAGTCTCCTCCTCAGCTCAGCAGCCTCCTCTTCTGCTTCTCGGTAAAGCATACCGACGGTAGCTGCCAACATTGCCCGGTCCATCTTTGTTCTTAGTTATTTTACCCTAATACTTTATTGTCTTTAAATCAAATGTGAACCACAAACAATAGCCTTTACTGGGGTTTTTTCCCGCTGTTGGTTCGCGATGTAAAGAAAATTCTTGGCTCGTGACACTTGGAAGCACTTTGAAAAAAATTAAAAATACAAATAAACAACAGAAGCAGTCTGAAAGGGGACTGTCGTTGCTTTATTATTATAAATAGACATTACATTATTGTTAGTGTACAGTTGTGAAGTAATCAGCTGAGGGTTGTTTTGGGTGATAAAGCCTGGCTGTTATTTTGGAGCACTGCAGACGGCCTCTGTGCTGGAGGTATTGCGCAATACCAGCAAGCACGCATCGTCTCAAACTGTCAGCAGCGTTCTGTGTGCTTGTGACCTTGCGAGTTCATTCTTCCAAGAATGACTAGCAAGAACGTTTTCCCCAAGAACACAAGTCCGTCCTTTGCATTCTTAGGTTTGAGAAAGGCCCACTACGTAGCCACGAGGCCACACCTCCTACAGCTGTTGTTCCCTCACTTGTTGTATTTTTTTAATTTGCTGGGAGAGAGGGTTCTAGAAGAATTTGAGGGTAGAGTTACACTTTAATTTGTATCACATTTCAACAAATGAATGCTCCTCATCATGGCTGAAGGTGTATTGAGAGAAAGAAAAACAAGGGTCTTACACTTCGTGCTCCGAGTTGGTCGTCGCAGTATTTACCACTCCGTGACTCCTGGTGGCGCTGTGCTAAAGTGTTTTTGTAACAAACCTGGTACCTGCATCTGCATGCTGACATTTCGCCAAGCGAATATCTTTTTTGGCTCTCGAGATTAATTCAATTTGTTATTGTACAGTTCTGTAAATTCAGACACATAAAGTGTTTTTCGGCCATCTGTCAGTTCAAGCAGTGGTCAACATTGCTTGGCTGTGGCCACAAAGGTCAGCACAGCTCAGGTAGGGTCAAATATGAACTTTCAGACTGTTGTACCTCACTGTAGATTGTGTTTTCCATCATGTTAAAGGTCAACCACAAAAAGTAATAGAAAAGAAACTTACATGTCCAACCTAACCTAACCTATCCTCTGACAGTCTTGCAGAGCCAGTGTCACCATTATTTTCAGGACCTTGAATATGGACTCCTTTTCTTCTTCAATTTCCCGAGTCATCAATAAAGTTTCAGCCTGTTCTTTTCTGGTGTAGGCTGGACAGGTTGGGGGTGGAGTGTGGACTGTCAGGGATATTTCACATTGGGGTCTAGTTAGTTGTGTCAGTGACAGTCTAATCCCACTCTGTCCTGCTCTCCTCACTTCTCCTTGTTTCGTTCTATCTGTCTGTCTCTCTCAGACTGAATAAAATCGTATCTACTGCCGGTGAATGAGACAATGCTCAATTTCAACTGCACAGATTAAATCAGGCCTTGGCTTTCCACAAACACTCGGTCCACAACACACCATCTCTTTCAGGGTAAAGAAGGGAGCGAACAAGATTGTGTGTGAGAGAGAGATAGTATAAGCTCTCCTTGGCCTTCCTGCTGGCTGTGTTTCAGGACTCTGCAGATTAACTGCTGCACCCTGACCTTTAAAACATCCCTTTTTGAGCTCATCGTAGCTCACAGGGGCATGCTTGGTTCGATAGCCCTTATTTTATCAGCACAGTGCCATAGGGCAGTGAGTTAGCCAGTCCAAATTACCCCACTTTCTATAACAAGCAAATATCCTGCGAACCATGCTGTGCAAATGTGCAAACTGAACTGGTCAAATGTTGCTACAACTTGGAATGTCATAAACCAAAGTATTTGACAAATTGGAATTTTGACCTGATGATGGTGCTAGAGGAAGACTCAGGGGAACACCAAAGTCACTGAGATTCATCCTCTGGGGACCTTGAATGCCTGAACCAAGTTTTGTTCCAATCCATCTGGTAAATGTTGAGATATTTCACTAGATAAGTGAAAACTTTGACTAGCTAGTGGCACTAGAGGAAAGGTCAGGGGATCATAAAAGTCACTGAGCTTCATCATCTGAGGACCATGAATATCTGTACAAAATGTCATGGCAATCCATCCTGTAGTTGACATTTTTAAGCCTGGACCAAAGTGGTGGACCCTTTGATCGACATTGGTATGGCTAGAGCCACCTCCCCAGATGTCAGTTGGCATGGTGGCTCAGTGTTTAGAACACAGGCCTTCCAGCTCAAAGGACATGGATTCAAATCCTGATTATACTGGTCTTTCCTGTGTAGAGTCTTGTTCTGTAGAGGCAAGAATAATACTAATTTTGTTTTAACTAAATTCATTTCCTAGTATTGAGTAATTGAATTAACTACACTAAACAAGAATTTACCCTTTTTGATTTTATTTTAAGACTTTTGGTAACTGGACACCATGATTTATTTTAAGAAATCTTATCAAGTGAAAATCACCAAATTTGCTTGTTTCAAGAAAAATAATGCTCATTTCTAAAATGTTTTCACTCAAATTTGTTGGGGCATTTTTGCAGTGCAGCTATATTATTTATTTATTTATTTCCTGGCAAAAAATGTCTGACTAACATCCTAAAGTTAACTATAGGCAGCCTTGTGATGGTATATCATCTGTTTGAATGTGAAGTGTGACAGTTTGTCTGAGGGTGTGTTGCTGCAGAAACAAAGCTGGACAGGAGGACTCAGACTGCAGCTGGCTGACTACAAAGTGGAAACCTGGATGAAGCGCCATGCTAACTTCACAGCGTACTGAACAGCTTATGACTGGACTGTAGACAAACAGTTGACACAGTGTTGCATCTGCTCTCCCTCTCTACCCTTCTGTTGGTCTTTGTAGTTTTGCCGACTGGCTGTCTGTGTCCTGCGTAAATAGAGACATACCAGCTCAAGTTCAATAACAACAGCAACTGTCAGAGCTCAACTCGGCTGGCCAAATGTCACATGGTGGTAGCTAACTAGTTTACTGAAATGTGTCTCTCTTCAGTGTGGGTACCTCTTGAACTCAGTGGTATGGCAGTGTTTAAATCCTCTATTTTTTCTCCTGAAACATGTTAAGGTTTTACTCAACAGCACATTTATTTGAAGATGTGGTTACAGTTTAAGGCAGAAATGATATAATTGAGCTCATCAACACAATCACTTTGCACTAATACAGAAAGATTGGACATTTTCACAATCTTCTCCTATTATTTTCAGACACCAAGCTGTCCCATTACCTATTCCTAAGATCATAAAAGATAACTCTCTGAAACACATTGCTTCCTTGAGAGGCCTAATCCATCCCTACGAGAAAAAAAGTGTCACCAGATGAATGTATCAAACGTTGGTAAACATTGTAATTAGCATTCCTTTTGGGGCCTGTTTTCCACGGTACACTGTTAGTAATTTCTATTTGAGAGTAGATGGAACAAGAAATAAAAACAGCATCTGCTGGCTGAGTGTCTTGCCTAGTTGAATGTAGGCATAACACAACCAAAAGCTGGCACTCCTTGTTTTTTCTCCTTTTTTCTTTTCCACCTCAAGGGAACATACACCGATCAGCCATAACATTATGATCACCTGCCTAATATTGTGTAGGTCCCCCTTATGCCGCCAACACAGCCCTGACCCATGGAGGCATGGACTCCACTAGACCTCTGAAGGTGCGCTGTGGTATCTGGCACCAAGATGTTAGCAGCAGATCCTTTAAGTCCTGAAAGTTGCGAGGTGGGGCCTCCATGGATCAGACTTGTTTGTCCAGCACATCCCACAGATGCTTGATTGGATTGAGATCTGGGGAATTTGGAGGCCAAGTCAACACCTTGAACTCGTCGTGTTCCTCAAACCATTCCTGAACCATTTTTGCAGTGTGGCAGGGCGCATCACCCTGCTGAAAGAGGCCACTGCCATTAGGGAATACCGTTTCCATGAAGGGGTGCACTTGGTCTGCAACAATGTTTAGGTAGGAGGTATGTGTTAAAGTAACATCCACATGATGTAAAAGAAAACATGTTTCATCAGAACAGGCCACCTTCTTCCATTGCTCCGTGGTCCAGTTCTGATGCTCATGTGCCCATTGTAGGCGCTTACGGCGGTGGACAGGGGTCAGCATGGGCACCCTGACCGGTCTGCGGCTATGCAGCCCCATACGCAACAAACTGCAATGCACTGTGTGTTCTGACACCTTTCTATCAGAACCAGCATTAACTTTTTCAGCAATTTGAGCTACAGTAGCTCTTCTGTTGGATCGGACCACACGGGCCAGCCTTCGCTCCCCACGCGCATCAATGAGCTTTGGCCGCCCATGACCCTGTCGCCTGTTCACCGGTTTTCCTTCCTTGGACCACTTTTGGTTGGTACTGACCACTGCAGACCGGGAACACCCCACAAGAGCTGCAGTTTTGGAGATGTTCTGACCCAGTCGTCTAGAGATCACAATTTGGCCCTTGTCAAAGTCGCTCACATCCTTACGCTCGCCCATTTTTCCTGCTTCCAACACATCAACTTAGAGGACAAAATGTTAACTTGCTGCCTAATATATCCCACCCACTGACAGGTGCCATTGTAACGAGATAATCAGTGTTCTTCACTTCACCTATCAGTGGTCATAATGTTATGGCTGATCGGTGTAAAGCAGAATAGTTACCAAGTAACAGCAGGTATTTTGCTTCATATTTCATCCTTAAGTTCAGTTCTTTTTCTTGGGGTTGAAATGTCTTCATGTTCTTGTGTGTACGTTTTGAGCATTTTGCTCTTATGGGATTTTATTATAAACCAGACTGCTTAAAAATATGGGAGGGGAGTACAAAGATATAAAAAAAAAAGATAAAAATAAGTGGGAAGGGTACCAGATGATGGCATACTATTTAAGGTGTCACTTGCCTCTGCAGTATATAACCATAAAACACTTCAAACTGTATATGAACAACATGGGTAATAAGAAGCTACACTTGGAGGGGGCAGCCAAAAGTAGGAACAGGGCTGGGTCCAAGGCAAACTTGCTAAAAAAAATTAAAAACCTTCAGTGACCACTTAATAGCTGCTAGATTTTTATAACAATAAATCCATCATGTTTAGGCCAAAGTCTGGTCTTCAGCATGGAAAGGCAAAAGTGAACCATTTAGTCACCAACTAGCACGCTTCTGACAACAAAAGAACTTTGTGATTGGGATCAAATGATAACAATATAACATAAAGTAATAAGTAATAACTGCCAAAATGTAGCCTAAAAATGTCAGTTATACTGCAAGAACATGTTCCCTCACTGGCTTCCCACTCGCAGACGCAGCTCAAGTTGGTGTGTGCAGCCAACTTGAGCTAGTAACTCGTAATCAAGTCGCTTTCCAAAGACAGAAGGATGTTTTAATGTTTACAACTCTCCCTTTAATGTATCACATTGTGTGTCTGCCAGTCACAGGTGTGTGACATTGAACCAACACACAGCACGCTGTACTGGTTTCAAAGAGGCCTCCAGCTTATCTGTTCCATGACAGCCTGTGAATGAACGGACTTCAAAGTTTTTAGGGCCAAACAGAAAAACTTTATTGTGCACATATTTCCTCCCAACACATTCATTCAGGTCAATGTTGTTAGCTGTTAGCGCTAGCTTTGAGCTAATGCTCCTGTTACTCTAGATGTAATGTTAGATGTGATGGCTGCTTGTGTGATTTAATTTTACCGTTCAGGTATCTTCATGGAAATGCAAAGTTCTTCTGACAGATGGTATTGCATTATTAGTCCAAATGCTACGCATTACTTATTCATTAGCTAACTTATTTCAATTGTCTGTCTATTGCACTAAAACTGAAATTACTGCTCAGTAGTTGATCTGATATATTTATTTTTGTAAAATGTACCACTAAGATATACATGCTGAGCAAGTATTTGGCAGTTCGATCCCCGGCTCCTCCTATCCACATGTCAAAGTGTCCTTGGACAAGACACTGAACCCCAAATTGCTCCCTATGGAGGCAAGCACCTTGCATGGTAGTTCCGTCGCCATCAGAGTGTGAATGTATGTGTGAATGAGAGCAATCTGTAAAGCGCTATATAAGTGAAGTCCATGTGAAAAAGAGCCAACATTGCCTAGGTCTGCCAATGAAATGAATATTTGATGTATTGGGAAATAAGCTTATTCACTTTCTCACGAGAGTTAGATGAGAAGATCAACACCAAAGTCATGTCTGTGCGCTAAATATGAAGCTAGAGCAGGTGATTAGCTTAGTTTAGCATAAAGACTGAAAGCAGGGGGAAACAGCTAGGTTGGATCTGCCCAAAGGTTAAAAAGCCACCTATTAGCACCTCTAAAGCTCACCAATGAACACATTATATCTAATTTGTTTAATCTGTCCAAAAACCAAAGTGTAAAATTGTCAATCTGTGGTTACGAGGGGTTACTCTTGGATCTATTTCTTAGCTGGACACAGAGATTGGAGTCTCTGCTGGTCACAAGACTCTCTAACTGTAAAAAAAAAAAATGCATGGCTGTGGTGTAATAAATATTAACACCAGGATTTCAAAGAACAACCTCATTGTTCAAACAACCCTGAAGTTCTCATTAGTAGACAATGTGTTTGACAGACAGGGGTGGAGGGACAGGAAAAGAGACAGGGAGGGAGAGACAGAGAGAGACAACCAGCGAGAGAGAGAGATGTAAAGAAAGAAGAGAAAGGCATGCACAGGTAATATTTGAGAGAGAGGAAGACAGATAGAGAGATCAGCCTATCAGATCAATATCTGCTTCAGCTCTCAGCTTCAAAGACCACCAAGCTAAGCTGTACTTGAGCAGCTTATATGTATGTATATAGTGTGTGTGTGAGAGTGAGTGAGTGAGTGAGAGAGAGTGTGTGGGGGTGTATTTTTGTGATTCTGTGTGTACTTTCTGCGTGTATTCATAGAATTTTTAATGTGTGTGAATCTTTGTGGGTCATTGTCTGTGTGTGTGTGTGTGTGTGTGTGTGTGTGTGTGTGTGTGTGTGTGTGTGTGTTAGGGAGGTCGAGCTGGGGTTTAATGAGTGTTCAGGCCTATGGATCAGACTGTTTGCTCTATAAAGCCTGCAACTGCCAAAAGCTTCCTTTGTGTGCACCAGTTTGTCTGTGTGTGTGTGTGTGTGTTTAGCTGGCATTACTGGCAGAGCAAACTAAAAACACTGACGTGCGCTCACACACAGCAGTGCTGCGGTTCAGTCGGGGTTATTGTGCTGAAATAAATCTGCTGTTGTATAATTTCATAAGATCACTTTCAACAGGCTGTTGTGTCAAGTGCAGATCCACAGAAAGGGTTCAGCCTCTCCACTTTTGAATGGCAGCAGAGTTGCCTGTAGATCCCTGTCCTGGAGCTGTTGCTATGAAACTACACTTTCAAGGCTGTTGATCTTCTGATAGGTGGGGAAAGCACTTCAGAATAATGACAGCATTAAGATTTAACAAACCAATAATCTGAAATTTTCAAAAACACGCCATACTCCCCTCTAATACCCTTTGATTTACCACAATAGACCTTATGACTCAGACTACACTTAGTTCAAGGAAGTGTAGCCCTCTTAAGTCTTAATTTTGGTGGCATTTTAAGCAAACAAAGGAAGGCGCAGTGCTGTCACTGATTGGATGTCCCCATTTTGAGTCTAAATCCTGAGTCAGTGTCACATGTTTTTCATCTATTCATGAATACACATTTATAGGATAAGACTCATGATATGCAATATTTTTCCATTTGTCAAAAAATTTCACGAAAAGACCAAAACCAGCAATGAATTGATCCTACTAACAAGTATTGTAGAAACACACCAATGAGCCACACAGTTACACTGGGTGACATGTTCCTTTATAACCATGAACATGGGCACTGTAGTTTATTTTCAGTCAATCGTCTGTACACAGTCTTGGTGCTGTAAACACTAACTAGACCAAATGTGTATTAATCCACAGCTGAAAATAGTCCAAAAAATTGCACTATTTACTTCTGTTTAATAAACGTTTGCTAAAATCTACAGTGCCCAGCTGTTTTAGGAAATTACTGAGCCTACTTTTAAAATGAAAATATATATTTATGACCAGTTTTCACAGATTTACTTCAGCAGAAGGAAAACCAGTGGGCTTGTTGCTGAGTGCCACAGACAGGGTAGAGACGTCAGAAAGAAACTTGCTCATTTATTGTTAGTGTTGGTCTTTTCATGGGAATAGTTAACAATTCCGTCTTTAAATACTCTGCAATACTTTTTTAAAAATCACAAAATTCTATGGCAAAATCTAACCAGATAGCCTGTTAGCATTTTCGTTTTCTGGTATCTCTAGAGGAGGAGTGATTGGGAGTAGAGTGGATTGATTAGCAAGTGAGGGGTGTTGTAAATTCAAATATAAAACCCAACAAATCTCTCCAAATCTGTGTCCGACCATTGACACTGGAGGCCATGGTGTGCATCTTGTTTTCTGCCCAAAGTCAACATTACATAATTTTTGTCAACCATGACCACAATCTCCCCCAAACTTGAACAAGTATAGTTTTTTAATTTTAACCAAACCTATACCGTAGTGGTGGCAAATCAGAACATGCTCATAGGAATCATTTTTGTAATGGTCATGGTTGTTTTTTGGAAGGCAAAGACAAACAACATATTTTGTCATTTATAGGTATGAGGACCTGTTGGTAGTGTTGCATTTGTAATGTCTTGCTGTCTGCTGCAACATCATATTTTGCAGGAGTCTGTGTAAACCAGTGATCTGTCACATTGGCAAAATGAAAGGATATGCACTTCCTTGTTTCACTGAAAAGCGGCCTTCTTGAAGGGTTAGAGAATTTAGTCTACAACAGCCATTTAAAGTACTTAATTCGCTTCATGGTGGTGTTTTATGTACTCCATTCCTTCATTCCAACACACAACACACATTGTATATCATTCATGCTTGTGATGCATAGGCAGACTGCTTTGAGTTAAGTGGCTACCAGCCTGCTGATGGCTATCATCATGCATTTTTCATTAGCCAGTCGAGGTGTCTGGTACCTCATGACTCAGATAATTCCTCTGTTGCACAGGATATAATTAGTTACAGCAGCAACAGCTGTTTGTTAGGACTGAATTGAGGAAATGGGTAGCATGAGAACTGATACACTATTGCCAAACAGAAAAGTGCAGAAACTTAAACATCTTCAAGGAAAAGGAGCATACTGATTGGTTAGAGGAAGGCAAGCTTTTAGAAGAGACTGTGTACAAGTTACTGTATGTGGAAACATCTAACATCCTGGTATGGCTTTATTTTACAAATCTGTAATTTCCCAATAATTTTCCTAATTCTTTTGTAGGAAGTTTCTTGGAAGGAACCATGTCATTTAAAGTCTTAAAGGAGTGTTTGTTCATGTTGGCTTAAGGATAAGGTTCATCTGTTAAATTGAAGTTGAGTCCATCTGCTGATGAAGATCATGTGATATGATCAAAAGCTCGAGAACAGCTACAAAATGGACATGGAGGAGACGGTTTTATTATAGACACTTTTAAAATATATTTTGAATTGTATGCATGCCTGTAAACACAATTTGAGATTTTTGCATGTTCAGCTGTGCACCGACTAAAATCCCTCTGGTTCTCTATATTTAGCACCAAATTATTTCCTTGAAACTTGAAAATTATTAGGAAATTACAGACCTGTAAAATAAAGCATTACCAACATATTTCTTTGATTCAGTCTTACAGAATGCTGGCTCAAACCATTCTGTGAGTCTGCAACAGGCTACAAAATATAGGATACTTACTACTGTTGTTGGGATCATCACTCCTGTCTTTTATATTAGAACTGACCCTGCTGCTCATTTAAAGACGGCAACTCTTTTCTTTTTTGGCAGACTGCTCTAGTTTTTTTACACTTGGTCAGAGTTTATTAAGATTTAATTCACACAGTTTAAAGTGTAACTCCACCCTCAGATTCTGCTAGAGACCTCTCTCCCAGCAAATTTAAAAAATGCAATGAGTGAGGGAACAACCGTTGTAAGAGGCATGGCCTCGTGGCTACATAGTGTGTGGGTCAGGAGACACGGGGGAGACTGACTGACACTGACTAGTGTGCAGTACCTCTTTAACTCTGATAAGACTGTTCATGTAGTTCATGTAGATGTGGCCGTTAATGTACAGTATGTATGTAGCCCTATCTGCTTATATAAACTGACCAATTTTTAATAGTTGTCAGTTGGCTGCCATACAGACAGCGATTGTGCTTGGTGTAAAGACAGACCACTGCTTCTTCATCTTTTGGGGGCAGAATAATATAACATCATTCACTTTGCCCCTTTGATAGGTGTGCTGTCAGGCAAGTTTTGGTTTTGGTTTGGTTTGCATTAAATGTTCTCCAGAGAGTTTTTGTACATCTCCTTACACACTATTCAAATTTAGATTTTGAAAATTTAAATAGAACTCATATATATAGTTTTACCTGAGGGAAAATAGAATGAACTTCATGCATTTCCCCCCCAATGTCCTGCTTTATATGCAGACACATTCACATCAGTGAGGTTTCCAGTATAACCAGTTTTCTACTTTTGACCAGTGAGCAGCTCCAGTGCAGCAGCTGGTGTTCAGTGCCTTGGGCAATGGAACCACAACATTAAGGGAGGCTTACTCATTTTTCCACCCAGATTTGCCAGCTGTTTGGGGAATTTAAACCAGCAAACCACCGGACATAAAAGCTTCCTGTCTAATGTAGACGTATCAGGCAATGTGACACTTGTGACTAACTCCATATTACATCACTGAATGATGAGTACATTTACTCAACTTCTGCACTTAAGTACAATGTTGAGGTACTTGATTATTTCCATTTTATGCTACTTTATACATCCACTTCCCTACAGTTCAGTGGGAAATGTACTTTTTTACTCAACTACACTTATCTGACAGATGTAGTTACTAATTACTTTTCAGATTACGATTTTACATAAAGGAAAATATCATGAGCTTATAAAACACCAAATTTTTAAAGATTAAACCAGTAGTTTCCAACCTTTGTAGCTTGTGGCCTGTTACAACAAAGCTGTGTCTAGTTGGGACCCCTTGTCACATTTCAGATGCCGAGTTGTTAGCAGTTCTACCAAAAACTAATTTCCTCTCTAAACTCCTTACATGGTTTTATTTAAGCAGACGTTCAAATTGTCCAGTGTTTCACAAAACAAAGCAAAAATTCCATCCAAACTCCAAAAACTGAAAAGAGATTCAGAAGTTTGTTTTTTCTTCTTTCCTCAGATCTTGAGACCCATTGGAGGGGCCCAACCCCTAGGTTGAGAACCACTGGGCTAAACTACATAACTGTACTGTACTTTCACTTTTAATACTTTCATTACATTTTCCTAATAATACTTACACACTTAAGTAGGATTTTGAATGCAGGACTTTTACTTGTAAGTTTTATTTTTACTGTGTAGCATTACAACTTTTAGTTAAGTAATGTATCTGAATACTATTTCCACCACTGGAATACATTTCAATATAATACAATGAAAATCAACACTACTACAACCTCTAAAGTGATGACAGAGTTGACTGAACATCTCTCTGACGCAGACAAAACAAAATCTGAATATAAAAATCTTCCTAAGAGTAGGATTCATAGTCCTGCTGTTGTGTTGGACTGCATGATATTGAGCCGGTTTTGCCAAATAAACTTGTGAATCAGTTTTGTTTATCAGTTTAGAGTCAGAGAACAGACTTGACAATGATTGATATTTAACAATTACAAATGTAGCAGCTTGATAAACAGGCAAGGATATAGTTGAAGCCTAATTATTTGTCAAACATTTTACTAAATAAAGTTACAAAGTCCTGTTTAATTAACTTAGTGTTTTCTGGAAAGTGAAACAGAAACAGCTGGTCATCTCTGTTATGTCTCGTCGGTTGTGTTAAGTTCATGTCTGTCATATTTCTGTTTCCTGTTCTGGCGTGTCTGTTTTATTTTGAAAAGTCTAACCTTCCCTCTCGTTTCAGGTTCCTTTACTTCCAGTCCTTGTGTGTTTCCCGCCTGTGTGATTGTCTGCCCCGCCCCGATTGTTTCCACCTGTTCCCCATTACCTCTTGTGTATATATTGTCAGTGTCTCCCTGGTCTTGTTGCCAGATCGTTGCCATTCCCATGGTTTGTCACGTCGCGCTCTAAAAGAACCTTTTTGTAAAGAACTTAAATTTTCTTCAGTAAACAGTTAAAAGCCTGTCTGTCTCCTGCGTCCTGCATTTGGGTCTTTCCTGCCTTGCCTGGAAGCGTAACAATCTCCACCCACGTTTCCAGCTAAATATCAAAAATAAAATCTACTATTTTAAGAATTAACTCCAAGTTTAATTTCATCCTAAACGTCTTTGTGTTCCCTTCTATCATATTTCTCTCCTAGCATTCCTCCTTCTTATTTGCTCTCTGTTTTCATGTCTCCTTTCTTTCTGTCTTTTTGGCTGCTTTTACATGACCTAAGTGTGTGTGTGTGTGTGTCGCACGCACACACCATGCACGTACACACAGCAGGGTGTGGCACAGCAGCTGTAGAAATGAATTATGGATGTGTGTGTCTAATGGTTTACGTAGGCTGTTCTTGTGCTTCCTGTAGCTTCAAACAGGTGAAAAGAGGAGAAAAACAGCTGCGAAACAGAGAAATAAACAGAAAAAGAGATTATATTTAAATGTATTCACTATACTGTAACTATATTCTACTATAGTATTCTTTTCCTTCATATTTCGTTTTTTGTGTTGGCTGTTCACTGTAGTTTTATTGTCAGTATTTTTCTTCACTGTTTTACTATTTGGTTTTGCAACAACCTTTGATTCCCCCACAGAGATACAACATAGGCTGTATGTTTGAACTAGCCTGTGATAAATAATGTATTATTCAGATATCTTCCCTTATAATGTGTTTAGATATAAGAATATTTTATCGTCAGTGGTGTATATGGCTTTATATAGTCATACATTATAAAAATGTATTGTAAAGTTCTCAGTGGACAAGGAGAGAGTGCTGAAATATGCCGATATGCTGTGTATGAAACAAAGCAACAGGTCAGAATATACAGAGCTGTGTTGGGGGGTGGGGTGCAGTGTTACGACCCCGAGAAGAAGGGAGTTACAGAAAACTAGATGAAGAGTCTGAGGAGTCAATTTGTTCGTTATTTCAATCTTTTATTGCCAGATACAGAGGCTGAAATGTTACACCAGAGAATGTTACATCGGCCAAAATAACAAAGCAACCAGCCCTGAGCAGAAATAAAACCACAGCACTAAATAAACTACCCAAAAAGAAAAGTTACAATCCTAAACCTAACTCCCAGCTTCAGCGCACACACAAAAAATGGCAGCTCTCCTTTAATTGCCCAATAAAATACAATGTAGTTGTTAAGATACAAAAAACAGGTACAGTAACTTAATTAATAATTAATTGATTAACTGAAATCTAACAGCAAAAACAAAATCCGTCTTCCGGTCTGATCAGCGGCGTGATTGGCCACCGCAGTGTGACGTCGGTTGCGTTTCTCCAAAAATTGATTCTGTTTTAACTTTTCGCCACAGGGCCGCTGCGTTCTTTTGGCGCCCCCGGCGGACCCCACCACCGCAGCCTAAACACACTACTCACGTCCCAATGAATGGGAGGACTGCCGCAGCACCTGATTTGGTCTGAATACAGCCTAAGTCCTGACAAAATAGCTCACAATACACATCACCCCACCCCCTTACTACAAAAAAAATCTAAAAGAAACCTTTGCCCTTAAGACTAAAGTAAAAAAAAGCACAGTACCATCGTTATTACACACATGCACACACACAGATGAGAATTTGCAGGTTTTTGTGGGTGTAAATGCAAGTGTAGGCTCAGTAAGTCTGGACAATCCTGGTGCATCCTGATGAAATCTGGCAGAGATTGCATATTATTGGGTTTCCGCAAGTGTGTTTGTGACTGGAGGATGTATGGCACAATCCTAATTTATGATATTTGTTCAGTTAGGCAGCAATTTCCCTTACAAACATTTATTTCTGCTGATATTTTTGTTTACTAAGAAAATTACACTAGTTTCGCCAGTTTTTCATTCATTTGTTTCCATTTGCACAACATTGCTGACACTGCAAACACAAAAGCAATAGTCTGTTTCATCTATGTAAATGACTGCATAAACTGACAGCTCCCCACAAAAATAACATGCACATGACAGAAGATATTATTTTAATTTTACATCTCACGGCTCATGATGCATCCTGATGACGCCTCCTGTCATGTCAGATAATTTAATGTATTAATTTACGCATGTGTAAAACGGTGCAGTGCTTTGCAAATGCAGCACATCCCTCAAATCGGAGACTACAGATGGATCTCACATTTCCATTCATCTGTCCCAGGACAGACCCAACCCTAATGCCATTACAAATTGTATTTTATTGGGCAATTAATCATGTAATCATTTGTTTTGAAGGAAAAGAGTAAAACTCAGTATACATAAAATGGGTTGATGTTGGGCAGGTGTGTGTCTGTTAACTTTAGCCAATTAAAGCCACAAAAATATTTCCCTGCTGCACTTGGATTTGCAAAAACAGCTGGTCACACTACTTCAAGTTTCATGTCCAAATTGCTCTGCACCACCTGTTCTGTGCAAATACAACCTCAGGAGCTCTATTTCACCTCTCTGGGTGCAAAGGTGTTTGTGTGCATTGGTGCAGGCTTTGCTGCAGCGCAAAATTAAAGCCAATAATCTTAAATTTGATCATTGTGTAATTTTGATCCTTCACATTTTGGAAAAATGCTCATTCACTTTCTTGGTGAGAATTCAGAAAACCGATTCCATCCTCATGTCAGTATGCTGTATTAAGCTAGAGCCAGCAAGATATTAGCTTAGCATAAAGACTAGAACTGTGTCACTGTAACAATCGCAACCACGGCCTTCCACAACATAGCCAAGATGGTGACCACTGAGAGTGAGAAGTATGCAGTGTTACACACTCAACTTTTTGACCATTAGGAGTACACCATCCTGGTACTCACAGTACACTGCATTTTGCCATACTTGTCAGTGTGTACGCACTTATGCACTCAAAATAGCAAGTGTAAGTACGGAAGAACGCAAATTGAGACACAGCTTAGAAGCAGAGGGAAACAGCTCGCCGGGCTCTGTCCAAAGTTAGAAAGAAATGCCTACCAGCATCAAATTGTACTAATTAACTAATTAATTATTGAATCCATACACAAATAGAAATGTAAAAGTGACAAGATGTGGTTTTACGGGAAGTTGCATGCTAGAACTATTTGTTGGCGAAAGTCTTGGTGACTTCCTGGGGTCTCTGCTGGTTGCCTGGCAACCTCACAGTAATGACAAAACTCACAGTACTTTTGCTAAGCTAAGCTAAGCTAATCACCTGCTGGCTCTGGCTTCATATTAACACACAGACATGAGAGTGATACCAATCTTCTCACCTAACTCCTGTCAAGAAAGCAGAGAAATAAGCATATTTGCCAAAATGTTGAACTATTCCTTTAAGGTGGGTTTGCAGCCCAAAGCTGCTCTCACTATAACAGAATGATTTCTCTGTTCCAACATCTGATATGAAAGTAATAATATACATGTCACTGAGGTTAGGGAGGAAGGACCATACATGATCATGACAAGCTAACAGCTCCAACTCCTCAACCCCATCTCCCCTATTTTGTCTCTCCATCTGTCTGTCTGTCTGTCTGTCTGTCTGTCTGTCTGTCTCTAACCAGGATACTCTAATTGGGCTCTTTGCCTTTTACTCCAAAGCCAAATAATCTGGACTCCTTCCCGCTTCCTTCTCCAACCGTCAAATCAACCAACTGCCCAATCTGCCCCACTGTCTGACCAGCTTTAGCTCATTCATACTAACATTTATTTTCTTAATAATCCAATTAAAATTACATCAGCCTTGTGAAATTAGATTTACACTCCGTCATGCCCGCACACAGCTCTATCCTCAGCATCTCCAGGTTTCTACCAGCCTGTAGCATACATTTTCCTCTCTGACGCATTGCCAGCAGCGCCCTCATCATGAAGACACAGCCCTCTTGAGTCTTAGCATGCATGAGTGTCTGTGTGTGTGTGTGTGTGAATGAAAGGGACGGAGAAAGAACAAGAAATGGGGGTGTGAACGCGTGTGTCTGCGATAACGACAGGTGAGCTGCTGTACGAGGTTAGCTTCAGGCTAGTAACCTGCTCGTGAACTTGTCCATCACTGGCCACACACACACACACACACACACAATTCAGAACTAAATATATTACTTTTTCAGAGGGAAAGAGGGAGATAAAGCAGCAGAGAGAGACTGGAGGAGGTGGAAGAGACTGAAAAATAAGCTTATAAGGGGGTGGGGACTGAATGGGAGAGAGGGTCGGGGAGAGAAACTGATTCAGACTGTATGAAGGGGAGGCAGGGAGAGAGAAATTCAGTGTGATTTAACTGTAATGAGAATAGTTGTGAGTTGGGATGAAGGGAAAGCAGTGAGAAGATAGGAAAGAAAATGGAAGGATGAAGGAGATGAAATAGAGATGGTAGAAACAGAAACAGAAAGGTAGAATGGCACTCGCATGAACTGCTGGGAGGAAAGGTACCTGGAAAAAAAATCAAATAACACATCCTTACCAAACGTGCATATGCTCACCTGTGACAATCTGCTTTGATAAATATCACTTCCTAAACCACCATCATGTAGCCAGTTGTGAGGATTAAGAGAATCCCCTAACTGACCATATCCACTGAAAACTTTGCCTTTAAGTAGTTCAGAAATACAGTATAATTTATTGGCATGTCTCCCTTTGTCATGTGGCAGGCAAAAGGATGCAAACAAAAGAACATCTCTGATAGAAAAAAAAAAAGACATTGAACCTTGGAAATCATTAGAATCACTAATGGCTAGAGCTGCAGAAAAATCATTAGTCTTAATAAATTAAGTTTTGCTGGGCACCAAGAGCCACATGTGTGCAACAATATGCATTTTCATTTGGCAGTGTGGCTCCACTCGTGTGATGGGCAGATACTTGGGATGGGTTTCTAATCAAATTTTGACAATTTATTTCTTTTTTTTTTTTAATCTGCACTAATTTTGACCATCTGTTTAGGTTACCTAATTGTATCTGCCTACAAGACAACCTTATATTCTACTTAACCATGACAATAAGTGAGAATAACCTCACAATAGGTGTCAACATCACTTTTTAGTCTCACACTTCATTTTGTGTGATTTGTTGGGTGGAGGTGCCTGCCTAAAAGCGAGAGAAAAGAGGGAAAATGCTGAGTTTAGAATAAAGTCTGAACTGCAGTCAAAGGCACAAAATAAAAGCTCCAGTTTATATTAAATCTCAGCAATAGTTTCTAAGTTAAGTTAACCTCCTCACACTATGAATAGTTGTAAAAGTCATGTCAACTCAATCCAATTTATGATGGAGGAACATAATGTTCACTCAATTTGTGTTCACAAGAAGTAATCTGCTTCAGTTCACAAGAAGTAATCTGCTTGAGTTCATGTTCATTTAAAGGTGCCTGCTCAGTTTTCCGTATTTACTGCCAAATCACAGAAACACACACACACACACACAGATGCCTATCTCTCTTTCCATTAGTTCCAAACGCCAAATTTGATTGCATAATGATCTGATTGGCTGCTTGAGATTAAAGGTTGCAACGTAGTACCAGGCAGCATTCATCAAAAAGGGGAACGTTCTCATGCAAAGACTAGCATGAACCCGCACATTACCACATTTGCATTTGTATATTAGTTGTATGTAATTATGCCTGCATGTAGATATCCTACCCTTATTGAATCGCATATGTGGTTGTACCATTGCCTCTGCCATTTCTGAGGTACAGTGGGGGTTTTCTAAAGGGTCTCTTTTCACAGAGTAAAAGTGATTGTTCAAGATTTCAAGCTTTTGCATGAAGTGTTACCTTTTGAATGGGAGAAAAAGCACACTGGGAACAGGACATTCGAGCAATGATTTCAAAAGAAAGTAGCAGAACATTCATTTCACTTCAGTATAATGAAAAGGACAAAACAGTCTCACCACCTTTCGGTTTATGTACTGGGCTCCTTTTTAAGCCATGTCTTACTTGTTTTTTCTCTCTCTCTCTCTCTATTCCTCCTTTTTCTTGTCTTCATCTCTCTTTCCCCTCACAAGTAACTTTTTAGAGTAGATCAGCAACTTAATTTTCTGAGAATACATTAACACCTCATATCCTCTGGCACTGTCAGGTGTGTGTGCGTGCGTGCGTGCGTGTGTGGCACAGAGATGAGAAAATAGAGATGGCAAGGTGATAAGTGTGAATGTTGCACCATAGGGGTGATTATAATTAGAACTCAGTTTGGTTAAAGCCATATAATTGTAAACACACACTCAGCTAATTTTTCCCTCACCTGTATTTTTCCACAGAAGTGTTTAACCTGACCAAGTATTTTCTGCAGCTACTTTTGTGCAGGAAAACAAATGGTTTCAGCAGGAAAAGAAACTGACAAAAGTTTGAGCTGTAGTGTGTGATTCTATTGATTCGACCTTGTGATTGCATTTGCACTGAAATGTCATGTTTGCACCTCATCACCTTTGAAGAAATATTGCAGCTTATATGCACGCCCGTATTCATGTTTAGAATAAACTACTGAGAGATGTAGTATATTTTCTATAGTTAAATCTGAAACTTCTGTGGAAATAATATTGCACATAATCTTAACATGTACAGGCTCATTACCATTTACTTTGTGGTGTTTTATTCAACATGTTATTATTGATGCGTCACGTTTAGATGTCAATCCTGTCTGTCCTAAGAGTCTGTGACAATCATGGCTAATCACTTTCACTTCTTTCGTCCTGTGCATACATGCCAACATTTAGGTTTCAAAATACAGGAGGGTTTTTTAGTCTAGTCTACCCCTGAGATAGACTAACAAAGTAAATACAATACTGTTATTTTGATTCAGTTAAATTGCTGAAGATACAAAGTTTGGGTAGTAATATGAAAAAGTTAGAATTTTGTCCTAAATATGAAATGTTAGAGAAAAACAAAAGGTGAAAAGGTACAAGATTGGCTAACCAAATTCAGAGTGAATATAAGGTACATTGGAGAACAATTAGGCACCTCTAATATGACGGATGCTCCTTTTTCAATTAGAAGTGCTGCAGAGCTGAACAAAGTCGCCGTGTGGTGTAGGCAGATTTTCCTCAACAGCTCTCTGGGTTAAAGTGTGTAAAACCTGCCTTGCTCAGCCTGAAGGAGCTGCTAACATAGAGCTAGATCTTAGAGGTGTGTGTGTGGGGGGGGTAAGCCTGAGAAAACAGAGGAGGTTAAAGAATTGGGAGAGACAGGGGTGACAGATGGAGGGAAAGAGAGGGAGAGAGAAATTGGAAGAAACGGATTTAACTATAGAGAAAGTGAGCCGAAGAGATGTAGTGAAGCAGAAGGATGTGTGATGGATGGAGGGATGACAGGTGTGATGAAAGAGGGAACTAGGGATGAAGAGAGGCAGATGGATCATCATGACATTACACTGGAGTGTGTGTGTGTACGTGCAATTTTCCTCCTCCTTCCCAGCTATGTGTATTTGTTGGGCTCTGATTGTATTATCAGAGCTTATTATTATGGAGATTATGAGTATCACCATTCACACAGGCCTGTATTAGCGTTTAATAACAGAGTTCATTAACATATGTTGGCGCACGCGCAATCATAGACTCACATGCACATAGATATGCAGATGCACACCTCGTGTCATGAAGTATGCCTCTAAATTGCCTTTGGGCCAAAACAGAAAGCGAGTTGTGTATATCTTTGAACACAACAGGCTGGTAACACGTTTGTTCAGCTGTACCACTTCTGTTACGCGCGCACACACACACATATTGCCTCCTCTTTCCCCCAGTTCCTTTTCCCTTGTTTCATTTGCTCCATTTCTATCATCCAACCAAATGCAATCTATGAATATAGCAGTTCGAAAAATGGAGAACGTTTTGCAGTGTTTAACCAAAAATATTGAGACCAATACAACCACAACACAATAACAGTTAAGTAGAAATAAAAGTATATCAGTCTTAAAGGTGTACTGCAGCCATTTTGCCATGCACTTTGATAAAGTTGGGGAACTTACCAGGGACAGATTTATCAAAGTTTACAGCCATGCTAGTGGCTCTGTGAGGCTCTACTTTTATCAGCTAAATGCTAATGTCAGCATGCTAACTTGCTGATATTTAGCAGGTATAATGTTTACAATGGACACCATCTTAGTTTAGCCTGTGCATGACAACATTTGCTAATTAGCACTAAACACAAAGCACAGCTAGGGCTGATTGTCACGTCTTGCCAACTAGGCAGCAGGGAAAAGGACCCAAACGCAGACAGACCGGGAGGCTTCAGCAAATTGGAGGTTTATTTTACTCAAAAGGGTGAACTTACATGACAAGAATCCTGGTTCATGTGGCAAAAAACTCAAGGAAAAAGCAAAGGACAAAACAGGAAGACACAAGGAATCAGGACATGAGTCACAGGGAAACCAGGAACAGCGAAACTCAGGGACTCAAGAAACTGACAAACCAAACAATGAACCGACACTGAACAAAGGAAAGGGGCTGGTATAAATAGGGCAAAACTAAACGAGGGAATCAGGGCCAGGTGAGTAAAGAAACAGGTGAACCTAATCAAAACTGGCGGGACCAGAACAAAGACAGGAAGTAAAGCAAACCCATGAACAAAGAACAGACCTTCAAAATAAAACAGGAAATAACACATAGTCCACACAAGAGTCCTTGGGATCATGACACTGATGCATTAGTTTGGAAGATATAGGCATAAACCAAAGTACTGCACCAGTTAAAAATGTGACTAGCTGGCAGCGCAAGAGAAAAAGTCAGGGGATCACCAGAATCAGTATCATTCATTCAGATTATTCTGATTCATCTACACAGTGATGGCCTGGAGATGGACAGAGATGCAGGCTTGTTACTGTATGGTAGCTTCTTGAAGATTGTCAGACTGGCAGTAAAACACTATGGTTCTACAGGGCAGCGTTCACTAAATGAGATGATAAAACTGCCTTATTTTTATCGTCTCAAATCTAAAAGACCTTAGAAATCATCACTCTTTTAAAAGCAAGCTGGAAAGAGAGAGCAGTGGCCTTTACATCACCCACCATGACTATTAGTGTATGGGTTAAGTGCTTAAGCAATGGAGCAATAAAGTATTTATCTTTACCAGGAACTAGTAGCATGAATGACATTATAACCAGTTATTTGTAAGAGCATGTTGGTCTGTTCACGAAAACACAACAGCTGCTTCAATTAGACCAATGAATGTTAAATATTGTAAATTTGTGAATGTACATAAGACTGTAAATTCACCAAAATAAACAAACAAAAAAAACAGCAATGGAAGAGAAACAACAGCTACCAGTGGCGGTAATGAAAGAATGCTAAACGCTAAGCTGCTGTTTAGCATTTGGCTAAAATACTAACCTAATGTAAGAGTAGCACAAGTGGAGAAGAGTCAGCTTATACAGCGATATTTACCTAAGGTTTGCTAACATTAGCTAACGTTAACTGCTATTTAGCTGCTGGTCATACCAGACCAAGTAAGGCTGTAGCAGCAAATCCCCGAAGTCTATTAAGTCTTGTTGCAATCTATTGAATTGCTTATGAATTCAACTTTTCATTTATAAGAGGAAAAATGTGTTTTTTCATCTTTCACGTTACACAGGCTCGCTTTAAAGAGCTATGCCACTACCCTGACTGTTAACTGTTTCCCAAATAGTTCCAAACCATTAAATATGGTAACCTAAAGTTTGAAAGACCACTGCTACTTGTTTTTTGCAGCTTTTATCTTCTTTGAATCGTTCTTCACCTTCGACACTGTCTGCCAAACTTGCTGACCTGGTGATCTTGCCAGGTAGAGAAAATGTTTTAAATTTACTCCCCTGGTGTTCCTCAGGGCTCAGACAAAGGCCCCTGCTTTTACTTCTTGACCCCAACAACCCAAAACTTTTTTACCCGTGGCAGAGGACACTCAACTTTGATTTTAGCTCCTCTATCACTTTGCTTTCCACACGCATACATTCAGCTGGATGACTGCACACCACCTCTACCTCAACCCTGACAAAAGTGAGATATTGCTCTTCCCTGACAAATGTTGTCCTCTGCGAGACCTCTCTATCAGGACTGACAGCACCATAGGGACACCTGCCCAGACTAGCAAGAATCTCACTTGTGATTCAAGGAAGCCAATTGCCATGCAGTGCTTGCCACAGCCTCTTCCTCTTGCCAGACTCCTGTCCAAGTCTGCCTATATCCTGTTTAAATACAGAATCTCCTCCTTGGCTGGTCTAATGAGTTACTCTGTTCATAGCTGATGACTTGTGCTGCAGTTTTAAACTGTCTGCATTCTTCCATGTCACCTTCACCCCTCCTTTACCTCCCAGAGGCAGCTCGCATCAAATTCACAGACCTCAGTTCTGCTGTACAAGTTGCTAAGTGAGGTGCATCCCTGTATACCTCCAAGACATGTGCTTAGCTCTTCCCTCCCAGCAGCCACCAGGCCATAACTCCACTTTCAGCTCGACTCCTCTCCCTCCAGGCACCTCGGTGGTGAAATGATATTCCCACCTCACACAGAACTCAACTGCCTGTGTGAAAAAGTCATTTCTTCCAGGAACACTTCATATCCCTCTGAACTACCCTGCAAGTCTCTTGACCCTGATCATTCTCCTGTCATGTGGGAAAAAAACCCTTTTCCACTTGCTTCTTGTTTTGCTGCTGTTACATGACAGTCTTCCTTTCCATCACAGAGCTCCACTAGAGAATTGAGGAGAAGAAATGGAGCGACGCCTGCGAGCAAGTTCAGGCAGTCAACTCGAGCTGCATTGCTACACATGTGACATACCTCACTCTCCTCAACCATCTACCGAACACACCCTCACAATTTGGCGGTCTATTTAAACTGCAAAAATTTCCCATCTCTCCCTCTGCCTGTCAGTATTGCCGCTTGTTCTTTCAGCCCCACCACCACCCCAGCATCCACCTGCAGGCTCCGGCTAGGGGGGTTTAAGATATTTGCTCATCACTCCCCAATATCTCACGTAAACACATTGGCTGGGAGTGATGAGGTCGGAGCCTAGACGCCAAACTCTAACTACGTTTTGCTGCATAATAAACATTTCAACGTGAGTTGTCTGACTGAGATACATTAGATAGCTGTGGTGTGGATCCATTTGGTAATGCTATCATCAATGCTGTCTGTGTTGTTGTTTTTTTACAAGCTAGCTCAGTTACCAGCTTAGTTTAATGTCTTCACCCTCAATGTAATAACAGTTGTCTTCATAGCTTCAAAGTTGGACAGATTTTGTACCACACTGTATGTCACACATGGGCAGCAACACACTTAGCAACATGTTAAAGTAATGTGATTACTTTTTTCAGTAACTTGTCACTGTCTTACCAGGATTTATATATCAGTTTCGTGTCCGTGTGCTCAGTGCTTTCGCAAAACGTGGAAGAATACGCATTCCACTAACTCAAAAGTTGTCATCTCAGCGGGATAGCTAACGTTAGCCACCAGTAAGTCTACATTCAGGAATCACCTAGTTTTTGTTCAGAGTTGAAGGGTGTGTAAACTCACTTCACTGTGAGGATGGGATTTCTGGAGTGATGTATGCAGTCGCCGGCGCTAAGCTAACTGTTAAACTATAAATACCTTTAAACTCTAGGCTGGCTGCTTGTTAAAACAAAATCAGTTTTTTTCAGTTACTTTGTTAAGTACTGTAGATGTCACATGTGGGACTGAAGGCTTTGGAGTTGTTTAAAGGCAACTTTGTAACGTATGTCATGTAACGAGTAACGTAACTAATTACTTTTGCTGATGAGTAATTAGCAAAGTAATGTAATCACCAATGAATATTAAGTATTTAAAACTTGATTACATTAAATTAATTAAATTCTCAAGTAACTCGACCAAAGCTGCATATAAGTATCTGCTTGATCCAAGGTTTCTGTTAAGCAGTGTTAATCCTAAATATAATACCATTTTTGTGAGAAAGGTATGGCATTCAAAATCCAATTGGGCTCACAAGTCAATTAAGAATATAGTTAATTTATGAAATATAGGCTTAAAGCAGCATTAATAAAAACAATCATTTGGCCACTCTTGGGCAGTGGAACAACCTGTAAACACAACATAGACATATTATCACTGTATAAATTGTCGTGTCGAGTGTGTTAGCAAACAGCAATTACATTTCCAGTACACACGAAACAACAATTGCATTCCTTTGGAGTCATGTGTCTTTCCACCTTGTCCAATATTCACTTTCTTTTAGCTCTGGTTGGGTCTTCACCAACTGCTAAGGGAAATATCTGTCCATCTTTGTGTATTAGAGTGATGCCAATAAACACATTCTTGTGTGCATGCAAGCAAAGTCACAGATTTTTGTTTGTTTTAATATAGCTGTCTTGTTCCTTTTAAATGGCAGAAGTAACACATTAAGATTGTGCATTATAGATGAATTATCAATACTTACTCATGTACTGTGCTTCAAGCTGAAAAGATGTTGAAAAAATGTCCATCTTTACTCACTTTGTTACCTAAGTCCCAATACTAGGAAAGAAGGACAAAAATGGTTGATCATCTTAGAAATTATGTGATTTATATATAAAAAAAATCTATAGCTGCTAAATGCTCTACTGGTCGTTAATTTTGCTGTTGTTTTATTGCTGGTCAGGTAGTGGACAGTGGGTTACTCAAAGCCTTTTGCTGAAAACTGTTTCCTGCTGCTGCTAGGAGCAACCCCTCTCACATTTCACAACACGCAATGATCCCCAACCAGTGCAGATAGTAGTCTAATTCCACAAAGCTTTAACTGTGGACAAATGTACCTTCATTGTATTGGTTGGGGTGGCTGTGGAGATTGAACCATAACTATCTGTATATGTCTAAATACCACTAGGAGTAAGTAAGAAGATGTGTTTTTGTGATTTGGGTGAACTGAGCCTTTAAATATATCCAGAAAGGAATAAAAGTGGAGCATCAGTTTATTCTACAGTACATTATTCTTAGGATAAGAGATTGAGAAATCAAACCACATAGATAGATAGATAGATAGATAGATAGATAGATAGATAGATAGATAGATAGATAGAAGCAACCGAATGTGACGAAGAAAGAGTAACATTGGCAGTGAAAGAGCAATAAGGGATGAAGGAATGACAAGAATGACAGAGTGAGAATGGGGAGATCAAGATGGGAGGGAGGGAGAATAAGAGAGGGAAAGAGAGATGAGGGTTTGCTGGCTTG
Source organism: Macquaria australasica (assembly GCA_005408345.1). Lineage (NCBI taxonomy): Eukaryota > Metazoa > Chordata > Actinopteri > Centrarchiformes > Percichthyidae > Macquaria > Macquaria australasica. The sequence continues at coordinate 890,113 of SEMN01000042.1, read as the reverse complement.
TGAAGTCAAGCGATGACGAAAGAGAGTCAGACAAATTGGCAGAGGGGGGAGAGAAGAAGAGAAAACCATTTCCTATTTGGCAAATAGGGGGCAGTATCACTCTGTAGCAGGTTCACAGAGAGAGAGAGAGGGAGAGAGAGAGGGGGAAGGGACGAGGTGAGAATAGCGAATAGTGAGAGGGAGGGATGGGTGGAAGGTAGACAGAGGGATGGTATAGAAAGAGAGGGAGACAGAAAGGGTGGGGTAAACAGTGGTACAGACACAGGATAGAGGAGACAGAAGAAGAAGAGAGGGGAAGGGGGCAGAGACAGAGATGCAGGAAGAGAGGAGTACATTACAGTGCCAGCATGGGAACACAAACCACTGCTTATCTATTACCCTTCTAATACAAACTACTGCTGTTCGGATGAGTGTTTGCATGTGCTTGCATATGTGTATTATCATTGAATTGTTTTGTGTGTGATGTGCTCTGTTTGTACAATTTGATGTCTGTCTATATGCATTTGTATCCCAACATCTGTGTTTTTGGGAATCTGCGTGTGTGTATGTCTATGCCCGTGTTCGCACTTGTGTGTGAATGTGTGCACGTCTTGGCAGGGGTTTAAGGAAATGTTTTTACTGCGTCTGTCCTTGATATGCCCAGCTGAATACAGAGAGCTTTTAAAAGGGTATTACACCGCAGAACCAAGGCCCTCTTGGAGGCTTTCACAGCATTTAAAGTCAGTGACCGCACTAACAATCTTAAGCTGTTTCAGACGCTCATGCAAGAAAATCATTGGTTTACAAGGGGAAATGGGACTAACACCTGATTCCTTGCAAAAAAAAAGGCCCTGCTTTTACATAGCAGCCTTATTTTTTACCTGTTTGTACACCTTAACGTCAATATGACCAGGACCATCTGACAGCCTCCTCTGAGATTTGCCATCATATTTCACTTAGAGTTGGACTTATACCAACTTTGAAAATGTTTTTTTAATTTAGAAAGGCAGCACTTGTCACAAGGGGTACTACTACTGTCAAACCAGTTGTATGTCTTCTGTGGCTCTAGCTGGAGCTTTCTTAAAAGCATATTCTGCACCAGTTCAGCACTGCACTTCTATAACATTGTCCTGATGAACAGGATCACAATCGATTCAGCAGGACCAGAGCTATTGTCTTCTTTATTTCATACGTTCTTTATCCTTGTCAAAACCTGGTGCCAATGCAACTCGAATGCAACAGTTTGGTAGCAGAAGCAGGTGTGTGTCCTCAAGTGACATCACTTGAGGCAATTTATCAGACTTCATACAGCTCCCTCTGGAGACACAACAGGCTTCAACTTTTTTTTACATATGCAGTAGTACTCCCTAACACCTGTAAACAGACTCTGATGTGTAAAATTGGCGCAGTTCCCCTTTAAGTCTAAAGACCTTGATGATGTCATCAGGGTTATCTTGGCTTTAGCTTGGAGGCGTCGCCTTTTTATATAATAGCAATTTAATGGAAAGACTGTGTTCCAAACTGTGGGTTTGGAGTCTGAAAGACGTCAGGTAGGGTCTATTGAAAGACTGTTGAGTTGCATAATGGGAAGTGTAGTATCCAGCTTTTTTGTAGCTTTACCCATACTAAAGACTCAAAGTTAGGATATGTCGGCCTGCATCAATTTTTGAACTTATTAATTTTTTTAAAAACTTTTTTTATTGCGTCAATATCACTATCAAGTATTAAATGAACTATTCAACAAATGTGTAATGGCAGGATATGGCAGGATTAGAAGAAACTTTAAAGCCACGGGACACAAACTCTCCTTTGAATATTAATTCTCAAACTGTAAATGACAGTAACAGACACATCAGCTGTCCCTGGACATCCCTGAGTGTCCTGCAAATAATCACTAGCTCCCTGATAACAAGAAAAATCTCTAGACGACATGCAGCATGCAGTAACTACTATAGACTGTACTCTACTGTATATACTTACCGGGTATGTCAGTTACATGAAGCTAATTACATACACTCCATATCATGAGCCTTGGCACTGTCATTATTCGATTTGTTCCATTTCAGTGGCTGCCTGTGAATGAGTCACAGATGATCCCAGTTTTCAACTCTGTATTTAAGTCATTATACAGATTGATTCTGTTTATCTTGAGGTTTTTTTTTTGTGGCTAATGAGGAGTATCAGTGTTGAGTGTGCTGCTGAAATGAATGCAGTTGATTGGCACTGTCCTGTTGTAGCATCATTTACAGTATCAGTGATTAGCTAGAGACAAACTAGTTTAATACATGTCCATGCATGAGCCAACCATTACATTTTATGGACGGGTACATCTTAATAATTGATAATTGATAGTTAGTGGGTTATTTGTAAGAGAAGCACTATTCATGTACTACTTTTTTGTGGTTTATTTTCAGAAATGATCATTATAAAATTCAAAATTTTCATACCATATACAACTGCATGAAATCATGTTATTCAGTCAATTTTGTTTTATAGCTCAATAGTCACAAAGACAGGAATAGGGGAATAGACGATTCCTCACCTCGTGATTTATGCCCCGTTCACAGGCAATGCAGGAGGAAGCAGTCAGTCTGCTCTGGGCAGTCAGCTTGCCCAAGGGAACCGAATGTGCTAGGTCCGGCCCTGAGCATGATGACAAATGACATCCAGTTATATTATATTATTATATATTATATTATTCCAGCCAAAATAACCGAAACTAATCCACTATTGGCTCCATAGAAAAGTGGAAGACTAGGGAGACATCATTTCCACAAAGGAGAACAGTTTATGGGTTCAAAACAAAATCTGGTCACAAAGATAATGTGCTTCTCAGGTTTCTTTTCAATGAGAAAGTGTGTGCAATGTTTTCATTTCTGCTCAGCACTGCTCAGCAAATGAATTTACACAAACACAAACACAAAACATGTTCAGTTCAGTGAACCATGAACCATGCATACTAGCATGCAGACCACACATCAGCACACCATTGACATCCCTGGTGTTTCCGAACATGTGCAGCCTGTCAGACTGTGAAACAGTAGGCTGTGTGTGTGTGTGTGTGTGTGTGTGTGTGTGTGTGAAATAACAGCCACCTGATCTTTCGCCATGACCATCTGTAAACACACCTGCTCTTCGCTCTTATTTTCATTTCTTCTCATCACTTCCTCCTTCTGTTGTCATCAAGCTAAACTGAAATAAGATTTTTAATATTCATTCTCTCACCCCTCCTCTCCTCTCTCTCTCTCTCTCTTTTCTGTCCCTCACACTTACACACACATACACTCAAAGACACATACGCACACGCACACACACCCTGTCATATCATATCAGATGGTTAGGCTGATCTAATAGCGAGCAACAACACAGATGTCAGAACAGCTGATCCTATTCAACACGACCGTGGGCACTATGCGTTTGTGTGTGTGTGTGTGTGTGTGTGTAGAATAATAGGGTGAGACAGTGTCAAGAGCTATAGGCAAGTGTGGATTTGTGCCACTTTGCATGTACTGTCAGTGTTAGCACTGTTGTCAATGATAAACACTGTTTTCAATAGCTGAAATAAATGAAAAAGATATGGAAATAAATAAACAGAGAAAGACAGACTTCAGTTCTGTAGTTTACAGTCAACACACCTTGAGTCACCTTGAAGGTAAATGCTTTATTGCTACCTGAAATTGAATTATAAATAATGTTAAATCCTGACATAAACCAAGAAAGCTCACAAAAGCCACCTGTTTCTGACATACAGTAGCTAAGAAATAAAACAACCTACAGTTGTCTCTCATCACCTTTTGCCACTGTGCCCCAGAAACAGTAACGGCCCTGTGTGGCATCATTATCAAAGAACCACCAGGGGGGCACACAGTTAATTTGTGTTTTAATTCCCAGGAGCTGTTGTGTGCTCAAACAACCACCAGGTGGTATTTGTTTTTGCTATTCCATTTACTTTTTGTTGAAGGTTTCACATTTCCACTTTTCTTCTTCCTGCTCCCCTCTTTGAGTGGCCTGTTCCTCATACACTGCTGGGGGACACAGTAGACTTCAGTGTATCTCTTCTAATAAAGTAGCCAGCAACTTCTTTTCAACCTTCCAGAAGGGTGCAATATTTGCAGAGGTTTGCACTGTCCCCCCCAGATCCCACTCCTCTCTGCGTTGGTTCCCTGACCAACCAGTAGGATTCGCTAGTCAAGCAAAGAAAGACGTTGTCTTGCGCTGGCTTCCCCCACACGATCATGTCTAATTGGGTCTGAAGGAACATCTGGCCAAGCTCTCTGTGCCACCTGGACACCCATTACCTTGTCACTTGTATGGGTGGCACTTGAAGGCATCATAAGGAGGAAAGTCAATCCGGGCCAAGTCTAGCTGGGAAGCATTTACCAGTACTTGTTTGTCTGAAACTGTCTTTCTTTGACAGGAGATACATAGATTTTTAAATTATTGACATACACTAACACTGGCAGAGCAGGAAACTGAGCCTGGACAGCAACTTCTGCAGACAAAGTAATCAGCACTTCTAGGTACTTAATAATTTGATGGCTAAGGGCTAGTTTCTCTTAATTTACTGCTGTTTTGAAGTTTTTGGTTGAAATAGCTTCCAAAGTATACCTCAGCACTCTCAACAAACACTTCTAGCTAGATTTTTAAGAGCACTATTCTGTCGCTGAGGCACAGCTAGTTAGACAGGAAGGAGTAGTGAAACAGCAGTTTCCATTTGCTAGCTCAGGCGCATCCAGATCTTTTTGCTATCGCAGGGAACAGTCTGTCTGGATTTGGAGGAGTTCCCAGAAAATAAGAGAAGTGGTGGCCGGTTCCACTGCCTGAACTGGTATTCTGAATGATACAGGTACTCAACATTAGTTTCAACATTTTTCTCTCCTTTTCAGCCCACTTCAAACCTAACTAACACTCCTTTTCCTCAAAATCCACAGCCTTAATTCCTACGTGGGCTAGCAGCTACAGTATAGTAAGTTCTGTCTTGCCTTTTGGCTTGACCATCACACATTTTTTAATAAAGATTTCATAAACACAAATGATTGTAAAATTTTACCATGCAGCCACACAATGAAACTATGCAGTCCTTCAAAGTTAATAAACACATGAAAATAACAAAGTCTTTAGGAAAAACAGGGGGCAAATAAAGCACAGTTGCATGGCCTTATTAAGTTTAACCTTCTCAATACACAGACACATACTGTCACACAGGTTTGCTGAGTGGGCGGCTGGTACATTTCTTTCGCCAATTATTCAGGGAAAATTGTCACAATCTCTCGCATGCTGACACTGTATCAAGTGACCACTTAGATCACTGCTGAGTTCTCATGCACTGCATTTGTGTTTTATGTGACTCAGACCTTAACAAGTACACATCTAAAACTTCCACAGTGTTAATAGTTAACAGACGTGAATTGCTATTTTATTTAGAGTCCATTTGAGGTGTGCTAATCTGCAACAGACAAATCAATTTTTGGAGTATCAAACACTAACCCCCTGTAGGCTTGTCTATAAAAACAGTTGGTAGTTTGCTCCTTCACAGAGAACAGTGGCTGTGGTCAACTTGAATTCATAGCGTTTCACCAAAATTCCAACGTTGAAGCTACAAAGGTCCACGGAAAGAAGCGCATTTAGCCAAATTTGACCATACTTTGTGTGAAAATATTCCAGACCTCCAAATGTCCGCAATTTTAAATATGCCTGGAGCTGTTTTAAGTGACAGCTGCTCCCCCTGGTTAGTGAAACAATTGATCAATCAGAGTTTAGTAGGCAGGATTAAGAATGCGGACATCATCTTCCTACTTAGCTAGCATTCATTCATGAAAAGATAGCAATAGAAAAATTGTGACAATTAAGATAACTCTTAATCGACATATTTCTTTTATGAGTGTGAAAAATGTTTAATTAACTGCTACTAACAACTGCAGCTTCCGTGTCAACTGAAAATGACAATGGCACGTTGAGCACGTCCCTCGCTACTCATTTGTTAGGGCAAATAATTTTTAAAATAACCCTCCCTCCCAACGAGAAATCAGTTAACATGAACTCAATGTCAGGCTGAGTGAAATTAAATGGCAGTTCAGTCCGATCATCAGGCTGTGAAAAGATGACAAACTCAGCAGACAAATTAACAACCTGAGAAGTAGTTCATGCTGCAGGAGTAGTTAAGTACGTTTTGAAGGATGCTTTGATACTTTTTAAGCCTGTTAAAATTGTCACCATTGAGTGGAGCATCAAGGTGTTTTCAGTATAAACAAATCAATACAAAAACGTCAAAAATTCACTTTTTTTCACAGGGTCAGTTATTTTAAATCAATTATCTGTAGAAGATTAATGTAATCACATTATAATGTACTTAAATAACACCCAGGTACAGTAGCCTTAACAGGTGTGAAGAGTCTTACCCTTGGCGGAAGCACCATGGTGGTTGTGTTACTGTGGCAATGACGTTGCTCTGCCATTGTGTTCTGTATAGTAACAGTATTACAGCTGTTAGTCCAGTGATTAAGGGTACATCAGATTGACACTTGCTATGACCCAGGATGCATCAGCCATTCAATGACCAGTAACGTTTGATGTTGCGTTTTTTTCTCTCATTTATTTGGGAAGGTGGTCCTCGGGAATTTTTTGACAATCAAAATGTTGAGAACCCCTGCATTAAATCATATTTGTGCTGATTATAGCCACAATATGGACAGAGCTGCAACTTTTGTATGCTCATAAGTATGAAGCTAGAGACAGTCTTTATCCTAAGCTAAACTAATCCAGGCTCTATACGCCCTTTTCACAGCAGCCATTTTGACATGTCATAGCAGGGTAAACACAGGTGTAATTGATCAAATTAATTATGGCCCCATTCTATTTAGTGCGTTACAGTCATTTCAGTGAGCCAGCATGCACAATACCAAGGCCCTGACCCGCCTAAATGGAACAGGGCCATAATTAATGTTATTAAGTACGCCTGTGTTTACCCTGCAATGACTTGTCAAAATGGCTGCTGTGAAAAGGGCCTATAGCTTCATAGCAAATAAGGCAATTTCCCAAAATGGCAAACTATTACTTATTAGGGATTAAGGTTAGGCAAATAAAACACTTGGTTAAAGTTGAAAAAGATCATGATTACAGTTTTTGTCCGAGACAGGATGCTAACTGGAGTGAATGTTGGATCCACTGCCACCCTTATGTTTCACTTTTCTACTTTCCGCGTACATAGAAGACACACTAAGTCCTGCACATCTCCATTATAAATGTAGATACCAGGGATGCTGGGCTGTTTAGGTTCTTTTTTAATGTAACAGCTGTGTGGACACAGAAAGTTGTGCCCTTTTCTCTTCTATTAACTTGCATAAGAGGAAGATTTAGGTGGAAGTTGGTGTTAAACTGAGCTAGAGTATGATAGTATTACTTTATGGCTAGGAGCGCATCCAGCAGGGAAAGAAGATGTAAGAAAGTTGAAACATTTTTGCTTCTGCTACCTATGTTTGTACATGTAAATCAACTTTCTTTCACAAAGACAAAATGCATCTGCAACTCCATTATTCCATCAGTGCAGATAGTAATTTAAATATTGACTTAGAATATTGTCTGACAAATGGAAATAGGCCTATGATTGATCAATTATTTCAGCAGCAGCTTCAAGTAGTGCAACATTTCCCTTCTGCTAATCCCTTTAGTAGCATGTGCAGCTTCCTGAGCTACAGACAAGGTCAGCCAAGCAGCCACACTGCTCTGATTTTGTGGACGGGAGCCCCTTCACTCGTCCTCTCTGTGGAGCCCTTTAAAACATTTGATCTCCTGTGAGTCTGTGTGTTAAGTCAGCGCTGTGGTGGGCCGCTTGATAACTCACCACTGACTCACTTGTGATGACAACATGCAAATGGAGTTGTCAGAAAGCTGAGAGGCCGGAAGAGTTGCGTTTGATTTCTCTGGGATCGGGATCCAATTTACAACTACCACCAGATGTGTCGCGTCCCACACATCTGTAAGTGTATAAGTTGATGATAAAAACTTCACACTTACTGTGTATATATATATATATATATATATATATATATATACTATGTGTAAGAGTAAGTGGGCTTGGGTTTTCCGGCATATGTATGTGGAATGGGCTTTTGTGTGTGTGTGTGTGTGTGTGTGTGTGTGTAACTGTTTGTGTGAATGTCTCAGTGTCCTTGATACGATTGGACAGAGATTAGAGTGATCCGGCCACAGATGATAGCCTGTGATGACATTATACCCAGTGTGTGTGTGTGTGTGTGTTGAGGTGTCCTGGAGGACAATTACACGGTAAAAAAGATGGAGAAAGGAACAGTCTCTCTCTCTCTGTCTCTCTTCCATCCTGAGGAGGTGTGTGTGTGTGTGTGTGTGTGTGTGTGTGTGTAGGTGAGTTATAAATTCCTCTCTAGCAGCTAACTGCATAGTGAATGGCTTCAGCAACGTAAAGTTGACATCCCTTGTCAACCCATATCTTCTTTTCTGAGATTTTGCTGAAGATGTTGCAATTTTGAAGTCTTGATATTAAATTACTGTTCTTTTTTAGACTCCAGATTTCATAATCTTTTGTTTAAAAGTTGTTGTTTTTTTATAAAGAAAAGTAGGCTAATCCAGGTGATTGTTGTCTGTAGAGTGCAAACAGGAGCTGCTAGCAGGATTTTCCAGGATACAGATTTGCCAAAATGTAAACAAATAGGCTACAGGCTAAAAAACATGGAGGGTGTAGATAGTTCTAAATTTGATCATTAGATATTCAGCGAGATTTATCTACAATAACTTTTCACCAGTTTCCTCCAGATCTGTTGTGCAGGATAAAGCTTGACTGATGTTGCACTGGTGTTATTTTTACCTCATAAACTGATATTGAAACCTGCACCGTGCGTGACTTGACAGTAGATGGAAAGAGAAGTGCATGTACACTGGGTGAGAGATTTTTTTCTAAAGCTGACACTCTTTTCATTAACCTATTTTTTTTAATTATGCAGTATTTCCCAGTGCACTATTATAGCCTCTTTTTTTTGTCAATAGCTTTCTGATTAGAATCTTTACATTCATATGGGTCTCCTCCCATTATATACACAACTTCCATGCAATATGGCCCGATGCAATTCTGACTTGTATTTTCACACTGTTAATACCTCCTGTTCTATGTCCACTATTGATTTCCCCCCGGCCATGAACAGTTACACAGCTCTTATTAAACCTCAGTTAAGAATGGATGTTTGTGAAATTAACAAATACAGATAGGTAGCTTTATGTCTAGGCTTATTGTTAACATTTTGTACTTTCTTTTGAATGTATATATAAATGTTTATTCTGAGAACTATCATTATTATTGGTAGAAGTAGTTGAAGTTTTTAAATACTTCTACACTGTTTGCTCACCGATTACTTTTTCTTTTCTTGTAATACATCATCTGCTCCGATTCAAAAATTACCCATAGAAATAGGTATAGATCTTGTATAAAAATCAATAAAACAATATTTTTGAATTGTTTGTTTTTATTGGTCACACAATTTTGGCAGTTCTGACATCAAAATGTGTTTTGATGTGCAGGAAAAACAAGTCAAATGAGAAATGATTTTCTTTTTCAATAGAAAGACAACAGACTGATGGAGATACATTGACAGGGAAAGAAAGAGAAGTAATGGGTAGAGATGGGTACAACGATTGAACAAGGGACAAAAGGAAGGACGGGGAGGGGAGACAGAGGATGGAAGATTAAATCAGGGGACTAGGTGAAAGGGTGTCGAATGGTAAAAGTGAAGGCAGATAAGTACTATTAGATAGAGAGGTAGATAGAAAGAGAGTTAGCAGGAGAGAGTAAGGAAGAGCTGGAAGTAGAGATGAATGGGAGAGCGAAAAAGCGATTGAATTTGAGGACAAGATGGAAGGGTGTCAAATGGTATTATTGAAGGCAGATAAATACCCATAGATAGATAGATGGATAGATGGATGGAGATAAATGGATAGATAGACGTAGGTAATGGAGCACAAAATGAGAGAATACAAAAGGAGAAGGAAAAGATAAGGGGTCACCAGAGGATGGAGGGATGAAGGGAACAATAAGAAGAAAAGAGGAGTGACAGAGGGAGGGAGCAAATAAGGGTCACTTCAGACAAATGGATGAGAAATGACCAAAAGAGGAGTGAAGGCGAGCAAAAGATGAGGAGAAAATGGGGTCATTGGATATAAAATGGAAAGATGAGGGGAAGATCGAAGGGGAGGTGAGATGATGAGAAGGTGGGCGGCAGAATGGAGAGAAGAGGCTGGGGAAGAGTGAGGGACCTAGCAGCAGAGCAGTGAGGGATAAGGGTGAAGGGAAACAGGCTGTGAGGAGAAGCAGAGAAAGAGGGAGAAAGAGGGAAAATAGATATTTTCCATGGAGAATAATGATCAGATCTATACTGTACACTGATAGATTAGTCATAGAAACAACAATTGAAGAAAAAGAGGAAAGGCAACATGAAAATGTTGAAAGAAAGGGGAAAATGAAAAGGTGATTCTGGTGATTCACTGACTTTTCTTCTAGTGCCACCAGTAAGTTGAAATTTGTGGTTTTTAGCGAAATGTCTCAACAAATATTGGATGGATTGCTGTGAAATTTGGTACAGACATTCGTGTTCCCCTCAGGATGAATTGTAAAACTTTGGTGATCCCTTAACTTTTCATCTAGTGCCACCATCAGGTCAAAATTATGATCTCTAAACTTTAGTTTATGACCAAATAACTGCAAATTTATTGACATTCCCATCAGCCTCAGCAGTACTTCATGTTTAGAGCTATTAACAGTTAGCATGCTAACATGTTAAACCATATTAGGTGCACATTACACCTGCTTAATGTCAACATGTCAACATTGTCATTGGCTATGAGCTATTTTTCACTATAGGGGACCTATAGCGTTTCTCAAGGCTGACATGTAGACCTGTCAAATTCTGGTGTCATTTTACAGTACAACAACAATATTGGCTACATTCCATTTAGGTGTGCTATTTCCATGGCCCTGGTATCCAGGCTCATTTTATGGCTTACTGACGCACCTAAATAAGACAATGACATTGTTAATCCTATTAATGTTAATGTTAAGTTCCACCTGTGCTTCTCCTGCTATTACAGGTCTAGGGCTTTCTCCCAGTTACATTCTATATATTAATTGTGTATAGCATATATCAATTTTAAAATTGTAATAGAATTTTTTGAAGTTAATAGTTAATATAAAAACAAAGAATTTCACTGTTGTGTACCAATTGGAAATGATACAATATGTGCACCCACAGAAGTCAATCAAACTGGAACTTTAGAATGACAAATGTCAATTCAACTCCATGTGAGAATAGTTTTTCTTGAATAGTTTTTCAAGGTTAGATTTAATCCTTTTTTTCCCCCTCCTACATACAGTATGTCTGTAGCTTTCTCAACACAACTTACATTTTATTAAAATGTGTTGCATCTGTGAGTAGCTCCTCTATTTCTGTTGTGCCTTATGGAACAATACAGTACAACAACAGCTCATTCAAGTATTTTTCTATTTTGGAATTAACAGTAGTAGTGTAGCATGGACACAGCTGAAATGTCTGCTGCGAGAAAGGTCTATAGGGCATGGAGGTGAAGGAGCTAATCTGGGAAAGAAGGCTGGTAATTAGGCTCATTGGACTGCTCACTGGGTCCAGGTTGCTCACTGTGTGCTAATATGGCTGTGATAAGCCGGATCACAGAACAACTGTCTGACCTCTTGTCTGTCCCTCTTAGTCGCAAATTCTGTAAATGTAAAGTGGTCCTCATAGCATCCAAATGCCTGCGAGTTAAACTTCTGAAAATGACAATTAAACTTATAATTAAACACAAGTAAGGGAGATGTCAATCAAGCACAAGTACAGGAGATCTAATCAGGCATGTAAGTGAAAACACCTGTGTGGGTGAACAAAGGAAATTACTCTCTAAATGCATTCTTATTGTGGGGCATTTCTATTACTTTTCTACTGTTTTATGGCTACCATACTCGACACCAGTGTCATAACTAACCAGTGTCAGTTTATCAGTAAACAGCAATCCTCTGGCATGTTTCCTTTATACAAATTACAACATCAACTGTTGTCCACTGTAGTTCTAGTACAGAATATGCAAACTAATGGCACCCATGCTCAAATCTTCAGGTCCTGATGTGTGAATAGCTTAAAATGTACATTATCCTCCTTCTTACTGTTGTTACACCGGCCATAAAAAATGCGAACAATATACATTAGCATCATCTGCTTGAAACCAGCAAATTTGTCAAGGAAGACACATGTTTATTTATATGCTACTCTATGTTTTCAATTGCTGCATTTAAATTCAAATATTTCAGTGCTCTCTACTTATCATATTCACTGCTGACATAACCCAGTTCCTATATGCAGATCATAAAAAATTCATATGATCATTTAAATCTGCCCCTCAGTGGACCACGCTCTATTGGCTGGTTATGGGCATTCATAGTAATAGAGATCCAACCAGCAGACATCATTATCATCCTGCCAACTGAGAACAGTTCAGTCTGATTTATGAAAATCATCTGTCTTCTCTCCCAGAAATTAGATGGCTTTAAAGGGGAAGAAAAAAACTAGAGCTGAAATAATGTGTCCCTCCAAATGTCAAGCCCCTATTCAAGACTCGAAAGAAACTTCTGTGCTCGTTTGTAACTAATTTTCATCCATATTTTTCCAAATTAGTTCAGCTACTCTACAATCTTTTCACAACCCCCTGGCTACTGCTAAAGTACACCCCTGGGGTACAAGTGCCCCTGGTCTGGTTGGGAATCAATAGCTGTGTTTACATGGACCCTAATATTCCACTAATAATGGGAATAACAGCCCAATCAGAATAAAAATGCCTCATTGAACCACCTCAATCAGAAGAGACTGACCCGATCAGGGCCGGATCGAGTCAGTCTTTTCTGAAGGAGGTGGTGTAATGTGCACCATATTAGTTTAGCATGTTAGAATGCAAACATATACATCGGACTAACATCGGACCCTGCCAGCATGAGAACGCCCAGCAGCGTGGAGATCGCTCCATCAACCACTTTTTTTCATGAAAAAAAGAGCGGTGCATGGACTTCATTTTAAGTAGAACAACAAACAGTTGTGGACTATCCCGTGGATACTACCTGGGCTCACATCGCTGCTCCTTCCCTGGCCACCCGGCTCCTGGTCTCCAGCTAAAGCTAGCTCCGTGCTAGCGCCCCTCCACCGGATCATGCCACCGCTACACTCCAGGTCAGACCTCCACTCCCTCAATAACCACCTGCCTCCGGACTGTATGGACATCCTCACAGAGACTGGTCACTCCGCAAACACCGTCCCCCACACAGGGGCACTGGCCGTAAGTTTCTCTTCCATTCCACGTCTCCACACTCCATCCCGTCCATGTGGTCCCATCGCACTTCTGCACTACGTCATCACAACAAACAACACGTGAATCTGGCTAATCTCGGTCCACTTCCCCGGTCCACACAGCCAATCACAATGCAACGCCATCTCAAACTGGCCCTACTTAACACGTGCTCCATAAACAATAAATGCCACATTCTGAACGAATTCATAACGGATAATAACCTGGATTTCCTCTGTCTCACTGAAATGTGGCAAAAACCTCTTGACTACTTCTCATTAAACCAAGTCACTCCAACAGGATTCACTTACCATCCAGAAGGCCGGGGAGGTGGCATTGCTGCTATCTATAGAGCGGACATTAAAACAACCACCATCTCCACCCCTACTTTGCCCTCTTTCGAACACCTGGTTTTCAAACTCTCTGGTCCCACTCCCCTGGTCGTAGCTATCATCTACCACCCTCCCAAACCAAACCCCTCCTTCCTTTGCGATCTCTTTGACCTTCTGACCCAGCTCTGTGCCATATCACCATCTGTACTCCTCCTAGGAGATTTTAATATTCATATCAACGATCCAACCTGTAAATATGCCACAGAATTTCTGGAAATGCTACACTGCTTCAACTTCTCTCAACACATCAACTTCCCCACTCACAACCGTGGCCACACCCTGGACTTGGTTTGCTCCACCGGTCTCACCATTCCTCATCTATCCAGTCTCAATCCTCACATCTCTGACCATTTGGCCATCGCAATAGACTTTGATATCCCCATCCCCACCCCAAAGCACAAACGCACCATAATTTTCAGAAACCTCAAATCCATCTCTCCCTCAGCTCTCTCAGCTTCCACCACCTGCAAGATGTCTGCCTCCCCTCCACCGCCGTCCGATAACCTATCTGCAATAGTGGACTACTACAACGACACTCTCTCCTCCTGTCTCAACCAACTGGCTCCCATAAAAGCCAAAACAGTCTCATTCACACACTCAGCTCCCTGGTACACCCCTGAACTCCACCAAATGAAATCACGAAGACGGCAATTGGAACGACTATACAAGAAAACTACATTAACAGTTCATCTCCAAGCCTACAAAGACCATCTCCAACAACACAATGAAGCCCTCAAAACAGCTCGTTCCACCTACTACTCACAACTCATAAACTCTGGCTCCAGCAACCCCAAGACTCTTTTCTCCACCATCAGCACCCTCTTCAAACCCTGTGACAACACCTCCTCATCCTTCACAGCCACACAGTGTAACTCCTTCCTCTCATTTTTCCAAACAAAAATTGACACCATTTACAGCAACCTGATCACCTCCAATGCACCTCCCACCTCCCCGCCTGACTCCTCCCCCTTCACCTCTCAGTCTCTATCTCAGTTCTCCCCTGTGACCCCAATACAACTGTCCACCCTCATGGCCGGAATGAACAACTCCACCTGCACTCTGGACCCTATACCATCCAAACTTATCAAGGACTGTCTCCCTGCCATCTCCACACTCATCACTGCAATCATTAACTCCTCCCTCAGCTCTGCAGCAGTCCCCCCCTCACTCAAACTGGCTGCTGTCACACCCATTCTCAAAAAACCTGGACTCAACCCTGACATCATGTCCAACTTCCGGCCCATCTCCAATCTCCCCTTTTTATCAAAAATCCTTGAACGTGTTGTCGCCACTCAGCTAAAATTCACCTCATCTCCAATAACCTCTTTGAACCATTTCAATCTGGCTTCCGTTCTAAACACAGCACTGAAACAGCCCTCCTCAAAATCACCAACGACCTCCTCCTCTCCTCAGACTCTGGTAACCTCAGCATCCTCATGCTTCTCGACCTCTCTGCAGCCTTTGACACCATTAGCCACACCATCCTGCTCTCCCGCCTGGAATCATTTCTCAACATCACAGACACTGCACTCTCCTGGCTCAAATCCTACCTCACCAACAGACACCAGTTCATCCACATCAATAACTGCACTTCCTCCTCTGTCCCAAGGCGTCCCCCAGGGTTCGGTGCTTGGTCCCCTCCTCTTCATCCTCTACATGCTCCCCCTTGGCAAAATCATCCGTCGTTACGGCCTCCAGTTCCACTGCTATGCTGACGACATCCAACTATACATTTCCACAAAAGCCTTCACCACCACGACTCACTCTACACTCACCAACTGTCTCACTGAAATTAAATCATGGATGCGAACAAACTATCTCCAACTGAACAGCGATAAATCGGATATACTCATCACTGGCCCCACATCCCGCACCAAAACCACCCACAACTTCAGCCTCACTTTTGGCAACAGCACACTGTATCCCTCCCCACACATTTGACAGCCAGCTAAAATTTGATCATCACATAAACCACATCACCAGGACTGCCTTCTTTCACATCAAGAACATTGCTCGTCTCCGCCCCTCACTCTGCTTCTCTGCTGCCGAAACCCTCATCCACGCATTTGTCACATCCAGACTAGACTACTGTAACAGCATCCTCTACGGCTCATCATCCAAAGTCCTCAATAAACTTCAATATATCCAGAACTCCGCTGCCCGCCTGCTCACCCACACCCACTCCCGAGACCACATTACCCCTGTCCTTCAAAACCTACACTGGCTTCCAATCACACACCGCATTCAATTCAAAATCCTCCTCCTCACACACAAAGCTCTTAATAACCAGGCCCCCTCCTATCTCACAGACCTGCTCCACCATCACACCCCTTCCCGCAGCCTCCGCTCATCTGAAGCCAACCTTTTAATGTGTGATCATGTTGTGTCTAGAACCTGATTATATGTTGTATCTTAGTGTTTAATGTTGTTTCATTATGTCAGTGTTTAATGTGTCTTATGCTGTTTTATTGTGTTTTAGTGCTTAATGTAGTTTTTAGAGCTTGATTTTATTTTGACATCTATTTTATCTTGTACAGCGTCTTTGAGCACTTGTAAAAGCGCTTGATAAATAAAATGTATTATTATTATTATTATTATTATTATTATTATATTCTTTCTTCCTTCAGAAAGAATATATGTTTTCCAACCAGTTTCCAGGAGGGACAGAAACAGAAACATGGCGGTAGCAAAACAAAACTGCTCTGTGGCCAACCTTTTTGTTGGAGACCTTAGAAGATTTAAGGATTGTTAAACACCTCAACAGTCGAAAGGCTCGAAACAACAAGTTGTTCAAAGTGTTCAAAGTGTTTGAAGGGGTGAACGAAGCAGAAAAAAACCCTTCTTCTTCTGATATATTTCCGGGAGATTAAATGCTAAAACTTCTTCTTCTGTTATATTTTCAGCAGATTAGATGCTTCACAGCGGGCTGAACCACTTTGCACATGTCAGAAGAGTTATATTCTGAATAAATGCTTGGGACATGTAAACGCACATCTTATCAGATAACTTTATTTAGGGTCCATGTAAACAGTTAAGTTGGAATCTCTAATCAGAACGAATTTTAATCGGGTTGAAGAAATATTGTCAATGTAAGAGCAGCTACTGACCTAGAGGTTTGAACATTAACAATCAGATCAACACATGAATATGTGTCATATCGCTACAGTATATAACAAAAATGTACAGAAGGTGAGAAATATACGCAGGCTTCCAAATTTAAAGTTTCCATGTACAGTAGTTATGACAAGAATAATACCAAAGCATCATGCTGTGCTGTATTTGGGGATGGATGATAAAATGTTTTTTAATTAACAAAATATAACAGTATGAGCATAGTGGAAGTCTCAGCAGGGTGACAGAAAGAGAAATAAGGGTAAAAAGAGACTGAAAGAGAGTGGTACAGAGGATAAAAAGGAAAAAATAAAAATAAATGGAGAAGGTCAAGAGGAATAAGGGATGCAGGAAGACAAAGTAGAGATAACAATAGGAAATGGGAGCAAAGAACACTCTCCCTCCCTCTTTCTATCTTTTTCTACGTCAGCCCTGTGATGGCTTTAATTTTCCTCTCTGCCCTTCTCTGTTTCAATCTCTCCTCGTCCTTCCATCACAGTCTTCCTCCCTCCAGACCCCTTTGCATTAGAGCTAAACCGGTCATTGATCCTCTCTAAACAAACACACATACGTATTCAGCGCAGCAGTACACCACTGGGACCAAAAGACACAGCTTCATGGTTCTTGTGTGTGTGTGTGTGTGTGTGTGTGTGTGTGTGCATGTGTGTGTGTGTGTGGTGACAGAAAATAAGAGAGATGGGGAGCATGTAAAACCACAGTTAGTAGTCTGTGTGTGTGTGTGTGTGTGTGTGTGTGTGTGTGTGTGTGAGTGAAAAGGGCGAGGGATAAATCACTCTTATTTAGGAGTCCCCCCTAGTGTGTGAGAGTGTTTGTGAGTGTGTGTGACAGCCTCAATGTAAGCAGCTTCTCTCCTAACGGTTAAAGTCAGAGGGGACATCTTAGCATTTGGAGAGGTCCGGGATCCAAGCACACTCAGACACACACACACACTCACACTCAAAAACATACACAGGTGGTACTACTAAATAAGCCCCTCTCAGGGTGCGCCAATCTTATTTTCCCTGGCTGCTGCACACACTCGCACAAAATAAATGCGAGGAGAGCTTCTCCTCTCAACCACTGTCTTATTTTCATTTACTGCAGCTCCTATACACACACACACAAAAAGACTACAGAATAACTTTGTCTATGAACAAATATACATTCAGCGGTATACAGTATGCATGAGCACACACTGGAAGAACTATGGTATGCCATTAATGTCTTTCACTGTTTAAGATATAAACAGCAGTGACTGTGACCGTGTTTTTTTTATCTGATGTTTTGAGTTGTTCATGAATAAACGTATAATAGTTTTAAGTAACTAAAAAAAAACTAAAAAACATCAACATCTTCTTAATTTTCATTTCAAGCACTAAACCAACATGTGCCAGAAATCTATGTCATCAGCTTGGGCTGCGATACACCCATTAGCTTTTGAGCTAGTCCTCAAGGAGGACACATTTTCCACTGAAATGCAGCAGACTATGGTTTACTTCAGTTTCAGCGTAGGAGTCTAAATTTGGTATTCTCAACAACGCAGTATGAGCACACATCCTAAATAAAATATCTTAAGGCCCGTAGCATCCAAGTGGAAGGAGTTAGGGGCCAGTGTACTTTGGAAGTAGCGTTAGCTGTGAACACTAGGCTCAGGTTAACTGCTCTTGCTGGTAACTTTACCGTCAGGACACACTTCGCCTTCTTAAATAGGCTGTGTGGTTTGAAGTTCCACTGGAATATTTTATATATTTTTTGATACCTTTTTATGATACTCCTAATCTAACTAAAGATTTCAGGAAATGTTGTACATGGTAGAGTCTGACATTTCTTTTAGAAGCAGATTTTTTTTCTGTAAGCGGTAGGTATGGACACACTGACACATAACCATGGATGTATAAAGAGAACTGGATACAGTGTCGGAGGCGGGGCCCTGTTCATTCCTATGAAAGCTGCTCAGTGACGGATGAAGCAAAAAAAGTTCGACTTCCCGGGTATAAAATTATCCAAATCTTCCACATAGCTTCCGCATTCTTGGCTCTTAAAGCAAGCGCACTAGCTTTTCCTTAAACCCCGCCTCCAAACCGCTAGGTCTCAGGCTCACTAACATGAACAGCAGTCACTATATAACTCTGGATTCGGCTATTTATGCATTTTACAACTATTAGCACATAATGATTTAAATAAGGGCTATTTAAGTGTTTGTACTAACTAGTTGTTGTACCTCAGAAAAAATATCCGCTGATTTACAGACGTCTCTTTCACAATGTAAGTCTATGGGAAAAAGTCTCTTGGGGCCAGTGTGCATCACGTGATGGACCCGGAAGTTGTAATTATACGGTTTGGCCACTATGTCAAATTGGCTTCAAAGCCAGGTCCACTTCCTGGGGGCTTGCACATAACACACACCCACACACACACACATACATTTTTGATGATAACCCACTGTTCACTATAGATAGTGCCAAGCACCAAACAGGAGACAAACACGTTAGCGACTAGCTGAGGGGAGCATTTATATATGCATAATCCATCCAATAGTTGTTGAGATATTTCAGTTTGGACCAAAGTAGTGAACCGACCAACAGACTGCTGCTAGCATGGCTAAATTTAGAAAATATTACAAAACAAGTAGAGTCTACAGTCATGCTAACAGCTCTGTGAGGCTAGATCATGGATGTATTATAGGAACTGGATACCGGACCCAAAGATGGCGCCTATTTAGTCCAATGAGAATTGCTCGCCTGGCGCATACGCCGAAAAAGTTTCTAGCTTCTGGGTTTACTTGCGGGGTATGCGGCCCACTGAATATGCGCAGTAGTATTTCCCCCCACTGGCCCCGCCCATGAGTTCCCGCTCAGCCTATAGACTTTACATTGTGATGACATCACAGATTTTTAAATTGCTTTTCTCGGCTCGAGGAAAGCTTTACAAATATATAACCTCCTTGGATCAAAAATGCATAATAGAAAGAGTCATAATCAACCTTGTTTGCAGTTCATGGTGTTTTACAGATGTCTCTTTTACAATGGCAGCCTATGGGGAAAATGCTTTTTGGGCTGCAGGGGGATTTTTCGCTGCAATACCGCAAGTGGCCACTGGGAAAAATTGGAAGCAAGGCTAAGCGGTGGTGCCGTATCCAGTTCTTATTATATATCCATGGGCTAGACACAACAGTGCTTTGAGTTAAATGCTAACATCAGCATACTAACATGCTCACAATCACAATGCTAACATGTTCATGTTTAGCAGGCAACCTATAATGTTACTATGTTCACCATCTTAGTCTAGTGTGTAAGCATGCTACCATTTGCTAATTAGCACTTAGCACTAAACACAAAGTGTAGCTGAGGCTGGAGGTGAAGTCAGAGCTTCTCTGTGTGAAGTGTAACTCAAACCAAGTCAGTAATGAAGGTAATCGATGGATGGATGGATGGATGGTCAGAGTAGCTGGATGGGCCTTCTGAGTCATCTCAATCCTTTAACGTTATAATCCACACAGCAACTTTACAACAATAATCTGTACTGGTTAATCTTTACACCCCTAGTACAGTAGTATATTTATATGAATTGTTGGTGATGGTGTTCAAAAGTGGGTGTTGCCATTTCATCCTGACACCTACTTAAATCCTGCGCTAGCCAGGTGTTACATCCTCTCATTATTCCACTATGGTTCCTTTAGCGGACTGTCAGTATACCTGATGAATTATTCAGCTGTGAATCTCTCTCTCTCTCTCTCTTCTGGCATCTTTCCATCTCTGTCTTTCTTTCTCTCTTTTTTTCTGCTTGATATGTCCCAATCTATGTAGTTGTACAAACATGTGTAACAGCATTTGACCTTGAAAATGAGAGTGCTACCTATTGGCTACCTCAGAAAGAGTTTTACCATCAGAGTCACCCTTTTCAAACAATCAAAGGAAAAAGTAGTTTTGGTGCATTCCAGTCGAAGTCGTGCAGAATGAAAATTGTCAAAGCTGTTTTTCATGATGAACAAGTTTTTCTTCAATTTACAAGTTCACACATTCTAAAAACTGTATGCAGTTCTTCATTTCACATGATCTCATATATCCCGAGCATCATTTTACAAGCTCAATTACTTTTAGACCCTTTTTTGATCCTATACACCTCCTCACAGGACTGAAACATCTCACATGTGACATGAACATCTCCAGGGGAATCTGTGCAGTTGATCTGTGTATGTGAGAAGATTCTTATCCCTTGCTACACCTTCCTTGCAGTTCCTTGGAGAAGTAGGTACATTAGCCTCTGTTATTTTGATTCCTATTGGCTGTCATTACACGTTACTGAGTATACTGGTTGTGTGGAGAGAAAAAATATTCTGCCAGTTGGATTTTTGTCCTTTAATTATCTGTATTTGTTTTCCACACACAAGGCAAGCTCTTCAAATTGACACATTATGAAAATAGATGTGAGACTGATCCTTCACAGGATACAATACAAAATTCTATTTATAAACCTTAAGAATTTCATCATGTCAGACGCAATTTTTTGATACTATTTATGGCTGGCATTTATTCTGCCATAGCCATCAAAAGTATTTACACTCGATAGTTACCTCCCTGTATAGCAGTTTGCGTTGTCAGTGGTGGAGCTGGCCATTCCTGTGCTGGATTCATATAGGGACTCACAGGAAACAACACATACTGGGAAATTTGGGAGATAAGGGCAGTGCATGCATACATTGCTTGAAATGTGTTCACATGTGCATAAGTCATGTAATGATGTAATCCAGAAGACCAGAACAGCCATTCCCGGGCATTTTGAAGGAGATCTACAGTGATCTATAAAGAAGACATCAAATTTTAAACAACCCTCTAAAACAGGGTTCATCAACTGGCGGCCCCCTGGCCCATATCTGGCCCACCAAAGCTTCCCATCCGAAAAAAATGTGCTACGGTATTTAGGCTAGCAAGCACGGTGGTGCAGCGGTTAGCACTGTCGCATCACAGCCAGAGGTTCTCGGTTTGAACCCACCGGCTGGCAAGCGGTGCTTGCTTCACTGCTTGTGCATTGAATAGAGCTGCATAGATGAAACTGAAACAAAATCTTTTATTCTTCTATTAATTCTTTTATGAATGGAATGCGGCTTGTGCCATATTTTCACACAAGAATGGGCACAAACTTATAGCTTTCATTTAACATTTCCTTTTATGTTTTGCTCTTATTTAACATTTCGTTTTATTTATTTTTTTCACATACTTTTTGCGTGTCTGACAAACAATTCAAAAGGCGTTTCTTCCTGCTTGTTGCAAGCATTTTCCACCAATCAGAACACTGATAGCACCAAAACCCATTAATATGTCCTGCCAATCAGGACTGCATTCTGCAATTGTGTTTCATATGTTAAGTGTCTAGTTATCTTTATGGATATCCCATGTTTTTTAGAAATCTGTTCACACTGATAGGCTAACAAAAATAACATTAATTTTGTAAAAAAAAAAAAAAAAAAGAAAAGAAAGAAAATATTAAACAATAATAGGCTTATTATATATATATATACACATTTGAAAGTCCAGCTCCCACATTGTCTGCTCTGAAAAATTCTGGCCCTTGGATAAATGTAGTTGATGACCCCTGCTCTAAAAAAACAGATGTTTCCTGCCCCAGGTGATCAATAAATATGCCATTTGAACTGAACTCTGGGACTGTTATTATTTAAATGTTCTTAACACGTTAAAATGCATTTCACTTTAAACATCATTATTTTGGAATCCATTTTTGTAGCGACAGGATACATGATTGGTTCATACATTCCCTAACACTCAAGAAACCACTCCATGATGAAATAAGAAGTTGCTCGCTGTCAGTTCCAAGACCCTCCAGACTTATCAGACTTTAACTCAGCAGCTGTAATGTTACCTCAAAGGCTTCCCTTAAAATCCTTGGTGTTTGCTTGACATTTATATTGATCCAGACCTTTCGTCTGACTGACATCAAAGCAATATCCAAATCAGCATATTTCATCTCTGGCATATCTCCATGGATTAGATGCCCCGTTTCCTTTACTAAGCTAGAAAGTACAAATCCATGTCTTATATTTCAGAACTGATTAAAGAAATGTACTACTACCACCAACACACTTTACATAACCCTGGTCATTTTCACACAAGGCCCTGTCTTTTTTTCAGCTTAATGCAACAGTGTACTGTATGTTCTTAGCACATTACTCTCATCATACAGTAGGTGCTACTATACTCACGTCACCTGGGGAGCACAACATCCTATTACATTTGGTCATAATTCATCCTGTCCGCTAATCACACTGTTCAACTTGAGTGTGTGAAGTGGCATTCACATTGTAATCAAAAAGGTATGCTCCATACGCAGCTTTGACAAAAATACCTTTCCGAGAGCAGGAATCGTGACTGGTTTGTCTGGCCGACAGGAAACGCCAAATATGTCATAAAAGAGAGCCTCTTTCAGCTACTCTAAGAAAGTCCATTTCAAGCATGGTAAACAAGCCAAGCAGTGTTTATTTATTCAGGCAAAAATGGAAATTACAAACATCAGGCTGGGGAAAAATCCCAACAAAACAAACAGAAGAACTAAATCAATCCCCAACTTGCTTATGACAAACTACCAAAAATAAGACAAAAAGGGAAAACAAGTTATGTATTGATGTCTAGAGGCATATGGACAAACTCAGACTCAGACTGAGAGCAACAACTGTGTAATCCTAACCCATCACACTCCTTACCATTTTTGCCTTAGAGATGTTGTACCAAATCCATGAGTCTTACAAATTTGTGACAGTAAAACCACACTGAGTACCCACAACAGAGTACAAAAGGGAATGTGAGCTGGACCCATTATGAACTTCAAATTTCTGTACACGAAGGCCAGGGCTTCGTGGTCAATATCGCAGTTCTCTCTGCACAACACTGCCATTGTATCAACCTCAAGTTTGAAACAGGGTGTGAAGTCTGGGATGACAAATACTGGAGTGCTTCAGTCTTGGCAGGTTTGAAAGCCTGCTGACAGTCAGGAGTCCATACAAACAGCTCCTGGAAAGGAATAGTGAGACTGGGTAACAGGGCGATAACATCCGTAAAATAGTTGCAGCAACCATGATAACATCCCCAGAAAGTGTCATAAAGATTGAGGCTCAGGAAAATATAGAATGGCCTACTCCTTTTGAATCTACAGGTGTTATTTCTTTCCCCACCCCTTTTGCTGCAAGCCCCGCCCTACTGATCTGTGACTTGTTACTTTGACGCGTCCTTGTGATTGGGTGTTAGGTGTGAACGTGGCAATGGAGATCCTAGGCGCTCCCTCACCTGTGACTTATTGCATTAATTTTCTAGTTGGTCTTTATGATTGGTTAATTTACCACACTGACACTAATACTTCTGAGGGGCATATGATAAGATAATAAGCATAGCTTTTTCCCCAGATGAAATAACAAATGTTATTTTAACTGAAATGTTTTAATTTTATTTATTTAGCCTATTTTGTTAACTTATACTGTTCTCTAACCCTTCTCGAACCAATGACTGTTGAATCATACTGGATTAGATAGTGTTTTACAGTCAATATGAAGCTATGTGTGAACCAGACCAACCTAACGCCACGTTAGCTTCTTTCTAGCCTGTGACACGAGCTGCTAGCTATGTTCTTGAACATGCTTCATTCAGGTTGTGATACATGTTTAACCAACAAGCAGATGTAGATGATAGAAGTCGCCTTGCTTTTTGTTATGAGATGATAACTGTTCAGACTGGTTAAAATGTAGTGCATGTTTTTTTAATGTAATGTTTATTTTGGGTGCTTACAGTAGGCTACAATGTCTTCCAAGAGGAGGAGACTACAACAGAGAGACTCATGGGTGACGCCTAAAATCGGGGAGGGGAGGGTGCCCTTTTTTCAGGTTAGAGCAACAGCCCCTCAAAATGTCTGTGCACGTCCCTGATTTTTAGCCTGTGTAGCAGACAGACAGTCACTCACTCACAGGTCTTGTGTAGGCTGTCCTGACAATAACTCATGTAATCCATCTTGTGAGTTTGTCTAAAAGCTGCTTTTCCTGCAGCAAACATTGCAAACCATTCACCACATGGCAAAACACTGAATCATCTAAACTGAAATTGAAGGATTCTTACGTTTCACGGAGAGCAGACATTAGATGTGGCGGCCCCTTCACAATACTGTATTTCCAAAGCCCAGATTTAAAGTTTGGTGATCTTTTAAGGATTTGTGCCATGTAACATAGTAATAAGTTTAAGTGTGCATAGGTGTCTGTGGATATATCTCTACAGACTGCAGACAGAATAATTACTAATAGCTGCCAGAGCCTGATAGCTGTGGGAGCAATGTATTCTTCTCCTGTAGAGTTTGGAGAAGATAATGAAAAAAGTTTATAATTAGATCATCACTAATCTAATATTGTTCATTATATCCGATAATTCTGCAGGGGAGCCTTATGTAAACACAAATACCAGGGGGCAAAAATGCAGTAAAAAACAAAAGCATCAAGCCTCAAATGTTAAAAAGTGCACTATAGTAAATTCACCTGTCCTTACTGTCACACCTTGAAATATGTGGTCACAGTTACGATGCCTTATTATTAACATGAAGGGTAATGTATTTCATCATCCATTGCTATCATAGTCACTTGTCTATAAAATGCCACATGTAATCAAATTAATAATGTCAGTTGTTTATTTACTTATACAGTAATTCATTTTACAATAAATAATTTTTGATACCACTTTTCTTTTTTAAATATCATGAAATACAGTACTGTAGCTAACGTAGTCCTCTATCCTCCTCCTACCATTAGTTGATTTGGACATCTGGACTCAGGCATATATCAAACACTTTTCAAATTAACTGTGTGTGGTTCTTAATGCACGTATATTCTATATAATATCTTTTTTATAATATTATTTACACAACCTTAGTTTAAATCTCTTTAGCTATGCCTCACTGTTGTTTTCTTTACCTACAGTTTAATAGTGGCACATTCATTTAGAACTGCAAACAAAACACCTGCATCATAGGTGTTCGGTTATATTCTCCAGTAAGTGGGAGTTCATTCACACCTACTAACCAATCAGAGCTGAGGATTCTCAATGGTGTCATGGAAAAATTCATTTAGCAGCCAGCCACCAGGGGGCGATCCAGATGTTTTGGCTTCACTTTTGGAGAGCCGTCATGTCGTCCATCTTTATATACAGTCTACGGTATGGATCCTGTCTGTTTTTTTTTCATAATGCTTTCTGCACACCCTTCACACGATGAATTGGGTGCAGATTAGTAAACTGGGAATACTCATGAAAACACTTAGCTGGGATTCTGAAGACATTGGGGACAACCAACCCCAGTGCTGTTCTCCACAGTCTTTTTCCACATGTGACAATATATTGCATCATATGGTGACTGCTCTCTCTCTACCAAAGGATTGTTAATACATTTATTTATGGCCCCTGCCTCAAGGCATACCTTTATGTAACCACACACACACAGGGGACAAGGGATATTAAGACATGTCTGGTAATTGCCGGCAGCGTTGGGAGAAAGAGATGGAGAGACAGCAGAGAGTAAGAGAAAGTGTATGAGAGAGAAAAAGACAAGAAAGGTGAATTTGTTTACTAGTACGTTAAAGGTCAGGTTTAAAAAAAATATTCTTCTCCCTTTTCGGTCTCCACCTATTTTCTCCTCTCTGTCTTTCTCTTTTCATCCCCCTCTTCCCTCCGTCTCTACTGTCAGTGGTAAAAGTCACGCCACCTACACCTGCCATAACAACACCGATGCCTGCGGCAAGAAGAGAGGGAGGACGGGAATGAGGGGGCAATGAAATGAGAGAGATGGAGGTGATCATGAAAGGTGGATGTACAGTGAAAGAGGTAGGGGGACAGACAGAGGCTTTACAGTTACATCACCTAGCTTTTAGAAACCACAGCTAAGAGCTATGTGAGCAAGATTCTAGGAAGTGGCTGCACCCAGCCAAGAAATAGTCTGGCACATCACCCGCTGTAAAACTGTGTCGTTGTTACATTTCTGTTTGTATTAAACAAAGATATAATACGTTAATCAGGGCACTTTAGAGGTTACCTTTGATTTTGGATTTTGTTTCCCCGTCTCCAGTCTTTGTGCTAAACTGGCAGTACCTTATAGTGAGCATACAGACAAATCTCTCCAAGAAAGATAATTAGCACATTTCCCCAAATGTTGAACTATTCCTTTAAGTATGGTGCTAGAGCCAGGAGGCGGTTAGCTTAGCATGAAAGCTTTAAAAAGGAGGAAACTGCTAGCCTGGCTATCTCCTAAGTTAAAAAATGAACATGTTGTATTTCATTTGTGGTTTTATGGGGACTTGCGTGCTGGAACAATTTCTTGACAAACAGCTTATCCATACACTAAAAACTTCTGTGTAGCATCTCTGCTAGTTGCCCGGCAACGTCATTGTGACAACAAGACTCCAGGAAGTCATAGTTACAGCACGCAACTCCCCATAAAACAACAAGATACAATGTGTTAATTAGTGAGCTTTAGAGGTGCTTTTAGGTGGATATTTTAAACTTTGGAGTGAGCCAGGCTCTAGCTGTTTCCCCCTGCCTTAGCTGGCTATTCGCCTCCTGGCTTTAGCTTTGCACAAACATGAGAGCAGTATGCATCTTTTTGTCACACTCTCAAAAAGAAAGCGAATAAGCACATTTCCCAAAATAAATTAACTATTCTTTTAAAACCCAAGGACATTAAGATAATAATTTATTTTGACACTTACTATTGAATAGGTACCTATTATTAAAGCACACAAAATTAGCTACCAAGGTGAAAATGTTACTTTCCTTTCATTGTTGCTTTAGAACTGCAAGGAATCCAGTCCAACCAAAGACATTCAACCATTTTGAAGTTCTACTGTTACACTAAATGAATGCTCTCGCTGTAAGATATTGAAATGACAAACAAATTTGTTAATCAGTCCATCACTTGGCCCATTTCTGCCTTCTTTCAAATGAATCAAGAGGATACTTCATTTCTGACAAGCCCAAAAGGCCTACATGTACCTTATTACCTATTCTTTTGCACAATATTGATAAGACAAAATAGTGATGTCGAATTCCTCAATAAATAACTGGTTTTCTTTCCGCCGTCTTAAGGTTTTAATGTTTCAAATGAGTTTTCTGCAGTGCTCGCCATGTGTACAGTAGAATCCTGGTTTAACTCCAATAAAAAGTGGTGCATGTATGTGAGAACAGAATCAGTTGATGGGAGGGTATGCTGTACTCTCCACCCAGTCCTGTGAATGGACTTGCATTTTAAAGCCAGCGTATGCGCCAGTCTGAACTGGATGTGAAACTGATTCATGAACGTGTCACCAACCTCGCCTCTGCTCGCCACCTCTCCATCATTTCCCGCTGTCATCAAGGCAAGCCTACTGGCTGCTGCTATAATAAACAATGTTCTTTCTTTTTAATACACGTACACACGATTAATGTGTTTGATAATTAGGTGGCTGATAAATGGACACATCACAGTGTGCGCTGTGTGTTTGTTTGTGCTTACTGTATGCATGCTTTAATATGCCACTTATAATAGGTGCTGTGATGTGTTCATTTATCACCCCTACCATTATGAAACACTCACTGTGTGCTGTGGGTGTACTGTATGTGTGTTATCTTTCAAACTAATTATGTTTTTAACCAGGGTGTATATGCTTTGTGAATCTTTAGATTTCATAAGGCTACTTCTGCCAAAACCATGATTCTTTTTAATCATTTGTCATCCCACAAAGCCTGGAAAAGTTACAAAAAAAATATTTAATCCATAATCCAAGTCAGATTTTTGCTTTAAAGACCTTTTTGATATTTTAAAGCACTTAAAGCACAATGTAATTAATAACTTTATCAATGGCTGTGTTCTATTAAGGCTAAGTGGGATACTTACATGAAATCATTATTGTTATTAGTAACACCTGTGCTTTCACTGTCAAAATGAATTGGCCATAATTAAGTATAGTATTGCCAAATTAGGCTGTACAAAGTTTACAATGTAAGTATATTAATTAAGAATCTTTAAATTTAGATAAAGATAAATATAGAACAAATATGGCAGGCGGTTAATGAGCTCTGGTACACTTGTTTGAATGAGGTGAGGTGTGAGATATTTTGGTTTATTAACCAGTTTTCATGTTAAAAAATATGTGGAGCATGTTAATCAGTGGATACCTGCAACTCGGACTGGATTGTAGAAATAGTGTGAGAATTTATGGAAAAACATTTTGATATTGTTTTTCAATTGATAAAAACAATCACTACTCAGCTGCACTGTGGGAATGGAAATGGCTGCCAATTTGGATGCCTCATTGAGGAAAGGCACTGAGTATTAACTTGAATAGTTTTCTAGTTAGTTAGTGCTTAGTTAACGCTTTGTAGCGTGAGCAAATTTGATGCACTGTATATAGGGCTTTTGAGTGAAATACGTAAAGCACACTGTAAACAGTTTTTATTGGAATTACTTTCTATAGAAGAAAGAGTCCCCATGAAAGCTGTAGGCTGACCATTCGGTGGTTCATCCAAAGTAACCTGGACACTCAGGGTCTGATCAACCTGATGGGGTGCCGTGGGGCAAAAATGAGCATCGGGCCCCCGCTCACCCCGGGCGCCCTGTACTTTGTTACTTAGTTATAATTTTATCCACACTATGTAAGCATAATATCAACTGATATAAACCCCCAGCACTGAACAGGAAGCACCATGTAAAGTATGACGTGACCGAACCCGAACATCATTTCTAAATTTTTGTCTAAATCTGTCGGGCTCAGGTTGGGTATCCACCCTCTAGTCAATATTACCAACAACATGTGCAATAATCAAATTACCACAAACTTACTTACAAAGTTGCCTTACTGTGAACCTGGGGAATTTGGGGGCCCTGAAGATCTGGGGCAGTTGCCCACTGTACCTGGCCAGTAACCCAGCCATGGATTTTGGAAAGATGTTGCTTTTGGATTGTAGAAGTGTAACTTTCTGGTGGTGTAAAGAAATCAATGAATAATGAAATTCAATTCACCGCCACTGTATTGAGTTGGAATCAGAAATCTCAGGGACAGATTCCGCATTTCAAAACTTCAACAAATACAGCCAAAACCATCAGAAAAAGATGGTGTGAACCAACTAACACTAATGACCTTGATAGCTGGACCCTGTTTTAACCTAAACAACCATTATTTAACTTCCAAGTATGCTGCATAAATTGAGCAATCTTGAGTATCATGTCTACACACAACTGTACACACACAGAAGCACACATATACATGTGGTAACATTAAGTAAAGAAATCAGCCAAAAATTTCAGTTTAATTATAGCACAGATGCATAAATACTAGATTCAGTGTGAAAGACACTCAATGACTGAGACTTTATTGCCCTACAACAAATTTTTGTTGTTTCCATGCATGTCTGTCCCTATGCACTCAGACTGAAGAACTCTGCAGGGCGAATATGCAACCTGCAGCAAGGTGTTACAGTTACAATTGTTATGGTGTGTCCGACAAAACACTCAAAACACAGATAAGCGAAAACATTCCTGTGCGTGTTTGTCACTGTGTGTGTGTGTGTGTGTGTGTGTGTGTGTGTGTGTGTGTGTGTGTGTGTGTGTGTGTCTATACACACCTCTTTCCCTCTGTCCCTGCCGCCCCTTGGCTCTCACTGTCCCTCAACTGCATTATCTGCTAACCAGATAATTTACTGTCTGCAGATGGCCTGCACTGCTGTCGGTGTGTGTGTGTGTGTGTGTGTGTGTGTGTGAGTGTGTCAAGGTTATTACAGTCAATTTAAACTAAAATGCAAGTCATCCCACTCAGGAAGCTCTGGTATATAAAAAAAGAAGTAGTAAAGGAATTATTTGACAATTTATATTTTGTATATAATATATATTTAATATCCATGTTATCTTTTATATATTCTATTGTATACTGGCTTTTATGCAATGTCTATCAGCCTGTTACTTTATAACTTTAACTCAAAGAATAATAACTACAGGATTCTACACAGCTGATGGAAATGCATCTAACTGATGGATTTCTTATTAAGTGTATGAGTAAAATAACTTTTGTCAGCTAACAACCTACTATAGATAGTAAAACAAAGTCCCTCCATCATCATTTAACTACTCAGTAGTGGTGGAAGTACTCATATCTTTTACTTAAGTAAAAGTATCAGCCACCACATGTAAAAAACTGTTACAAGCAGAAGTCCTTCATTTAAAATCCTACTAAAATAAAAGTAGATAAGTATTATCAGCTAAATGTACTTAAAGTATCAAAAGTAAAAGTACTCGTTCTGCAGAAAAAAAGGCCCCTGTGACTGAAATCTTACACATGACATTAATAGCATTTTACTGTTGTAGCTACATGAGGTGGAGCTACTTTTAACTACTTTATATACAGTTTGGTAGTTCAGTTCAGTGGGTCCAAGCCTAGGGGCCAGGCCCCTCCAAAGGGTCACAAGATAAATCTGAGGGGTCACGATATGATTAGAAGTTCTGAAATACAGATCTGTTTGAATTCTTTGGACTTGTCCTTTGGGCCTCAAAGTTATTTAAATGAAACCATCCAAGATGTTCAGAGGGGAAATGTCTCTGTGGTGGAAATTAGCTGTAACATCTGAAACATGAAAAGGGGCCCCATCCAGACACTGCTTCTTTTGTAAGGTGCCATAAGCTGGAAACCACAGTTTTAATCTTTAACAGTGCATTGTATTTCATAAGCTAATCATATGTTTTTATGAACAATCTTAATCTGAAAAATAACTACTTACTAAGGCTGTTAAATAAATGTAGTGGAGTAAAAAGTACATGAAATGAAAATACTCAAGTACCTCCATACTGTACTTAAGTACAGCTGAATAAATGTACTTTGCTACTTTCCACCACTGCTACTCAGTCACTAAACTAGTTGACCTGTCAGTCTTTTCACTCCGTGAACCTGCCAGCCAGCTGAGACACTCCCGACAGGGTGGGCTCACTTTAGCCAGCAACTCCCAGCTCCCGTGTTTTCTGCCTCTTTCATGTGCTGTTATGATCAAACAGTGACAGCAAGCCCCCTCGGCAGCAAAAAAACAAACGCACCAGGTCAGAGATTCCCTGTGAAAGCAGGCAGGTGTGTCTGCATGTGTTTGTGGGGAACCTCGCAGAGAGAGAGACGGCAGGGAAAAAGACACATAAAGAGGAACAAACACAGTGAGTGACAGAGATTGAAACACAGATGGACATGGAAACTTAAAGAGAGAGAACACAGAATGAAAGAGGAGGAATATGCTAACAGGAGTTTGTCACTTTGTTGTACATATAATAACTATGATGTCTCAATTTCCTATTCTCATCTGAAGCAGTAATTGCATTTAAGAAGATTGTTTTCCAGCCAAGTTTTGTATCTCGCATCCTGATCCAAATCCCGTATGGCTCAAAAGCCTTGGCATTTCACCCTTAGAATTAATTTGACAAAAAAAGTTGAGATTAAACCACTGGATCAGCATTCAAACTGGCTAGTATTTCTAATACTGCGTATTTTTAAAAAATATATCAGTAAAAGTGAGGTCACATGGTGCTCATTCATAATGCATATTCTTGTACCCATTTTGCACATCCACAACCTTGACCAACATGTGATGATAATAATAACCTTTAACAAAGCAGACATTTACTAAGTGCTTAACTAAAACTAACAGAGTAAATACTAATAGACACATATAATAAAACATTAAAACAGCAATAAAACAGAAATTAAATTAATACAAGTATATAAGATACATTGGAGTGGGTTATAAATACAGCTTACAACAAAAAGTCAACCATTCTAGCATGATATTATAAGCTGTTCCAAAGTTTAGGGTTCATACATGCAAAAGCCCAATATGGTCCAGCAGTGATGCTAGCTATGTTTTTGAGTTAAAGCTGTTTTCTAATTTGCTTTGGGGGATACACATTGTTGTAAACAAATCTGATGCAGAGCAGTTTGTAGTTTGTTTGCATGTTAACATTAACACTGGTTGTTTTTAGTTAAGGTAAGTCAAAGCTGCAGAAATCAATAATTTTTATATTAACAATGGATCAAATGACTATGTGTAATGTGAAAGGGGTCGCTCATACTGATGAATCCACAGATTATTATCTGCTGTTGCCCTCAGCTCTACAAAGCGTTTTAGCGTCTTTCAGTTTTTTATTTTGGTTTACTGTTTTGGTTGATTTTCACTGCTCTCGTCAAACTGCAGCGTGCAGCTAAAAAACAGAAGAAAAGACAGACAAACAAAGAAGTGGCACATTTAGCAGATAAATAGCCAGTTATTTCCCTCAGGAGGTGGTGGAGAGAAAAAAAAGAGCTAAAAGGAGAGTGAATATTAGATTTAGTTTTGTCAGGTAGCCAGAAACATGACTCCAGATAAATGCTGATGTTGCTCTGTGTCTGCTGGATGTTTAAATGAGCAACTGTTTGCTAACACGTTCGCCATAATAAGTCAGTGTTGTGTTTACAGCTTGTTCTGCTGCCCCCATGCCGCTTTAAGTGCTTATGTATTTATAATAAAGTAAAAAAAACAAAAAACAAAAAAAAAAAACAACTGCTGTGATTGCTTGAGTTGCCATTTCTCAAAGTACAGTCTATATCAGGGGTGTCAAACTCATTTTAGTTCAAGGGCAACATACAGCCCAAATTCATCTCGAGTGGGCCAGTAAAACCACTGCATAACCTATAAATAATAACACCTACAAATTTTTCCCTTTGTTGTATGTGAAAAAGTACAAGTACATTCTGTAAACGTTCACAATTAATTAACCATCCATTTACAAAACAGATGATGAACAGCCTGAGATGTCTTAAGAAAAATAAGTATGTCTCATTGCCATTATATGTGCAATTTACAGATCACAGTGGATCTACAAAGGCACAAAACGTTTTCTTGGAAAACCCGACACTCTGTGTCCACTTTTCTCTTTTTTGACAAAGACATTTTTCACCGGCAGCTCATGCATGAACAGTAGCCTGTTCTTGACAGCGTTGTGTCACGTAGAGTGTATATAAGCATGTGGGATCTATAATAGCATATCCAGCATAGGGCCTGCTACTCGCACACGGGAGAAGCTACCCTTCAGGGCTTTCTACCAGAAAGGCTTTGTGCCTGCTGTTCTTATTAGGACAGCGCAGTAGGAATAGCAGTGCATTTTATTGAAAAACTGGAATTAATGACTTCTCTGCTATTTTCACACTTTGCAAAATTATCCAGTGGGCTGGAATGGACCCTTTGGCGGGCTGGTTCTGGGCAGTTTGACACCCCTTGTGTATATTTAAATCTCCAATGGCACCAACAGTGGGTGCCAGGATATTGATTTTCAGTGCATTTTTATCCCTTTCACCCAAGTTTCCACTGATAGGAATCCAAAAAATAGTCTACAGTCACCCATACATTCCTCTCATTGGAAAAGAGAGTCAAATAACAGTGCAGTTTCTGTACAGCCCAACACTGTTATGGTTAGGGTTGCTCCCCTGTTCCCTTTTGTTTTGCCTCCTGTTTTCCCTGCCTCTGTCTGTCTGTGTCTACACCTGGGCGTGGTCACCTGTCTCCTGCTGGTTCCTGGTACAGCTGTGGCTCATCAACTATCACCTTCACAGCCCTGAAATACTCGGCGCAGCTCCTCATTCTTCGTCAGATTGTCCGTTCACCTGTGCGGTATCTTGACTCACCACTGAGACTAGTTAAGCTCATGCTTCATCGATTTCTCTGCCTAACCTCAGTTTCTCCTCTGCCTCAGAAACCGCTCCAGTCCGGTCTCCGTTTCCAGCCTCAGCCTGCCCTGCTAACCCAGCCCGCTCCGCCTGCCTCCTGCTCTGCCTGCCGTTGTCACTCCAGCCTCTGGAAGTCTCTGCCCTCCTTCTGCCTCTGCCTGCCCAGTCACCATTGCACAATAAACTTGTGTACACCATAGACCTGGCTGTGTGCGTGTTCTGCTTACTGGGATGCGTTGAAACAAAAACCTAACAAACACTGCATTGGTTGAAGTGCTGTATAGCTCCATTGGTTGAAGTGCTGTATAGCTGCACGTTGGACGGTTCTCGCCTCCCCGTCGTCCATTAATTCCTCATAATGGACACCTCGAAGGGTATTATCCTGCTTATACCATGGTCACTTGCCAAAAAAGACCATTAATTTATATTTTCATGCGTTTTGCAATCAAAATCTAAAGTTTTTCACAAGCCATAACTCAGTTTCCCTGGTAACTCCTGTGGGTTTGACTAATACCTGGAACAATCATTACCATCCCATAAGTTTCTTATGCAATGGAAACGGTGTTCACTACTCCAGTAAATAGGACAATCCTTTGATACGACTTAGCAACGGGAGCTATTTCTAGTCCGCTCAGCTCCTAGAACCCTTTGGCTCAGCTATGATCCAGAAAGCTGCTAACGTTGTGCAAGCAAGATTCAAAGTCAATAACATTGCATATGGTTGACAAACAGTGAATATAACTTGACAGTATGTTTAACAACAAGACTATCTAGCTATCCAGCCATGTCATTGTCCCCAAATCAGTATCAAGATATTCATGAACAAATGATAGGCCATGTGCTCTGTCGGCTGCAGCCTGAAGGAGCTTGTGTGTTACAGTCGCCATACTGTGGTGTGCAGAGGATGAGGCACTGAAGATATTCAGATAAATTGTAAATGGAGGTTTTGACTGCGTCTCTGTTGCTATGGTTACTCATTAGGCTAATACTTTACTATGTAGACAGTGCATTGTGAACAGATAGTTTCACTGGAACTACTTAGTAGGTGTCCATTGTCAGGAACTAATGGACACCCTGCAGCCAATCAGAATCGAGTATTTACCCAGACCATGGTATAATATCAGAAAACTGACAACTAAAGCCCTATAGACATTCAGAGAAGAAATGTTTTAATGAGTTAATGAAATGTCAAACATGGCAGAATTATGTAAATGTGCTTTATCTTTCAACAGGCCTAATACAAACTTCTTGTGGCTACTATGTTGTGTCAACATGGAGATAATCTTTGGGATTAAGAGAAACAAAGACTGTGCATGCATTGCAAATGAGCCACATGAAACGCAGATGTGGTGGCTAAATTTCTAAATCGCATGCCGTCCCCAGGCAATACTAACGTGTGTTTGCCTCTTGAATGCCTTGCTGCTGTTGTAGGAAGACAAAATTATCTTTTGCATCCTTCTTGCGTCCTTTCAAATTTTCCCGGGTTGCACAGTATCTTGTGTTCAAAGCAGCAGGCAGGAGTTTTCCTCCCATCTACAAGCATGTACAATGACCCAAAAGAGGTGTTTTCCATTTTCAGTCCAGAGCCAGAAATGAATAGCCTTTTGTTTTCCTCTTGCTTTTGCTTGTTACTACACTATATCCAAATGAAAGTGAAAACGATTGTGATTTACTAGCTTTTCATTTCAGGCCTGGAGGCAATAAAGGAAGAACATTTCAAAGGGTGCATAGACATTTGATATTGCTTTACATACAACACAATACTTTACACAGGTGCTTAAATTGTCCTTCTCCCTGCAAAATGAAAGAAATCCAATTTTATCCACAGTGGGTTCTCCAAACCATTCTCTCTCTCTCTCTCTCTCTGCCTTTCTCTCTCTCACACACACATAGAAACCCTCCCAAACATTATACACCTCCAGACAGCAATTACCATGCAGCAGATGTTGGCTTGAGAGGAGAACAGCTGATGCACACATGCATGTTCATACACCAGGACACAATTAAAGAAAAATCAGGATTTAAGGACGTCAGCTTTTGTTAAACTCAACTCACTGTGAGTAATTGGTGTCTCTAACAGGATTTGTATTTTCTGATGTCCCCTTTGTCATCTCTCGAAGCCCTCCCCCCTGCAGTGTGTCCTTGACCCGCAGGCGGGAAAGCAGCGCTTTAAAATGTAATGTGTCCTGTTTGTTACACGGGCATCAAACTTTCATCCTGCAACATAAAACATGTGACACTTTAAGGACAAAATCTCATTATGTAGCACATCGGGGAATTGTCATCGCCTACCCCCGTTATGTGGCTATTTCTTGTTTTATTTTGAAGGACAGTTCTTTGTTCACGGTTATGATTTACTTCCTGTCTTTGTTCTGTTCCCGCCAGTTTTGATTAGGTTCACCTGTTTCTTTACTCACCTGCCTCTGATTCCCTCGTTTAGTTCTTCCCTATTTATACCAGCCCCTTTTTTTTTTTAATAAAGAGTTGGTCTAGACCTTTCCCCTTCTTGAAAAAGTGCCCTGAGATAACTTTGTTATGATATGGCGCTATATAAATAAAACTGAATTGAATTAAATTTCCTTTGTTCTGTGTCGGTTCATGTTCTTGTCGCGTTCCTGGTGTTTCCCTGTGTGTCGTTCCCTGGTTTCCCGGGTTTCTGTAAGTTTTTGCTTTAATAAATCTTCTAGTTGCACTCGGCCTGCCTGTGTCTGCATTTGGGTCCTTTCCCCTCCTGCCTAGTTGGCAAATCCTGACAGCCTCTACTGGTGTAAAAATGAAAGCTGGTCATAGTTTAATGACGGGGGTATCATCATGTAATTGCATTGTAATGGTTTGCATTATGGTAATATGGTATGGAGCAGTCATTCTCTTGATATGTATTAAAATGTGGGTGCTTGTCTTCCTGGCGACCTTGCCATATAAAATCTAATTTATGGGTTTTTGATGTTTTCAGTCAGGATGTGGACAGTGAATTCAGTCTCGTAATCAAAGGCAATGGATTACTGATGTTCTCTAATATCTGGCACCCAAGGCCATACATCACACGTGGTGTCTCCTTGGTTGTGATTCAAATTTACCTGTTAAAGTCACAACTGTTATGTTAATTGTCCTCGCTTCTTTGTGTTAGAAAATATAAACTTATGACAGTGCAACTATGCATATTTCCTACATTTCTACAGGATTACAGTTTTTACAATCTGTTTCGCGCATTAGATTTTACACTATGGGGCGGTGTATGAGTGTGTGGCAAAATTGTAAAGGTCAAAGAATGTAAATGCAGTCACTTTGGTATAGTTCTTCACACAGTTCTCTTTACCAACATGCAGCTCAGCACAACAGTTAATGCCACATCCAAAATGTACTAATACACACACACACACACACACACACATATATACTGATTTCTTACCAATAATGAATTTTTATTTCAGTGTTTCACTTGAAATTGTTTGCAAATCTGCAAAAATATCAGTGTCAAAAATTCCTTGCATGAAATGTTTTGCTGGTGTAAATGTAAGAGCGAAGGGATGTCTGTAAGTGTTAACCCTGTGACAGACTCCCAACCTGCCCACCTCAGCGCTGGGATAGGCTCCAGCCAACCACGACCCTTCACAGGATGAGCGGCTTAGAAAAACTGATGGACGGATGGATGGATGCAATTTGTTGATGGTGCAGTATATTCGTGCAGCTGGTCTTGGGTCAGTGCATTAACTGTGGTCCATAGTAGTTGGGGTCATCACTCTTGGGTTGTCCAAGTGATGACAGATGAACTTATCTCCTGATAAAAGCTGTGGAGCCAGATGTCGTAGTAGCTGTCACCAACTTTACCAGTCTGGAGCTCCCTTGAATGATTTCCTTGTCTGTACTTGGATTACTATAAATATGTACATGTTCACTATCCTAGCCTATTCTCCTTTTCTCCAAGAGGGGATGTTTTAGTGCACATTAGCAGCCTTTGATGTTAATGTGATCTGCGTGTTTCTTCTTTCTCTGTATTTATTGTGCTCGCAATTTAACAGGAAATCTTGCCATTTTCTTTGTAATGTTGAAGCCTAATGAAGATGGAATCAGAAAGTTGAAGAGACAAACACACAGCTCTCGTCTTCACTCGTCTGTACTGAGTCACATTTTAACAATGCAAACAAAAGCACACTCAGTCTCAAGACCACAGTTACCATGACTAGTGTATCTTTTTAACTTTCTCTAAATTATTGAAATGATCTTTTTACCAAGTTACAAATAACATTAAATTATGAGATGCATTTTTAACATTTTAACTATACATTTTTCGCTGGCATATGAACTAGGCTCTTAAAGTGATAAAACTAACAAACACTTGAACCTTACAGCAAAAATATGTGAATGTAACAGTGACTAGCTTAATAGTAACAATGGCAGTCAGACTGTACGGCAGCACCACAAGGTCTCCGGCAGCTAGTTTACACATCGACTAAGTTAGCCAACAACTCTTAAAGCAATATAACAACAAAACTGCCTTTCATATTTAACAACAGTAACAGTAACACAGGATAACTATTACTAACGTGTTCACACATTTGTAGTGCTTTGCGGATGGTAATTACCTTAAACAGGGGGAATAGTAATGGGAGAAAGATGAAGAGACCAAGGCTGTGTCCGAAATCATTCACTCATTCCCTACTCACTATCTAGGGAGTTAGTGATAGTGAGCTCACCGGCAAAATGAAAAAACGTTTTTGCGCTGCTTTCTCTCTGTCTGATATTTTTCTTTCAGCGCAATGCATGATGGTATATAGTGCTTGGTTAGTGACCATCGGTTGTACATTACTTTTCACGATGCATTGTGGGATACTTTGAGTCCACTATGTAGGGCATAATAATTCTCACTGTACATTCGGATAGCACTACAAAATAGCGAACTCACTATATAGTGGACTATGTAGTGAGTAGTGACTGATTTCGGACACAGCCCAACACCTGCAGCTCTCGTCTTCACTCGTCTGTATTGAGTGAGGTAGAGGAGCGCGATCCCCCTACTGGAGCCCAGAGGCACTACCAACAGATCGACGATTAATTAACCCACACAGACCAGGATCTGTATTACTTGTCTGCATTCCTCCTTTTGCATTACTGGCTGCATATACAACAGTGACCAGCACTAATTCACATACATACTACCTGTCACAGAAGCACCCAAAATATGTGATCAAGTGCAGCTGATGTACAGAGTAAATGTTACTAAAGAGTTGAATTAAAATGATGGAATAAAGTTAATAATTAGTGAACTGGTTTGAGCATTGAAAGAGTTCTCTGGGATTATATGCACCTGGGGGACACAGACATGCAATGTGATTGCACACAGAATTGACTTTATTGCAGTGAAAAGGGTGACAAGGTTTAATTGCAGCCATTGGCAATCCATTTTTGTTGGTGTTGCAAGCAACAAGGTAACACACTTTCTCTCTCTCTCACTCACACTCACACACGCACACACACACCCACACACACCTAATTACTAGAGAGGTCGCCTGTAGTTCTGATAGGGTTGTCATAGCAACACAAAAGGAAATGAGTGACTGGACTGCTGATGGCTAACTGTACCGGGGGGCACTGGGTGAAGTTGTTCTGCTTGTGTGTGCACAAGTCACTTAATGTAGCAAATAAGATATTTTTGTAAAATGTGTAGAAAATGTCAGCTTGGATGAAATAGTTTTATTTTAATATAAATCAAACAAACAACAAAATTATTAAAGATGGGCATTATTTGCAGTGTTGATAATTGATTTTTTTTTTTTCAAATAAGCTGAAGTTTTAGTAATGACCGAGTAAGCACTGATGATTCATTTCTAATGTGTTCAAATATTACTTTTGCCATTTTAAAAGGAACAAGGCAGCTATATTAAGAAACATGACATCCCTGACTTTGTTTTCATGCACACAATAATGTGTATATTGACAACACTCTAATAATGCACATTATTCTTTACACATTGCATGTTATGTTAAAGCAACTTATACACGCTGCTGTACCCCAATTTTCCATTTTGGAAAGGAAGACAATCAGAGAGACGGAGAAAGAGTGAGCAATATTTTGGATGGTAATAGACCAGACACATGGAGAGATCATAAGATTATGTCTCCCAGGGCACCGATGCCTGAAAGCCTCCTACCTATCAATCCCATTGTCAGAAGGGCCCATATTGCATAATGTCACAAGTTATACAAATAAAGAAAACCTGAGGGGACAAACTTTGGCTCCAGCTCAGGCCAGATATGTCAGGTAATGGTAATCCATCCTTTACTTTAGCTTTTAGTGCTGTGCTGTGTTTTCATCACTTGGTGCACCAGCACAAATCCTTGAAATATTCACATTATTTTTCTTGTGTTTTTATGATAATATGTTTGGTTAACGACATTCCTTTTGATAAGAAACTGATAAGTTTTATATCTCAGAAACCTGATCACAGTTGATCTACCAGCTCTGTGACAAATCACTCAGTGCTGCCACAGAAAAACACTGCTATCTTTAAAAAATGCTCAAACGTCTCCCTCAACATGGCTCGGTGACTACATTCTATTTATTTAACACATTTAATTTCCTTGTGCATTAGAAATGATAATTGGCAGAGATCAAGGATGGCTTGCTTGTCAAATTGAAGTCTCTGAATGCTCTCATGGCCTGCAAGAAACAAGATATCAATTAGAAATTTGAAAATCTTTTCCCTCATGTGCATGTCCTGAGGAAGAGCAGAACATCAATGGCACGCTTCAGTAAGAACAGACATTACATTTGAGTGAGCAGGTTGTGGGCTGCATGAGGCCAGTTTCTACCATCTTAATTAAAAACCTGCTGGGATCCTGCAAATATCTGTAGGCTCAAAAGGCTGTGTAGCTGTTTACGACTGTGGGCTCAACCATGGCATGTTTTAAAGGAAAATATGCTTATACTTTCTTACTGAGAGGTAGATGAGAAGATTGATCGTGTCTGCATTAACTATGGAACCACAGCCAGGAGGTGATTAGCCTAGCTTTGTTAGGATTAGGGTTGTTCCCCTCCACCTTCCCTATGTTCTCCTGGTTTTCCCTGTGTTCCTGTTTGTCTTGTCTTGTGTTCTATGTGTTGTATGTCTATGCCTGGGCAGGGCCAGCAGTCTCCCTTCCCGTCAATCCTCGGAGCAGCTGTGGCTTGTCATCCCAGCAGTGTTCAAATACCTGGCTCTACTCTCCAGTCTCCGCCAGATCGTTCCGTTTCCCACTGTGGTAACACGTATCGGCTGCTTAGTTTGTTGCTTTAAGTCCTCCAGTGTTTTTTGTGATTCTGACCTCTGTCTCCCTGTGCTGCAGGCCATCCATCTGCCCAGAGATCTGTCTATCCGGCTCGCTTTCCTTTTCCACGCTGCCACTCTGCTCGGTCCTGCCTCAGCCAGCCAGTCCACCTGTCTGGCATTGTCCCGCTCCACCAGGATTTCCCCCGGACTACAGCCTTCCCTGGCTACCGTGACTGCTTTGCCCTAAACTCTCACCTGTTGTCGTCGTGTTCTGCTTCTGGGGTCCTCTTGCCTAGTTTAAGCTTTGCTTAAAGACTGGAAGCAGGGGAAAACCAGCTAGCTTGGATCACTCCAAAGTTCAAAAATATACCTACTAGCATCCCTAAAGCTCACTAATTAACACTTTGAATCTTGTTTGATTAATTCGTGCACAAACCAAAATGTAAAATAATAAGTTTGGCAACCTCACTGTGACTACAAGACTTCAAGAAGTCACTGCCTCCAGCCAGAAAATAGTTACCACACTTAACTTCCTATAAAACACAACGTCTTGTTGCAAATAAGCATATTTCTCAGAATGTCAAGCTATTCCATTAAGGATAAAGGAGCATAGCAACTTATTAGGGAGCTGTTAATAACTGACATGTAGGCATAAACTGGGCATAATAACAGAGTTTGAACCATTAAACAAGATCTTGGGATTATGGGGTTCTTTAGGATTATATCAGTAAAGTATTAAGCCCCAGCATTTTAACAGATATCCAATAGTTAAACCTGCATTTACTGACTAACTTTTTGGGCATTTGGTGGCAGTGCAACAAGGTATAAACACAATATTACCACCTTATACAGTTGTTGTGGCTAACATGTTAGCGAACAGTTGCCTGTTTATACATTCAGCACACACGAGGCAACGTTAGCATTCATTTGGAGTTGTGTTTCTGAATCTGGCTCTTTAGCTGCTAAATGCTCCACTATGTTCACCAGCTAGTTGCTAACAGTTTGGTGCTGGCCAGGTAGCGTAGGCTACAGTGGGTTTATTAAAGCTTGTTCACTGAAAACAGCTCCCTGCTCTTGCTGGAAATGGGGTTCACTTGATTGGAGGAGTGAGAGTGAACCAAAACAGGAAAGTGGTGCGCCGCATAACCAAAATGAATTAGCTGAAAGATGCTAAAATGCCCTGCAGAGCTGAGGGGAATTGCAGAGTTGGGTGATAATTCTCTGTGGGCTCATCACTATGAGCGACCCCTTTCACATTACACATGGTCAGTTGACGTATTATTTATATAAAAATATTGACTAGCATCTTTACAGAAAATGTCTTTACAAGGTTTTTCTTTTCTTTTCTGCTCTGATTTTCTGCACATTCTATGTAGGGTAAAACTGAGGTTTTGGCTTTCCATCTCTTCCATCTTTGACAGGGTCAACAGAGTGGCCAGACAAGTACTGCTAGAAGGCTAGACAAAATCGTCTGTGCTCAAATGAGTGGGCGGTGTTTCTAGAGCTGAGATCTCTGAGCAGAGTAGGGCTAGTTATGTCAAAAACGATGGCCAAGCAGTCATACAGATACTGTGTCATTTCCACAGGAGTAAACCAAAAGAAGGACTAAGTTAAGAGGAGTATGGCCTTTTAAATGGTTTGGCCATTCACAGACTGCCGCAGGTGAAATTTAACTGAATGAAGAAACTCACTACTCATGGCTTGTGAGGGAAAACAAATGTGTATATTGGAGTCACCAAGAGTCACAATGCTATCAAAATTAGAAGTATAATTGGAGAGGAGTTGAGAGAACTCAGTTGTAATATTGTTGTCAGGCTTGAAGGGGTTTGTACACTATGAGGCAGAAAAGACAAGACTTGCTGTCTAGCACAAAAGCTCAGCAAATTCAAAAGATGAACAGACTGATGGAGACAGATGAGCACTTAATACATTGTATATGAAGAACGACATCAAATGGCTTCACATTCTCCTGACATCTGACTGATGTGATTTAGGGAAATGTGTTCTGTACTCGACAATCATCACAGCAATATTATCACTTACAAAACTGAATCCCCTAGAGCTCAATTATACTGTGCTTCTTACTAATGAACACCTGGTTCTTTGCAGTCTCTTTGCTTCTGTCTGTCTGCCTCTGTATTTCCAGGGTCAGTCACAGACAAAATATTTTGGAGTATGCCGTTTGTCAGTGTTTTTGCCTCAGGGCAAAATGGCAGCTGTGACGTTTAGCCTTAACTTTGTGCCAGCATCTCTCCTGGCGTTTGTGTATGCGTGTTTGACAGTGTGCACGTTTGGCATGTTTAAAGTCTGTATGTCAAAAATTTGAATTGTGGTACATCATGCAATGAGCAGCGTTTGCAGTGTAGTGAAATGTCTAATAGTCTCTTGAGGTGGATGAAAATGTTTGGGTTCAAAGTGGACTTCCTTGGTCTCATTTAAGGGCTCTAACATACATGTACTGTGTATGGTCAGTATTCTATGGAGTGGTATTTGTATCCCAAATCCTGAAAATGCTATGGGACATTTTGAGCACAGAAGAATATTCTTGGAAAACAGGATTAATTTATTGAGCTCAGAGGAATTTTTCTTTGCTCAAATTAAAGCAACTCCACCCTCAGATTCAGCTAGAACCCTTCCTCCCAGCAAATCAAAAAAATGCTACGTAGTGTGTGGGTCAGGGGAGACTGACTGACTGACACTAATTAGTCTTTTTTTATATAAATTTCATGACGTAGACAGGTCCCAACCAGTTGACTCTATGTCAGAATTGTCAGGGCTGATTTAAAACAGTAGATG
Source organism: Macquaria australasica (assembly GCA_005408345.1). Taxonomy (NCBI): domain Eukaryota; kingdom Metazoa; phylum Chordata; class Actinopteri; order Centrarchiformes; family Percichthyidae; genus Macquaria; species Macquaria australasica. Next base: position 845,489 of record SEMN01000042.1, on the reverse strand, counting down.
GCGTGTTGAGCCATTTTCAACCCATGAAATGTCGATATTTATTAATTTAGTAAGAAATGTCAATATTAACACCTGTTACGATTCGCCATCCTGGCAACAGAGAGAGGACCCAAATGCAGACAGGCAGGAAAGTTGACAATGTCCAAAGGTTTATTCTTCAACAAAAACTCACAAATATTCTCTTGAACAAACGTAGGAGCACACACTCAGGGAATCATTGGAACATAGCATGACGAGGAACAGAACGCATGAACACATGGCAGGCAAACTCAAACTAATGACCCAACAAAGAACAAAGGGAAAGGGACCGGTATAAATAGAGGTGGAGACAACGAGGGAAGTAGACACAGGTGGGGAACTAGACACAAGTGCAAACCATCAAAAAAGGCGGGAAATAGAACAAAGACAAGAAGTAAATAATACACAAGAGACAAGACCAGAGAATTTCAAAATAAAACAGGAAGCACACAAAACACACACACAAGTCCAACATAGAGTCCTTTGGATCCTTACAACACCAGCATTTTTGTGTTTCATCACAGTACAGTCATTAGGTTTACAGCTCAAGAAACTTGCTTAAGTGTCCAGTACCTCTTTAATTTAAATGTATGCACAATGTAACTTAGGCTTACATCATATACTAAAATGGCACAAAGTTTTAAATCAGAATCAGCTTTATTGGCCAAGAATGTGATCATACACATGCAAGGAGTTTTCGATTTTAAGTGGCTCTGAATGTCCTTAGACACAAGAACAATTTACAGATAGACAGAAATAGACATACAGCTAAAAACATGGACAACAAAGCTGAACAAAGATAGGTGAACATACACATTTAACTATAATGTACAAACAAGAAGGTTAAAGGAATAGATGCGTAGATAAATATATAGAAAAAGCAACAATGACGTGTATATAGACATTGTATGTTGTTGTTTCAAACTGTTTCTGTAAATTGAAAACAAGAATACAATAACGCAAGGGAGTGTTAGAATAAATATTGAATGACAGGGTTTGTGCATGGGGATTGTTTCAGACACTATATGACTGATTTAACTGTTCATTATAGTGATGGCCTGTGGATGGAAAATGTTCTTGGGCCTGGCCGTTTAGGCATACAGTGCTCTGTAGCGCTGTATTGATGTTGGACGTCCACTTTAGGTCCCGGGAGACTGTGGATCCCAGAAACCTGAAGGTTTCCACAGCAGACACAGTGGAGCTGCAGGAGGAGCCGTCCATCACCAAACTCATACTAAAACACTGTCATCTGCACAGTTTTGAGCGCTTTATATATTTAATGTTAATGTTGTATAAGTGTATGCATGTGAACACATCATCCAATTCATCCAACATGCTGACAGATGCAAACTACAAAACACAAACACTATTTCTTTGACATTCCACCACACACACACACACACACACACACACACACACACACACACACCCAACACTCTGATGATTAACTGATACACAGGGACACACATCCACCTAAACACACAACAATGCGTTTTCTACTTTTTTCATTCAGCTGTTATTGCCGATGACGTCACTCAGTGTTACCATGGCAACTGCCTCCACCTTCTATCTGTGTTGAATGCCCGTGTCAACCTGACAGGAATCACACTACTCATTTTGGATACTTTTACATATTTGTGGGTGTGTTTGACTGTTTAACCGGCATATCATCACACCATCACAACACGTCCGCACCACTTGTAACAACATACAAACAGAACAGATAGAATAAAAGTACAAGAAGTAAACATTCAGATCTTCAATCAATCAGGGAGAAAAAACTTCCTCAACTCAAGGCCATAGAGACTTGGCTACAAAGCAGTGGCACCTGAGCTGGTGGTGGTTCAGCATCTGGCTCAAGAGCTCTTCAGCAGGTTGGATACTTGCTGGTTTTAATCAGAGTGCTACCTCAGAGCTATTGTGGTTACATAATCCAGAAAAACACATGATAGGCGGTTTAATATTTATTAGCCATTAAAATTAGACCCTAATGCTTATTTTTTGGTGAGTAGTCACTATTTTATTTTATTTTCCTACATTCCTCAGTCCCTTTGTGCATGTTTTTATTCATTAATATTAAAGAGTGCACAAAGCATGAGTGAAGGCTACATAAACATTGCCAATAAGATCTTAGCCTGTGTGTGTGTGTGTGTGTGTGTGTGTGTGTGTGTGTGTGTGTGAGTAACGCACACAGCATTACTAATGGAGTCATCAACACCCCAGCTGCCATTTTCTTTGTTTGGCTTTATTGGAATAAGTTGTTGTTCACAGATGAGCTTTGTGCTTATTGATATAGGTCGATAAACAATTACTGGTCTCTTTGCCTTGTGAAATTCCATTGAGATTCCCTCTGTGCCCACAGGGAGATGCATGGACAGATGAGAAAGAGAGACAGAGAGGGAGAGAAGAAGAGAGAGATGATGAAAAGTGCTTTAGTGGAAGTAAAATTCTTCGGATGTAAATATGTCATGTGAAAAGCCTTTAAAAATAAGTCATATAATTTTATGCCCTGCTTAAAAGGTGTTAAGAATGTATTCAGGAAGGATTTGTGTGGTTGAAAAGATTATGATGTCCTCAACAGCTAGATGCAGCAGCTGTTACTGTTAATTATAAACAACATCCTTTTTCATGTCTGTCAAGATTTTTAGCCATTTGGGTCATAGGATATGTAAAGTCAAAAGGCAACTATATGTGCTGTCTTGGTCAGTTTTAATGTCTGTTTGGCTGTTATCAGGCACTGAAATCTCTTAAATCTCAAAACTAGAAACAGATGAAATCATGGTGTCTTAAGATTCCATAACATTTCACAAGAAAACCAACTGTAAGATGAGGTATGTGCTCTGCTCAACCTTTGCCCGAATACCATCAGCTCCTTCAATAGCCATTGAGTCACACATGTGGATGACACCTGGGTTCAGATCAACGTCTAGGAATTGCATGTCTGCACAGAACCCGACAACTCGGTGGGCAGCAAGTTTACATGAGAGGACGGGCAAGACTGTGAAGTAATCATCAAAGAGAATGGCAGCCTGGATATTGAAGTTCATAGAAAACCATACTCACACCAATCAGTATTTGCTTCTTCAATACTTCACCACCAGTCTGAAAACATGCTGAACAGGGCTGAGGCAAACAACAAGGTTTTACATACTTGGGCTTTGTTCTGGTCTTCCTGTTGCATCTTTTTGCTATTTTCACAGACAAAGAACAAGAACAAACTTAATAACTAAATAATATCAAAATACCAACAGACCTGTGCACAGGAAGGCCAACTTTCACAACAGGAACATGCACCAGCAGAAATATCATCATTAGAAATGGTCCCTTACAATAAATCTCCTCCCTTGGCCAAAGGTTGAAGAAAGGACCAGCGATATGGAAAGGAGGCAAAGATGAATGCAGATCCTAACAGATACACCATTTAAAAAAAACCTTAGAGCAAGAAAAGACAGCTTGAAAAACAAACAGCACCAATGGTCAGAGTCAGGCTCAAGCTTAAATCCAACTGGATTTATAGACACACAATGGGTTAATGGGATCGCAGACATACACCGATCAGCCATAACATTATGACCACTGGCAGGTGAAGTGAAGAACATTATTTCGTTACAATAGCACCTGTCAGTGGGTGGGATATATTAGTCAGCAAGTGAACATTTTGTCCATTAAGTTGATGTGTTGCTTTTACATCATGTGGATGGCCGGATGCGTGTGTGTCACTTACCTGCGGAAGACATGGCACCAGGATGCACTATGGGAAGAAGGCAAGCTGGCGGAGGCAGTGTGATGCTTTGGGCAATGTTCTGCTGGGAAACCTTGGGTCCTGCCATTCATGTGGATGTTACTTTAACATGTACCACCTACCTAAACATTGTTGCAGACCAAGTGCACCCCTTCATGGAAACGGTATTCCCTAATGGCAGTGGCCTCTTTCAGCAGGGTGATGCGCCCTGCCACACTGCAAAAATGGTTCAGGAACGGTTTGAGGAACACGACGAGTGCAAGCTGTTGACTTGGCCTACAAATTCCCCAGATCTCAATCCAATCGAGCATCTGTGGGATGTGCTGGACAAACAAGTCCGATCCATGGAGGCCCCACCTCGCAACTTACAGGACTTAAAAGGATCTGCTGCTAACATCTTGGTGCCAGATACCACAGCACACCCTTAGAGGTAGGAGGAAACACAAGCAGCCCAAGCCGACCAATCACATTTCTTGCGCTCCCCATGTAGCATCTCCATAGCTGCCATTGGCCCAATCTGTAGTTACATTTTTGATGAGGTGCAATGGCGTCTCCTACACTGTAGCTACGCAGCCTACATACCTAGCTGCTGTAAGTATGGCATAGCCCCTTCACACAGACGTATAAATGATGCTTCAGGCCTCTGAGCTGGAGGAAATGCTGAATGTCTGCACAAGAAATACAACATGCACTTGCCAGAACTGTCAAGATTTCTCCATTTCATATTTCACATTTTTAAATGTTTTCTCTGAGATAAATATGAATCAGATGCTGTAATATGTCCCTTTTTTTTCATCGTAACCACATTGAGCATAATCCAACATATCAATAAGATGTTGCTCTGCTCAGTTCCGTGATATCAGGGCAACACCTCTGTTGTTTGCAGATGATGTAACTCTTTTGCTCTAATGTTTACTGTCACTCTTGGTAAAGCACTCAGGGAAGCTGCTGCTGTAATTGAAAGACTTTAAGTATGCAATATCTCATTCACCAATACGGGATATTTTCATTACATACAGCACCAGTTGAGCTCTGTGGCTGCAGTACCATGGGCATTAAGCTACAAAGCAGAGCTCTTGTTTTTTCTTTGGCTTGACCATCACCTTGGCCATGACATTTGGGTGGTGACGCACTGAGATCACTGAAACCAACAGCAGAAATGTTCCTTCTTCATTGGATGGCTCGCCTCACTCCGCGTGACAAGGTTATTCAAAAGCACGGAGACAGTGGTCAACTCAGGGGAAACCCTTGGGCAGAGCCAGGCCAGGGAGTTCACCTGGGGTAAGATGAAATGTTCGATGAAAAGGTTTAGTGGAAATTTACTTTCCAGTTTGAACAAAACTAGTGGGTAAAGGTTATAGCTCCAGATATAACTGTGCCAGCAAAGACTTATAGTTCTTTTCATGTTGACTTAAAGAGACCTTGTGTTGCAATGGAAGGCCAATTACTGTATACCCACAAAGTCCAGTTTCCAAAGGAGATTTTGTTGAAAGTCTCAGACCAATTAGACCATTAGCCTACACTGATGCTGGTGACTAGCAAACTACAGCAGGGGCAGAAAGTGTACTTTATATTGCAGACACTGCATTAACAGCAGCAGGGAGACAGTGTAATAAAACATGCCTACTGAGAGTGGACCACGTGAAAGCTAGAAGGACAGTCTGCTGCTGTGTTGAGTTAAGTGGTCCTGAGAGAATTGAGATAATAGTGATGTTAGCGACAGGCAATTATAAAGGCTGCATCAGCCCCAATATTATTAGCTGCCTCACTCACACTCTCTCTCACTGCCACTGGTACCACCGTTAGTTTGGATTGAGTCTAGTACACTGACAAGAACATGTGATTATATATTCACCCAACATATGCAGTCCTTGACACCCGCACAGCTTGTTGTACTAATGTAAGACTTAAAAGGTTTGATTGCTATTTGGCCATTTTCTGGTACCTACCAGCATGTGAATTAATGCTTGAATGGCTTCAATAGGTAGAGGGCATTCACAGACAGCACTTTTTTTCACAGTGCAATTATGGTCTTTTGTAATAATTCCATATTTGTCAAATTGTCATTTATTCCAAGTCTGCAGTTGTTCTCTGTTTAACATTATGCTAAGACAGCAGGGAGGCCAGAATGAGAATGAGATTATATCCAACATAGTGAAATGAATTAGGAATTACATCCATGATTAAACCTGCAATAACTGATTTTTTGGCCATGTGAGGGCAGCAAAAAACACACATTGACATCATCACTTTTTAAGTTGATATGGCGAGCTTGTAAGCAAACAGTTGCTTATATACACATCCATCAGTTACAGAGCAACATTAGCATTTATTTGGAGTCATGTTTTGGCCATCTGATGAATGACGTCCAGTATTCACTCTCCTTTGACTCTGTTTTTGTTCTCCACCAACTCCTGAGGGAAATATCTGTCTCTTTAGCTGCTAAATGCTCCACTATGTTCACCAGCTAGTCACTAACTGTGTCTGTTAGTGCTGAGCAGGTATTGTTCAGTGGGTTTTTAGAGCTTTTTCACTGAAAACAGCTTAACAACGTGCTGAAACTCACTATAAAGCTCTGTAAAGCCAAAGGGAGCTGCAGATTCAGGTGATAATTCTCTGTATGGTTATTACTACGAGTGACCCCTTTTCACATAGTTGACACATTATCATTTGATGTATTGTTATTATAAAAACATAGATTATAGTCACTTTTAATTGTTCTGTCTGAGCTTGATGTCAATGTCTAAATAAGACCAAACGTCTACATCCATGCTAGCTGCTGTTGTGTGCTAACATGCTCACAATGACAATGCTAACATGCTTATGTTTGGCAGGTATAATGTTTACCATGTTTACATTGTTAGTTTTGTGTTTCAGCATGCTAACATTAGCTAATTAGTACTAAATGCACAGTACAGCTGATGCTGATTGGAATTTCATTCGTTTTGCAGATATTTGGTCACAAACCAAAGCACTGACTAATTAAAATTTTGACCTGTTGATGGCACTGAATGAAAAGTCAGGGAGATCACCAAAGAGATTATAATTCATCCTGAGGGGGTAATGATTGCCTGTACCAAATAGTAGGGCAATCCATCAAATAGTTATCAAGACATTTTACTCAAAACCATAAATGTCTACCTCATGGTGGTGCTGAAGGGAAAGTCAGGGGATCAACACCACCAAGTCAGTAAGATACATTGTCTGGGAACCATGAATGCCGGTCCCGGATTTCATGGCATTCCATCCAAAAGTTGTTGAGGAACTTTAGTCCAAACTAAAATGGTGGACTAACCAACCGACTGACTGACAGAGCAAGGCTGCCATACTGAAGCCGAAGCCTCATTTTAGCTTCAGAAATTAGAACTTATACTTAACTTAAATATGAACCTACAACCCTAAGCCTATGAAAATGATTATTACACACCAACGTTTAATACATCAAACATCTTTTGCAATGACAGATTATGCCATTAAAACTAAGTGCCTCTGAAAATTGTTTTTGATGCCAGTGGGATATGGGAATAGGAATCACAGCAGGTCGTGAGAGCCTTCTGTTAATCAGGAAAGAGCATATAAAGCATGAGGGGATAGGACTGATGAATTGGATGCCTGGGGAGCTAAAGTCATAGGATTCTCTGAGATAGACTGCAGAAATATCCCTCTCAGTGAGTCATTTAATCTAAGAGTCAGTCTTACACTCTAGTGAAGAAAATCTGAAAATTTCTCAGTGAATTCACATTTTGGTGTTCATAAAAAAGATAATAGAGAAAATGACACGCATGTAATAACACTGAATGTTTTATAGACCACAAAGACAGAAATACTGAGGAAAAAGTAGCCATTTTGAGCAATACCACTGAGAGCTGCTTTCACATTAAAGCCATTGACACACCTCACTGGCAGCCAGTTGAGTGGAATTTGCTGACCCTGCCCAGTACTGGGGGGTAGTGAGTCAGTCTTTTCTATCTTGGTGAACTATTGTATTTGTGCAAACTGCACAAACTGCTGCATGTGTTAAAAGCTCGGTGTAGTGTGGCGCATATTGTAGGTACAAGGATTTCATGTTTCTGGCATAACATGAAATTTGTATGGTATATTATTAGAATTTTCTGATTATAGTGAAGTAATGTTAGCTAATAGAGATGGGTACTACGGACCAGTTTCTGATTGGTCAGAACCATAGTATATTTGAATTGCCTTTTATATTTGAATGTCATTTGTTTATTCTTTAATATTATAACGTTTGTCATTTATAGTTTGCTCACTTTTCCCCTGTGTGTCTAGCCATCCACTAATGATGAATTATTCGTTCATTAGTATCGTTCGACTACGTGGTGCTTGTGTTTACATTCTGTGGACTGTAGTAACAGCGGTTTGAAATGCCCTGGAAAGGGGGCTAACTGTAGCAAATCAACTGAAAACACAACTAATGCTACGTGAACAGTTGTGTGGCTGTGATCCGTCAAATGTTCTTGATTACATATTTTCAACCTCATCGATGTTGACACCGGCATTGGGATCCATCTTAATAATTTTTGTACTTGACTTCATGGTCCCTCTTCCTATGGCGTAATGTTACAGTTCCTCTGTGTTGAGGTGGGTGAGCCAAACTGCCATACTCCCATCATCTGCCATCCAGTCTACATGTTTCAGATTCACAGTTGAGAGTGTGCTGACTTACTGCATCACTGTTGGCATGGGGCCCTCAATGCCTCATAATGAGGACAGCAGGAAATATCATTCAGACCTCTCTGCCCTCCGTTCAGGACATTTTCCCAGAAATGCTAGATCCGAAAAACATGGTCATGGATTTGTTTTATCCTTTACACCACTTCTTCATTCCTCTGCTATCTGGACGGAGGTTTTGCAGCCTTCTAGCCGGTGCGGCCCCACTGAGCAACAGCTCCTCTCTCCCAAGATGTTAAGCTCCCGATCTCCCTGTCCCCCTTGAACTCCTTCCCCACCCTCCAAGGACTCAAGGCTTCAGTATGCCTCAGACAAATTTGTTCGTACGAAGTGTTGTCCAAACATGTTTGACGCCAAAAATATTGATAACCACCAGGTGAAAAGCCTGCCATCATAGAAGGGAGATTCTTGATGGACTGCTATAATCTACAAAGCTAGGGACATGTAACCAACAGTGGTAGCCAAGCTAGGACTACCGCTTGCAAACTATTCTGTAGCAAATTTACTGCCGGCTCACCATTATCTTATTCGACCACTATCTGTGGGTATAGGGGATGTTGTTTATATTATATGGATACATTTCACTAGGAATGACATATTTTTGCCACAATTGCATAGAGCTGTTGCTTCTTTATTATCTGATATTTCTCCAGTCAGAAGCTGTTCGACAATCCAACAAGCAATTTCTTTGAAGCACACTGACGCCTTAACTGACCCTTCCACTTTGCCGTCCCCCTTCTCATTGTGGTTTTGTATCCAGGTATTCTTTGGTGCCTTTAACTGTCCTGTGTCTTTTTCACTACCCGCGTGTGCACCGTGGCTTCTATGAAACACCATATTGAAAGTAGTGAATTTATTTCAGTGCATACACTATGGAGAAATGAGCTCATTAGGAACATGAACTTGAACAATTAAACTGATCACAGTTGTGTCTAGATTGTTAAAAACAATGTACATATTTTGGCCACTGCTGACTTATTGCACCAATTAATTTCTTACCAGCAGATGCAGTGACCCAAAACAGTAAATGCATAGACACACACTGATTCAGCCAGTGGTAAAGGGTGTTAGGGGTTTAGGTGAAGGTAGCAGATTGCTTTGGTCAGCTCATGTACTGAATCTATTAGAGAAGATTTACATTTTTATATACACATACAGCATGCAAGTACAAACACAGGTACCCATATTAAATATATACATACACACACAAATGCAAACACACCTACAAAAAGTTGGACGAAAAAAAGTTTAAATGCTAAATTTTTTTCCATTGAGGCTTTGTGGTTCAGGAGGATTTAACTACCTTCCACTGGTACCTCAAGGGCCTTAAATGTGTGCCTGTGTGTGTGTGTGAGAGAGAGTTTAAGTGTGACAGTGCTTCTGCAGGTCTGTGAAGATGGCTTGAGGATATTTCACGGCTTAAGTGATGAATTATCTTCTTCGCGTCTGTGTTTGCACACAGTGTAGACATCCAGAGACAGCAGGGAAAGCAGAAGAGCCCTGATAAAGTCTGTCAACACTCGTGCTGCTTACCCCTGCTGTACATAAATCACAATATGTACTGTTATTCATTTTTAATATTCCCTCAGTATTATCTGGCTTTAGTCGCTCATCGCAATCTACAGGTTAATGAAACATTAGATTTCCAAAATTGCTGTACTCTGTGCACTCTATAAATGGGGTCATGGAGTTGTTTAATTTGCATGACTGTGCTTTGGTGCCTTTTATTTTCTCCAAAGCATTAGATTTGTTTTGCACATTTTTTTCTTTTTAACATTCCACATTTTTAATGGCTTGTGTTGGTCCCAACAGGATTAGAAAGGTAGAAGAGGAGTGTTATAAAGACAAATAGCTGACTCATCTGCATCAGCTGCAGTTCAGAAGGGTTTCTTTCAAAATTTCTTAACTTTCTTATTTTTTTTATTCTTTTAATCAAAAATAAATGTAAAATAGAAAATGATAACGGATGATATTTCACATTTCAGTGCTTTTACATTTTTACATTCAAACATTCCTCACTACATCTTTAACCACCACTCCAACATCCCCCAAAGCCAAAACCTTGCTAGCTTGGGGCAAGCCCAGTACAAGACTGTCATTCCTATAAAGACTGCCTAAAAACGACATGTTTGCTTTCAAGTGACAAAGTCCTCTCGTGGCTGTAGGAATTACGGCTCTTGTTGCTTGGGGGCAACAGAGAACATAGTCTCACATTGGTAGGAGGTCGGGGTAAATAGATGGGTCAACTGAAACGTTAAACTTTAACGAGTGAGACCTCCGTTTGTTTCCCGTTTCCAACCGACAGACAACTTGGGTTTCTTTTCACCGTGACCACAATCTTTCTCTAACCATAACCAAGTAATTTGTGTGCTATTTTTATAATTATTGATTTATTTGTCCTGCTGATAGGTGTGTCAGATCAGAAAACGCTTCTATGTGTCGTTATACAGGGCATGGATAAACATTCTAAGTACATATGTGAAAGATCCCATAGGATTTAGGAGGATTTGTCACAGTTGTCAGGAACATCAGGGTAAATCTGTGCCAGTCTAGCCTTGCCTAAGTGGACTCTGTGAAGTACTGGAAATTGAATGTGACCCGACGTCCCCTGGTGGCCCTTAGGAATTAATATACCTGGTTTACGTCCCCTTTGATACATGTCATTCCTCATCTCGGTCTTCTCTCATTTTCTGCAATCTCTCTATTGTTGCTGTCAAATAAAAACAAAACAGACCCAGCCATGAAGCCATGAAGCCATGCACATGAAGATAACAAGAAGAAGGCATAGTTAATTAATTAAGGAAATTACATTTTTTCACTCTCTTCTTATTTTACACACACACACACACACACACACACACACACACACACACACGAAATACACACGTCCACAAACAGGACCTACACATGCATTAATGTATGGTGAGATGCCAGAGCGAAGGGGCTGCCTCATAGGATGGTGCCCTGAGCAGTTGGGGGTTCGATGCCTTGCTCAAGGGCACCTCGGCAGTGCCCAGGAGGTGAACTGGCACCTCTCCAGCTACCAGTCCACATCCTGTTCCATGGTCTGTGCTGGACTTGAACCAGCCACGCTCTGGTCTCAGCAGGGTGTTTGGACCTTTTTGAGTATGGCACTAATACATCAGACGAATATATCAGTCTTAGAAAATCTTTTAGAAATCTCCTGCAACCTTGTTCGTGGCCCTTATGGGGTCCTGAGCCCAAGGTTGCTGTAGGGTGATAATTAGGGAACCCTATGTTCATTGTATTCAGTAGGATAATGATAAACTTCAACAAAGCTTTCTTCTGACTATTCCTATCTGGACACCAGCTAAACTTTTCTGGTAGAAAAAAAGGAAAACTTTTGTATTGTGTTTTGGTTGAACTCTTCCCATTCTTTTCTTGGCTTCGTCTATTATTCATTTACACTGGGAATCGCTTTTTATGAGTCCTGCCAGACCAACAACCCATTTAACATTTTGAAATGCGGTGCTTGATTAAAATGTTATGTGAAAAATTGCCTTTCCTATTGTTCACTGTTGTGGCTGACTGACATCCAACAATGCTAACTGGTTTTCAGGGCTTCCGTGAATGCAGCATTGCACACACAGAGAGAGCACACACCACACTGGACGGGTCAGATTTATTTGCGTTTGGTCATAATATGTATGAGGCACTGCATATTTTCTTGAAAGAGACAATTCAAGTAGCTCTTGGTTAACTTCTGCAGCAGTGGTGTGTGAAAGTTCTGCGGGCCTACAAACACCGTTTCTCTCCCCTGAAACTATTCCCCGCACTTTCTCTCTCACACACACAGCCAAGGTGTATTTTTTTTTTTTTTTTTCAGCTCAACATGTTATAGCTAATCCTTTCTGGGTTATCTCTCCAGCACAGACGCACCATGAGTGTGTGTGTGTGTGTGTGTGTGTGTGCTTGCGTGAAATTCAGATTAGTTGCATTAGCAGTTATGGGGTTTGACTGTTTCCCCCCCCCCAAAAGCTTGGGCATTTATGTAGGAGTGTAAGTGCTCAGACGGCGAGGGTGAGTGTATTCTGTATGTGTGTGTACTCAGGTGCGCCCTGGGGATGTGTTCAAGTGTAAAGAATGCGTAGGCCAAACAAGTCACCTGCAACAGCCGAAGAAAAGCTGGATTGAGGCATTTTTGAGCGGATTGCGTTGCTTTCATCCTGAAGCTACTCGCATTCTGCTGCTCTTGCTCTTGCTACATGGATTCTGGTAACATTTCCAACAACAGTAGAGGAAGTGGCATGTCATGGATTTTTGCATGGCATTTCTGAAAAGGGTGACAATCAATAAAGTAGGCTTCTTTCAATGCTAAAGTGCCCTTTTGGAGCATCTCACTATTTCTCTCTTGCACACACATACACAAGGTCTCATTGTGGTTTTTCTTCTGCAGTCTCACAGCCACAATGGGGATATAAAGTCCACACACACACACATGCAGAGGACGGAGTCTGAAAAACTGATGTGACACTGGGATTTATTGCATCTTAATTATTCAAAAGTGTGTGAGCAGTGTTGAATAAGAGAGAGAGAGCGGGAGAGGGAGCAAGGGAGGACAAAAAAGTAAAGAGGCAGAGAAGATGAAAAATGAAGGAAGAGGAGATAGAAAGCAAGTAGCCATTTTTCTCAGTCAGATTGTCAAGTGAAAACTGTTCTGTTATCAATTCTGGTAAAAAAAAAAAAAAATAGCCAGAGAAAAAGAGACATATTAATCAAACTCAGGTATTTTACTTGAGGTTTTCTTGTTGAAAGTCAGTTAAGGGAAAAAAGAGAGACAGACCCCTTTGAGACCTGGTATGAACATGTGATAGGTATCTGCATATGTTATCCAGATAATGACATCTGATCACCAGCCTTTGCATTTACACCTGGTATTAATAATGTTTTCTCCATTCTTCCCCAGGTGGGATTTGGCTGATGCCTTAGCATTCAGATTGCAATGTTTTCTGCTTGCAATTACACCTTGCATTAACATGCGTTTTTCCTTATCCAGAAAAATATATCCAGACACAGATCACATGTTAATACCAGGTCAAAATGAAACTTGTCTGTTGTCGGGTTGAAGTGCTCTCTGAAAGCTGGTGTCTGTACTCAGCCAAAAGTCATTTGTGAGGGAAGAACCTCCACTCTGTAACACTTCTGTACAACCGCAAGTGTTTTTGTAGTTCCAACAACTCCATCAGAGTGATACATCTCTGTAGCGGATCCCAACACATCAGTTTCAGGAGTCGCATTCTCCAACTGAACTTTAATTCATATCATATCAAAAATGTAAGATTATCAACTTAATAGTTTTGAATCAGGACCTTTGGTTTTTGGATGGAGTTGCTTGTGAAAAATAAGGTGTGCCAAAGTCTACAGGTGTTATTTCTATGTGTCAGATACATATTTTAATCAACATTTAGGTTAATATAAGTATCAGATTGGACTCGGTACTTTAAAGGACTCTGATTGGAACTGAGGAAAAAAAAACTTGATCCAGACATCCTTAGTGCTCCAGTATTGTTCTTTATTAAACCGCAGTAAGACCAACTGAGAAACAACGGGCCATGATCAAAAAGAAGGCTGAGAGTTCCCAGCAATTCTTAAACCATACATTTCCAACTAAAATGTTGCATTTCCCACTGGCAAATTCTGTTTTGCTGCCAACGGACTTCTCAGAAGTCTATGAAGCAGCATACAAAAAATATTGAATATTTCCAACTTACGAAATGTAGTTGAAATAGCGGAATAGAGAGCAGATGTTGGAGAGGGCTGGCAGAGAAAGAACAGAAGGGAAGTAAGTTCACAGGAAGAGAGGTTTGGACACGCTATGGTTTCAAGTACTGACTTTGATGATAAGAGAAAGTGATTTGGAGGTATGCTTTTGTGCTGCTGAGAAAGTTTGTGTGTGAGAGAGATGAGTTGGAAACGAGGCAAGCACGAAACCAGCAACTACATGGGTCCCATGGGTAATTCAAAATAGATTATAATTATGAGAAATGTCTTCAGACAAACACGCTCTCTTCTCTCTCAGTGATACACACACCATGAATGTCTCCTCCTCTCTTCATCTCAATGTGTCTCTGACAGCTGAAGTGGTGTAACTGAAGTGTGTGAGTGCCTGTAGGTTGAGAGGCACTCTTGTTTATTCAGGAAGGAATTATGAATACATGCTCTGAGATAGTGATCTCTGCATTAATGTCTGCTGTGCCAGTTAAAGTCAAACCAAGACTAAAAGTCAACACTGTAATATGTATAGCCCTCTAAACAAATTCTATAAATCAGTAGTAAAATCGGTAGAAAAACTGTGGTTAGACCAATGAACAGGTTTTCTTTTTTAGTCAATAGTGAGCTTGGTTCTGGATAGCTGCTCACAATTATCTATATATTTAAGTGTTAATTAAGAGCACAGGCAAGTCTAAAGACCTAACACAATGTGATTTTTTTTTATCTTGCTTCCTTCTCGTGTACCGACTCGTGTCCACTCGTGTCTTTGCGCGGAATCTCGTGTCTGAATACACCTAAACCCGCTTAGATAAAATTACGATCTCTCTGAGAGTCCATTGTTTATTTTGTTTTAGATGTGCTAAATCAGATGAAAAAGCAACCATTTCAGATCAACTGAAACATAAAGGTCTTCCAAATGCGGCATAGCAAAGCTAACCTTTTCCATAACAAGCTGTCGCTAGCAATAGCCTAGAGATATCTTTATGAATCTGAATGAGCTGATGACAGGACAGTGTTTCAAGAAATCCACCACTTTGGAACTTGGGGATGTCTGAGGAACAAGTGGGTCCGTCCTCTGGAACCCAAGGGATGTTTACGCTGCTATCCAAGAGAATTACCTCACTCTTAGTGAGACAAGAGTAATAGAAATTATATTTGTATAAGGTATTCCTTAGAAATGTCAGAAGGAAAATTTCCTACGCACATTCCTCACGCACAAAAAAAAGTGCCTTGATACAATTAAAGTGATCCATTTTAACAACACCAAAACACCAAAAAGTATCAAAATGTTGTCAAAATCATCCTATTTGTGTCATCCTATTTTTAGGATGTTGAAGACACAATCTGCTAACTAGCTAGCAACAAAACCGTCACAAAGATGCTGCCAAAAATAATTAAACAGTAAGGACATTACAAATATGGTATAAGAAGCCTCTTATTTAGTTTGAAATAAGGATATTGGATAGGATTTCGGAAGACATGATATTTCTCAGCTTGAAAGGATACACATCTGGACAGGAGAAAGGACTGGAACAGATGAACGTGCTGCTAAAGGATGACACTCCTGCTACGATGGCTGATAAATAACTAATTCTGTCTTCTTCTAGTTTGCAGTTTTGCCACTCAACAACACACATGTCAGCGTCACAGTGTTGTCTGGTCCATGTTTTTAATGGCTTGGCTTTACTTTGGATGTTTCTGTGGTCACTATCAGCCAATCCTATCTGCCCGACACTGTTTGTGTGTCAATGTGTGTGTGTGTCCTTTTTGGGGTGAAGGTTAAGCCAGCTTGTGTGTGCGTGTGTTTGGGTGTATTTACCATTGGACAATAATTCTGATGCTTGTATTAAGGCAACCTGATTAAATAGTGGTATGTGTGTGTGTGTGTGTGTGTGTGTGTGTGTGCTTTAAATATAATTATTTCTCTGCAGCTTTACTGACCAGCAGCACAGGGCAGTTACACATGACTAGAGTCATACTGATACCACTTTGTCTCTCTCTCTCGATTGATTACCTTTTCTTTCCAACCTTCTTCCTTTTGTCTTTATTCCCTCTTTTCTTGTTGGCTTCATTCCTTTTCTTCTTCTTTATTTTTTCCTCTTTTACCTATCCGCCTTCCACTTTTTTTTATACCCTTCCCTTGCTTTTTTATTTTTCCTTCCCTCCACTCCCTCTATCCTTCTCCCTGCTTTCTTTCCTGTGCTTTACTCATGTGTCTCATTTTCCTTTACATGCTTCTCTTCCTTCCATCCTTGTCTCAACAGAGACACAATAACTGTTGGGAGAGAGGAATAACCTCTAGTTGTATAACCAGGTCACAAGGAGGTGGTTGGAGGGAGAGACAGAGAGCAGTAATAACAGCAGTCTTATTTCCAGGTTTTATTATCTTTATATCTCTTCAACACTGTATATAGACACATTATTTATCTTAAAGCAGTATTAATTGATTTTTTGGGCACTTGGGGGCAGTGGAACAAGCTGTAAACACATTGACATATCACCTTATAAAGTTGATATGGTGAACATGTTCGTTCTTAGTGTACAGTGGGTTTTCTGAAGACGGGTGCCTGTTGTGTCTAGAAACAAGGTTGATGAGGACAGAGAGTGAACCAAAATAGTAAAGTTGTGGGCCTAAAAACCAAAACAACGAGACGATGTCAGACGATGTAGCTTTGTCACTGCAAGAAAAACCTTTCCCATTACACATAGTTATTTGACCCAGTGATAACAAGACTACTAAGAGTCTACAGCCATGCTAGCAGCTCTGTGAGGCTGTACTTGGTCACAGCGGTGCTTTGAGCTAAATGCTAATGTCAGCATGCTAGTGCTCACAATGACAATGCTAACATGCTTTTGTTTAGCAGGTATGATGTTTGCCATGTTCACCGTCTTAGTTTAGTGTGTTAACATGCTAAAATTAACTAAATTAGCACTTAACACTGAGTACAGCTGAGGCTGATTGGACAACCAGACATTTTGACCTGATGATATTGCTAGAGGAAAAGTTTAAGTATCACCAAAGTTATAACAATGCATCCTCTGGGGACCAGAATGTCTTTACAAAATGTACTTTTGAAGAAAATCAAATGGCCGACCCACATTGCCATCAGTAGAGCCACACCACTAGTCTGTCTTATTGATTAATGCAGCTTTAAGTTGAACATTAACTTATATTAACTTATATGTATAGCAGAGATATATATATATCACACTTTGGAATCTGTTGCAAACATTTGTATGAAGTTTAGATGCTAAAACACTTTTGCATTAAGACATTTTTAAATCCTTTCCTGTTGTGGATAAAACATATAAAAACATCCACACAAACCTCCCCTGCAGCATAATCCACTTCACTACATCCCATTTGTTTATTCAGCAAGTGAGTCATAATTTTACCAAAAATATTGCTAAATACACTGCTTCCATATTGCCCTCCTTGAAGGTCTGACAAAGAAACACTTTGAGCTACCTTTCTGGAGATACTGACATCACAAATAAGGGTGGAGCCAAAAATTAGCAGCAGAATAAACATTTGAAGCAGTAAATGGCAGCACTAAGCTATTTTACCTTTTTTCTACCTTGTGATGTTGTTTTTTAGAAATGTTGATTAATAACTTTTACCTTATAGAGAGCATACATTGCATGCATCTTACAATGAAACATGTTGACTACTTAAATTCACCTGATTTATTTATACTTAGTGTAGTTTATTGTGCTGAAGTCAGTGTGTGTCTTATTCTTGACCCTCTTCTGTGACCCTTATTTAATGAATGTCTGGCATTTATCTTGTTGGTTTTTATTTAGTGTTGTTTTGTCATCTGGAGGTCTCTGTGTGACTCTCTTGAAAGGTTATTAATACAGTATTAGTTTTTTCACACGCACACTCCTTCTCTGTCAAACTGTCTCACTCCATCTCTCTCCCTCCCTCTCTCCAACAGAAGTACACACACACACTCACTTACACACACACACACACACACATGCTTGGTTGATATAGCAGTGAATTCTGCTGCTGTGTTGCTGAGCGTTTGCCTCCTCGGATGCTTAGACGACATGGCTGGCTGACCTTGAGACTGACACCATCTCTACCCACTCTCACACACACACACACACACACACACACACGGACATTCAGCAATTATTAAACACATGGCCAAGCTTGTACGTGTGCAGCACAAACGCACACATATGCACATACACACAACCTTGTCTAAACACAAGCTACACTTTCACTACTTCAACACAAGTCATAACCAATTATCTGCTAGTGTTTAGAAGACATCTCGTTATCAAACTCCATGGCACTGCAAAGTGGAAAATAATTCCCAGCAGACAGGACTGGAAAATGTAGCTCTCATTTAAGCCTGTTTTTCCAAGTGGGTGAGTCAATATGCAGACACTCCAAAACTACACACTGTGGCTCAGACACAATATGTTGTTTATAATAGGGTCATCCCACCAACCACAACAGTTTCTTACAACAATGCTCTTTAAAAAGTATACCATGCAGAGTTAAGGTTTAAAGTTAAGTCAACCAACTTAACACTTAGCCTCGATAAACACTTAATAAAGTGCTGCAGGGATGATGTATTTTTGTCGGCCAACCTGGAAGTTAGCATCGCTCTGGTTCCCTCAATAAAAAGCCAATGGGATTTTTTCCACTGGATTTTGGCTTATTGCAGAAAATAAGCTCTGTGGTAAACAACAGTTTATGATACTTACACATTTTGTTCAGCAAGATAACCTTGACAAATGAACACCACTTTTAGGATTTTTGAAGCGTAAATGCAATCACCAGAAGTAAAAAGCTGATTAGGCTATAAACCAACTACACCACGATTGCATGACTTCAACGTCACCACCACCAAGCTTCCAACTTGTAATTTGGTTTTGTGTGCTTACCTCTTCTACAAAAGCCTTTTGGAAAGTTTGAGTTTGAATAGTTTGAAGAGTATAAACACAACGAGGCTGTAAAAGTGGACGAGTGAGTAGATGAGTTTCTGTTTAATGTCCCGACAACCTCTGTAGTCTCATTTAGCCACTTGTTAGCAGCCGCCTTTTTTAAGACACGTAAAAGCTTCAAAAGTCACGAGTGGGGTATTTACTGACGTATTTTATGTTGCAGAACAAAACGTGAAAATCTCTTGAGCTTGTGTTAACCACAGACCTTATTTCAGGCATCTAACCAAAAACCCATTCAGAAACCCACTGACTTCCAGACGAGGGAACCAGAAGTGCAATAATGCTAACTCATTTCCTGGTTTTAGGACTCATTCCTGCAGCACTCTATAACCACTGGGCACGTAAACAGAAGTTAGTTTGTGCCAAGTTGCAAATATCATTTGGACAGAGCCAGGCTAGCTGTTTAGCCCTGCCTCCAGTCTTTATGTCTAGCTAGGCTAAGCACAGCACAACATGAGACTAATTTCAACCTTCTCATTCTTTAAAAGAACGCAAATAGAGGTGTGAAGAGGAAAGAGTTATTTCAGGGCTCCAGGATCCAGAGGTAAAAGTCCTGTTCATATTCTTCATACACAAGGTAGGTGACTGGCAGTTGGAGCGCTTCCAAGGCTTGGATGAATGAAACCTTCCTGGTAAATTTTCTGTATAAAAGATGTGTTAAAAATATCTAATGTTCCAGCCTGTGTATGTGAAGAAGTTAAGACGTTAATTACTCCAAGGGTGCATTTTAGTAAGAAGCATCCAGTCCAATCCAACTCTAACACCGTGTTTCCCAAAGTGTTGAGCGTTCCAGCTGCAGTAATAGCCACGAGATTCTGGCTCTAAGAAAACTGCAATAAAGTGACCCGCCCAGTCTTCTCTCTAATTACTTCTTCTAATGTGCATTTCTTTAAAAAGGATATAATATATAAATCACTTTGAGCCTCGTATGCAAATACCACAGTTTGGAATTCATCACAAGCACCATGGATGAGCTGTGGGGTGTGACGCATATGAGCAACACAGGGAGGGAAATTAAGTAGACCAGATGGGAGATGTCTAAGGGCACAAATTCACACTATTCTGCTTTTATTGAAGCAAAAGCGCTGCTTCAACTGCATTTTGTGCTGATGATGAAACAGTGCTTTGTTTCAGTCTATCTCACTCAGCAAACAGTACGTGTACAACTCTCAAACCATTAGACTCCACAAAAGATGCCACTTTTGCACCACTGCATCCTCTATTGTTTTTTGTTTTAGTTATTGTTGTCATCCTAAACTTCAAGATGTCACACTATGAGCTGCCTCTTCAGGGCCTGTCCATGTGATCTCTTCAAAGGGCAGTGTGGTTTTCAAAGCAGTAGGTACCTGTCCGTCTTCAAGCTGCTCCCCATCAACTGTAATGCACAGAAAAAGAAGTGCTGGCAATTTCAACAAAATGAAATAGCGTAAGCACAACCTTAAAGCTTGAGCTGGTCAGCTTTCATGGTGAGAAAGTGTCTGGTTTGACAGCTTTTGTAGAGTGCAAACCTGCAGGATCAGGATCTGGCTGCAGTGTGAGCCTCACACAACAGCTGGTTGTCTGGAATTAGTCCAGGTTTCTGGGCAGGAGTCCCTGTTGTTTTGTCAATGGTGGTGGAGAAATCGTGCAGAAAGTGATGCCTGCCAGGCAAGAGGAACTGCTCAGGATTGTCAGTGTCGATCTTTGTTGGGCTGTGGGCAAATATCCAGCTGGAGATCTTTGCTAGGGAGGCAGCAGGAAGCCACCTGGTCCTCCAAGACACAAAACTGTAAAGCTGCAGGGTGATAACAGATTAAATGAAACAACCCGCTGAATGTTAACAACAAAATCAGTTTAACAGAAAGTTGTAAACACGTCAGTGAGAAATTGAAAGTGTTCCTAATGTTCCTAATTTGGTTTCATGTATGTGTAACATATACCTGCAGAGTCAGAATTAAAGGTCAGTCGGATATCATCCCCTTGGGAACATACCATAATGCCTTTATGCCTCTGAATTACTGTCTCATAAATAGCTAACATTACTGGCATTTTATCAATTTAGCATAACATTAGCCTTTATGATGGCCAAAGTTAGGTTAGCATTGTGTCATTTCCAGGCAAAACAGGCTACTGTACAGCAGACCGACGCCACAATTATTAGGTCAAGAGCTAACAACAACTGCAGCTCCTGATCAGCTGCAATGATGTTAACGGTGCAGCACAAACTCCAATTTTTGTCTGTGCTGCTGCTACTGGTAGAGGCTCCTTGAGGGAAAAAAATTATCTGTTTTTGCAGTGGTTATATGGTAGATTTTGAGAATGTACTATGCTGTGGTCGTGTAACAGTGGACTGTATTATATTAAAAAGGTGTTTCTGATATTTTCTCCATCTCACAACTAAAACTACAGACACAGAATCTGATCTGACACGTTAGGAATAACAATCATAACACTACACAATGTATTATTGTCATTATATAACATTGTGCAGGGGCTTCTGTATCACGTATCAGAGAGAAGCTTTGCCTATAGTAGTAACAAACTGAAATGATATTTGCTTTTGTTGGCCCTCTGTCATTGAGTTTCATCAGTCAAGACTACCCAACTCAGTGCCCCATCTATCTCTTCTTCTTCAGGGTGATTCATTGGAATGTAGCCCATAACTTGTAACCAGGGAAACTGCCAAAATGGTACAGAAAGTAGCCCAAGCTGGCCAAAACCGGTTTTACCCACCCAATCAAATAAAAAGCGATCCAAATGGGCGGAAAACTGCACATCTGTCAACACTACGCACTTTTTGCATAATTTGCTTTGGTGGCATGGTGGTGGGTGTGGTGGAGTGTCTTGGGGTTTAAATGCACCCCCCCACCACACACGCACACACACACGCAGTCTTAATTGGACTCCTGTGGTAAATACTGTATGGGTGAACAAACCTGCTTACACGAGCGTGAAAGGTAATTTGTTGTTTATCATACAAACATTTGCTACTGCAGGTAGGTTGAAATGATAATTTTGACAGCTGCATATTCACTGTATGTCTGTGTGTGTTGGAGTGTTGTGTCGTTGGGTCTCTTGAGTATGCATTTGTATGTTTGTACTGCTGTTAAATGTGTATACTGGTGGTATCACCTGTGGTTATGTATGATTGTAGAGTTAATTATCTTTCTTGTTTTATGTGTCAAAACTGCTGAAAAATACAGTTCATTACTGTACATAGTGCTTGGAGTGTCTCTGTGAGCTTAGGCAGATGCTGCACTGTGAAACTCCTGACATTGTGAGTCTGAGTCTGGCATTTAACCAACGATCCAACATCCCCACCGCACACATACACAAACACACACCACCACAACCTCTTGTACTCTCATTTGCATATTGTTAGCAGGCAACAAAGCATATTTCAGCCGGTAAGCAGTATTTTGGCTGAAATGGCAAAATAGTTACAGAAAGTTAAAAGAAGAAGAAGAAGAAAGAAACTCTGCACATTTTTAAAAAAGTATCAGTTTTTTTTCTCTCTCAATGAAATTTGGCTAAAGGGTGGTGCTGTTTTCACATTGCGTTTAGTCACAGTCTGACAAGACTAAAGACAACAGCCTTAGGTGACAGCATTGGATAACTAACTGTATCAAAATAGCTGCTAGTTAGACTGAGGGCCATTTAGCAATCTATATCATTAATATCAGTACAATTAACACTGTTTTGATATTTGGACAAGGGAGAGGGGTTGGGGGGGTTGTTGCTGTAACAAATGAAAACACATCTGGCCTGAATGGAGGACTGGAACCGCTTCTGTGGTTGTGTGTGTAGTCCATGTGCAACATTATTTCAGATAATGTGACAATCACATAAATTCAAAGTGCCCGCTCACTGTGCGAAAAGGCTAGCTTGAGGTCATTTTCATAAAAGGTTGATTTAACTTCACATTTCGGCAATTAAAGCTTTATGGAAATATTGGAAACAACGCAACGTTGTAATGTTGAAGAACTGAAACACTAAAACAAAGTCCTTCTGTTTGGTAGCACTGACAGAAAATGTGTAATCAAATAACTGTGTCTGCACAGTACTTTGGGATCACCTGCTGTTCATTGTTGTGTCTTTTTTGTGCATTCTTTGTATTAAGACATTAAACTGATTTAATGATATTTTGAAGCCAGGGGCGATTCTAGGATCAGATTTTTAGGGGGGCTCAGCCCCTAATGAGAATGTGACATGCATACAGTGCCTTGCAAAAGTTTTTAACCTCTGGCTAAATCACTAATTTCATTGGATTACAATTAATACATTCATATTTTTCTATATATTATATTTTATTTTACAACAATACTTTAAATGAATTATTAGTAATACGTTTTACACCACAAAATATGTTTTAAGAAAATGAAAAATGGAATATAATGGAATATTCTGCTGTTTGCAGAAGTATTCAACCCCTTTCACTTTGGCAAAAGAAAGAAAATCCCCAGTTTTTTAGATTCACTGGCTTTATTTCCTGCATTCTGGTGGCCTTGTGTATTTAAAAGGACATTAAAAACACATATTTTAAGTCAATGCAAATAGTTATTGAATGGAACAAATATTTTTATATTTGTTCCATTCAATAACTATTTGTTGTTCCTAGAACTGGTAAACTAAGAACATAACAATACACATGAATTGTTTGGCATGATAACCATTGATAAATCAGAGCTATTGTGTGTGTGTGTGTGTGTGTGTGTGTGTGTGTGTGTGTGTGTGTGTGTGTGTGTGTGTGTGTGTGTGAACTGAAGTTTGCATCTGTGTGTGTCTATGTAGATGGAGATGATTTCAAGTGGCTCTGATTTATAGCTTGTACAAATACATGGGAAAATGATTTTAATTGAAATTGAATGGGGTCTACTCAGGGCTGTGCATTTGGCAGTTGTTGTGTGTGTGTCGGTCTGTGCCTGCGTGTGTGTGTGCATCTACGTCCCAATGGGGTATCTGTTCTTACCATCTCTGAAGTAACGGCAATGAAAAATGGAGCTTGTCATTCTCTGGCCTACTTTTCACATGCACACACACAGACACACAAACCCACACACAGCCTTGTCAGCAAGAAAGGTAGATTTTAAGTGATCCCTTGATGTGCACACACACACACACACACACACACACACACACACACACACACACACACACACACACACACACACACACACAGGTCTCCAGAGTGTGTTGATTGCATTTATTGTTCCAATGTGAGTGTTTGTGTGAGTGCATTCATGTTATTTTATTGTTTTACATTTCTGCTGTGTGTGTTGTCTTGTCAACTTGATGCATGCATGCTGAGAGCGTGTTGCTGAGTGTTAAAACTGTGTATGTTTGACAGGTGATGTGTGTGTTTAAGAGCATAGCATGCTGTGCGCAAACATGCATGGTGACCTGCCCCTTCACATGCTGTGACAGTGAGACAGCATGTCAGTGTGCAGGTGAGTGTGTGTGCGTATGTGTGTGTTAATGTGCCTGATGTCAGCACGTCAGGTGTCTTTCTCCCTCACCAAAGAGGCATTAAAACTGTGATGATGAGTGTGTGAATGCATGCTGTTGTGCTAAATTCATGAGGTACAGGTATGTGTGTATGTGCCAGGTGGCACGTTAAAGTGGGTGATTGTGTGCTTGTTAGTTTCTTGATGCGAGCCAGGTTGGATGAAGTGTGTGAATGTGTGTGGTGGTGTCATCGCATGTGTGTGCTTCATGCAGATTAACATGGTGGATGATCAGCACTTAAGATGGAAGTGTTTGTGTACAGCTGCGTGTCTACTGCGGTTAACAGCTGTCTTTTGCTAGGCCTTGAACAGTTAACTTTATTAAACAGCATAAACCTGGGTTCAAATACATGTAGCAACACCGCCGGCTTGGTTCTCATCTTGTACTAATAACCATGGGCACAGATCCCAGGGGGACGAGTCATGAAGGTCAGGTCAGATATCAGATATTACCTATTTTACTCTTCAACGGGTCATATATTAGCAAGCTAATGTTAGTTTTGTCAGGGTTAGGGTTAGCCCTTACGCTGGGTTCAGACAGAAGGCGGACGCGCTGCGAATTGCTGCCCGCTTCCATTCGGCACCCATGTTAACCAATTCAGGCTGTTCAGACAGGAGGCGCCAAGCCACGGAGCTCCGCGGCTGGCTTGCACTCTGCAGCGATCATTTCAGCATCTGTTCTATTTTCTCCGCCCGCCACGAACGTATCTGGTATGACAACACATTATAAAGGATATAAATGATGTATTATACATGATCTGATTCTGATGCATGATAGAATATACATCTGGTTTGCCAACCCTTTTGATTTTCCTGCCCCTCTGTGTTTTTTAAATTAGTACTTATTCCACATATTTGTCAGTTATCTCTAAACAGAGCGAGAGATGAGCAGCCACACACACAAGCAGCGAGCAAGAGAGTGAGAGGGCGAGAGAGAGAGCGAGAGGGTGAGAGAGAGAGAAAACAAGTTGATCCTAGAAGTGGAGAAGCACTGGGAGTTGTATGATCCGCAGCACATAACAGCAATAAGATCAGCCTTAGAAAAGAGCAGAGGAGCAGGATCGCTTGTTGACCGGCGCAGAGAAATGCACTTCTGGTCTGAACAACCAGGCTACTGCTCGAGCTAGAACTGACATATTGAGCGCTTCGCAGCACACCCGCCTCCTGTCTGAACCCAGCGTTACTCCAGTTAGCTATGCAACAGTTAAACCTGGCAGTTACTGGGTGAAAATATTTAATTGCAATTCATTTCTACGTAATAACTAGTAGTGCAACTCATTTTAATTTAGTGATACATAAATCTCCACTGGGTAAACACTTACATTATAACTAGACCAAGTTTGAATTTACGAAGAGCTGGTGCAATTGGCTCCTGGGGAGAATAGCTTGAACAACCTTGGTGAAGCTATTTTCTGGCAGATGAAAAAGGGGTGGGTAGTGATGCCATGTGTATCACAGGCAGAATGTCTGTCTACATCCTCTTCAGGCCAATAGTAGAGTTAGCAGTGACAAGTACCGCAGTCCAAAGGTCTGGGCCAGTCCCAATTGGGGAGAAATTGGTCAGTATGTAATTGTTGTTCTCTTTCTTGAGCCGCTTTAATACTGTCAAGAACCTCTCATTGGATGTGGTGAACACAGGCAGTGTAGCAGCAATCCTCACAGTGAGCTTTGCACTTGAGAAGTTCTTATTACCCTTGGGTGCCATTTCTGTGAGTGACACTTGCCCACGAATGGAGCAGAATAAGTATAATATTATAGCAATCCGAGGACATTAATTATGCTATTTAAAAAAAAAAGAAACTCTCACAACTACTTATGTATAGGTGTCATTGATCAAGTTCAAGCAATGTAAAACAAATGTATGCAGTTATCCTATGTGGCACACTCGTACCCTACTTTAGTGAACCCTTACTTTAAAAAGTTTAGGGATAAGCATATGTAAATGTTCTGGCATGAGGCTCAGTGAAGGAGTGCATATAGTGTACTTGAACACTCTCAAACTCCATACAGCAGCGGGAGGCTCTACAGCAGGCTAATGACTGGAGAAGTTGTTATGGCTTCCTCGACTGAAAAGAAAAGTAACCCAAGAGGCCATACAGTGGTAGTTCTGGGTAGCTCACCGGAGTTCATTTGTGGAACTGAGTGTGGAGCAATGTTGAATAATTGGATCTTCCTTGGAAAAAAACAAAAGTTGTGTATGTAGCTCTACATACATGTTACCAAGGTTACCAAATAATTTGCATACATTTTTCATTTATACAGAGCGTTTGTTAGATGATTTCTTCAGGGCCATAAGATGGATTTAATAGTAGTTCAGCTTTTAAATTCATGCTAAAATCACATATCTACTATTGTAAAATCCTGTGGTTGGTCTGTTTTGCTTTCACACCACAAACAGACTGCACCAGTCTGCTTGAAGCGGACCACGACCCACCGTTTAAGGTGGTCTCGGCCCGGTTGTTTGGTCTGCAGTTTGATTGACAGCTTACACACCAGCCTAAACAAGCCAAACCAAACAAATGCACCAGAGTTTGTTTAAACTGAATCAAACAGGCTGGCTGTGAACGCACCCTTAAAATGACTCCTCTTCACAGTTCATGGTCTTAGTGTAGACCTGACGTGTGAGCAGATCAACCAAAGATTGATTTCTCAGATTGTTTCAACTTTTACAAGCAATAAATAAGAAAAGAAAAGATTTTTTTATATTTTAAATTTCTTAACCCTCTGTTTATCTTGTGACCCCCCTCAGATTTATCTATGGACCCTTGTGCGGTTCTGAGCCAAGTGACTTATGCACTTTCAACTTCACACAATGTGAGAACAAAATAAATAAAAACTATACTTACTATGTACTTAATAACTGGGTAGAGTCTCTGCTCTCCTATGGTACTGAAATAGTATGCTAAATTACTTACTACTTAGTTATAAAAGAACTGAAGATGACTAACTACTACTAACTACAGTTTGAGTAGTGGGTCTCTTTGGGAGAATCTCCTGTACATTGTGGCACTATTTCCAGGTGCAAGAATATTTATAGACTCCCAACATTTTGCACCCACTAGGGAAATCTTTTTTTTTACTCCTAACAGAACTACGATTAAGTATGCAATATATTATCATTAACATATTATCCCTGTTATAATATGGGCTACAATAGAGTCCTAGATCTGTTTGTGCGGCATTTTTCAACCTGATAGTGTTACAAGGGGCTACCATTATTCAGTACTGACTTTTTGTGAGTTTGTATATATACATATATATATATATATATATATATATACACTGTCTATAATTTAAGTAATGAGCATGTCATAATCATTAGGCCAAGTCATATCTGCTATAGCTCACATTTGCATGACTGACTATATATCTATATACACACACACACACACACACACACACACACACACACACACACACACACACACACACACACACACTGTATATAATATAATAATATAAAATTTCTGCTGTAGCTCACATTTGCATGACTGACACTGTGTGACGGACTTGCCAGCCTCTTCTCTCCCATAATCATCAATCACACCAGAGTTGGCGATGAGTGGTCACTGTCAATCATGTCAAGCTCGAAAATAACGTAGCCATGAGTAGTAGTGACTGAGGGTTTGGGGCTAATATGTTCCAGAGCTGAGCCACAGATAGCTACAGCTAAATTTCAATTTTTTTCTTGTGAAATTAGCACACGTTGTTGGTTTTTGGTGGTTTAAATCCAAAATAATTGAATCTTTCTCTCCTTCCATATTTTCAATACTTTCTTTTTCAGTTACACCTGCTTTTCTTCTTTCCATTGCTCTGCAACACACGCTATTCCCCTATTCACCAGCTCCTGTTCAACTTAAGTGAAACTGATCAGGCAGATACAGATAGCACTGTATTTTCTTTTTCACCACCCACTCACCCAATCTCCCTGATTTCTCATGCATCCCCCTCTTTCTCTCTCTCTCCTTTTCTCTCGTACGCATGGTATTTAAATTCTCCACCAGTCCTGCCCTAACCCCATGTTCAGCTAACTGAAAGTGATAGGGCAGAGCCGCGTAGCGTGTGGGAACTGCCATGTTGTTCACCGAAAATGGACCGATGATGTATTCATCACGCCACAGGCAATAGGTTAGAGAGTGGGAGAGGGAGTCTGATTTTGCTCAGTCACTTTGATGTGATGGTATTTGTGGGTGGACATATGTGTGAGCTGATTGTGTGTGTGTGTGTGTGTGTGTGTGTGTGTGTGTGTGTGTGTGTGTGTGTGTGTGTGTCAAATGCCCGCTTCTTCAACTGTGACACCTTCCATAAAAGCCCATTGCGTGCCAGAAAGCAGCAACAAAACACACTGCTGCTAATGCGTGCTCCCCATTTGTCTCTCTCTCTCTTTCTGTTCGTGTTCTCCTTTGTCTTATGAGATGTCCCAAAATTCATTTTGTGTCAGCTGATCGTCATAATGACCATCATTGTGCTTTTGAAATGTATTAACAGCAGCTCATTTAAATACACCCTGTATAATAAAAAGCCACTCTCTTGATTGGCATCTCTGTGTGTTATGATTCCATTGTGGCATTTTAAAGTTACATGAAATGTGTGTGTGTCCTTGCTACAGTCCATGTTTACTTATTAATGGTTGGTCAAAAGGTGGAGGACTTCATTAGTGCAAAATTATGTTTTAAAGTGGAGTCTATTTGGAAAATCAGACAAAGTGCTGCTTACCAAGACTGAAGGTGGAAGTTGGTGTCCAGCTTAAACTTGTATTTACTTCTACAGAAGATAAAGTAAACTAAGCTTTTCCTTTGTGATGTTCAAGTGTGGAGTCTAGAAACAACACCCTGAATGATGGGCCATGGTGGAACAATTATTTTACCTTCCTTTGATCATCAGGGTATCTCTCTACAACTGCTACAGCCACTAACTATCCAGAACAAGAAGAAAAGCCTACAGAATGTTGTTAGCACGTGTCCCAGGAGCATGAGTCCTCTAAGGCAGTGGTTTGTCCCACAGCTCAATCAAATGGGCTCAAGGACCCCCTTCATCATGCCCCTTCAATAGATGGGATGGCTTTGTCTGGAACTGTTCACCGCAGAGACAATGATAAAGTGATCCTGCAATTGCAGCACTCTCTGTTACAACTGACTCAGGCTGGTGGGAAACTGGGGTGTGTCCCGTGCAGTCGGCTTTGGTATTTTGACAATGAGCAAACCAAAAATCAGTACCAATTTGTAACCAGTTTGTGTGCTGATTTTCTAGACACAAATAAGTGGATAATCTGTAAATTCTGATATAAAAGCCAGTATTTTAATAATGACTAGCACAAACGAATAAAAGCTGGTCACTAATACAGGATGGGTACAATTACCTGTAGCCAACAACAATGGCTCTCTCGTGGAAAATTCTTTCTATTTCTAACATATTTCTATTTTTAACTTTTTCATCCACCCTTTAATTCCAGTTTTCCCACTTTTCCATTTTTCCTGAATGATGCTAAGCTGCGGTCAATTAAACTCAACATTTCCAATGGGTTTTTTTTTCACATTAAAAGCCTACCAATAGCTGGAAGGCTGCAATATTTTTAATGTGAAAAATTTGCCGGAAGTTGTTGAGTTTCATTGACAGCAGCTTATCGTCTGTTGGGGGAAAAACAGAAAAGGGAAGGACTGCAATTAAGTGGTTCATGAATACCGCATTTCTGTAGAAGAGAAGGTGAGAGCAGCAAACTCCGCAATCTTTTCACATACCTGGGCTAAATGTTCCCCTGGTTGGGAATCACTGCTCTAAGGTCTCAGACCACATACAATCAACGTATCCTTCAGAATGCTGGGAAAATACTCCACCACCCTACACATATTCTGCTTCTTCTTCTGACATCTGTGCTGCCTCAGTAGCAGGAACAAACAGGAGAAGGGCAACCTTCATACCACCTTATGGAAGGTATGTGCCTGTGTGTGACCTTTGGGAATCCCTCCACTCACACTTCCCACCATGTCACACATAGTACTTCCAATGTTACAATGCATTTTATACTATCTACATTGTTCTATGTGTTTTATTGAGATCTGTGTGCGCTCTGCTATGTATACTTGTGGCTCCACTGGGGATGAATACAGTAACTGAACTGGAGGGAAATTATTCTGTCAGCTCTGCTAGGTTCAACAGTGTGCATTCGAAACTTGCAGTCAAAGTGCTTTCAATGAAGACCCTGCTTTGTTTTGTTTCACATTCCCTATTTTCCCCATAATATGTTATCATACTTTCTAAGTATGAGCTAAGAGACATTTAGAAATGAATCACACAATGCTATTAAAGAAATAAGTATTTTTCTATGCCACAATATGAATTCTGCATTACATGCCATACCATACCATGTTCTTTCTCTCCATCAGTCTCTTTCCCTCTCTCTTCGTGGCTGTCTCACTGATAGCTCTTTTAAAATGTCCTGTCTTTGATGAGATCATAATTAAGTATCCTAATTACTGCAATTAATCCAATTACGTATCCATGTTAATTAGGTGAGAGCGTTGCTTGTCATGTTTGTGTGTAGTGTGAGACACCTATTGTTTATGAGGGAATATAACAGGGTGTGTAGGAGGCTATGAGTGATACAGACATATTCATCTTCTTGTAGCTTCACCTTCTGACTTGAAAGTCAATTAAGACACTGAAAAGAAAAGCTTTGAAAGTGCACCGCTATCTCTGATGCTGAATAAAAGCACTTTTTTTCCAGGAACTGGAAATGGAATACAATTTCATTTAGAAATGTTCTTATCATAAGTTTAAGTATGTGATAAAACAAGTTGTCCTGACCCAGGAAAATAATTGACATGCTAGAGATGAAGGACACACTCAGCATGTCAAAGCCTGCAGGCAGTGAAAGTATCGCTGTGACAGCAATGCTGTGACATGAAAGGAAACAATATTAAACAATGTATCCTCATGTTCAAAATGTGTTTTTAGCCTCTATAAGTCTATGCACCATGGTGCAGTGGTTAGCACTGTCGCCTCACAGCAAGAGGGTTCTGGGTTCGCACCCGCTGGCCGGCTGGGGCCCTTCTGTGTGGAGTTTGCATGTTCTCCCTGTGTCCGCGTGGGTTCTCTCCGGGCACTCCGGCTTCCTCCCACCATCCAAAGACATGCAAGTTAGGTTAATTGGTAAGTGTGAATGTTTGTCTGTCTCTATGTGTCAGCCCTGCGATTGACTGGCGACCAGTCCTGGGTATACCCTGCCTCTCGCCCAATGTCAGCTGGGATTGGCTCCAGCCCCCCGCGACCCTCTAAGAGGATAAGCGGTATAGAAGATGGATGGATGGATAAGTCTATACTTTTCCACAGCTGAGCAGTTGACTATTTGTAAAATTCAGACACATTTAGCTGCAAGGAAAAATTATGCACTGTCAGTCCAAATGCTCTGCCACACACACACACACACACACACAGAGGAATCACCCCCTGTTCACACATACAGACTCAAACACTGCTGCCATTCATGGTGAATTCAACTTCCAAATTACAACCTGGCACCGTCCCCTGAGATTCAAGACTTAAAAGTCACCCCCTATCATGCCCACTTTTTTGTCAGTGCCTTCCAAAATTTAGTCTCGTGTAAACATATGTTGTTTTGGGGCACTTGCTGAAATGACTGACTGCTGTCGTTCTTCAGTCGAGGACAGTCTATCTCTGCTTCAACTCAGCTATGTAAAAGCACTATAGTTTCAACTGGAGAAAATAACTATCCAGTCAGAGTTGAGTCTGTAAATTACATGCTTAATGCTAAACAAGCCTGTGAGCTTCAGGCTTGTGAGCCTCTCACAAGATACTAGACAGAAAAGAGGAGACATTTCAGCAAATGCCCGAAAACTGTTTTTTTTACGACAAAGCTTGACGTTATAGAGGGGTGTCGGTTCAGAAAATGCTTCTATGTGTCATTCTAAAGGGCAGTCACAGCGTCATATATCACTGACACACTGCTGCATGTATTTGACCTGCTTTTACACTACTTTGCATGTGAACCTTTTTTTTTTAAATTCCCTTTACAACTTGAGTTTTCCCACTAACTTGACTTCTTGTTAAATGGTAAATGGGATGTACTGTATTTATATAGCACTTTTATCCAAAGTGCTTTTCCCTCATTCACCCATTCACACACACACACTCACATGCCAATTGCAGCGTCCTCCGCTGTCATTACCTTCTATATCAGAAAACTACAAAGGGCATTATAGTGCACTTGCCACAGCCAAACATGCAGCCATTCATACTACAACTTAAAGTGACCGTACTATGATATAATGATGCTAGAATTCAAGCATTTTTGTCTCACTTTAAATCAACTCACATTAAAAAGATTGAGAGAATCACACTGTCGGTGAGCTACTCTACCATTACTGATAACTTACATCATGATATAACACGGTGCACATTCTGATGAAAAGGTGAAGGTTATAGATGTTACCTGATATGAGCCTGTCCTCACATTTTTACACTGAAGCTACAGTAGACACTAATAATCTGTGCATGTCTCTGTGTGTGTGTGTGTGTGTGTGTGTGTGTGTGTGTGTCACATTGCTTTAGAGACATCTTGTTCCCAAAGTACACTGGCAGGTCATAATGATGTTTCCAGGCTCTCTCTCTCTTCCTCCTGTGTAACTCGCTCCCTCTTCCTCTTTCTGTGTCTCTCTGCTAAACTAGGACAAGGACATACAGAGACAAAGTAGTGCTTATTAGTGTCCTGCCCTGGACCCCCCCCCCCACCACCACCGCACACACACACACACACACACACACACACATGTGCAGTAACATAGTCTCTTGCCTGAAGGTGACTGCGGGAGATGAGAGGAACCAGTCATTTTGCTACAGTTCCCTCCTGTTTTATCAGATAAGTACAGACCATCCAGATGGCACAGTAGGCAAGGACACATAAGACTTTGCCTCCATGTATATAGTCACAATTTGGACATTGTTTTAAAGGTAGTGAACCAGTGTTGCTAAAGGTATGGGACAGAACCCAAAATTGAGTGGGAACTAGATTTTTTTAATGAGCTGCAGGAAGACGGCTTGGTGTGTAAGCTGAAGATTCCATCAAAATATGATAAGCTTTCGGGGACAATCAGATACCTTAAATGGTAGCAGTTTCAAATCCCAGCTCAGACTGTGATTTACAGAATGGAGTGTGTGGCAGCGTATTTACATGAGGTAGAGAAACCAAAGAAAAAACTCCTGGTGTTTTAATACTAAAAAGCAAACTTATTCAACTCTAAAAAAAGTAATGAAATAAGGAGCACAAGTCACAATGCATAACAGTGATCACTATTTCAAAATAATAAAAAGACATACGCTAAGACACTAATTGTAATGTAGCTTCTTACAACTCAGTTTTATAACAGCATTTACAAACCTCACATGTTTACTGTAAGATCCCTATGGTGCATGTAGAGGCCTTCTGTGGTGCACTTAACCTGATTCAGTACTACGTTAATATTGAAAAGTGTAGTAACCACTGTGGAGGTCGTCATATATAATTTGTATCCTATACATCAAGCACGCATCACTGCCACAGGCATTTATCTCCAGAGTGTTGGATAATACAGCCAAATT
Source organism: Macquaria australasica (assembly GCA_005408345.1). Taxonomy (NCBI): domain Eukaryota; kingdom Metazoa; phylum Chordata; class Actinopteri; order Centrarchiformes; family Percichthyidae; genus Macquaria; species Macquaria australasica. The sequence goes on along the minus strand of SEMN01000042.1, from coordinate 811,268 downwards.
AGCATCGCAAAGAGAGAACCTAATCAGTTCATTATGAAAACACTTTTTAAACTTTAATCACTGAATAAAGAGTATTGTTTCTGAGACTTTTGCTGTGGAATAGAGCTATTATTTTAACAGGTATCTGTCATACATAATGTTCCCTATCATGTCAACATTAGACGCCAATATATGAACCCAGTCGCACCATTTACAAAAGTGATATTTGGACTAAAAAACACTTATTGAGAACACAGCAATAAGAGTTTGTGCAACAGCGAGTTATTTGCAGGTTTTTTTCCCCCTGGGTTTTGCCTCTTAGGCGCCAGTGGAGGTTTTTGGGGTTGTATGCTGCTGGAAAAAGATGCAGGCACTACTCAGAGCTGAAAAAGGTTCTGTGACTCCTCTGTATGTTTTTCAGGTTTTTCATCTATGTTTTTATTATTATTAATTTTCTCCTAAATGATAGACTTGAACCTCATCATGTCTCTGTCAAGGACAGTAAACATTACAACAATACAACAAATACTCTTGCATGACACTGCTGGACTTGGAGGGACCAACACCAATAGAGCTTTCTTCTTCCTTTTTATTTTTTAGCAAAGATGTGGAAATTATTTTCAGTTCATGGCATCTCAGCTCTGAGGGATATTTAACAACTTTTTATTTCATTTTTTTAACAATCAGTTAAAGACCATTTCCAGGGAGAGTTGGTGACTTGATCTGTATTTAAACAGCTTTTCTGCTTCACTTCGCAGTCACTCCTCATTTCTGATTTTTAAAAAAGATCTTCTCTTGACGGAGTACAGTAGTATGTAAATGAGTTATGATACAGTGTATGAAAGCAGTGCAAATATATGTTGTTATAATCCTTTGTTTTATTTCTTTTTTTCTTCCTTGGTCTTTTTATCTCTAGTATTTCTTTTTTGGAAATTGTATTCTATATATTATATATATATATATTTGTCTGTTTGGAAATCTGTGACAAGCATATGTCACAGAGTCTTTAATTTCAATATTAGGTGGGTTCCTTTTACAAGCCATCAGGGGTTATTTTTCATCCCGTTATTGTATATATCTGTTCTTGTTTTTTATTTTATTATATGCACAAACAAAGAACTAAAATATGGGTTTTGTACTCTCCACTACATGGGCTGCAATTGATATCCAGACCATTTAATCTATTACGATTGAAAGGAAACTGTACTGTACACTAGTTGCAGGTTGGGGCTTTAAGGGAGTCAAATGTCACTGCCATTTAATAAACAGATCAGTACACACACAAGTGCTCAGTCCTATGTAGGTCTGCTGAAACATGCAACACCAGAGGTATAAGTCAAATCTAATAGTTTTCAAATTAAAAGTTATCACATAACAATGGTCTTCAACAGGCTCATGCTATTCAAAATACCTAGGTTAAGTGCTTGTGCATACATCACATAGTGTGCTCAGGAAGTCCTTACACTGTGTACTGTAAATAAAGTCACACTGCCTGTCTAACTGACTGACTTCCACAGCTTAACCAATAAGACAGCAGACTCATCTATCTCTCTGCTCACATCACTCACTTTCTGTTTTTTTCTTCCTCTCCCTCCACCTCCTCCACCAATTTCTCTCCTCATTCTCATTCTCTCTCTCTCTCTCTCTCTCTCTCTCTCTCTCTCTCCATACTAATCTCTTCTCTCTTTCTTCTTTTGCGTCTTCAACCTCATCTTCTCTCTGCACCCATTTTGTCATTCTCTGCTGCCTTTACTTTTCACTTCCTATCTTGTGCTCTCTCCCTCTCAATCAGCGTCACACATAATTAACGCCTACAGCTTTAGCTCAACAGGCCAATTAAAGTCAACCGTGGGATCAACCGGTTGATGGCCACCTACCTGGAAGGAACAAGCAAGACTTAGACACATTTGTCAGTGCCCGTCCTGGATTTAATGCTCATCAGGTCTGGGCTCACAATGAAGTTTGGAGGCACAAAAAACTGGCACTAAAAACTGGCTACAGGCTAGTTAGCAACTAGCTGTTTGGACATAGTGGAGAATTTAGCAGCTAGCATTAAGAGCCAGATATTTCCCTTAGTTAGTAAAGACCAAAAACGGAGCTAAAAGAGACTGAACATTCGCCAGGAGACCAGAAATACAACTCCAAATGAATGCTAATGTTGCTCTGTATCTGCTGGATTTGTTTGCTTACAGGTTCGCCATATCATCTTAAAAGGTGATAATATGTCAGTGTCGGCTTGACTGTCTACTGCAGAGATAGTGACAAACTGGCATCTGTGTAGATGTTTAAAACTGTTTTACAGATCACTGATGTATAGCTATTATGCTTATGCTAAGTGCTGTAGAGCAGAGTCTGAGACTGTGGGCCTCCCCTCAGACAAAGCTTGGGAAAAGGTGCCCCCTCACCCTGCCTTAGTTGACTTGCTTAGTTTGGCTCAATTCATGGATGCCTATGGGATCGTGATTATGTTATTTGATCCCATAGACACTCAACAATTGAGCCAAGATAGCCTAATGCTGTTTGACATAACGTCAGACTAAACCAAATACATAAAAAGGTCTGTGCTAAGGCATTTATTAGATTCTGACTCTGGGAAAAACAGTAAAATTCCCCAAAACTACTGTATCTCTGAACTACCTCTGAACTAGATCACACACATTTAGGCTATTCTATGTGATCTCCTTTTGATAACTAATGGAATAACTAATGGAATATTCTTTCATTTCCACTCACTGAGCCTCCGCTGAAACTGTTTGGAGCCCCCCTGAGGAGGCCCGCTTCACTCTTTGAAAGACTCTGCTAGGAACAAAATGTAAGAGCTAATTTGTTCGATGTTTTGTCCGACCTTTTAAAGGCCATTAAAAGTGTTTGCAGCTGTTCCAGATGCTTGAATATGGGGATAACTGTGCATACTTTCGGACAGACCTTCCTGGGAATTTTTCATAGGATTGCACTTGTACAAGTGAAAAGTAAAAACAGGAATAGTTGTGTAAAGAATGAAATAAGAGTCAAACCCTGCTTACTTTCTCCACAACACGGCCATTCACTGCGTGAAGTGGGAGTAATTGTCGGAGTGTCGGTTTTAGAAAGTTACACAAGTTGCCCCCAATTCTGACGTTAGAAAGGCGAACAATTTTAGACATTGTTCAACCATCCGACAAGCAATACCCTTGAAGCCTGCTGACACCTTAAGCCACGTTATAGCAAGTAAAGCTTTAAACTATCAGGAATTTCTGCAATAATGTATTCAGTTGTGTCATCATTAATGGGTAATTACCAAGGCCAGATCAGCCAATGGGCATTCTGGGCACAGGCCCAGGGGTCCACGTGCACTTGGGGCCCAAGCCAGCACACACACAAAAAATATATTTTTTTGTTACAAAATTTGTTTTTTAATTAAATTTCAGGTCATGACACTATAAATAACCAATCAAAAACCCGTTCGTATTTTTTCTTACCTATAAACAAAGTGATATAATTGGTAAAATAACACAGTGGTAGTAGTCCATGTGACTTTTGACCCCACTCCCTAGGCCGCCTAAACCGACCATTAGGTAGCAAGGCTACAGTAGTTCGAAAATGGAGGAAACAAGCAGAAGTGGGTGCAGCAAATGAAAGAGAAGACGAGAAAAAGAGGAGAGGGAAGCGTCACTATTAAGAAGTGTGCCTTCAATTGACACGTTTTTCATTAAACAAAACTGGGATGAAAATGTTAACATTAACGTCGTTGAGGAAAATGTTCAGCGAGATGACATTCAAGCTAATCCAGAGACTACCGTTAGCGCTTGAAGCAGCCCACCACAACCTGAGGCTAGCTGCAGCAGCAGCTCACAGTCGCAGCAGTGGATTTACGAGGCATCTGACCCGGCGTAGTGGGGGGAAAGAAGCTCGCGCTGTACTTATCGATCGAGGGCCTGTTGCCTTTCACAACCGAAAAAGCAAGTATCCCGCCTCAACCCGTGATGGGGGCTTGGGAGGTAAAGTACGCTCCCTCACTACTGATGTACTGACCTGTCATCTCCCAAATGCCGAAAAAGTTTCACGAGACTGGATTACATATTCACCCTCCACAGGGAATATTTTTTGCTTTGCCTGCATGCTTTTTTAAACAAAGAAAAAACAATTTGTTAATGGATTTTCTGACTGGAAACACCCCGAACATGTAATCATGAGAAAAACTCAGAGCATTCTACTTGCATGTTAGCATTGCTTCGGTGCTCATCTGGCACTGGGACTATGTACGCTAAGCTAGTGCAACAGCTGGAGGGAGAAAAGCGGTATTGGCGAGAGGTTCTGAAGCGCGTTGTAACTGTCAGAGGAGGAGATCGTCAGACAGACAGACAGACAGACACAGAGACAGCCCCTGGAGAGCAGAGGAGAACAGGAGAGAGACAGGTGTGTGTGTGTGTGTGTGAGAGAGAGACAACCTTTATTAAGCATAGTATTATCATATCACACTTTTAGTCAAGTCGTTTGTAATGGTTACTTTCATTTTTCAATGAGGTACAGTGCAATCCATAATAAATTAGAAATATTCCGTATATGCCCTATATTCTATGTAGGATTTATTAAGGAAGAAAAAAAAGGCTGACCACCAAACCAAGTTGGCTAGGGGCCTGGTAATTACTGTGCATTGTTGATTCAATAATCATATTGTTTAGAATTAGGCTTCAGAGCTATATATAAAATACTTTATATTTATATGGGGGGCATTTCAATATTTGGGAAAAAGAATAATCAGTACATACAGTAGGGTTCATTATTAAAATTACTGCTTCACTAACCTGGATATTGCTGTTACAGCTAGTGTTGATAAAACATGAACCTTAATGTGCTGGAATGTAAGACTATGAATTAACAGGCACTTGAGCTGCTTAATGTCCTGTCATAATCGCCACGATATATTAAACATAATCGGTTATGCTAATAAGGTCATTAGCTAGGGTAATTAATGCATTGATTAGCAAATCTTTTTTATGTCAGCGTACTTGCCGTTACATACGCATGAGTGGGGTCATTAGCCATGGGGGTGGGATGTGAAAGTTTTGAAAGAATCAGGTCAGTCTATTCAGATTTTCCAAAGAAATGCAAAGAAAACACCAAGGAAAGAAAACCCCATAAGTGTACTTTCTAAAAGAGTCAGAGTTCCGAAATGCAATAGTCAAGGTCCAGAGAAAACAATTCTCTTTGTTTTTGAATGCTCACTCAGCCGTCAAACTCTCAAAGTTTTGGCTCCCAAGAAAATCACTAAAGTAAAAAACACCTCTGTGTTTCAGCACGGATATTATTCTGTATTTCCCCCAAAATCCACTGTTTCTGTTGCCTTTAAAGCTGAAAATGCTCTAAAGTATAACTTGTGCAGTTCAAGGGGAGGAACTATAAAGCTTTTCTATACTTGACGAAACTAAAGCTGCATTCACCTCGTATGGGAATAACCTCCACAACTACTTGACAGCTCAAAGCTGCTACTTGGTGTTCATGTATTTTTAACCTGTTTGAGGCCATCAGACCACTAGATTGTTTTTGTAGGCGTTTGTATGTGTGCTGAGTGAGCTGTATGAACGGGAAAGACTGTAGGTGAAAAAGATCATTCGTGTCCAACAAAACCTGATTGGAGATGAGAGCAAACATCAGCATATGCCAGAATCAAAGCGTTTGCCTTAGAGGAAAGTGTGCTTATTCACTTCCCCGCTGCCTTGACTTGATCCAGCAAACTTTGACTTACAAGCTGCGCTAACCTCCATATCTCCGCCTAGAGGTTAAAACATTAATGTAACACACGCTCTGACGATTATACTGCAAGGATAATGATGTATAATTTAGGGTAATTACTATTTTCCTCCTCCAATGCGGAAGGATAAGTAATATCTTCATCATGATATTACCATTTATAACCCCAAACATTCACAGTGAAGCTCAAGCTGCTTGTGTAGATTTGTTTACTAAAATTAAAGAGTATAAAAAGCGAACCAAAGGCAGCCAGGCTGAGCCAGGCTGTGTGGTTTAATTACGCATTACAGCTTCCTAATATGCAAACAGGTCTTGTTTTATTTTGAAGAAAGTGCTGTGTTTTTATTATTCTCTCTACGTCTCTTACATGTGTGGGTGTCTGAGTGGGTTTCTGTCCTCTACCCATTTCTAGAGCACATTACTCCCTGTGGGCTCATTACTAAATAGGTTTTAGATTATAATTACTTACACACACGTGCACATATAAACACAGACATGAACACACGTGCCTGAATGAAAACACACACACATTTTCGGCTCTATCCTGCTATAAACTGCTGATAACATGGAGGATCATGATTCCTTTTACCTTGAAGGAACACTTAGTCATTTTGGGAAATATGGTTGTTCGCTTTCTTGCAGAGAAAGTGAATGAGGATTTCTCATATCTGTCCGTTCAGTTTAACACTACAGCCAACAGCTGAGTAGCTTAGCTTAGCATAAAGGCAAGAAACAGGGAAAAAAGGCTAGCCTGGCTCGGTCAGTTTAAGAAGAAATCTGCTCACTAATTAACAGGTCAGGCCTTTTTTATTTTAACTGTTTTTATTGGGATTTACAATAACAGAATATACACTTTATAGACATAGTGGCATGACCTTCAGGTATGACCATATAACCAAAACATACTCCATGATATCGACAGGACAAATAATGAGTAACAGGCAATAATAAGTAACTTAAAATTAAAAATAACTTAAGAGGTCCCAGGGTGGGGGTGGATGCAGATTTGTCAACATATCTCCTGCATATGTCCTGCTGTCTTCAGATGGCTGCAGGGGTTTAATGAACTGAAGGAGAAGCTTTACAGTATAAAGCAGCCGTGAACAACAGCAGAATCACTCATTAATTTATAGATAAATGCAGACCGATTTAGCAGTGCTTACGCCCACATTAAATGCTATTTATTATGTCGATTTGACGATTTGATCTACTGGCTGGGGAGAGTTTAATTAAATTACATTTTGGGGTCAACGAGCGGCGACCCCAGGAAGTCACTGCTCCTGGCCAAGAAATAGCCTGGCACATAAACCCCCATAAAACGGCAACCTGTCATTTTTACACTTTCATTTTTGTGTGGATTAAACAAACAAGATCTAACCTAATTAGTGAGCTTTAGAGGTGCGAGTGGGAAGTTAGTTTAGTTTGCTTTGGACAGAGCCAGGCTAGCTGTTTCCCCCTATTTTATGCTAAGCTAAGCTAACCGGCTGCTGGATGTAACCTTATACTGAACACATAGACATGACAGTGTTTTGTTCAGCTCCTGGAAAGAAAGTAAATATTCAGCTCTTTCTTTACCACCCAGGAAAACTAGACTTAACCAGGCACACAAATGCGCACACAAAGAGACACACATACAAAATATCTCATTAAATCTTGATCTTCTGATAAATTTAATACACCATTATGTCCCTTGTGTTGCTCAATGTGAGTCATGTTAAAGGTAATTGTTGCCTACACGGCAAACAATGGACAAAGTCATCTAATTTATCACAATATACCCAATCAAACACACCATTTTTATTGATGACCTCTGCTGAGCATGTGCGTGTTTGTCGGTGCATACTCTAAGTGTGTGTGTACAGTATGTGAGAGACTGACGGACACAGGGAAGCTCCTGTGTAAATGAAGTTGCCCTGTAGCTCATTGCTCATAACACACAATGTACCGCTGACAAATGGGAAACACGCTGTAGCAGACGTTACACAGAGGAAATGGAAGAGTTACACATACACACTGTTCACACTGTGCTGTACCACCAGAGAGCTATTTTAAGTGTGTGTGTGTGTAAAAGAAGGCCCAGGCTTCATTGTGATAGATGCTTCCCATTAAGAGAAAAGAGAAGGATGGAGGGAGAGAAGGAATAGAAAAGAGCAGTGAAAGCAGCAGTGAAAGGAGGAATAGAGCTCATATGAAAAAAAATCTTTTTCACATCCTCGGCTAGGTTTAAACGCACACCAATATTCTCTTTGATATCGAGGATAACCATACAAGTAGTCTATTCATTATGTGGCAAATATGAGTGCCACATCCTATTTACAATAATCTAGGTGACGTCATATTCTAAACCTACAGTATATGCTGGCAGTAGCAGGGATACTAAAGCATGCAAACACTCACCATATTTGTTAATCAGAGCCATATTAAGACAGAGGAGCATTGTTTAGTATGCTGGTCTCCTCTTCTCTCATCTTGCTGCATTATGCAACAACATGCACTTACAGACTTCTGCAGAATAATTAATTACATTTACTATGCTAACTCGGGTCAATAATTTACTTGACTTAGTCTAAAGTACTGTGCATCACTATACTGTATACTGACTGCGTTTCATTGATTGCATCAGAAAATGGCCAGTGGTGAACTGCATCTAAATATAAATGAACATAAGTTAGCTTACTGTAACATTAAGTGGTGATACAAGCAGCTTAGTTAGCATTTGCCAAAGCAAAACCACAGCAAACCATTTATGCTAACGTAACTGAAAGAAATGAACATGACAATGAGCATGAATTTTGATCAACCATTCCAACATTAACTTCAGCCTACAGCCGTCCCGTACATATATTAAAAAAACGGGAACTGGACATTGTAAAATCATAGACATTAATGGGAGTTTGTCCAATAGAGCAGAAAAGGTTGCCAGATCTTTCTGACTGAGCCAAGAGCAGTATTCCCTAGCTGTACGAATGTGAGGTGTGCCATTACATCCTCCAGCCATCCTTTTTACATTTGTGTCAGTCATCAGAATAAAGTTGTCGAGCAAGCAGTATAGAGAAGGACACAATTGCAACTTGGTTAGCAGTGATCTTTAAGGCCTCAGGGACCACCCTGAATATGGCTGTCATAGGGCTAGGATCACAGACTGTATATAAAGATGGACGACATGACAGCTCCCCAAAAGTGAAGCCAAAACATCTTGATCGCCCCCTGAGGGCTGGCTGCAGTATAGGTCATAAACCCCGCCCCTCCATGTTTGCGTATGACACGTCAAATAAAATGTTCCCAAAGATGGTTTCTGTCATTTCAGATAGTTCTTATCACGCTGATGTTTGTTCAAGTGTTCATTTTTCTGATAAGTTTGCTTTTAATTAGTTATTTGATGCTATAAAAAGGATATGATGTCATGATTGACAACTGTGATGTGATTGTGGTGTGCTCACAATTGGTTTGGTATGGGCGGGACCTGCTATAAAAAGGGGGTGAGACATCATGATCGACCTCGATACCGCGGCTCCACCACAGATCACTACTGCGCAGACTCTGGCTCCAAATGACGTCACCAGCGCAAGACGGCAGCACCTGTATCCGGGATATTTTGGCTTCATTTTTGTACAGTGGGAGGAAGTGGAGACACGTTGCCCATCTTTATATACAGTCTATGGTCTATGTTTTTTTTTCTCTTTAAATTGCATTAAATGCCTCTCCCTGTGATGTTAATAATGTAAAATTATGTTTTTGTTACGATGTGTTGTGATTAGAAAAAAATACTGAAAAAAATGTAACGATTAGTTGCTTTTAAAACATTTCAGTATATATTTACAATGGTGACATATTTCAGTAAAATCAGTTCAGTAAAAGAGCTGCAGAATTTGGTAGTCTTACACTGAATAAGAAACCTGCAGCTTGGTTGATTATTTTTTTCTGTTTAGTTACATTTTTTATGTGGTGTGGTATCATTAATGTCAACAAATAAAAGAATGGTACTTCTCTGTCTATAAACTTTAGTTAGTTTTCAGAACTTTTTAATACATCAAATATGGCAAGACCTCTCCATTTGTTTGACTTCTGTTTTTCTTATTTGCTCTTCTTACAGACTGCCATCAAACATTTCAGGTTGAGTTCCTCTGATGGGAGCCTTTACCTTATCAAACCTTGATTTGCATATCTTTCAGAAAAATTCATCAACCCTGATACTGTGACAGCATACAAAAAACGTTCCTGTTCCTGTTGTAATTTAAATCACATAAATGCTGAATAAAACATATTCTTATATTCTTACAATATTCTTACCTCAACAAGGAACTTCTTAAAGTGTTCTTTGAGATAAATATGTATATTTGCTATAAATACACAGATGTTTTTTTTCTTCTTACAGCCATGGTGAGAGCTCCCTTATTCACAACATATGTTAAAAAAGAGGAGACTGGTTCTAGATGCCTCGAAACAACTCAGATATTGAATATACAGAAGCAGAAGCAATATGCAGTGAAACAATTGCGGCATTATGCAGCAGTAAGCTCCCTACAATGGCAGACAAAATGGGTATATGCTACTATACTTGCTTATAAAATTGGAACACCTCATCACTTCAGGCTGCTACTGTCTACTTTAAATGAGCACAACAGCACGGTAAGGGTTAGGGGCTCAGGAATGAGGGTCCTCAAACATATAGAAAGACAAACCTGTGTGTGTGTGTGTGACAGCCATATTACATCTAAAAAATAATCCTTTTTCCCTGTTCTTTACCTCTAATATGCTCCTTTCATTTTAATCTCCACATCTTCTGGTTCTTCTTACCCTCCATCCAATTCTTCCCACCTTCCTTCATAACTTCCTTTGTTCTTCCCACTTTTATAGAGAATTACTCATTCTTCCCACCTTCCACCCCTCTATCAGTCCATCCAGGGTGTGATTACACCTTTTTATATCCCATTTCATTGCTTTTTTTCTCCCCGTCTCTCTCTTGCTCTGACAGTAATTGCTGCCTGTGACAATTTGAAGCCATTAGCCGTAGAGCAGACAGACAGAAAGACATTAAATCTGGGGACACACTACATGACCAAACAGACTGTGAAACAATTGGACAAAACACACCTAAAGCTGCAGTGCAGCAGCATGCCCAGTGGCACGGGCGGCTGTTTGAGTTCTAAGGATTTCAATAAGCCTACTCAGAAATCCTATAAAGCCGAGGTCAGGCAAGACAATTTAGCTAGAGTTTAGCTTAGGGAGGAGATAAAGAGGATTCACTTTTAACAAGAAGAAGAAGAGGAAGAGGAACCTGAAATGCAATGTGTGGCTGCTATTAGACTGAAGAAATGGTTTACACTAACAAAACTAAGAAAAATACAGAAAAAGAGAAAAAAAACTTGAAAGCTTTCAGTATAAGAGCGTAAATCAATCATTGTAACTGCAAGCTACAATACTAACATTGACTGTAGAGAAACAAGTACAGTATATAATAATAATGATAACGATGACATTTCTAGATCCCTGTTCCAAACAAAAATAACAAAGCACATTACATGAAGCCAAAACAGACCATAGTGCAATAAAATACAGAATTAAACAAAATCTAGTTTTACCTTTGTGAATTTTAATTTTGAACGAATAGTTTCACATTGTGGGAAATGAGCTAATTCACTTTCTAGCCAAGAGTTATATGAGAAGATTGATACCACTCTTATGTCTGTAAGGTAAATATGAAGCTACAGCCAGCAGACGGTTAGCTTAGCTTAGCAGAAAGATTGGAAACGGGGCAACAGCTAATTTATTACCTTTATCCAAAGGTAATAAAATCCACCTACCAGCACCTCTAAAGCTCATTAATTAACATGTTAAATCTCATTTGGCCTCGACTCTGGAAAGGCTAAGAGGCCACTGATTGAGAATCTCAGGTTACGTAAAGGTTCGTAAGAACAATTCAGCTACTGTAGGTGCCTGATCATGCAATGTTTTAAAAAGTAGCAATACAATTTGACATCAAATTCCAAAATTAACAGGCAGCTGGTGTAAAGAAGCTAAAACAGGTTTAATGTGATGCCATCTCTCTATTCTAATTAAAAACCTTGCGGCTGAGTTTTGTACAATCTGTAGTCTGTCTAAGGCTTTTGATTGGGCAGGTGAAAAAAGAGCAAGACCTGACATTGCATACATGACAGTTCCAATGTCTCTAAAACTAAGCATCAGTCCAATCCTAACAGCTTTCCTAAGTTGAAGACATACATTTAACAACAACGCGCTCCACAACAACATCACCAACAACCAAATCATATGCTCATTGGTTTAACAGAGGTATACTGGAAGGTATAAAGGATCTCTGGGCACGGGAAGTCTGCAAAGACGGTACCCTGTACCTCCGTCCTGATGGTAACAACTCATATTTACCACAGAGAGGGTGTGACATCACTGAGCCCGCTCTTTCCTCGCCACTCGGGATTTACAAAGCAAGACTGTGTTACTAGCTTAGTAACATGGTAGCTGGGATCAAATGTTATACCATGATTTTAAGCTGCAAGTTTAATGTTGCACAACAAAAGTCTTAGTTTTGACAGTACCTGATCTGAAATATGTTGAGGGCCAGTAAACAGTATGAACATTCGTCTGGATTTAACTAAAGAAAATCCATTTCCATCCAGTTTTTGACATCATCTCGACAGATCTGTAAGGAGTGCAGCATACTAAGGTAAAATGTTTAAGATGAAACAATGTAATTGTCACAGAGGTGGTATACCTTTTGGATACACTGTGTCAGTTTGTATTGCTGGCTGTGACAGTGCAGGCACAGTTGGAGGAAATGAACCCAGAAAGCGAGTCTGATGATCCTAATGGTGAAGTTGGCAAGATGCCTTCTGTAATCCATACAGCTCTGACACGCTGCTGCGTTCCAGTCCAGGCAGGCCAAGTGACCCAAACACAACAAGACACACATCCAGAGACTGAGGAGACGCTGCCTTAAGACAACAGATGGTTTAAAATATGTGTAACAAAAAAAAAGTGGTTGTGGTTTTCTTTAACAGGCCAAAAAGACAAAACATTTCTAATATTAACAGCTGCCTCATCACCACATCTACCTGTCATGCCACCAGCTGGGTATGCCGCTTTACCACCTCTGTCTCTATTTGTAGTGAACACTTTGAGGAATAGATGATGTTTAGGGAAAATGAAAGCACATTTGCGAAAGCATGCATGTGGGAGGAGTGTATCATGTTGTGTTGGAACTAAATGGTGATAAACTTGTGATGTGGAGTTGTTAAAGGGAAACTCCGGTATTTTTAAACCTGGGCCCTATTTTTTTTTACAGATTTTGGGGTCTAAATGACTAATACTTACCAAAAGTTTTGGAAAGATCGCCTCTGCCAGCATCCGCGAACGGGCTGCAATGGCTGCAACATAATCCTTTGGGGTAATAGCGCCCGTGAAAAGTCCGTCCACTAGAAGTGCTTGTTTTTGCCACCGACAGGCTCAGACTGTTATTCAAAGTGTCTGATAACATTATGGAAAGGAGAGACAGCCGTTTTGTTAAAGAGTAAGATCCTTTCTTCTTCCTGCAACAACTCAACCTCTTGTGAGATTTCAGAGCGAGACTTTCTGTTTCTGGTTAAACAAAAAGGATCGTACTCTTTAACAAACGGTCTGTCTCTGTAGAGATCTTTTCCATAATGTTGTCAGACACTTTGAATAACCTTCACCTGACAGTTCAGCACTACTCAGGTCTTACCTTTTACACTTAAAAGTTCTGTGTATGAAAGGTGCTTCATAAATAACGTTTATTATTGTTACGTTATTACATCCCTTACATTAGTCCTTGCCATTTGTCTTCTCAGCACTCTCATTGTTGGACATTGTTTTAGCGTAGCATAGTGAAATTTGTCAGATCATGTATAATCTAAATGAACCGCTTGGGTTTACTACAATTTAACTTTGATTTTGGTTTATTGATTCAAGTATAAACTACTAATTTGTGCAGAGCTTTTATTAAATTGTGGGTAGTTACATATTCACATACAAAAATTACCTCTGGTTTCTGCAAGGCTCCACAACACACAAGATTTTTGTCATACATTTAGTATCATCACTTTGCTGACTGAATGCACAGCTAGGCATATCTGAGTAGCAGACAGATAAAACCCATTCCCACATTTCATAATTTCTTTCAACTCTCTTTTACTACCCACTTTGTTCTAAAATAGGAACAAACCAGAAAGGAAAGAACAGACTGGCCTACTTTATAACCAACAACACTTTGTACAGTGTTACTATTGGAATAAATTAACAGAAAGGTGGGTGCATGCCAGCATTCCTTTAAAAAAGAATTTGTACTGTATATGAGCTATACTGGATGAATGTGTGCGAGCCTCTATATTAAACACTAGGAATGTGTTTGAAAGTTGTTAAATATGATAGCAGAGAATGTTAAAAATTACCTGCAGGACAGCCTCAAACAGAGATGTACAGCAAGGGATTTAACCAATAACCATGCAGACTTGAAGATGCCATTATTCCTCATCCTCAATGTTTTTAACTCCCCTTCAAACTAAAAATGCCACCTTGGCAAGCTGGCTTCTTTCATGCGTTCTGGTTGCGCATTAATCTTTTGGGTATAGATTTACATTTTATGGGTAGAAAGTCAATGAACTTCTGCATCCTTTCTTGAGGTTGTTATGGCTGTTAGTTCATTCTTAATGCAGCTGCTGGATCTGCTCTCATTACTGTGTTGGGCCAACAGATTCTCTACATCTACATTTCCCACCAGTTTTATAAAAGTCTTTAATAGGGCACTTATAGTGGGAAGATAAAACATTTCTTTGGACCTTTAATAGAGTATTTTGTATCTCTGTGAAGTGGGTGTGGGGTCAGAGAGGGGGGGGGGGGTGTCCACTGAGGAAGTGTTTTCACTTTAATGAGCAAAAATACTTAAAACAGCTCTGCTGTCAGGCCGAATACATTTGTGAAAAAAGCCACAGTCCACAGCTAACAAAAACAAAACCTTTAGTAGTTACTGCACCACAAAATAAAAACTGGCATATTTTTTCTTAGATTCTGTTGGAAGAAGCCCACCTCTCCTCGTCATATAGTGCAATCTACATGACCTATTGAGTCGATCACCTTCCCTTTCGCAGAGCTCACCAGCAACTTTGGATAGCATGGCAAGTTTCTTCCCATGCAGCACCTGTCACCAATGCAATAAGTGATCATTTTTACATCACAAAAAAAAATAATAATAATAATAACAAACTTGTGTGAGGCCATCGCCTATGTATAATAGTGTGAAAGCTGTTGCAATAAATTATGAACAGGGCACAACCAATTCTTGTAAGATCCTACATGGATTAGACAGAGACATTTATTTTGAAGGGTATAGGTTTTCTACTTTTCCTACATTTCCTAATATATCTTTATGTTTGAGGACATATGTTTTTCTATAGAATCTGTGCACTTCCATATGAAAGGGAATGTTTTGACTTTTCCCATGTGTTTGTTGTTCATGGATATTTTTCATTTTTATAAATATTTATAAAATGTATAAAACATTTTTTTCTATACACCTTACCTACAAATATGAGAAATTATATTATTCACAATAATATAATTGAATAATTTTTATATTATATTATTTACAATATTATAATTGTATTTTTATTATATTATTCACGATAATATAATTTAGGGTGACTTTGTAACTGTCCAAGGACTACAGATGAAAAATAGCCTCTTGGCTAACTCTGGCACATTTACAGCAATGTTTATTAATGTGCATTAATGTGCACTGTTAAATAAACTAACAAATAAATAAATTAAATAAACACAGCCTTTGCACAGTCCACCTCTCCTGCAGAGCAACCGTCCCACATTAAACTTCTATAACAACTTCTATGAGTCTCGTTTTACCTGTAGACTCACGTTTGAATGCCTTTGTTCCTCATCAAATGAGATCACCATATTTCAGTCAGAGAAATAAAAAGTCTGCGTCCTGCTCATAGTTCAGTTATAAAATCCTAGCGCACCACGGAGCGTCTCTCCTGCTGCTGACAGGCTGTCACACTGGATGGCAGTAGAGGAAGTCTGGTTCAGACGTAGTTTAGCCGACTTCTCAGCATTCAGCATCAGAGCTGAGAGTGAATGCTTTGTTTCTCTACAGTGGGTTGTCAGTTGATGTTGCCTTGCAATACATTGCTGAAAGACAGTCCCAGGAAGTGTGGTCCCTGCCCACTATACAATGCAAAGCAGACTTACACCCACTACATATGGATGTTAACTTGTAGTTTATTTGAGCACATGTGCTTGGAAATTCCAATACAACTGACAGACATTTCAACAAACATTGTAACTGACCTCCAGTTCCTGTGAATGAAGAAAATAATGAGCTCATGTGAAGATATAGTGAAAGGACCACTGCAGCAGCAAGCTAAATGGGTCTATTACCTTTGTGCTTTCAGTCCAGAGAGACTGAATGAGGAGCTTTTACTCGCCGCTTTCTTTAACACGTGATGGTATAGATGTGTGGTGATTTACTGTGTTGTACACGATCAGCCATAACATTATGACTGATTATAATGGAGGAACATTGATTATCTCGTTACAATACAATATATATATATATATATATATATATATATATATATATATATATATATATATATATATATATACAGTATATATATATACATATACTGTGTTTATATATATATATATATATACCAGTGCCATCTTGCACTGGTGACGTAATTTGGAGCTAGAGTCTGCGCAGTAGTGATGCTCGGTGGAGCTGCGGTATCGAGTTCCCGCCCATACACCCGCCTGAACCAATTGCGATCACACCACAAGTTGTCGATCATGACGTCTCACCCCCTTTTTATAGTATCAAATAACTAATTAAAACCAAACTTATCAGAAAAAAGAAACATCTTTGGGAACATTTTATTTGACGTGTGATTTTTCAGTTTGGCCCATGTGAAAGACAGAAGAAAGAGATTTTTACACTACTTTGGTTATAAAAGCAATTAATATTATACTACTGTGACAAAATGTTGGAACAATTATGAATTGCACCTTCTCTCTCCCCTCAATGTCTGTCCTTCCTCACTGTCCAGTAGTCACCTCATTTCAGTTTTCCCGCCTCTGCCAGTCACCTGACCATTAGCCTCCTTTCTTCACAGCTGTCCTTACTGTAGTCACAAGCTCCCTACAGATGATTGTTCACTATCCTTGTTTGCCAGGACTTGTGGACTTCAAACTAGTGATTTACTAAATCAGGTTACACCATTAAAACTCCTTAGATGTCCTTAGCCAAACACTTACTGTAGTAAACACTTAGAGTATAACTAGACTAAGTTATGAACAGCTGGTAATCGACTCCACATCGCTAATGTAAGATCTTGCCTTTTCTACCTACATCCATCTGACTTGCAATTCCCTTTTTTGCACACATGTACCATTTCATTCAAATCACTTTTGTAGCACAGGAAATGAAAAATATCAGAGAGGTTGAATACTTTGCCATCATCTGCTCCAGTTAAGCGTCCCATGTCTTTCATACAAATGGTTTGCTGCTCTCACAGAAGGCGTCTAACAGCTGAATTACTGCAGCAGGAATCTTGTGGAAAACAACTGTAGCGAAGCACAGAAAAAAATGGATCGCACCAACAAAAAGAAACATCTAATCTTTTAAACGGATTAAACACAGAAAAAACAGTACTCAACATTCTTATTTCCAGATTGGACTGTTTTTTGTTAAAACTTTTTGTTCTGGCAAATGTCTCATATAAAAAAAGGGTTATTTCAAAGAGCAAAAGTGTGCAATTTCTTTACTGTATATGTTATATTTTATACACTCACTAGGTTTGATTCACCTGCTGCTTTGCACAGTTGAGAGCCTGTAGCTTTAACACACACACACACACACACACACACACACACACACACACACACACACATACAGTACAGTATATTCAAACTCACAGACACATACAAAGGTCCCAGTCAAGCATATAGAACTCCTAAGTCATTATGACAAAGCACACTCACACCTGCACAGGTCAGTATCTCATGAACATACTGCAGCAGTGGATTGAACAGGTGATGAAACACACACACATAAATGCACACAGAGAATATAATTCACTCACACACAGAGCCAACTCAGTGCAGTCTGAAGCACTTGAAGATGAAACACACAGGACAGGTTCAATAACTCAAGCGTACTCACTAGAAGATGACAGGTTAGCATGCAAATGTTAATAGTGCCACATTACCCATGATTATAACGCCTGAGTGGTTATATATCAACCTGGAGGCTTCTGCACAGATTCACATAGGCAGTCGCACACACACACGATAGAAAAAACACCGGTAGAAAAAAACTCATGGGAGGTGTTCACGTCATTTTGTGGCAGATGATATACTGTATGCTAATGGTATGAGCTCAGTGTAAGTGGTGATAGTGTGCATGTATGTGTCTGAGAGAGACAAGCTCCTCATGTGAATACAGTTCCAGTTCAATGAAGGACTCATAAAGCACACCCCCCCACACACACATACAGCCGAGCTGTCGTGCTTGTCGTGAGTCCACCAAAGTCAAGTCACAACATTTATTCTCTTCACGGTTAGGCCTCAGTTCTGTTGCAATACAGTGTAACATGCTGAAATCCAGACCTTCAGCTATTGTACTGTAGTCAAGGTAACGTGCTGTAGCGGCAGTATAATGGCTACACAGCAGGGGATTTCAGAGAAGTCACCTGAAGTTTGTTAAGCTTGTTATGAACAAAAATGTGATCTATATTGGTCACTGGTTTTTACTCAATTTTAAAAATACTATCATTGCTTATTAGTCTTTGGGAGTTGTTTGCTGCATTACCTGCTGTATGCTCTCCTGTTGGATCTAAATTACATTCATCTCCTGATACAAGGCAGAGAAAATACAAGCCTGTAGGTGGTAACATTTTTACCAGAGCTGTAGACTTAATAAACAAATATAAGTAATACTTACTTACTAGACTTGTCTTGACTGACTTGAATAGTCATAATAATAATCCTACCATTTCTCATTTACTCTGAGACAATGACAACATAAGCGTTGGATATGGTATATCAAATTTTATCTTTAGAGTTGAAGATGCAACACATTGCATAGAACTACAGTCACTTTACAATTACTGCACAATGTTACCAGCTCTTACAAGGAAGAGTTGTATGGAATATGCAATATGGCTGCTGCAGAAAGTAACCCTGGGCATGCATTTGTCAGGTAAATAGTAAACTAGGCTTAGTTTAATCAGCCTGGCAAATCTTAGAAACCTCAGTCCATTACAAACTTGAATTGAATTTTATGTAAATTTGCTGTTTCTATTACAACCTTTAAATGTGATGTTTCATTTTCATTTATCAGCTTGAAGAAGCCAACACAACCAAGAGAGGTTATGTGAGGATAGAGAAATATTGAAGAGCAACACAGAATAATGGCTACATGGATAGATGGAGAGATACATACTGTACCTACTGTACATACAGTAGCCTATATAAAAGATGTTACCATGGCTGCTGTCTTTGATACATCACTAAATTGTTTCCCTCTTTTCTTTCAGTGCTGAACACCTCAAGAGAGGACATCCAGAGGTATTTCTCATTAAAAATGGCTGAATGGAGGCTATCGATGTTTCACATCTCCCCTGTCAGAAAGCACAGAGGAAAGGGTCATTATCTGACCGGCCTTCTGGATCGCTCTACTTTAAAACATGACAGCTATGGACACCATACGGCAACTCCAAATCGATCCACTGTCGAGCTAAAAGAGGTCCGCCTTCAACTGAAGGAAGGAGCAATTTAAGGAGAGGAAACTCAAATCAAGGACAGGATAGAGACCTACACATGTTTAGATGTTCATAGTCACATGGACGGCAGCAATAGAGAGAGGGGTAGAGTCAAAATTCAAAGTACTATGGAAAGGGATTGATACAGTGCATTGATGGATAGATAGATATTCTACTCCAGGTATATAAGGAATTATATGCATGTGCCGGAAACAGTAGCAATTATCTGCACTAAATGACAAAATGAAGAAATACCTGCGCCATGCTATCCTTTCTCCAGTTTTTACATTAGGAATTATTATAGGTTGCTTTGATTTAGTTCCATTTTGTTTATTTTACTAGCCCAGCCTGAGGTCACAATGTCCCAAAAGTTTTGACACATGCACCCCTTTATGCAATTTAACACGTCAATCTCATGTATGAATAAGCACCCTGGTCACTTTTTGGTAAAAGTAAGAACGGCAGTCTTACTAGGTCAGACCCAGTAACACGGCACAAGTCTGCATTGAATGCTGTCAGATTAACATAAAGGCTGCAGCAGCACAAGTTGAAGAGACTGTCCTCCCCAAAAGAAAACATCCTTGTACAACCAATCTGACCAACAGTCTCGATATTTTTTTAGTGTTCATTCATTCCAACTGCATGAACGACTTGAATAAATGAATATCCAGCACAATGCTTTACGTACAGCAAGAGAGCTAATAGGAATTAAACGAGTCCCAACTTGCACAGCTGGATATCATAAAACAGGCAGCAGAATGTCTGAACATTAATGTAAAAGTCACATGTCTAAAAAAGCCACCACTTTAACAAGTAGATGAAGCCGGCAATGTCACGTATTCCATGTCTGAAAAGGCTTAAGAAATACTTTGAGGGCTGAAATCTTTCCATAGGTGGGGAAAGTATTATCAGTAAAATGTATTTAAAGTATCAAAAGTAAACATACTCATTATGCAGACAGAATAGTCCTTTCACAGTGTTATATTATTGTATTACATAAGTCCATTATTATCTCTGGTGAAACAACTTATTTGCTTCACTTAAAGGTTTTCCCACATATCTATTGGGAGACCAGTCACACTTAAGATTTCCTTGTGGTTTGTAGTGTTCTTACATTGTAAAATACTATGTTTCTTTTTCCTTCTTTTTTGCAGTTCCATGTTTGTGATAAAGCCATAGACATAGAAAATGTAATTTTAATCTCTCGTCCTTTGCTCAATTAAAAAATACAGCTTTAATATAACTTCAGCATTATGTAGGTCCAATTACTGTACCCAAGTATGTAAAACATGCACAGTTAATGAGATTAAAAAAAAGGGATCATCGCATGAAGCCTACTTTTCTCACAAACCAGCCTCTCACCTACAATGTGGTCTAAGAATAATAGCTGTCTAAACAGTCCTACTTATTCCCTTTGAAATGTATCCACTGCATAAAAAAAGGTTCAATTTATTAAACACTTTATATTTTTTCATTGGAGAAAGTCTGTGGCAGACAGGAGAGACATATGGGTGAGGTAAGGTCTGCTCTTCAGTGGTACTTCAAATTAATTAATCAGGCTTCAGGTAATGGAAAATGGAGTCATGAGATTACATCTGCAAATTTTCAACCACCTTCTTAATTATTATGGTGTCATATAAATTAAAAAAAAGGTTGAATTGAATTTGCTGTTGAAATTTTGTAATAAGCTTAAAATCCAATCATAAACCAAAGGTCTCTCTGTGGAAAAGTTTTGTTCTACAATTTCTAACTCAGGGTAGCCCATGAGACCATATCCATAATTTGTGTGAATAAACTTTGAATCTCCTAAAGAATATCAATAAATACACTGTAACTTTCTAAGGTCAATCTGTTGAGTTGTAGCAGGGACCCAGTTTACCCTTGTTGGTATAGTTGTCTTAAGGTGATTTAACTTCCTAGTCACGAGAGCCCCTGTGTACGGGGGCAGTGTAAGTGTCACAGGGCGTTTAAACATGACAATATAGCATGTGACATACCGTTTTCACCAGAAGAAGCTCGATCTGTGTCTCCATTTAGTGGTTGAATCGTGGTATTGACACAGATTTACCCAAACACAGTACTTTCTAGAGGTCCTGGCCTTTCAATTGAGGGGTGACCCGTCCAAATCGACCAACGGGTTCCCGAGATATTGATGTGCGTTCAAGACAGTATTGCTCAGGTTCGCTGAAATCATTACGCAGCAGAGCGCAGAGCACACAGTAGCAACATTATACATTCAAAAACAGTACATTCACGTTCGAAAACATTGTAGGCTACGTTCTTTGACAAAAGTGAAAGTGAAAGTAAATGAGTTTTACCATTTTTATTATATAGACCTTGTAGTTTCAGAGATATACTCTTTTCATTTTGGGCATGTCATTTTCAAGCAGGGGCCTGAGCCAGAGGCCTAGTGATTAAGGGGTTAAAATTAAAGTGGTCACATTTCTATTTAACCTGATGTCATTGGAGCATGTAGTTAGCTAGCTTAACTCTAAACGCTGGTAGCTAAACATGCAGAACACCAGCCCTTTCAGCTATGCCTCTTAGGCTAACAACAACACCAGCCACTGCATGAGGTTTATCATCCATTTACTATACTGCATACAGCTGCAGCATCACTGTATAACGTTTTGTAAAAGTAGCTAAAGCATTTTAGCTGGAAAGCAATCATTAACAAAGTAACCAAAGTAATTGTTCAGCAACTTCCAAATTGTCCAAAAAGTCCAAATTGCTGAGAAACCCTAGATTTAAACCTGTGATGACAACAAGGGATGATGACAAGACTAGGACGCAGATGACAGAAACTGTCTGACTTTGTGAACTTAATGACGGTACTAAGGGTGAACTGTACATTTTCTGCTTCAGAGTTGTAAGTGCAGCTCTGAAATAAAAGTCACTTGGGTGTAAGGGCTGAAGCAAACAATCTGAATCCACAAAGTCATTCTCCCATATGAAGTGAACAGCTCCAGACAGTGTCTCTTGACAAGATTATAACAGTGGAGTACTGGCTCAGTTGTCTCTTGCTTTGGGCGAGATGTGTTCTGTTTCTGAGCTACATAAAATCCACTCTGTCTGTGACACAGCTGCGTGTGTTGTTGTAAGACATGCTGCCCACATAAAACATGCTGCCCACACAGTCTCACATGTATACAGACATACTCAGTCAGTGCTGTAATATAAAAACCTCTCGTGCGATTTTTTTATGCAGAATTTCTGCATTTTTGAATCCCTGTGTGAAGCCAGATATGTTCATAAGGCCATTGTTGGTAAAGCTGCAAATAGTTTAATTTTAATAGCTGAAAATACAGGTGTTTGGCCAAATATGTTGTGTTTTTTAAAACACGTTTTCTCATTTTGTTTTTAAACTGTGCTGTATAATGAGTCATTAACTTTAACAATTAACTACAATACTGTAGGTCTTGTAGGCATTTCTTTTGTATGCTGAGCATAGGTAAAAAAAAGTGTAAGGCATGTAGGACGTTGTTTTTATAATTAAAGTATAATTAAAAATTAAATTAGTTCTTTTCTAAGTGGCTTCAACCAACTCTATTTCCTTGTGCATACAAAACAACAATGCAAAACTGGTTATGGATTATGCCCATTGTAAGATATTTATATGTCATGGAAGCGGTGGGAGATGTGGTTTATGACTGCATGAAAAAAAAGCAGGCTGGAAAACTATATCAACAAGTACTGAATCAGAACAATAAAAATCTGGAGCACTAGTTCACATAGTATCATCTCAAGCCCTGTATAATATACCTGTCAGGACTTTTGTAGTAGAGTTTAGGAAGTTACACTGAGCTTAAAATAATTGACATTCTTGTATGTCATTTCTGTCAACACTTTGATTTATTCCTGCAGGAACTTATAATTCCGTGTTCAGTTTATACCTTGTGACTTACCTTAGTTTCAACTTATCAAACCATATAGTATACATGTAGTTGCTACTTAACAGTGAGTTTTTTCTCATATGGTATCAGTATAATATTATAGGGAGTGTCAGTCTGTGCTTTCTGTCCCTTTCCAGGAAACAGGGAAGGGGTTGTTGCTTGTCACAGGTGCTTCTGTGGCGTTATTGGCCATTACTACCAGTTTACCACCGTGAAAAACTAGAGGCCAAGGCACTCAGTACTCTGCCAAACGGCAACAACATCACTTCAGAAACAAGAAGAGCACACAACGGTTCCCAACTGATTAAACCGATTAACTCTATAACCAACAACTGAAAATATCATCCTCACTGCAGCCTCGCAGCTTGTGAACAGACAAGGCAGGCAACTGCTTGGGGCCCCAGGCCCCTGAGTGTTGCATCTATATAGTTATGGATCACACGCTAGACTTGCAGAACAAAAGCAATGATTTTTTTGTTGTTGTTGTTCCCTCCCACCAGATTTGAGCTGCAGTGGCTTAATTTTCTGACAGTGAACCCTCATCAGGCAATCACAAGGATTTCCCAGAATGCCACCACAGCTTAAATGAGTGAATGCAAAACACACCAGACATTGATTCCTTCATCAAAGAAGAGGAAGCCCCAATACCCTGTTTAGGCATTAAACAAAACAATTTAAAGACTTTTTGATCCAATTTGACATCACAGTCTCGTACTTTTCTATCAAATACAAACCTGTACATCATGTGAGAAAACTATAGAAAGATCAGTGTAAACGTTTTGTTTCTTTTTTTTAAATTTAATCTAATCTACAAGTTGAATGACGGATAAGCACTTGAAGAATAAAAGTCTTCAAATCAAGTCACTCTGTGCCTTACACACACAAACACACACACAAACACACTGCCCCCGCATGTACTTTTCAAGCTGTTTAACTAATGAGGTAAATCTCACCCCTGCTTTGAGAGATGCGTGGGCTTGACACACTTTCAGAAACTCATCAATGAACAAACACACACAATAAAAGTCCCACAAACAGGAGAGTGAGGGAAAACAGCTTGCACAAAATGGAGAGTGAATTGATCAAAGTGGAAAACCACTAATTAAATCAAAACACGGCTGATCGGTGGTCATGTTGATGTGGAAAATGAGCATTGGTAGCATCCGGACAGAACCAAAGCCATTGTGATAACCTTGTGGCCTGTCTGCAGCCTGATGAACCGCAGTTTGTCTAGTCGTCCACGACCAGCCCACAGGGAGAGGTAAAAGGTTTCTGTCCAGATGAGAAATGAATTGTTGATGCTCTTGTAGTGAATGGAGTGGAAAGCAAACCCACCTATGGGTTGGTTTTAACCAACCTAAATCTGAACTCTGAGTTTTTGCTTCTAGCTGATAACCCTGAGCTTGATGTGTGATGAATATTTTAAAAAACCCCATCATAAATAACACTCCAGGAATAGGATTCACCATGGCAACGGGTAAATTAAAAAGTAGATTGTCCAGTTCACTCCAGTGTAGCGTGAAATGCGGATGTGTGTGTGTGTATGTATGTATGGTAAATATATTTTAGAAATAAAGAGAGAAGAAAGTAACACAGCAAAGACAGAAGGTGTTGAAGTGGCAAAGCAGTCTGTGTGTATGTTTTCACCTTTAAATGGTGGGATGTTACTGTATTCATATTTTTTATATTTTTGGTGCAATCTGACAATCAAAGAAACTGTCATTTAGATGAAATAGTAAAATGTGATTCAAACAGGCCTTTGATTGTAGCCTCATGAGCCAACCCAGAAAACACAATTCAGATGATTTGCATTTGAAAAGACTTCAAGGTCAAAAACAAGGATAAACTGTTTAAAAGCTAAGGGAGGTTTGAGATGTCTATTTTACATGTAAAACTTGTTTCAACAGCATTTATTTAGCTTTATTTCAGTGCTTGTTTATAGACTAAATATAAACCAAGGAACCACAGAAACTAACCTCGGGAGTTAACTGGGAACTAAAACTCCCTTTTGCGCCTTCCTGTTTGCATCTGAAGAACCAGGAAGATTAGGCAAATTAGACTGATGATGATCATGCTTTAGAACGTAACAACCATGAAACTCAGCAAATTAAGTTTTATTTCTCACTGCTCCTTGTTGGGAAGCTGACAACATAACTTTGGTTTTAATGTTAGTCAACAACAAGAAATGTTCACCCCTTATCTTTATAGTACCTCCTTATTTTGTGAATGAAGCTGTACAAAAGTTGAAGCAGCCACTGTGATTGACCAATGACCAAAGGACAGCACCACAAACCACACCCCTGTAGTTCCTTAACCATCAGAGTTCTACCACCACTCCTTCAAATCATCAAATTGGCGCAATGTGTAACCTGTGCACTGTGCACTCTGCACAGAGTGCCAAAAGACCACACAGACGGGCAAAGGGAATTTCAAGGTTAGGAAAATACCGAACTAGAGCACTGCTTGCACTGAAAATAGGACTGGTTCCTCCAGTCAAAACGCATATAAGGGCTTGAGTTTCTCAAAGGGTTCTTGGTCCCCTGGGAAGGTTCCTGCGATGAAACACCCTAATATAAATCTGTATGTAATCTACAAGTTCCTCTGTACCAGATAACCTGTAGGTTTCCACGTTTCTGTCAAACCTGGGTTAACAAAACCTAAGAGTTTTCTCTAAATGTGCTTTCTCAAATACGCCCCTGAACTCAGATTACCCTCCTTTCTATTTGTAAAACACCATGTTTTAAGGCTTTGCCATAATAACAAAATGTCTGGCATATATGATTATTTGTATTGATTGCGGTGTGTTTCTAAATGCTATGCTCAAGTCAAGCAGGAGCCCCTAACGTTTCCAAAAAGTCTATGAGCGCCAGACTATTTGACACTATTTGATTGGATTTATGACTAAGATAACAGATAAGAGTAAAGCAACACCACAACATAATGGGTTGAAATGTATGAGTAGAAAAATAAACAAGTGAAACAGCAGCATACTGTGATGGAGACAATAATAACTGAGGCAGAGAGGGGGAGAGAAGAGAGAGCACAGGAACAGTTAAACTGAGGAGACGCAAGAGTAGAGGGAGACCTTCACTCCAGAAAAGGTGCTTTGCTCTAATGTTAATCAAGGCTCAGGTCTGAGGTCAGAACCCAGTAATCATCTGGAATCACCTGACTGAGCTCTTTCACAAACACAACTCGCCTCCAGAATCACAGTGAATGAGACCGAGAAAGGCTGAGAAGGAGAAGTTATAGAGTGATTCAGGAAGCAACTTGATTGACTCTCTTTCTGATCTCAGGTTTTCAAGAAAAGGATGGATCAGCATTGTTTTTGTGCCTCCACGAACAGGAATCCCTTTTATTTAACCAGTAAAATATACGCTGAGCAAATGTCAATGTCACAAACTATAACAGGACAGGGTGGTGTTGGTTTTGGATTTTTGGAAGACTTCAGTAATAAAGACCTGTTAGATCATTGGCTCCATTGGTCCATGCTAACACTTCAACAGAGCTGTCCTGAATGGCAGTAAGCTTTATTGTGTGTGTGTGTGTGTGTGTGTGTGTGCGCGCGCGTGTGTGTGCGCACAGTGAGCCTGGTTTGTAATTTCACACAGTGCCACAGTGCGGAGTGTCACACTACTGATCAGCCACAGAGGTCAGGTCAAAGGTCAGATTAAGTATCGGATGGACCACATGACTAGAGATTACCATGAGGATTTTTATAGGACTGCTGGTTCAAGTTCAAGATTCTATTCTGTACGGACACACAGTGTGTGTGTGTGTGTGTGTGTGTGTGTGTGTGTGTGTGTGTGATAGAGTGAGGATACATGAGGTTAATTCCGTGCAGCTGGATTGTAAGGTTACTGGGGTTAAAAAATAAATTAACTCTATTAACTTTAATTAACTTAAGGCCTCTCTTACTCTCTCTCTCTCTTTCTCTCTCCCTCCCTCTCTCTTTCGTTCAGACTGCAGTTTTACCACAAAGAACATTTATATGTGGAGTAATGGCATTTTATTATATATTATACTATGTATTAATAGCAGAGGTTTTCAGACCGTGAGTTTGAGAATCGAAGGGGGATAGATACTGTGTGAGGTGAAAAGGACAGGTGCTTGCCGGTGTTCTGAAA
Organism: Macquaria australasica; assembly: GCA_005408345.1. Classification (NCBI taxonomy): domain Eukaryota; kingdom Metazoa; phylum Chordata; class Actinopteri; order Centrarchiformes; family Percichthyidae; genus Macquaria; species Macquaria australasica. The sequence goes on along the minus strand of SEMN01000042.1, from coordinate 783,734 downwards.
ACAACTGCTGATTTGGCCCACTCAGCAACAAGGTCAGCAGTAGCAGTTCAAACTGTGGCTGTGACACACAGTTTATGGAGGCAGTTAAGGTACTTTAAAACCTTTAACGCCCAATTTGCGTCAAAAATCATACTCCTTCTCGCCATTACTCTGTCAAATCTGAACACACTGACGCGATACACATATATTTAGATGCAGTGTGACTTACACTTCCCGAGGATATCTTTATCTCTAATGTCTGTCGCGAATAAACGTCCACATATCTGCTCAGAAATCACAGAAAAAAGACATTCCTTGTAACTCCAGAATTTGCCTGAGAGTCATCAAGTTTTCTCCAGTATCAAAGTAATCCAGTGATATTTGTCTGTACATCCATGGTTACATTGCAAACAGGAACTGCTAATTGCCAATTCGGCATACTTTTAATGCTGCCAGTTTGAAAACAAAATGAAAACAAATATAGGATAACGGCTAACCTGGGCTCAAGTTGTAGCCCACAGCTAACTCATTGACTCCATGCCAACATTAAACTTCCTCTTTACATCCCCCAAAGCCCCCAATTATGGGAAGTGTAGTTCCAAAACATGCAAGTTCAAGGTCTGCACAGTTGTGCATCACTTGTATATAGTATGTTATAATATATTTGAAGTACCAATATCATTTTGAAAATGTAAAACAGTGGCTTCTATATAAAATGCATTAAAAACAAATGAAACAAATAGCAGTTTTGATCATGCATTAGCTAACACAACACAGATATAATGTCTATGATAGACTGACCAGTAATATAACAGTACACACACACACACACACACACACACACACACACACACACACACACAGGCGTCAGCTGGGCAGAACCTGTTGTTATTTAGCCTTGACCTGTAAGCTTGAATCAAACTAAGTTTTGTCCTGGAGGAATTAACAGCATTAACAGCCATAATGAGAACACATGGTGCCTCGTGTCTGGCAACTGTCATTGTGTTTGCGTGTGTGTGTGTGTGTGTACGTGTGTCTGGTCCTTTCATTCTACAGCTCCTTTAAAGGTCAACTCTGTCTAAACCGCCCTGTCTCAGGATTTTAAGACTCTCCACCGTGTGTGTGTGTTTGTGTGTGTTGGAGGATGAACTTGGTAGTCTCCCAGCAGGCGCAGGGCGGTGAGGTTACACTGACTGTTCTCAGGTTGAGTGGCGTTTCGAAGCAGTAAACAACTCCGTAAGCTGATGTGGGAGCAAACTGTAGCACCCATGGGTGAAAATAAAGTCAGCATTGGCAGTACACGCAAAACTACTACCATTTACTGCACAGAAAAACCACAAATGTACAGTCCTCACACTGAAAAACAGGGTCCGGATTCTGCACTGTTTCATATGGATTAGTTCTACTAGGAAAGGCCCCTCCATAAATACATAATAACATTTGGACGTCCAGAGGTACATTCATACAGGATGTTGACATTGGTCTGAACCTCTAGAAAACAACTGTAGTTAGGTTGGAGGAGATACACAGTACAGGTTGGGTTGGGGAATCAGGTCTGCCAGAAGACCCAGGTCATACAGGATGAATGTCAATAAAAAATGTAATGACTGGCCAGTCACACACGCATTGTTTTGACTCGCACACATTTTACAAATGTTGCCATACATGACTATGACTAGCTATGAAGTTTCCATTGCAAATTAGACTTTTTTATTTTACTTCTTAATGTGATGGAGCTATTTGCCTCCTGGCTATTTTCTGAAACATGCATGTGTTGCTTTTTGTACTCCCTTAAATTCAGATTATACTTACAGCATTCCGCATAGCTGCAAGGATCCACGAGAGAACATGTGACATACATTCCATCATCTACCCATGTCTGTGAGTCCGTGCAGGTGTCTTTGTTGATATCAATTTGCAACCCAAAATGTATCACTGCACCCATTAGTGCGGACTAAATACTAATTTTAAGCAGGTTATGTAGTGTACTCAAACTGAAAAATCAAGAAAAAAAACCTGTCAGTATGCAGACTAAAAAACTGTTGATTTTTGAGTGTAATGTTGCTTGGTCACTATTCTCCCACAATGCATTGCACAAAGGAAATGGAGGAGCCGCTGACAGCTGGGAAAAATTCATCATGAATGATCGTGAAATAGCTCCTGGAACACCTGAAAAAAGTACACTATAAAGATTAGTATATACCAGAGGTGTAGACTCGAGTCACATGACTTTGAATCTGATGACTTTAGACTCAACTTAACAAAATCAAAGAAGACTTGCAACTTGACTTGGACTTTGACACCAATGACTCGTGACTTCACTTGGACTTGAAAATACTTGATACCTTCCCCCGAGCCCAAAGATGAAAAAGAATATCATTTAAATACAACAAGACAGGACAGAAACATACAAAGTTCATTCTGTTGTGGTACTGGTTAATAGTGCTATGAAAGTGCAATGTGAGCACTACTTTTTATGATTAAGTTCAGTCACACTTGTTTTAACAAATAAATACACATTTTTAAAAAGCATTCATGATTTGTGTAAATGTAGTATATTATTACTCTGTTGTTAAAATGGCATTACATTTGGTGAAGCGCACATTATGACTTGTTTAGGACTCAAAACTCAAAGTTTAGGACTTGGGACTTGTCAGTCTTGACTTGTGACTTAAGTGCAAAGACTTGAGACTTACTTGTGACTTACAAAACAATGACTTGTTCCCACCTCTGGTATATACTGTATGCAATTTGTAGTATAAAACTGGGACACAGCTAAGGTCTCAAAAATAAAAAAAGAACAAATACTGATTGTTGACGTTTTACCTCAGCAACATTTGTTAGCTATAGAGCTACAATACAGTACGTCAGACCAGTGGTGGAAAGTAACTAAGTACATTTACTCAAGTACTTGAGCGTTTCCACTTAATATTACTTCATACTTCTACTCCACTACATTTCAGAAGGAAATATTGTACTTTTTACTCTACTACATTTATCTGACAGCTGGAGTTACTTGCTACTTTTCAGATTAACCAATTTATATAACATGATAGTTATAGATTCAACTATCCGACAGTACGTAAAGTAGATCAAATGAACTCCACCTCCACCAGCTGTAACATTACAATGCTGCTTGTGTGTTAATGCTTCAGAAATAATATTCAAATAAAATATTATTTTTGATATTATAACACTTTGAAAGGGACCATTTTACCCGAGTGCTTTTACTTTTGACACTTTCAGTACATTTTACTGATAATTCTTTTGTACTTTTACTTAACTCAAATCTTGAATGTAAACTTTTAGTTGTAACAGAGTATTTTTTCATAGTGGTATTGCTACTTTTACTTAAGTAAAATGATTTCCATCACTGTCACAGACTCCACTCTGTTGTTAATTCACTTAAAATTTGGCCCCCAAACTTTTTTTTTAAATGTTCTATTATGTTGGTGATGTTCATTTCCCTCCCAGTAAAAACTATTAACAGCATTTAGTCTATTTTGGGACATTCAACATTACCTTTCAGGTCAATATACTGTATAGTACGGTATGTTCAACAGCTGCTCAGTACTGTCACACTCTTCTACTGCCATTCACTGCATTCATCTTGGTTTCCCTCTCAATTGGCTTTCTATAGTTCCATCACATCCTCAGTATTTCATCCAGTTGTTCTGTTTATGTCCTTCATTTCTTTGTGAAGGAAACAAATACTCTGGTCGAATCCCAGACTATACTAGTCCTGTCTGTCTTTTCTTTTCTAGCTCCTAGAGAGGCTTGTTCTCGTTCATGAATCTAGTCAAAACTTTGGGAAGTGTCCAACTGTCACAGAAGTAAAGTAATCCCTTAAAATCATCCTGGGTCCTGTCACAGGGTCCACAAAGCCAGTCTCCATTCACTGTCAACTGCTCTCTATCAGTGACACTATGGGGGGCTAAGCCGGCACACACACAAACACACACACACCCACCCACACACACACATCCTCTTTGTTCAGAGCTATCTGTTATGCTTGTTAGCCAGACGACATGCGAAGCTGATGTCTGCCCACTTATCCACTGCCTGTCTGTGTGTGTGTGTGTGTGTGTGTGTGTGTGGCCTCCGGAAGCAGAGGGAAGGCGGCTCCAAAAGTGATAGATCAGATTCCTCTTTGCTAGACTTAAAGAGAGGCCTGTGGTAGCTAGTGTTAAGCTGATATGAGATCAGCCAGCAACACCGCCACAGTAGAATCACATTCATTGATAAAGTGATGTAGAGCCACTTTGAACGAATGCCTGCAGTTACAAGCATCCCACGACGGTTAGATTCCCTGTGAGGATACTTCCTCATCACGATGGGTCCAAAGACATCCCATGTGGCTTTAAGTTGTCTGGAAGCAGGTTCATTTTTTTACTACTCTCTGGTCTCTGTCCAGGGAGGAGCAGGGAATGCGAACCTGCATGACATTTACCTCCAAAGTCCCCTTACCTCAACCTCACTGAACATTTTGGAACATTTGAAATGGAAAACAAACAAAGGTGAGATATAATATAGCGTCTTCGCAGAATCCCTGGAGACAGAGTGGATAAAGAAACATTGAGAAAGTTTAACTTTCAGCAAATAGTAACTTGACTTATGGCAAAATGTCTAATATTGCTTGAGAAATATCAAACATTTTGAATACATGTTGCAGACAGAAAGACAGGGTGCGCTCTCTTTCTCGCTCGCTTTCAATTCAATTCAATATGATTTATTGGCATGAATGTAACAAAGAAAATATTGCCAAAGCATCAGTTAATGATGAGATTAAAAAATAAAAATAAAAAGGTACAATTCATAAAATCAAGAAAATAGCAGAAAACATATATACACATGAGTATATATGAAATATAATATATATATGAAATGAAATAGATAAATGAAATAAATTATATATATAAATATACAGTATACATATATACATTCATACATACATACATATGTATATGTATGTATGTATGTATCTATGTGTATATATGTACACAAAAACACATACATATATACATATACACATAAGTAATAATACAAGACAACCATTAGTCTATAACAACATAAAAACAAAAACAAACAAAAAGGAGATGGTGGCAGTAAGTAGACTATAAGTACAAGTGTATTTATAAATGTCTATCTGTCTATATGTGTCCTACTGGTTGTCTCTTTGTTGTGGCAGGAAGTGACATATTTACACTGTTTCTAACTCTCTCTCTCTTTCTCTCTCTTTCACACACACACACACACACACACACACACACACACACACACATCCTATGAAACAAAAAGGCTAAGTAATTGTAGCAGGCAGGACAGGAATCTACAGGGGCTGAAGAATAAATGTGAGCACTGCCTTCTCTCAGAGGATCACACACACTCACATTCACAGAGGACACACACACACACACACACATACACCACCTTCCATGGCTCATCAGTTTACAGAATGCTGAGTGCTGCACTCTGCACAGTAATAAAGGATCATTTACAATAATTTATTATCTCTGTCTCTCTCTCTCTCTGTGGACCAACATGTCTGTCTATTCATCTTTCTGCCTCCCTCGCCGTTTCTCTCCTTTCCTGTCTGTTGTTCATCCTCTCCATTGACCATTTCCATCTATTTCTAACTCTCCTCCATTGCTTTCTTTTTTTTTTTTCTGGTGACCTCTTCCCCACTGTTCTCTGTTCTCCATTTCCCCTCCTTTCTCACACGTTCTGTCTCTTTTTAGGCATAAATTGAGTTATCTTAATGGAAACATGTACAGGACATTTGTTGAGCGGTAGCCTGCAGCCATGGGCTCACTGGAACGATGCTTCAGCAAGGACAAAAAACTTTCAGTGCCTGTAAAATAATTTACACAGATATTAGGATCTTAACCTAATCAAGGCAACAATTTACAGTAACGTCAATGGAAACAAAAACCAAAGAGAAAAGACATTGTACATTGTTTCCAGCTATTCACACACATTTATAAAATCCTTATCTTAATGTCATTACTCACTGTGTCCAAACATATGTGCATACCAGGGTTGAATCTCATTTCGTGACTTTAAAATTCCATGGAATATATCACTCTTTTACCTGGAAAACTTTCACATCTGATTCTAAACAGAGACCTGCAGATAATTATTATAAAAATGTAAATGGTATATTTATAATAACACTTTTCAGCTGATTAGGAAAGATTGTGATTAAGATTGTGCATGCCTCTGAAGCCTGGGGTGCTCTGCTCTGTGGTCGTGAAGCGCTGGAGGGGCGTCTTTGAGAACACAAGTCGCGGCGGGAGGGACCGGGGTCTCGGTGAGGCTCACGCCATGGAGAGCGAGCCCTACGAGGCATGAGGTTTTGCAGGGGAACCGACTCCCTTTGGTGGGAGGGGCTTAGCGGAGTGATACGAGGCAGCAGAGAGAGAGGTGGAAGGTTTTGCACAGGTTGCACAGGTTTTGCCTACCCAAGCTGTAAGTGTTTAGTTACAAAAGTTGCAAGATAACATTAATAAAGTTTGGAGAAGACACCCACACGTGCTACAAATCGCAGGTAGTTTTATAGGAAAAAGGGAGTTGTTTTGGGCAAGAATTCCCAGTAAATATCGGGATCTCAATTTCTAGTATTCAGTGCTAGTGCATAATGTAGATGGGTATTATAATTTGCCAGAAATCTTTTTGGAAGCTATATTTAGTAGAAAAAACAATCACACAGTGGGTTTTAAGAGCAGTATTATCTATAATAAGGAATTCAATTGATAGTTCCATACAGAGAGTTAAACAGAGGTTACCCAATCTCTGTTTGTTACTGGACTATTTAACTTGGAAAGAAATTTAGGTAATTATAATTTACTCTCATACAGAGTAAATACTCTCATTAAATGGGGCCCCATACACAGTTATTATCATGCTGAATAACACAATATATGTTGGAAATTACACACCTCTATAAATTAATTCATTACAAAATATTAATTTCATTATGCTGGTGTCATGTTAATTTATTTTACTGCCCGTATCTATTTTATTTCATTTCTACTCTCTGTCTACCACATGATGTACTGTACTTTTTTTCTTTTTTGTTCTTTTAAATTATTGGATAATATGAAATGTGTCCACTGTTACGCATTAATTTGAATTATCCTAAACCATGTCACCATATCAGAATAATACCACTCTATTTAAATTTAAAGCCCAATGTTTTACTCTCAACCTTATCTACACCACTTTATACATAAGATTTTACTTCCTTTACATTACCAGATAAAGTGAATTTTTGCCCCCTCTCCCAAAGCTAGGCTTTGATTTAAATTATTCCTCATTGTGTAGGTGTAATGGGCAGAGAGATGGATTGAGGTACACCGGAGTACAGTGCTCCATTCACCTTAATGGTTAGAGCTATGCATATTAAATACAGAGACGGGGAGGGGAAGAATTGGGGGAAGAGAGATGGTTGAGCACTCGCTCCATTTCACTTTAATCGCCCTTATGGATAGAGAAGGTTTTTAAATACAGAAATGGTGGGAGGGTGCGAGACAGGATTAGAATATGAGATGGAAAGATGCAAACAATTAGGCCAGAGAGGGACAGAGAGGGGGGGAGTGTCATCTTCTGCAGTGACCTCCGATGGCGTATTGCTGATGACAAACTCAATGGAGCCTCGTTTCCCCTGCTCTGTTCACCTCACTGCACCTGTCTGGACCTTTCTCCCTCTCAGTCGATGCTCTTTATATCCCTCTTTCTCTGGGTACTATAGTAATTATGTATGCTTGAAGGAGACTGATCATTCTGCCCAGTCACCGTGTTAAAATTAATAAAACAGGGCTCTTTGGAAACTATCTTCTCCCCTCTCTTCTTCTATTCTGCCAGAGCATCTGTTAATACACTGTCATTATGACTAAACAATCCAAATGGACAGGGGGAATCCACTGCACTTAATTTAGCTTGTGATGAATGTGGATTTAAAGCAATGAGGGAGAGAGCTCAGCCAGTGGTGAAGATTTCAAAATCCATCTCAAAGCATGCAAATGAATACAATGAGAGGAAGTGCAGACATGAGTTCTAGGTGATACCTGACATGAACTTAAGAGCAGGGTTCAACTGATGAGAGTTTTTGGAGAATATTCATGGGCATGAAACTACTACTACTAGCTTAAATATTTTGAGCTAATGTTTGCATACCTTAAAACAATCACAAAAATTCAAGACTTTTACACTAGATCATTTTTTCCACAGTGGGAATTCCTCTAAAACGGCATTTAGATCTTTGTGGGAGTCTTCAGTGAAAGACCGATGATTTTCTCTTAAAAAATAGTTTCAGGAAATACCCTCATTTACTTTCTTGCCAAGAGTTAGATAAGAAGATCAATACGGCTCTCATATCTTTACAGTAAATATGTAGCTGCACCCAGCAGCCGGTTTTGTTAGCTTAGCTTAAAGAAACAGGGGAAATAGCTATCCTGGCTCTGTCCAAAGGTAAAGAAATACGCCAACCATCACCTACAAAGCTCACTAGATTAACACATTATATCTTATTTGTTTAATCTGTTCTAAAAGTGAACAATTTTCTTTTCTATGGATTAACTAGCTGTTTCCCCCTGCTTCCAGTCTTTATGCTAAGCTAAGCTAATCGGCTGCTAATGCCAGCTCTACATATTTACCACACAAATATGAGAGCGGCGTTGAGCTTCTCATCTAACTCTCGGCAAGAAAGTGAATATGCGTATTTTCCAAAATGTCGAACTATCCCTTTAAGTTGTGTAGCAGCGTCTTGAAGCTTAATGAAGCACAGGTTCCTGAGCATATGCATGCATAACAGCTGGTGGCTAAGTGTACTGTTGTTTTCACACCTGTAGTTCAGTTTACTTGGCCTGGATAAAAGAAAATTAAGACATTGTTACCTTTTAGTTATGGTCCTTTTTTTGTTCACACTAACTAATTACAAACAAACTAAGAGCTGTAAATATGAGGTCATATGGGCCGACAGGTAGCTCATCCATTGTACAGTTTCAATGACTACAGGGACTCATAGGGGAACAACAAAGTTTATTCCAGGGACTGACAGCAAGTCATGTTGCAGTTTCCTGCACCTGATGTGTTTATTTATCCCCTCTGGTGGTCAAAAAGAGCTCACGAAAACTTGTATAATTCCTTTACAGTTCCCATGATCAGCAGATGGATTTCAGAAATTTAACTGTAGCTTTTGAAATCATACCAATATCACATATCTATTACCACATAATCTTATGGTTGGTCCGCTTTGCATTCGCACCACAAGCAAACTGCACCAGAGTTCCCTTGTAGGCAGACCGAGAACTGATGCTGTTCAAACCAGCCTAAAAAAAAACCCAACCAAACTGGCCAACTCAGAGTTTGTTTGAACCACATCAAACAGATTAGATGTACAATCACCATAAAGGTAGGTCACACTTGCACCAATTACTGTAAATATTTGCTTTGCATCTTAATTACTGCTACTGGAAACCATGCATTTCCAGTGATGACTCACCAGAAGCTCCTGTAAAGGTCAGAGCTCGTGTTTGTTGAACTCAGATGTGACCTTCTGCCTGTACAAACAGTGCTTTTGTCAGTGTCTCACATTCTGTGATGCTGGCATTGTCCCTCTGTGTTTTGCTTGATAGCCTGCTGTGCTAGAAGATCAGAAAACACAGCATAACAAACTGAGTCACACTCAGCTGTTAGACAGGAACAGACAACGACAAATGTTTTTATCTGGTTTATTCCACATGCTAATCATGTTTAGCTCATAGCATCCTAGGAGCTTATCTGCTACTGCTCGGCAGCTACAGGCGTCAAAAATGATACATCACCACCTGTTTCTGCAAAGTGTGACTACATTTGAATGGACTAAATTTAAATGTGACCATACTTTAATATAAAAACAGGCCATCAGGGCAGCTATGTGGGATGAATACTGCTTATACCCTTGCATCAGCTCACAAGCTGTTCATGTGACACAGCCCTACTGACAACCAATATGTTTTAACTCAGTGCCATGCTGTTGAGTAGTAAAATCATTACACCATCTCATCAGGCCAGTGTGGGTGAATTGACCACACTGTTTGTGATTTACTGTGGCTCACATTCTGTGATGCTGGCAGTCACCCTGCATATAGTTTTTAACCCATTCATGTGATCATAGCTGGAATGAATTACATTTTTCCTTTTTGGATCTGTGCAGCATTTACGCCTGTTCACTTACTCAGTGTGCATTGAAATCTACGTAGGCTGTGTTCATCTTTGCATAATCCTTCAAGTATGTCATGTGAAATCCACACATAGCAAAATACAGTACATTGCCGACAAGTTGAAATATAAAACAAATGTATACTTCATCAAATCCTCACATTTTTAGAAGCAGGAAACAATAGATGTTTAGCACTTGTGCTTGCGAAACGATGTTCATGAGTAACTGATTGACAAAATTGTTGACAATGACTTTTCTGTCAATTCACTAATCAACAAATTTACTAATCATGTGTGAAAAAAAGCCACATTTGATGGATCTATTTTACATGGTAAATAATTATTGTTGAAATAGTAATGGGGCTGAAACAATGATTAATCATTAATCAGTCGATCAACATGAAAATTAATGTCCAACTACTTGATAACCAATTAAATGTGAGATTTTCTGCTCATTTCTTATATCACTGTAAACTGAAGACCTTTTGTTTTTTGACTGTTGGTCCAACTACATTGGGCTTTGGGAAATTATTAACAATAATAACTAATTGTTGGTTGCAGCCCTAAAATATACATTTAGTTTATATAGAGTGCTGCAGGAATAAGTCCTTAAACCCGGAAATTAATTAGCATTTTTGCATTTCCAGTTCACTCATCTCGAAGTCAGTGGGTTTCTGAATGGGTTTTTGGTTTGATGCCTGAAATAAGGTCTGTGGTTAACACAAGCTTAAGAGATTTTCACGTTTTGTTCTACAACATAAAATACGTCAGTGAATTTTGAAGCTTTTACGTGTCTTTAAAAAGGTGGTTGCTAATAAGTGGCTAAATGAGACTACAGAGGTTGTCGGGGACATTAAACATCATCACGCCGAACACAGAAACTCATCTTCTCACTCGTCCGCTTTTACAGCCTCGTTGTGTTTATATTCGTGTTTTTGCAAACTATTCTAACTCAAACTTTCCAAAAGGCTTTTGTAGAAGAGGTAAGCATGCAAAACCAAATTACAAGTTGGAAGCTTAGTGGTGGTGACGTTGAAGTCATGCGAGTCATAGCTCGTCTTTTGTTTCCCACAGAGATTATTTTCTACAATAACCCAAAATCCAATGGAAAAATCCCATTGGCTTTTTGTCGAGGGAACCAGGGCGATGCTAACTTCCAGGTTGGCATACAAAAATACGTCATCCCTGCAGCACTCTATTCAGAAACTCCCTGGTACAAAATGTAGGCGCTTGCTGCAGGCTCAACAGTCAATTCTGGACTTCCCAAACCTGTAGGGAATGTAGCTCAGAGGAAGCCTATTACAGTCAGCCAACTTACATCACTAGCATAATGAATGTTGGCATGTAGCATCCACAGAGAGTGCGGTGGCCCCCAGCAATACAGCTCCAGGATGTCTAAGGAAGGCTCTTTAACCTCTCAGCAGGACCAAGCGTTCCAATCAAAAAGCCATCAGTCTGCTGAGGAGCAGCAGTTTGTACACCCTGGGACCCAAATGTCAACAATTACACCAAAGCATATTGGTGAAGCTTCTGAAAAGGTCAAACCGACAACATTACAATTCACAAGAGGGCCTTTCTCACTTCAGGGATGTCGACACTGCTGTCACTGTTGCCTTTTACCTGCCCTCTGCTAGGTCACATCTACAGGTCAGAGGAAAGGCCGAGGCAGCAAGAACCCTGAGAGACAGCGGTGACTGTGATGATGAAGAGGAAATGGACACAGTGACACTTAAAATAGGGTTCCACCAGAGTAGCACCATATTCCTTATCAACAGATCCTGGCTTTTTAAAAGCCACATACTGGAAGCACTCCATCCCCAAACATTGGATCTAACATTTTTCTCAGCTACCACTGTAATTGCGGATCATAGTGTGCCCAGGAAAATATATAACAAGATACTAGTGTTTATTGCTGGTGGGTCACACACATTGCATGGAGAGCTGACTGTTTGGTTCAGCCAGCCTCTGTCTTTTCTTCCAATTGATTTTGGGGAGGTGAAACACAGAGCAGGATGACAATTTTGATAAGCGCTTCAAATAAATTTGTTGTAGTTACACAGCTAGGATCACTTTCATCCGACCGTGGGCACATCTACTTTACCAGTCTGGCATCAACATTTCCCGCTCCCTGCAGCAAAAGGTTTCCTCCTCGGTCGGCTGTGGAGAGCGCTGAGCTCAGGAACACCACCAGTTTCCTGAAGTACGTTGTCTTTTGCGACAGTCATGTTTCCTTCCTGCCTCTGCCTCCATGTTCTTCATGTCTCCTCTTCCATCTGATTTAGCTCCTTGTCTGTGTACTCCAGTTCGAATAGATTTGGTCGACCATCATAGTGAAATGACTCACGATCGTCCTCATAACAATCCTTGTTTCCCTGAATCTCTACAATGGAGGTGGCGAGTGCAAAGTTAGCACGAACCACAGAGCCACAATAACCACTTACTGTATATGGGAAATACACCAGGTTGAATAAACAGGAGTTATCCTTTAAGGTCTCACTGCTGGATACTCAAACCTTCTACAACCCTGGTGCTCAGATTTCGGACCCTCTGGACATCTACCACTGTATCATATCTTATTCTGACATTGTTTGACAAAAGTCAAAGAATTCAGCTCTCTATAAAAATCTGAAAACTCACTGTCTCACTATGCACTGGATCATTTTTTGGTCCTTTGCTTTCCCACTGTCACTATACTGAGACATAACATTCAGCAGAATCTGTCTGTTTCACTTCTGGTTGAAACACTGCTGCTGCTTATTGGGTCTGCCTTTTGTGGACAACGTGTGACATTTCTAAAACCATCCAGACCTCTTTGTCAAAGATGTACTTCCCAAACAGGCCTGGGTCCAGACTACTTTCTTTTTAAATGCACTTTACTGCCTTATCCATTGAGACAGTTTTCAAGTGGTGGTTGGTGAGTCAGCTCCACTCCAATGACTGTTTCCCCACTTACTGAGCTGTGAATGCCATTCATACTGAACATTGTACTGTTCACCCAACAGAATTACAGATCAGGCAGTATTACAGTTCAGAATCTCACACTTATATCATAGCTAAGCAGTTCTAGTGATCTTTCAATAAGACAGAATTGGGCAGATCAATTTTCTAGCCTCAATAGGTAATAGTAGATAAATGACTTGCTAAGATAGGCATTTGCAGTTCCGGGTCATGAAAGGCACATAAAAGACCCTGTAAACCTTAATATCAGTGCAATGGCTTCTGAGTGTTTTCCTTAATAACAAAGATAGCTGACCTGGTTTGTACACTGTGACCTTACCTGCAGCCTTTAATTTACAAGAAGAGGAGGAAAGATTATGAGAAGGGATAAATGTCAGAGAAAATCAAACAGTGAACAAAACAGAGAGAAGCCATGGGAACATAACTGAAGAGAAGGAAAGACGGCTGAGACAAAGAAGACGACAGACTTGTGTGAAACCAGACCGGTGCTCAGCAGAGCAAAGCCAACACAAAGCACATTGACAGACACACACATACACATTCCCGCACAACTTCTGTGTCTCACTGAGCCTCGCTGTGTGAACACAGGCTAGAGCTTTAGAAGCTGACAACATCACATACCCTACTAGGCACACGGTTTTTCTTCTGACTGCTAAGCACTACCGAACTGAATCTGCTGTGGTTGTCAAACACTTTGTCGGGGGCCAAAGGTGGGTCACAGATGGAGAAGCCGCTATCTGAAGTTACTCCCAAGATTTACAGTATGCTGTATCACCTTTGCATGTTCCTAAACATATGGAAAGTAGGCATAATGAAATTCAGATCATATTGGTTAGATCATATTTATAATAATAACAGAATACAGATTTCTTTTCAACATCATTGCCATTTTGTCACAAATGACTGTTTGCTATGCCCCGTCCTCCATAGTTACAGTTGCTATGCCTGTCAAGCTTCCTGTTCTCACATGGCACATATCCAGTTTAAAATGATAACAATGGCAGACTTACCACTCAAAAGTATTAGTCATTTTTGAAACAATGGGTTCTTGATTTGACTGACTTGTTTTAAAATGAGAATGTTGGAAAAGGGGCCTTGATGGCTTCTAAGTCTAAAGCTGCATGTATGTGGCAAAAAGTCACATCCTCACAATTGATGACCCATGTAGAAGACATGGAAATAACGACATTAAAGAAGGCTCAATTAGACACATCATATTGGAAACTATTTCACTTGTTTAAAGCATCTGTGAATTTGTCCAAAAATAAATTATTTTTACACTGCCATTTACAACGTGTATCAGACATGCAAGGCATGACTTTATATTCCACATTTTGTCTAAAATTAGGTGGACGTGACTGTATTTGATGCTGAGATACAAATATCTGCCTGCACTTCTTTGAGGAAAACCTTCCAGATAATGTCTGAATATTATTATCCACAGTATACAAATGTATAAAGTCTCTCTCATTGTTCTCCTTAAGATAAGATTTGTTGAAAATTTAGCAATTGCCCAGGGGACAACTAGCAGTAAAAATCTAGGATATAGATAAGAATACAACTGAAAGCACATATTGATGTAAGTAGGGCAACTAAATTATATATGCAATATAATAGAGCCATTAGAGCATATCTGAAATAAAATTACAGATGTTACTGTAGATAAAGATATATCTTACTAAGGCAGAGCTCTTGTTCATTTTGTAACAATTCTTGCAATGATAACTTTTGACTAGCAGCAGGAGATGTCTGCAGTAACCAGTCTACTAATTACTGCAAAGTCTAAGAGCATACTATTTTATGTATTCTGGGTCACAAATATGACAGTTGTCCCAAGTGGGATCCAAGTGGGATCTAGGATTTGAAGCTTATTCTCTGTTGCCCTCAGTTGTTCAGGATAAAAGTGTCAACTGATTGCCTGAAATGTAAATGTGAAGTGGTTCAGACCTCTAACAAGCACAAAGCCATTGCAGCTTAGCTGCATAATATGTTTAAGCAATGAACACTGCAACACTTTAAATAACTGCTCTCCATGTATTCTAATGCACTGAGCTCATTACACTTGAGTTTGGGACATAAAATGGGCCATGGACCTAACTGAGCTGGTTTCCCAAATGGTTACAGCGGTAATGTGTTTTAATGAGCCTGGGTCCCACGGTGGGACTATTTTAACAGTATTTATTATTTTGCTAACATGGCTGACAGGAAGATGGGTAGCTGCTATTCAATATTTTATGGATTTTCAATGTAAATAAATCAAACAGATCTGTGAGCAAGAAGCATATTTCTGAATTTTAACTTTGCTGAGCAAACAAAACGTAGTCCTGAAATAGATTGTGGATTATTATTTTTAGCCATGCAAGTGGTGCAGTTCTGGGGATGGCAATGTTGATTCAATTCAATTCAGTTTTATTTATATAGCGCCATATCATAACAAAGTTATCTCAGGGCACTTTTTCGAATAGAGCAAGTCTAGACCGACTCTTTATATTTACAGAGACCCAAAAGTTCCCACCATGAGCAAGCACTATGCGACAGTGGCAAGGAAAAACTCCCTTTTAACAGGTAGAAACCTCAAGCAGAACCAGGCTCTAGGTGGGCGGTCATCTACCGGTTGGGTTGAAGGGGGGGAGGGGGGGGAGAGCAGGAGGAAAGAGAACATACAGCAGCACAATACAGTTCCACACAGGGATGTAAAGCAATAGCTGTGGTAACGGCATTGATTTTTAACACCAACAGAAACAACACTAAGAGCAATATTATAATAGCAATACTAATAACAAGAGCAACAACAGCAACAACAGCAACAGCAGCAGCGGGTGCAGAGCAGGAGCACGGGGGCAGCAGGTGGCCGCAACCACAGATCCAGACTCAACAGCTCCGGAGGCAGAAATACCTGCAGGAAGCAACAGAAGGGGAGAGAGAGAGAGAGAGGAGAGAAAGCACACAACTACGGGAAGAAGTTGAATTAATAACAAGCATTGATGGGATATGAGGGCGTACAGATGGAGAGGAAGAGGAGGAGAAAGGAGCTCAGTGCATCATAGGAAGTCCCCCGGCAGTCTAGGCCTATAGCAGCATAACTAAGGGGTGGCTCAGGGGTCACCTGAGTCAGCCCTACTATAAGCTTTATCAAAGAGGAAAGTCTTAAGCCTACTCTTAAATGTGAGGAGGTTGTCCGCCTCCCGTACACAAACTGGGATCTGGTTCCACAGGAGAGGAGCTTGATAGCTGAAGGCTCTGGCTCCCATTCTACTTTTAGAGACTCTAGGAACCACAAGGAACCCTGCATTCTGGGAGCGCAGTGCTCTAGTGGGGTAATAGGGTACTATGAGCTCTTTAAGATATGATGGTGCCTGACCATTTAGGGCTTTGAAGGTGAGGAAAAGGATTTTAAATTCTATTCTGGATTTTACAGGGAGCCAGTGTAGAGAAGCTAATATTGGAGAAATATGATCTCTTTTTCTGGTTCTTGTCAGTAAACGTGCCGCAGCATTCTGAGTCAGCTGGAGAGTCTTAAGGGACTTATTGGGGCAGCCTGATAATAGAGAGTTGCAATAGTCCAGCCTAGACGTAACAAATGCATGGACTAGTTTTTCTGCATCTTTTTGAGATAGGATGTGCCTGATTTTTGCAATGTTACGTAAGTGAAAAAAGGCAGTTCTTGAAGTTTGTTTTATGTGGGAGTTAAAGGACATATCCTGATCAAAGATAACTCCAAGATTCCTTACGGTTCACTGGAGGCCAGGGCAATGCCATCTAGAGAAACTATATCTTTAGATAATGTGTTTCGAAGGTGTTCGGGGCCAAGTACAATAACTTCGGTTTTGTCTGAGTTTAACATCAGAAAATTGCAGGTCATCCAGGTTTTTATGTCCTTAAGGCATGCTTGAAGTTTAGCTAATTGATTGGTTTCATCTGGCTTGATCGATAAATATAATTGGGTATCATCTGCATAACAATGAAAATTTATGGAGTGCTTCCTAATAATATTGCCTAAAGGAAGCATATATAAGGTAAATAGAATTGGTCCAAGCACAGAACCTTGTGGAACTCCGTGACTAACTTTGGCGTGCATAGAGGATTCATCATTAACGTGTACAAACTGATATCGATCTGATAAATAGGATTTAAACCAGCTTAGTGCAGTACCTTTAATGCCAATAAAATGTTCTAGTCTCTGTAATAGAATGTGATGGTCAATGGTATCGAATGCAGCACTAAGATCTAGTAAGACAAGTACAGAGACAAGTCCTTTGTCGGATGCAATTAGAAGGTCATTTGTAACTTTCACCAGTGCTGTCTCTGTGCTATGATGCACTCTAAATCCTGACTGAAAATCCTCAAACAGCTTGTTGTTGTGTAGAAAGTCACACAACTGATTGGCAACTGCTTTCTCAAGGATCTTAGAGAGAAAAGGAGGGTTAGATATAGGTCTATAATTTGACAAAACCCCTGGATCAAGAGTGGGCTTTTTAAGAAGAGGCTTAATTACAGCTACTTTAAAGGACTGTGGCACATAGCCTTTTAATAAGGACAGATTGATCATATCTAGTAAATAAGTGCTAACTAAGGGTAAAATTTCTTTAAGCAGCCTAGTTGGGACGGGGTCTAAGAGACACGTTGATGGCTTAGATGAGGAAATCATGGAAGTTAATTGATTAAGGTTGATGGGAGAAAAGCAGTCTAAATGTACAGGTTTTACAGTTGTTTCTCAGGTTCCTGTGTTTGAAGATAAGTCAGTATCAACTGAGGGCAGGAGGTGCTGAATTTTGTCTCTAATAGTTAGAATTTTATCATTAAAGAAGCTCATAAAGTCATTACTACTGAGGTCTATAGGAGTACATGGCTTAACAGAGCTGTGACTCTCTGTCAGCCTGGCTACAGTGCTGAACAGAAACCTGGGGTTGTTCTTATTTTCCTCTATTAATGATGAGTAGTAGGCTTCTCTGGCATTACGGAGGGCCTTCCTATAAATTTTAAGACTAACTTGCCAGGCTAAACGTGATTCTTCCAGATTGGTGGAACGCCCTTTCCTTTCAAGTTTTCGCGATGTTTGTTTTAATTTGCGGGTTTGCGGGTTATACCAGGGAGCTAACCTCCTCTGTTTTATTATCTTCTTTTTTAGAGGGGCGATAGAGTAGAGTGTTATTCGAAGTGAGCCTGCAGCACTATCAACAAGATGATCAATTTGGGAGGGACTAAAGGTAGCATAGGAGTCATCTGTTACATTGAGACATGGAACTGAATTAAATGCCGATGGAATCACTTCCTTAAATTTAGCTACAGCACTATCAGATAGACATCTAGTGTAGGAATGTTTGCCCAATGGCGTGCAGTCCAGCAATAGGAATTCAAAAGTTAATAAAAAATGGTCTGATAAAAAAGAATTCTGTGGAAAGACTATTAGATGTTCAATTTCAATGCCATAAACAAGAACAAGGTCGAGGGTGTGGTTAAAACAGTGATTGGGTTTATGTACACTCTGACAGAAGCCAATCGAATCTAGTAATGAGATAAACTCAGCGCTAAGGCTATCATTTTCTACATCCACATGAATATTAAAATCACCTACAATAATTATTTTATCTGTTTTAAGGACTAAACCTGATAAGAACTCTGAGAATTCAGATACAAATTCAGAGTAATCCAGGAGCTCGGTACACTATTGGTTGGGTCCAGACTGAAATATCTCAACAGCTATGGGATTGTGATCCCATGACTTTTCTATCAGTGCTGTGCATAAGTACCGTCTCACATTTCAAAGTAACTCAGCCATCAGTGACACATCTGAGAACTCACCAACATCTCACCACACCTGGTATATATCATCCATATGTCCAGAACACATAACATCAGTGCTTCAGGTGATTCTTCCCAGGAAAGATCTATGAGACAAATAGAAGTTAATTTACTAAGGATTCATGTATGATTCAGCTTTAAGGATGTTTGAAGTTGTTCAAATATCCAATATTACTTGAGTAATCTCTTCCAACTTTATCTTTTATGCCCTGTTTGTCTATTTCTCCTTGCCGTTATGTCTGTCTCCATTGCTCTCCTTCTCTCCCTCTTTCTCTCTCTCTGTTGATAACAACTTTAGAGGCAGTGCTAACAAGCCGGTACCCAAGTGCCTGCTGGGAGGTAAATGAATAGCATTTACAGTCTGAATTGTTGAGTCTCGGTGCCACTGTGCTGCAGAGAGACGAACTGACACACACACACAAGCCATGTGCATGCTAAAAAGAACTACACAGGTACACACACACCTACATGCAGGCAAAATAAATAATAAAATACACACATAGTGCATGTAAACTCTCACCTTAAAGTTTCTGCTGACAACTTCTCACTAGCTAAAAAATTCCAACTGAGCTAGCACAACACACACACATTAGTGCCTCTTTAGCATTTTACAGTTAGGCTGGTCGAGCAGCTAACTGGCTCCCCGCTTGGATCACAGTGAGTGTGTGTGTGACTGAAAACAAGAGCGTGCAAGGTAACTCTTCCTGTAATTCTGATAAATGATGTATTCAGTCTGGCACTTCCAGCACTTTCCCTCTGTCTCTCTGTTCGTCAATGTTCACAACTTTCCCTCTCACCCTCTCTGCCTCACTCTTTCCCTCACAAATGATGTGTACAATGTGTTGAACAATGTGAATGAGTGTCATTAGGCCCATAGTGATGGTGAACCTAACAAGACAGTTTTAAGCCTCTATCACTCCCACCCTCCTCTCTCTCTGTAATGAGTGTCATTAAAGCCCATAGTCATAGTGCTCCTAACAAGACAATATTAAGCTTTTCCCTCACATCATAAAACCCCATGATGGTGCTATGTACAAGAGGATTTATTTTGTTAATTTCACCTACACGTGTAAGCTCCTGTTTCTGTCTGTTTGGGTTACTTATTAATCCATAAAACACAGCTAAGAATTTGTCTTAAAGTCAAATTGACTGCGCACATTTGTGGACATATATTGGAGCTTGAAGGCTCTCGGTTGGTGTTTCCCATGGCAGTTGTTGACTGACATTTGAGGACCAGTGTTGCTAGGAGATGCACTGTCAACTTACATACTACTGACTGCCAGTGTTGCCAACTTGGCGACTTTCTTGCTAAATTTGGCGACTTTCCAAATCCTCTTGGTGACTTATTTTGTCAAAAGCGACTAGTGACAAATCTAGTGACTTTTTCTGGTGTTATTGGAGACTTTTCTGGTGTTTTGGAGACTCTGACGTGAGCCCCTCCCCCGTCCCAAAGCACTCACAGGCAGTCAGTCTCACAGTAGCCTCGCGCAGAGAGGAGACCCGCACCACTCCGCGTCCAGACTGCAAATGAATCGTGCGTGCGCAAAGCCACCGCTGATCTCGCCCTGGCTTACAGAGCGGGATGTAAATGTAAATTTTTCTTCACTGTCACACTAAAATAAATCATTGCATTTGACTCACAGCATCAGTCACTTACTCACCTCGTCCACTGTGTGTGGGCCTCTCTGTGACATAAGCTAAACATCTAGATAGCTAGCTCATCATGTCTCATTCTAAACTATATGCTCAAAAATACAGAAAGGAGTGGGAATCAAACCCTGAATTCAAAGGCTGGTTGAAGCCGTTTATTGGAGATGACACACGGGCATACTGCCTGTATTGTAAGGCTGATTTCTACGCCAAACTTTGTGATATAAAAAAACACATGACAACTCAAAAACATACTCAAAAGGCAAAGCCTTATAACAGTTCCACCCAAAGCAAGCTGCCATTAATGAGTAAAAAAATTGACTCTGCAAAAAAGGCTGAAGCCACCATGGCATTAGTTATTGCTGAACACTGTTCCATGCTGGCATGTGATCACATTGGGGAAGCATGTAAAGCTGCTTCCTCAGACTCCACGGCTGCTACTCACTTCAAAATGCACAGTGCACGGAAATGATTAATGGTGTTCTAGCACCATACTTTTTAAAAAAGTTGGTCGCAGATGTGGGTGACCAGCGTTTCAGCCTCTTCCTCGATGAGTCCACAGATGTAAGTGTTTCTAGGTACCTGGGGGTTGTGATAAGGTACTTTAGTGACACCAAAACACACAATCCTGGGGATAGGGACTGACAATGCCTCCGTTATGACGGGGATTAACAATGGGGTCCATAAAGTGCTGAAGGAGGAGTATGGCCTCAAAGATCTGATTCTTATTCGCTGTGTGTGTCACTCTCTGCAGCTTGCTGTAAGTCATGCTTCCAATGACACCCCCGTAGTGTGGAGTACTTGGTATGGGAGACTTATAACTGGTTTTCAGTGT
Source organism: Macquaria australasica (assembly GCA_005408345.1). NCBI lineage: Eukaryota > Metazoa > Chordata > Actinopteri > Centrarchiformes > Percichthyidae > Macquaria > Macquaria australasica. The sequence continues at coordinate 762,310 of SEMN01000042.1, read as the reverse complement.
CTCCAAAGCGCAGGGAGTTCTACAAAGCCATATATGAGACCATCAACTGTGGGGAGAAACCCTTACAAATAACCAAGGTGTGTGCCACACTTTGGCTCTCCATTGAACCAGCGGTTTCACGCATTTTGGACCAGTGGGAGGCGCTTAAACTGCATTTCGCATTCACCAAGTCCAGTGAACACTGCTACATGGCTGAGGTTTTATACTCCATGTACAGTGATCCTCAAAACATCTTGTATCTGACTTTTTTGAAGTCAGTGCTGGGTGAGGTACAGTTGGCCATCAAGGCTTTTGAGGGAGAGCAGGTAGATCCTCTTAAACTTCTGGACAGCTTGGTTAGCCTGATAAAGACTGTGAGTAGCAGGGTGCTGAATCCACTGGCAAATATTGATGTACTCAAAGAGCCAATTGATGGATACATCAGTCCCAAACCGTACCTTGGTTACCTTTTTGAGTCAAAGGCAGCTGAGCTCCACCTTGCGCCTGAGGAGAAGAACAATGTCCGAAAGCGGTGTGTAGCCTTCACCATCTCCCTCACTAATGAGTTGAGGGTGAGAATGCCGGACAACATCGAAGCATTGCAGTACATGTCAGTTTTCAATGTAGAGGAAACTCTAAAGCACAATAAGAGCCTGAGAGAAATAGAAAAAATAGCCAAGCTCCTTGGTTACTCTCTTGCAAAGATAGACAAGATTGTCCAGCAATGGCGTGCCATCCATCTTAGTAAGTGGAATGAAACAAAAAACCCAGTGGGCTTCTGGAGTGAGATTTGGAAGTTCAGGGATGCAGCTGATATCAATCCGTTTAAGGAACTTGCCATGGCTGCTGTGTCTGTGTTGTCCTTGCCACACTCGAACGCTGAAGTCGAGAGATTATTCAGCCAGATGAGTGTGGTAAAAAGCAAACTTAGAAATCGAATGTCCTTGCAGACCCTTAACTCCATCCTGTATGTCCGATATGGTCTGAAGTTGTCTGGTGAGGCTTGTTATGAGCACAAGCTGCCTGATAATGTTTTGCAGCTTTTTGGCACATCAGCTGCTTACTCATTTAAGTCAGCTCCCTCAGTTGCTGAACCTGCCATAGAAAGCCTTGACCAAAATGAAGATGACCTACTCTTTCTGTGAGCCAGCACAGCGTGTGTGTGTGTGGAGGGGGGTCTGAAAAAAACAAACAATGAACATGAATTAGGGCCAGACTAGTTACCATCATTTTCTCACATTGCCATTGACAGTTTTTTCTATTGTCTGTTTTTGGTCCATTTAGATTGTTAATGTTGTCAAGTTTAAAAAACATTGTTAAAAATGTTATAGTTATGGCAAAAAATGAGCATAAGGTTAGAAACTAAACCAAACTTAAGAAAACTAAACAAAACAAACCTAAGTAACTCTGCCAAAGTGTCTCTTTTGGGTCACTCTGCCGGTCCCAAGCCCGGATAAAGGAGGAGGGTTGGACATAGAACTAGCAATTCCACCCCACATAACAGTCTTTTGATTAAATTTGATATTCTAACATTTAACAATACAGGACAAAATTGATTTATGTAATGTGGGTCTAGACAAAGCATTTAAGTCATGAAGTTATTTTGAGAAGTGATGGCCTATTTCAATGGCAAAATTTAATGCAGCTGGTTTACTGCCTGTGTGTCCGTTGGAACTGAGGTGATATTTAGTCATATTTTTAGTGCATCAATCAAATTACAGTACCAACAATGTGAGTCGTTACCAAAAACTCCTGTTCGTTGGAGAACATCTAATATAGAGTAAGCACTATCCCTTCAGAACAAAAAATAAAACTTACATTTCTCTTCTTTTCTTTTTTGGTCATTTTGACCAAACAAGCACCACAGATTTATACTGATTTTCTAAGAAAAATACCTTTTTTATTTCAGTTCGACATCAACAGACTGATGTTCCTGTTTTTGAGAAAAAAACATTATTAAAAGGCAATAATCTATTTTTGGACTTAATGAAATTTGGCGACCTTCTCACAGTAGGGTGACGAGGAGGCCAAATGTGTATTCTGACAATTTGACAGTGCAGGACTAGTAAAAAAAAATATCATGTCTGTAAAAGTAGGGGAGCCATTACTGGAATTTAAAAAGGAAATTAATATCTGTGTTTTTGAGCTTTGATTCAGGGCTCCTAAATATTTCCACTGGGTCCTCTCATGATGGCAATAACACCAGCACTTTTCAATGGGCTTGGTTCCCTGCACGAGAGCTTCTGTTTCCACATGCGGGGTCCTGGGCTCAGCAAACTGGAGAATCTATGATGTGCATAATAAATCAGCCTTTTGCTCTCACTGAAGTGCCCCTTTAAGGATTCAAAGACAGGAGAATTAAAGCACAATTAGAGTTTATCTGCAGACCCTGCTGAAGCGTGAAGATATTATGTTAATGCACACTCTCCAGGAAAGTGGTGTTTTCATAATCCTTCTAATTTATTTGTAATTATGCTGCATTGTGGGTATTATGGTGTATAAATCTCAGGTCTACATATTTTGTCTCATTCTCCATTTGTGACTTTCTTCCTCTCCTCTCCCTCTCCCTCCTAGCTTTGAAAACCCCAATATTAAATGATTTCGGAAGGTCGGCCATCTGATTTTGTTGCTTAAAGCCTTTTAGCTAACAGCAGAAAATGACATGAAGAGGCATGTTTTGTCCTACTGTCAGCAGTGAGCACCAGGAGGCATGGCGTCATTTGGTGCTAACAGTGCCAGCCCAGAAGATCGCTTGGGGTGGCTCATTTTGTGAGGACCCACAGCTCTAGGTGTGGCCTGCCGCTCGCACTTCTTGGTATACTGCCTGGTTACCCATTGCTAAAGACTGGGCAGGTGGGAATGTATCACTGAAGCTCCTACAGTCAAGACATCACTTACTTATTCTGCCCCCGTCTCCCAGTCCCCAAGTGGCAGCTTAACTCTACTATATCCAGCTGCTCCTTTATGTCTTTTTAGTATACAGTAGGAATAGTATAATAATGGTATTGAATATCATACTTTATCATTATATTTCACTGTTTTAGTTTGTGTGTGTGTGTGTGTGTGTGTATGTGTGTGTGTGTGTGTGTAAATGTGTATAGATATATGTGGAAGTGTATGAAAAATAAGAATAAATGCAATATTTTAGATAAGATATAGTATATAGAAATAAGATATAGTATATATATATATATATATATATATAATATATAGGATTTATTTTTACGACTCAGTATTTGTTCTTTGTCAAGCTTGTTAGATCCCAAAGATCCCAGTGTGGCATGTGAAAATGCTGACAAAAAGTTCACTCTAGGCAAGTAAAAAAAAACTATAGTATATGATATATTGTCTTATCTATTCCCTTTCCTAATGGCCAATCATACCATGTCTCTACCACTGCCTTTGGTGTGTATTATTGCTGCAGGCCTCCTTGGCCAAAATGTCAGGGTTTTAATGTTGTCTAGTTAAGTAGACATCACTTTGACTGGGAGTGAGTGTGGCACCCATCCATTTTGTACCATTAGGAAAATCAATTCAGCATGCTTTCATTTTGTTTGAAGGAGCTGGCAGCATGCACAAAATACTTAATGCAATGTGGTTTTAATGAGTCGACGGTGTATAAGTGTAGTTCATCTTCAAGTGCACTTAGTAGCATCATCAGTGATACAAACAGTATATTTTTTCTCACTTGACGGGAGCTAGTTTTTTTTTTTTTTTTACAAATGTGCCGTGCTTTACATTCAGTCTATTCACAGGAGACGTGCTAGCCAGTGTTAATTACGGCTGAAGCATTTTTTTTTCATTTATTTTTACACTCTGTCTGACAGTATTTTTTCATATTCCAATATCACCATTTAGCCCTACTTAAGTACTGTCACACAAATCCATTGGTCCCCCTATAAGTCTCTGATCTTAATTGCTCTTTTGTGACCTGAGTACAAATGCTCTACATGATTTACTAACGCTTTCATGCAGACCTGTATACCAGCAACTTTCACACCACAATATGAGAATATGGTTAATTATGCTCCTTTTTTCCCCTCGTGATTTTATTTTCCAACAGGTTCATGTGACTTTATTTGTACAGAGGCCTCTCGATCGCAATAGGGCTATGGAGAAATTAAAGCTGAACTGATCTAAAATAGCATTCCGTTATGATAAAGGTTGAAAAACATCCTGTTGCGTTCATCTATCCATCATTCATTCATCATTTTCAGTGTACACTTCCTACACAACATTTTACACACAATATAAGCTGTAATCTGTTACACATACCATGATTGAAAAGAAGCAGGGAGAATCAAAAGCTCATGTTACTTATGTATAGTACGTGCCCCCTGTCTCTCAATAAATAAATTACATAAATGGTCTGCTACTTTCATCAACCTTTTAAGACACGTGCACATGTCTTAAAAAGTTGACACATCTGCAGTGCATACTGACTTTTGAAGTTTCAAATGATCACCACCTTCACTCAAACAAATGTATCCCAGGTCACAAAGAGTTAACAAAACGGAAGTGCCTTAGCCAATCAGAACGCAGGTCCGCAGTACCGTAGGCAGGCTAGACAGCATACGCTAGTCAGATGCTGGGTGATACTGTAGGGAGAGGACCTGCTGCTGAACGTCAAAAATGCCACTTTAATAAAATAGTAAAAAACACAATATAACATTGTCAAATCAGAACGGTAACCGTCTGTAGTTTGTTGTAAGCTCATAGATGTGTGTGTGAGAGGCCCTGCTCACTGAAACCTGCCGAGTGACAAAGAGGAACTCCCGAATTGGTGAGTCGCTGTAAAAATAAATGCTGCGCCACAAGGTGCTAGGCTAAGCTAGCGAGTTCAAGTGACTAGGCTAACAAAATTAACATTAAGTGATGAACAGTGCAATTATCCCATTGTTGTAGAGCTCAACTAAAGTAAAGCTGTTTGACAACCCAGCTGGAAACAGTCTGTTGGTTTGTTTCCTTGAATCCATACTTCTCTCTCTCTCTTTGAGAGGATGTACATTGCAGCCCATTTAGTTGCAACACAAACAGGTCACTACCATTCTAGCTCATATACATTAACCACCACTGTTGGCGATCATTGCTTTTTAAAATGTTAATTCCAGGTAAAACATTGCTTTCATTAAAAAGTACCTTAACCTAAAAATACCACTATTGAGAAGCAGTACAGTCAGTATTTTACAGTTCTTTGCATCAGTATAAACAAAAACCAGGTGTTTTAAGTCATTATGTATAAAGCAAATGCACTGGGTGTCATATGAAACGCTCATAGGATTTGAAGCAGTAGAATTTGCATTGATTTAAGTGAACTTGTGACTTTTTGTGACTACCTAACTCACAATTTGATGAGAAAACTGACCCCATATGGTGCAGACCATAAAGCACACCGTGTACACTGCTATCTTTGAAATGATCTACATGAAAAAAAAAGCCATTTATTAAGCACCATACTATATTATATTCATACTGATAATGCAGCATTTTATTCTACTACTTTTTCTTACTGGGCATACACACTATCTGTGAGATGAGTGTTTATGAGCACGGCATTTTGGTGCCACACTCAGCTCATAAAGGGACATCCAGTTTGTCATATCAAGTGCCCATCAGCTTGCCTGGGCCAACTTGCTTTTTGATGCAGACACTTTTAAGCTGAGCTCCACGGTCAAATTAAAATGTTAATTAAAAGCAAGGCTGTTCAATTAACAGGTTATGGCACAAACAATACACTCAAGACATTTGGCAGCATTACAATCGCACCATGAAAATAATCAGTTTGGCAAAGCAGAAGGTTAAATATAAAAGATTATGAAAAGATTCAGGTTGTTAAATTTGTTGCACCTCCAGCAATCTGGGTCCCATTACCGTGTATAGCAATATTTGCTGCTGGGGAAAATTAAAACAGAATTACCATAAACACAATACCGAAAGAAAAACAATCCAGCCTTCAAGATGGCTCAGCAGATTACAGCGCACACACACAGACACACAAAAGTGTCAGCTTTCCACAAAGCCTCCTCAGCACACACAGGACTGAGTCACTCTAGAGGTAATGGATTTGGAAGTTCAGGTCCTCTTTCTGACCTATGGGCGGGACCTTGATGCTGCGGCTCCACCACGGATCTCTACTGTGCAGACTTTGGTTTCAAATGACGTCACCAGCACAAGATGGCAGTGTCCGTATCCGGGATATTTTGGCTTCACTTTTGTGCAGTGGGAGGAAGTGGAGACGCAATGTCCATCTTTATATACGGTCTATGGCACAGATAAGTGGACAAATCAAATAAATTAAATAAATACCCCTGCAGTTGGTTTCGGCTCATCACATTTTTTTTGTGCCAGTTTAATCAGCCAGCATAAAAACTGCATAAAATGGCTGTTAAATTGGCAGATGGACATTAGAAGTGAGTCCAATAGTCACAATAGCCAAATATTCATAATTGTTATATTTCTGCATATTGATATACTATACAGCAATATCCATGGTCTGAGAAAGCATTGTGTTTTTCTCTAAGGCAGAAACATACATCATGTCACGAACTTTGACACAGGACCGGCGGACTCAAATGCACGACTCATGAGACCAAGACTTTACGTTTCACAGCAGCTTTACTGAGACGTTCAAATAAACAAACAAAAGCGCTCACAACGAGGATATTCAAAGGACAACAAAACACTCACGAAGAGGATAATCTAAATACAACAAAAAACACTCACGAAGAGGATAATCTAAATACAACAAAAAACACTCACGAAGAGGATAATCAAAAGTACAACAAAAAACACTCACAAAGAGGATCAATAAACATGAACACAGATAAACCTGACATGAAGGGAACTCGCTGGTACGCTTGGTTTGGGGGTCTGTTGACGAACAAAAACAAGACGAACTGGCACAGGACAAGGGGAGACGCAGACTATAAATACATGAGATAGGGGAGAACAGGTGAACACAATCAGGGGCGGGGTAGACAATCACACTGGCGGGAAAATCACACAAAGGGAGGAAGTCAGGGTCTGAAACGAGAGGAAAGAGTTACTACACAATAAAACAGGACATGACAAACTTAACAACGTTGACGAGACACAACACATCATACATTGTCCAATCAAGGATGTGAAGTGCACAGTCTGCACAACTGCCCCTCTTGACCAGCAAAATAAATAGCAATTATCATAATAATTTCTAGTAATATTGGTATTATGACATAGTGAAACTTTGTGATAAACATAATCAACCTGTTTTGAACTGATACCTGAGAGATAGTGATTTCACAAGCAGCAGCCATGCACAAAATACAGATATCTCAAATTTCATTTTTGTGCCGCATCATATTTGAAATGCTATAAATCAAGATCTGTCCGTTTGTCCATCCATCAAACATGATGTCTTGGACCCCACTGATGAGATTGTGACAAAACTGGGGTGGATGATGTGTCTTCATATTGAATTCCAGAGTGTAAAATATAATGCTGAAATGCAAAATAGTGAAAGCAATAAAATATAAAATAAATAGTTGAAAATAAAACTGAAACATTACATCTTAATTTTTTTTATTACAGGACAAAATACAATGTGTCTTGCACTGTGTTACAATAACAACACTGACAGCTGAGATAGGAGCGTTGCAAGAATAAAATACTTTAATGTGAGTTATGTAAGCCAAGCTTTTCAAATTATTTACACTGATTGTTTTAATGTAGACACAAAAAGATTGCAGTTTCAAATTCTACGTGCTGCTGCTGATGCATCTTAGTCCAAAGGTTTCCAGCTTCATTTATAGAGGATGTCATGTTTTGATATGTAACATTTCAAACTGACTGAAGGCAGTTAAATAACCCTCTTGGGCACTCTTTACCAGTTTAACAGTTTCTATCATGCACACACTGACACAAACACACCTATGGTATATTAGGATATAGGACAACTTGGTCAGCTAATCAGATCCATCAATTACTTCCTGTTTCTCCACTTCAGTCCTGCACCTCGGGGAGTGCATGACATGGGCCGGACTGGTGGGTTGAAATGTCACCTTCATTAAGGTGATCCGCAATCAATAGCTGGGCTGTGATGAAGTCCCACAGCGGCTAATCATGCAGCAGAGGTCAGTACGGGAGGTGAAGACGCAGGCAGAGTTGTCACTTTATCTTACTACAAACATATTTTGTTGTAATAGAAATGGAAATCAATTTAAACCAAATTAGTATGGTAACGTATACATCTACAGAGGCACACTGATGGCTAATAAAACATTAGGATCAGTTTTCTCACAGCTTAGTTCCAGGAAGTCTTAATAAAGCGCTTTCATATATTATGCCTCACACTGATATTTTGCTGAATGAGTTTAATACAGCCCTTGATTGTCACTACTAGATGCCAAAAACTAAGCAGAACACATAACATTTAATAATGAATTTCTGAAGTAATTCCTCTGCCCCTGCTGTTTGTGTTTCTTGATGTCAGCCTGATATCTGCAGACACCTGGCTAGCTAGCGTTAGCTGTCTGACTACATGGCAGGGGCAGGCCCAGGGACGTGCACAGACATTTTGAGGAGCTGTTGCTGTAAGCATGATTCAACAGTCAAAACCGTCAGATTCCCGTATCTCTACAGAATGCACACTTAATGTAATGGTTGTAACTGAGGAGTTATCTTGCACATAGCCTGCTGCCTATATATTAGCCAGCTAGCTACCTAAGATTGGTTCATGTATTAGCATAATATAAGGCAATATTGCGCGACATGATGCAAACATGACAAGCAAAAAAGTAATAAAAGTTGGTAATAGAAGGATGATATGGCGATTTAATTTGGTCTAACTTTAGCAATTATAGACTACTCGTATTCATGTAGCCACAACACCAAAAATAAAACAATTATTAGTTGTAGTTTTTTCCTCCATCTCAGCCAGAGAGGGCAAATGGGCTGTTGCCCAGGCCAGCCAGCCTTGTGCACATCCTTGGACAGGCCGAATCCGCACACTAGTTCAGTCAATGCCTCATAACCAGAGATGATACCTTGTCAGCAAACACAAACCAAGAGCTGGGATCAGTGTGTAGAATCTTTTGTGAATCCACCTGGAGTCACAACAATCTTGTAAACTGCGAGGTACTGCGTATAGTCAACTACTGTGTCCACGCTGCAGTTTACAGGACTGCCATCATCACTCAAGACAGCTATGTAGCCATCTATGTTGCTTTTTGCCTGAAAGTAACTTTTCGGAGTAATAACCACATTTTCACAATGTAGACATTTTACAGGCTTTGCAAAAATAAAATCAAAATTAGTCAAGTTAATTCGATATATATCCCAGGTTTCAACTCACAGGGCGAGCTCCAAAACTTCACCTGTACAGTGCCACGTTGTGCTGAATTTTTTTTCTTTGCGCAGTGATCACATTATTGTCACAACACAGGAAGTACTGGTAAAATTATTTTAGGAGATTTAATTACCACTGAGCATAATGGCTGTACCAGCTACTAACAGGCCATCACATAACCTTGGTAGAACGCCTTTGTTGCCAGTCAACACAAAAAGGATGCAGGCTTTACCTGGTTTCAGTTCATTTAGGTTAACAAATAGAAACTAAACCAAAACACTTCAGGGATGATTGTTAGCATTCATTTTCCATCATCTATCTATCTCTATTCTCCTCCCTCCGGTGTCTGCCCTCAGGCCGGCTCATATAGAGACAGAATGCATTTAATGGAGGGGAAAACAATTCATCTCTCTCCATTGACTTTGTATTGTGTGAAGGTGCCTCCTTGTCACTTCAGTCTGCGAGCAAACAACAGAAACTGTGTGGTAGGATCCACTACCAACAGGGTGAAGAACCCAGAATTAAGTTTTTAGAAGCTGCAGAACCGAAAAACTGAGTCTTTAAGAAGACAAAAGTGGATACAGACGTGAGGCATCAGCAAGAAGAATGTTGAGGCTATGATTATTATTAAATAAGTTACAGTTGCTATTTGGCCAGACAAACTGTGAGGTTGAAGCTAACAAAACTATGCAAGGCCTGGCTTTGATCTTTCTTAGGTTAAATGATGATCTTACCTGGCTACCATAGTTGTAAATATCACCTCCCCTTCATGATGGCTGTACTCTGATCTCACTCTGAATAAGAGAATCTCTATAACAAAATTTGAACTGAGCACTGGAGTGTGAAACGGGATCCTGCACTGTTCAATTGAAACAAGATATAGGTAATCATTTGCATTCTCAGCAGTCAGGTTACTCAAGTTGCGAGTGTGATGTTGTTTCTGCTCGGCGCTTCAGGACAAGCTTCTGAGTTCTTTGTGAGGGCATGAGAAGAAAATGTAGGTCCAGTTTGCAGCAAATTTCAAACGGTTTTGGAGTTACATACATGTCTTTAAACACCAGTTTCTTTTACTCTCCAGAGGTCTTGTCTCTAGTTGAAGAACAGTGTGTGTGTGTTGTATTTGCCTCTTTTTTTCTCTCTCTGTAGTATTTAGTGGTTGACAGGTTGAGTCTTCATATGATCCCATTAGGACACTGTTTGCTTTCAACTGACACAGCAGCTGTCTCGGCTGCAAGCTTACAGACACTGCAGAAACCCTTCCTGTCGGACTAATTCACTCTGTCATGACTCATTCTGACCGTAAATGCTCTAATTTAACCTTTTTGGAGAAATGGTCTTTGAATTTCCAATATTTCTTGAAACTTAGACAAAACAGACAAGGACTTATGACACCTATTTATACGCTCAGTTACATTTCTAACGGGTTATATAAGGTCAGTAGGCCTACACACTACTTCAGCATATATCAAAGACAAATGAAATATCCATCTATCCATTTTCTATACCGCATTATCCTCAGAGGGTCGCGGGGGGCTGGAGCCAATCCCAGCTGACATTGGGCGAGAGGCGAGGTACACCCAGGACTGGTCGCCAGTCAATCACAGGGACAAATGAAATATTTCTTTCACAAAAGAAAACCCCTCCATTTGGTTTGGCCCCATGATGTCAGCTATAACATCACCAACACCATAAAAATCAGGAACTGCTGGGCGGCCCCCTCCCAAACAATAAACCTGCATGGTGAGTCTGAACAAAGGAACAAACAATTACACAATGTTCAAACCTGCAACATAATAAAGATAATTGAAACTAACCTGTGGCTGTGTGTCTGTTTTAATTTACTCATGTGCTTAGATTTAAACTGTAACCTAATGCTAACACAAACAAATCCGGGATAGTAAGTGCTGCAATGATACAATAGCAATGGTAAATTATAGCAGAATGAACACCTGTAGAAACTAAAATATGTGATGTGAAAATGAACATGGAGTTCTCACCCACTTTGTCAAAGCCATATTGGCACGTGGAAGTTTTAGCTCAAAACACAGCTGTACCTAATTGCAGTCTCACAGTAGCATGACTTAGTCTTGTTCAAATCTATCTTAATATATTACCCACCTGCCATATGTATATTGAAAGAGTTGTTGGTCATTCCTCCTGTCCATTAAGAGATCCCTCCGTAATGCAGTGCTATAATAAAGTAATTAGAGAGAAAATCCATTGTTTTCGTTCTGTGCATTCTGAAGTTCAGCTGAAGTTAATATGATGCTTTAGCAGTTTGGGTTTGCCGAATCAAGCTGTTTTTTTGATACAAAATTCCATCTTTTAAGTTGCAGTGTTTTTTTGCTGAGCCACTGCAAAGGCATACGACCTGGCAGTTATATGTAGGGTTATTACTTGGAGACAACACAATGAACCTACAGATGAATACCAGGATGAAGATACACACATAATTTCACTAACTCAGACTGCTTATGGCTATATTATCTTTGGTTAAACTTAATGCATTTTTGAAAGAGGACAGTGGATTGTGCCCTCCTTCTCTCTTTCAACATACAAGTGTTGTATTAAGATAAACTTGAAAAACATACTTAAATTATCTGCAAGTGTAAAGATTACTGATTAATTACCTTTTACTTTTTTTAATTGGATAACATGGCATTGAACTGCATATCCAGAGGGAACCATTTGAACTCAGCCGTGCACATTTTTTAACCCTTTTATTCGAGTTCAAGTGTTACATCAACGTGAAAGGTGGAGAGGCCTCGCCGTATGTAGGGGGGGGGGGGGAGACAAAGTAGCAAACAACAAAACAAGGAAAGAACAAAGACGACGAAAACACCACTGGAACCAAAGAGAATTTCTGAGGGATGAAATGAAAAATGCTTTAATTTACTACGCATAGAGAGAGCACATTACTAATTCTAAAGGCATCACAAAGACTTCTGTGAAATTATTCAAAGAAAGCATTACTAATTCAATCAGCATTACAAAGCTCTGTGCAGAATACAGCCTGTGAAAGCTGCAGTGTGGAATCTTCATATTTCTACTGTTCTTTATTCTATCCCTTTACCTCAACATATATGTTCTCTCCACTCAGTTACATTGTCCATATTTCTGGGGACTGGCCATACAACATCATGTGACCATCAGACAAACCATCTGTGGGAGGCAGTGCACCGCTTAAAAGTGCCTGTGCGCCAACAGTTATCCTCCCTGATCATTTTAATTCCACAAGAGCAGGTTGATGTGTGTGAGAAACACGTTTGTTTGAGAGGAACAGCCGCTGCTACTTACCCTGTATAAGACAGTTATAGTTGCCTACAGAGGCTAATCTTGGGGGTTCTATGAAAACCTGTGTGGTGGAAGAAGTTCGGTGAGTGTAGATGGCATTCAGTACCCTGCCAGCTGCTTAATGATATCCATAATGGCGCCAATAAAAGGTTTACCTGATTTATTTCACTGAAAAGAGGTTTATGCACCACAGGCACTGGGGCTTCAGTTGAACTTTGAGCAGCGAAAGCTAACTAATACATTTGCAGAATTCACCTTTTTAGTTTATCTACTGAGCCTTGCGAAATGTGGAGAGTGAAAATTTTGAATCACACACCTCAGCCGGTGTTCAACCAGAATTCAGAGCAACATTCTTGCATTGCCTTGCATTATTCACATGAATTTTACCACTGGACCATTTGTGCAGGCTACGTTTATACACCCACAACCAGCCAATGTACCGTCTGCACGGGTGGTAGCTGTAGCTAACTGGCAACATACATACCAAATGTGTGTTTATCTTTGTATGACTGCTGGAACCCAGACTGATCTCAGAACTCACCAGGAAATCCAGTTCTTTCTGTTATATTTCTCCATTCTTTTTCCCTTGTCTCTGTACATTTGTGAAGTTGATTCATAAAGTCCTAGCATGAGCACAAATCTTTTGCAAATTAAAATATTTTCAACTTGCATGGATACATCTTTACCTAAGTTTGCACTGTCCACATCCAAGTTGCATCTATTTGCCCCCACACTTATATCTTTATATTGACTTTCTATACAGTCCCACTGTGGCTAAAATTTGCTTTGCTCGGTCTGAACATACTTTAGAGGACACAGTTCTCAGGCTGCATTAATGATGCTCACAGAAAAGATCTTACTGTTACTTGCAAAGGCCTTCTGGGAGAAGGAGTCTCCTAGGGCTCTGGGCATTAGCAGTTCAGGCCGTTCTATTGGCTCCACTGCATTGAATCCACTGCAAAGATACCTCCCAGGACTGGGACTAAGCCTAGGGTCCTTACAGGGCATTGTGCTCATCTTCAGGCAAGTTACAGTTAGCCATCTGCAGGGGAAGTGCATCACCAGTTGCTAGCAATGACAGAGTGGCATATATGGGAAATGTCCTTGGATGGAGAGGTTCTTCATTCAGAGAACAATGGTTACATATGTAGTGCTCTTGCACTCAGAAAAAATACTGTCAGGTGGAAATTAGAATTTATTCTTACTGTAATTTGTTATTTACTGACACAACATTAGTTGTATTTTGCAATTGCAATTCCCAACAAATTGCAAAGTCCAATCCCAGTAGAGCAGGAAATGCGAGGGTTTTAGAATCCAGCACTACCACAGCCACCAGCCAGGTTTTATCCTGTAGGCTCAGTTCCACCTCCACCCAACCAAGGGGATTCCTGGGTTCCCCGTCAGCTAGATAAAGTGGCACCCCAGATTTCCGGATCCATTCCCTGGACTTATTTTCAACACTTGCAACAAGCAAATATTTGCCACACTCTTCCACTCTGGTTTTCCCCACCTGTTTCCAGTCAGACTGACTTCCTGATTGTGTGGGTTTTTTGAGGGGTTGTGATCAGATTATTGTAAGATTGTGGGTGTTAACTCTGTGAAATGTGAATGAACTTTTGACAGGTGGGTGGTGATGTTATTCTAAAAGCTGATCGCTACACCTTTAAGGGGGTCAGAAGCAAAAAAGGTTGGGAACATTGTAGGTCATAGTCACAGGAGAAACTTTGTTTTTTAAAGCATGACAGAGTGTGAACTGTGAAGTGCATGAAAAAAAAGATATGTATTGCTACTCTCGTGACTGCTGCTGTTTATTAATTGGTGGCACATCATACTGCTGCCTGTGTTGGTGTTATCTCTCTATTTGGTCTTGTTTGGGTCAACTGCATTTTGGATTGGGTATAATTAACTTCAGGTCTATTTTGGACCCATTTTGAATGTCCTGACGGTTCCTTGGGGACTGTGCTCCTTTTAAAAAAATTAATAAATGCACATCTGTGTACTGTGTAATCAACTCAAGCCTAAGAGAATGAAATCAATCTGAATCTGTAGGGCTCTCCCATCATTCCATTACAACAGCCTGAATCCTGCTGACCTCAACAATTTTCTACTCTATATTCCTCACCCTGTGTTTGTGTGTGTGTTCCTGTTATCTCCCGTGCAGTAATAACAGGTCTTTGGCCCCAAACAGAAGCCAAGAGTGAAGAGCAAAGCTATCATTGCCAACATAATAGACTTATTTTACAGTGCTTGTGTGAGTATGTGTATGTGTGTGTCTTTTGCCTACAGTTACATCTAGTTTATCATTGATAAATTCATGTCCCTGAAAACCCCCACATGCACTAGAAACATATGCACGCACTTATCCATGCAATTACTCACCCACCCATACTTAAGTAGAATGCATTATGATTATGGACTGTCTGCCTTTCTAAGCAGCACAGGCACTTCATGGATGAAGAATAGGCAAAGGGAGGATGGATGTGGGTAGATGCAAATATGGGTAGATGCTAAATCTGACCCGCAGGTACTGATTACTTTACACTTGACTTTATATTTTCCAAGTTTCCACAGCAACTACTGCTTTTTCTTCAATGGTCTAACTTTTTCAGTAGGGAAAGAAGTGGAAGTCTAGTGGAGGAGGTATGAGGTAGAATACGACTCGCTTTGTTCATGTAGAATAATATATCTGGAATACAAACTCCTCAATACACATCATGCTTTCAACCACATCTCATGGTCTTCTTCAGTAGGAAATGTGTAGTATTTGTGATGTCATACACCACTCCAGTTTTCCACTCAGGTTGGTCCTGTCTACTAGTAGAGATCTTGAGGTGTTGAAAGTTTGTACTAAGTGTTGACTCCTTGTGTTTTGGAGACTCTGGTTAGATGTTTTGACAGTCCAGCCACATAACCCTTAATTGGGCAAGGTTCTTCTTGGTCTTGAGCTGGGCTGGGATTTTCATCATCCACTCTTTAAAACCGTTGGCCCTCTCTGTTCTGTTGTGCTCTTTGTAGGAAGGTCCTTAACACTGGTCCTTCATGTTGTAAGTGGTCTTTACCTAAACACAGATGTCGAGGTAAAGCAGCTTACCTTCCTCTTCCTGTTCACGCATGAACTTAATGTGGGTGGATGTTATTGCTATGTTGGATGAAACTGTCTGGAGCAGGACACTTTGGTGAAGGTGTTGTCCATGTACCGGTACCAGATGTCAGGTGGGACTGCAGCTATTGTCAGGGCAATTAGTTCAAAATGTGAATCTTTTTGTCAGGACATCATGAGGCGTCCCAGATGCAGCGTTGGTTGTTTTATTTATTTATTTATTTTATTTTTATTTATTTATATAGCACCTTTACATCAACATCAATACACAAAGATAAAATGCGTATAAAAATGAGGAAAAAATAAATAATTGCATATGCATATGTAAAAACCCTCCACCGCCCAGAACACACCCTGAAGAATTATAGAAATGCCAATCTAAAGAAGTGTGTTTTTAATTGTTGTTTGAAAGAGTCAACAGACTCAGCTGATCTAATGTGAGGGGGGAGATTGTTCCAAAGTCTGGGTGCTAGGGCAGCAAAAGAACAGTCACCTTTGGTTTTGCGTTTTACACGTGGTACAGCCAACAGGTTTTGGTTGGATGACCTAAGTGGCCGCTCAGTGGTATAAGGGTTTAGTAGCTCAGAAATGTAAGCAGGAGTTAAGCCACGTAGTGCCTTAAAAGTAATTAAAAGAATCTTAAAATCAATCCTGAACTTCACTGGGAGCCAGTGCAGCGTGGCTAAAATGGGAGTGATGTGGGATCTTCGGGCGGTCCTAGTCAGAAGCCTAGCTGCTGCATTTTGAACAAGCTGAAGCCGTGCCAGGGCCGCTTGACTAAGGCAAGTGAAGAGGGCATTGCAGAAGTCGAGACGGGAAAAAATGAATGCGTGAATTATTTGTTCTAAATCAAAAGCTGATAATAGTGGTCTGATTTTTGCAATGTTTCTGAGTTGAAAAAAACAGGATTGAACCAATTTTCAATTGCGGGTCAAATATTATGCCAAGATTCCTGGATTTTGGTTTGACATAGGGGGCAAGTGGACCAATACACTGGAAAATGCCATTTGTTGCTTTTTTCAGGGCCAATGATGAGAAGCTCGGTTTTGTCAGAATTAAGTTGTTGTCCACTATGATTCACCACACGGGATAAAATGATCAATTGTCGTGCCTGATGCTCATTTTCGTTCCTGTCGGCCTACGTCTGTCGGGGTCGGGCTATTATTGGGCTAATATTGTGTAGTCTTAATCCGGCATTAGTGAGCATCCTTCCCAATACTGAACGTCACCCTTTTAGATTTGAGTTAAGTGTCAGGAGAGGTTCTTATCTTCTACCAATCCACATAACTCAAAGCAATGTTCACTTTTAAAGACAACTCTCCAAACAGTTTACCCCCAGTTCACCTCATCTCTAGTAAGAATGTTGTGCATGTCCAATCATCATGATCATTGTGCTCTCTGCTTGGATGTGCCTCTCCTACTCTCCTTGAATATCTTTTGCCTTCTAGCTCTGACCCCATTCTACTCCCAAACCTCACGCAATCATTCTCTGCAAGTAATTTCCCCAAATAATCCAGGGAGGCTTTTTCAACACAACTTTAACTGCATTCAAGAGCTGACTTCTTGACAGCACAGAAGTGAATTGTGTGGCAGAAGTGGGTTGAGGAGTAATGAATGTTTTGATACTTTTCTCCTGCTGTGAACCTTGTCACTGTTGGAATCTGTTGTAACTACAATGAATCCAAACTTGACACAGCCGCCCTCCAAGTCTACAGGGGGTGAGTGATTCATACAAAGAAGACAGACTTTGATTGAACTATCACTTTAAGTATGTGGTTATGAATGTGTATTACAAAAGACATTCCAAAATAAAACCACAGCCAACAGAGAATTCCAGTTTATAAGATGTTTGCTTTGTGTTTCTTTGCTGTCTCACTTTGATCATCGGAGAGTTTAGGGTGTGTCACAAGTCAGCATCAATACACAGTCCACTTCTCTCTCATGAATACACCAGTGGGCGGAGGCGGAGTGGACAGGGTGAGGGCACTGGGGAAGGAGTGAGATGGAGCCTACATCACCTGAAAGCCTTCTACACGCAAATCAATAAAAGATCACAGTTTCGACTTTGATTCAGCTGTTGATGGGATGCTGAGGGGAAGAAGGTAGCCCTGGTAGTAACCTTAGTCTGCGGTGAGATATTCTGTCTTACTCTTTGTGCCATCAAATGGTTCCAGGGATGATCAAAGCACAGGGTTCACAAAGAGAAATGCTTTGTGTTCAAATATTTACCCAAAGTTATGGCTGATATTTTGTATAAATGCAACAATATCTAATATTAGCAAGTAGGTTTGTGAGTATACACATTTTGCCCTTGATCTTATGTGTCCTTTGCCAGTCCATTCTTATTCCCAGGGCGTCAATACCGATGTTTTTTCATGCCCCTCTGCATCTTATACAGACTCACAAGTTACATCATCTGAATGAGACCAGTCTTCCAAGTCAGGTGACGTGTTATAATGAGCGACAAAGTCCGCATAGGGAGGAGGTCAGAGTGGGTGGATGGATTGGTCAAACACAGGACTTTCTGTGTCGGTCAAAACACAGGACTTTCACCCAGGAGGCCGGGGTTTATGTCCCGTGCGAAACCAAAAGTCAACATTAAAGTTTTAAATTTGTATGCGACGCCGAGGGGTGTGACAAAAGCAGCATTGGTATTTGACGACCTGGGATGAGAACGTGTTGCCCTTGCGTAAAGTGTAAATGTGAGTGTGTGTATATGAGAGAGAGAGAGAGACAGAACAGACAAACAGTGACTCACTCATTTTAAATGTCACAGGGTTCAATGAGGTTAATGCATTGTCACATTTAATTAATTCCTATATGAAATTAGGTATCTCTGCCCTTAAGACCAGTAAGTGGCCAGTGGAGTGCTTGCCTGAAAATCACCACATCCACACAAAACGCATATGTTACTTTTAAATGTCACAGGAGGTCACAATGTTTTCACACAACTCAAAAGACCTTCTGCTTAAATAGCAATTATATAAAGTATTTATAAACATTATGAATCAAAAATGGCTATTATTTAATGAATGAAAATGTTTCCGCAAGAATAAAATGACAGTGGCTCTTACAAAGGCAAATTACAAATCACACAAGATTGCATACAGACAGTTTTCACCCCCAGTGGCTGATCAGCAATATCAATTAAGAATGAACCCCCCAGGGATAAGTTTGTAGCGATCTGCTATCTCGACCATGGGAGGTTATTATATTTTGGTGCATCCCTCACACACCTATGCCTGTCACAGACACACCCCACTCGTAAACCAATCCATTCATTCACCTTCTTTTAAATGGCGATGACGCTGAAGTCCAAGATGGCGCCGTGCTACGAGGAAGCAGTGAGACTGTCCGGTCAGAGCAGAGACTGGGCTATTTGGCGTGCGTCCACATTGTTTTCTTGTTATATTCTGTGTATGTAAATCTGTTGATCTCTTGCTGAAACCTCCGGGCAATTAATTCCTGGGAGTTCTTTGGTCTTCCTGGAGTTCCCTGTGGTGAATAAACCCCAACTGACTTGACCTAAAGCACGGACTGGACTTCACTGCACTGACTCACATAACTCATAGGTACTTCGGTAAAATCTGTGAGAAATGTATTTTGGTTTCTTTTTTTTTCTTTTACCTTTATACTTTTTGCAATGGAACTGAACTGAATTGTTCTGAAATTGAACACTTGTGAACCAAATTGCTCTGAAAGTGAACATTTGTTTGTATATTCATAATAGTTGTTTTGGGGATTTGTTGGAGGGGAAAATGCAGACTGGATTTTGGGGTTTACTGGGAGAAACCGTTTTTCTCTGTGGTTGTCTTTGCCTGCATTTGGGTTATTAATACACTTGAGTTGAACTGAGAGATATCTGTTGTGGTGCTTTACTGTTTGTTGGCCTACACTATATGTTCTGCCGGTGCTTATGTGTCTGAAGGGTTCAAGATATGAGTGTTGTGTGTTTTATTATGTTCTTTGCTTGAGTCCTGTGTACGGCTGACTAACTCAAAAATATTGACTCACAAACCTGAGAAAAAATTGTTAGTTACTGACCTAACTGGCACCCCAAGCAACAGGTCATACCGTTACAAGTTTAACATGTGCACCTTCAAAGGTTACTTACCCACTCCCAAACTGAACACCTGGCTCATAAGTCCTATTTTCCCTGTGGAAAGTATAACTATTGGGGCGGTGTGGTAAAAGACAAGTTTTTCTTCCACTTGTGGGTTTTGTGAACTGTGACACCACCCAAGTTATCCACAGGCTTGAGTGCCCTTGTGGCTGTTTTTACATTGGTCTAACTAAATGAAGACAGAAGGACAGGGTATCTGAGCACCGCTAGCAGCTATTAGATGGATTTTCATGAAATTTTATCCAGGCATTCGTGCCTGACTTATCTCACTGACTTTGTTGATCCCCTTACTTTTCCTCCAGCCTAGCAGGTTGACATTTTTGGGTTTTAATGACATGTCTTGACAAGTATTGGATGGACTGAAATTGGGTACAGATATCCATGGTACCCAGAGGATGGACCCTAATAACTAAGCACCTTGAGCAGGTCAAAGTCCAGTTCATGTATTTACATTCAACATGTGGAGAACAATATAGTTTGACATTCTAATGGTTAGGTTTGCCTTTCATCAAAACTTTGTATGTTAGAACCTACAGGAAGACTTGACAATCAACAAGTCGTAATTGAAAGCTGTTGAATGTTGAGAGCTGTAGAATCAGGCCAATGTTTGTCCTCTTTCAACACTTTCTTCTCTTTTTTTCTACCTCTGTCTGTTACTTCTTATGAAACCTGTTAATTCTCTTGTTCTTTCTACTGAATGGCTGCCGGCCGGGTCTCCTTTGGATAATACATGTATGATCTCAGTGGGAGTATCGTGGTTAAACAAAGACTTATATTAAGCAATAAAATAAAAAAAGGATTGGCGTCGGAAAGCGATACGGGGATGAAAAATAAAAATAAAGGCAATGAGCAACTAAGAGAGGGAGGATAAGGAGATATGTAGGCTATGTGTATGTATGTGTGCCTCCTACATACTTCATGAGCAGGAATATTAAGTCATGCATTAAAATGATAATGCCTCATTTTATTGCACTAGAGACTTCTTAATGACCCGCCTCTGTCTCTCTCTCTTGCTGTCTCTCTTTGCTTTAATCCCTTTTCTGTCTCCTCCTTTATTGCCCACTCATTCTCTCTCATTTAGTTCTGATTAAAATGTGTTCACTGATCCTTCTCTACTCCTTTTCTCTTTTTCTGTCCTTTACAACCTTTTCTCTGATCATTCTTCTCTCTTTCTCTCTCCATCCCTGCCCCACATAGCATTTGTATTTCATATTTTTCATAGAACATAGAAACCAGCACTTTAAAACTGTTACTGTGATTTTATTCTAAAAATGTTTGCATCAGCCAATTTGCCAACTCCTTTTCTGTGTAACGTGTCAAATGTACTTTGTATTAGCTAACATTTACACAATTCATATTTAAACAAATTGAAAAACGCATTTGACCCACTCTTGTTAGTATCACTTCCTGTAGAGCACATTTAAACTTTGTTTAACTTAACTAGACATTGTGTTTTCAGTATTTTCAGGCTCCAATTTTTTCAAGCCAAATGCTAAATGAACAAGGGTAGTATTTGCTGCAGGACTGTTGTATTCTCTTGAATTACTGTGCAGATTGGCAGATTGGTGCAACTACCAAATTGGTAACGCACACACACACACACACACACACATATATATACTGTATATATATATTTTTAAGTTAAATTTACATTTAAGCATTTAAGGATTTGTTAAAGGTTTTATGTAAGGACTATGGAGATATTTACATAGATAATTGCAGATTACTGTCAGGGGTGCAAAATCTTGCAACGCTGCAATTTTTCAATTTAATTGGGTATTTATTAAATGAGCCCAGCTGCCGGACATCTGATTTGCATGCAAGTGGTCTCTGCTGCTGAACCTGCATGCATGCAATTCACATCCTGCCACTGTTTTCATGCTATTCCACTGATCAACAGTTGGCAGCCATAACGCACATGGGTGTAAACAATGCATTATTTAAAATATTCCCCAAAAAAATCTGATTTGCAGAAGTTTTATGAAGAAAGAATGCATTCAGCATGTTTGTTAGACCTCAAGGACACACACAATGCATAATGGTGAGAAACAATGAACGGAAACAGAACTTTCTTTGTTTCAATGAAACCTCCACAGGAAACTTTTAATAAATATCATTGGCTACTTCAGTCATATCACACTAGACTTGCCCTGTTGTGAGCCATTAAAAGTTAGAAATAATACACCGCTTCTGTGTCTCTTTTGTCTTGTTGTTGTTCTGGTTCTGAATGGAGAGCTCAAGTAAAGTAACTTCATAATGCACCTTCCAATATTTTGCAATATTCATTACTGCTGCCAGTAAAGGGTTTTCAGTGCCTACACTGCTGCTTACAATGGACCGAAGTTGTCTTAATACTAATTGTTTCTCTCTCTCTCTCTAACTTTTTTGACATGGCTTTTCACTCTCCCTCTGTGTGTGCCCAATAAAACAGGGCAGCAACTTTTATACCTGCTTTTCTAAGCATTAAATTTCAGATGCAGTTTCCTTTGGCGCAGTGGTCAGTTGGTAATGATAAAAGTGGCAGAGTCCACAAAATAATCATGCCTTAAAATACATATTGTATGAGTCCAAACACTATTTTTATTAGTGCTGCTTTCTTTAAGCCCTTTAGAAATTATTTGACAATTTGACTTTTTGGCCTAAAGAAGTGCTTCAAATCCTTGGTAAATAGTTTGTGTAATATATATGTATATGGAGGAGAAATGTGAAGTATAGAAAACCTTGAGACTGACCGTATGTTCAGACAGAAAGGGAAGAGGCAGCACGATTACATACAAAATCATTGGAAAGACACAGTAGGACACTAATTCGCCTGGGGTGGAAAAGACACTTGACTGATGTAAAGAAACATCCGCGCCAGTTGAAAAAATATCAACTTGAGCAAAATATTTGTGTGTATTCGGAAACATCCTCTCTCTGAAATGACCTGTGATTGGCCGAAGTCTCCCGTCATGGGCTAGATTTTTTAAAGCCTGAAAACAGAGCCAAGAGGAGGGGCAGAAGTAGAGGTTTTTTCTCAGACCACTTGAATTACAATATGCTGAATGGTTATTATGGAATTTTTGGCCAATGGCTCCAAGAAAAATACTGCTTACCCAACCTTTAAGGTTGTAAACAGGCAGTTTTTTTCTATAAAACCATTACCAAATTTCCCAAAATTAATAAAATCTCAGCTGTTCAATGCCGTTTCAAATTGTTAGTCTCATGATGGCATTCTGGTGCATTCTGGCCCACATCCACTCCTGGTTACACCACATATTATGCAAATCTTCTAGTAAAACATCCACAAGCTGCCATAAGCCCTCTGTATCTCCTTTTGTGTCCAGCTGCATTACTTTCCATTTTCATCAGCAGCTGAAGCACGTTTTTGGGTATTTTTAACTTTTTAAGCTCGTTATTTTTCATTTCAAACCCTTCCTTTTCATTTGCTTTCAGTTCACTTTTCACTTCACGGCGCCGTCTGTTAAGCTGCTGTCATTGTTGTCATATTTATTTACTGGTCATGCCATTTACAGCTTGAGTCAGAAGGGCTGTTTTGTGTTGTTTTTTTTATTTTTATTTTTGTGTTTTTGTCTTGTTTTCGTTCTGTTGTTGTTTTGGTCGCGCTCCAAACTGGCACTGACCTTTGTAAAGGGATAATCCACTAAATCGCTCAGCCGGCCATAAAGAGCTTTTTATTTACCACACACTGTCTCCTGGCATTTTAAACCCGCTCTCTCTCTCTCCAACTCTCGCATGATCCTCCCACTCACTCTCTCTCCTCCGTCTTTCTCTCCTCACTGTTCCCTTCCCTGTTTAATCTCACTCACTTGAACTCTTTGTTCACCACTGGCACCTTTCAATCTCTTACTCTTGCCCTTCTTTTGTCCCTTTCTCCACATATTTCCTCATTTTCAGCCTTTTTATCCTTTATTCTTGTCCTCTTCCTCCAATTTATACTCCTTTTTTCCCTCCTGCATATTCTTTCTTTTCATATACTGTCCATTTTCCTTTCTTATCCTCTCACTTTCTCAGATCTCTCGCTAACCTTGTCTGGTGTGTGTGTGTGTGTGTGTGTGTGTGTGTGTGTGTGTGTGTTTGTGTGTGTGTGTGTGTGTCTGTGCCATTGCTATTTCCGGGAGATTTAATTATCAATCCTCTCGATGAGGGAGTTGGCACATACAGCCAAATTATCACAGACGTCATAAATTAACACAGTGTAGAAAGATTAGATACAGACAGGCTACTGCACACACACACACACACATCATCCGAGATATGCTTAGACACACACACACACACAGACATGTGACCAGTGTGTCACAACAAGTCAGGCAGAAGCAGACATAACAACACACCCCCACACAGTCTGAGACATCGACACACACACACAAACAGAGTGTGCCACAAGCAGTTAGAAGAAGAAGGACAGAAAAGTGAGTGTGCACACACACCTAAACACACATACACCAGGTTAATAGACAAATATGAGTCAGAGTGCATCACAGGACATAATGAAAAACATGCACAAAGGTATTCGGGGTGTGTCATAGAGAGAGTTGATAAGATAAAGACATATATACTCTTTGTAGGATTAATTGAAGTAAAATACATGTATGCAAATCCAAGAGTAATCTGCATAAATACAGTGTGCTAATATATGTTGTTGGTGAACAATGTGTGAACTTTAACAAAACTCACATTGCATGGATTTACAGTATATGTAAATGCTGAGGAGGTATAGATGCATGTACAGTTTTTATTTGGTGTCTAAACTCTAAGCGTTAGCTAGAATCAGAGCCAAAAAGTGAAGTTTGGGCTGATGAATATGCAAGGAGACGTCACATATGTGTCTGGAGACACAGCTGTGTGAAGAGTTTTGTTATGGCTAAAGGGGTTGGGATCCCACAATGGTTTTAGTCTTCAAACAAGTGTACTTTGAAACGTCTGACAAAGTAAAAAGAAACACAAATGTTGCCTTTTCATAGGTTTATTAGAATATTAAAGTATATGTCAAAAACTTTTAATCTGATTCCACATTTGGATGCATCAACAAACACGCTATGAATATATGAATATATATTGAACATATTCACTATTCTATATTTTGCATGCAACTATAGACTGCTGGCAACAAAGAGCTATCATAAACCAGACATTTAGACATTTCAGAGGTTAACACCTGCACTGCAGTCTCTTTATGAGACAGATACTGTAGACTAAACAGAGATAAGGAACCAAAAACCAAATCAGATTTCTGCTCCCCTCATATTTTCATCTGGACTTTTAATTAGGTAGGAAATATTTAATATTTTTCCCACAAAAGTTTGTTTCCCTTAGTTCATCACCAATTCACGTGTTTATATGTTATCTAACATCAGTCACACCTTCTGTCTAGTTTGCTCTTCTTTTGACCCAAATGTGATCAAAGAAAGGGTATAAGGGCAGGCACGTCTTATCCAACTCCATTAACTGTAATGGTGTTTGCCTCAACCAAAGAAATGTGTTTGTTTGTGTGTGTGTGTACACAATAGAGTTGTCAACATTGGTGTTATAGGGTTTGTCTTATTGCATTTGACACACACAGTCACCCAACAAGACACACAGGGAGAAAACATAGCTGCAGGTGGTGCTTGTTAACTACAGCAAAACAAAACCCAGTTCATCATGGAGTCACAGACACATCAAACTTTTGCATGCATGCACAAAGTCATCCTCACATACACACAGTGGAAAAAAAAAAAAACACATATGTACTGACAGGGAGCTGCCAAGAAGTATAAAACAGATGCCTAAGCACACATTTACGGTGACACTTACTGTAGTAGTATCACCCACAGCTTCAGTACAGTTGATGTTGTATATTTTAAAGATCCCATCCAGACATGTATTTAAACATATATACAAATAGTCTGCTTGGAACAATAACGTGTGTCTGATATATTATTTCCACAAAAAAAAAAAAAAAAAAATTCCACATTAAAATTCTTAAAAGGGCATCTACTCTTTCTAGCTTATTACAAATTCCAGAATCTACGAATATGCAAATATGCAAGTAGGATGTCTCCTACTTCACTGTAAAGTCCACTCTCAGTGTATGTGCACTGGAAGCTTCAAGTTTCTACATCACACTTGTTTAAGTTGAATGTTGGACCAGGATTGGCTGCTTCCAAACTATTTGTGATATCACAGATCCTGCTCGTAGCCCCGCCCCTGAAAATCAGATTTAGAAACTTTCCACTTTCAGCAGATGAACGTGAAAACATCCTTCTAGTGTCAAACTCTGCACAGACATCATTCTGTACAGTGAAGCTCAAACATTCAACTGGAGGAACAAGAAGAAAAACAGATTCTTGAGTGGAGGGGAACTTTAATTCAATTCAGTTTTATTTATATAGCGCCATATCATAACAAGGTTATCTCAGGGCACTTTTTCATATAAAGCAGGTCTAGACCCACTGTTTATATTTACAGAGACACAACTATTCCCACCATGACCAAGCACTAGGTGACAGTGACAAGGAAAAACTCCCTTTTAACAGACAGGAACCTCGAGCAGAATAGGCTCTGGGTGGGCAGTCATCTGCCTCGACCAGTTGGGTTGAGTTGACTTTAATGATTTTTAATATATGTAGAGTGTAATATTGCAGAAGCAGAAAAAAAATTAAACAAGATGAATTCTTTAAAAAAAATGGTGGTAATTTTGTGATAATCCCACTCTGACAACGAGGATCGAGACAAAAATCTCTTACCGTATTGTCACTTTTAATGCTCAGAGCATGATACACAAGACAAAGGTTAGTTTGTAATATGCACCCAGATGAGAAGCTGTTGACTCCCTTTATAACCTGGCTCGGTCCTCCCATCTGTGGCACTGTGGCCTTTTGTTACCCTCCTACATTTCATCAGCCTTGGTTCTCATGACAGTTTACAATTTACAAGCCCTCTGTTCTCAAGACAAAAGGCTCATTCGGTAACATCCCTGTGAGAAGTCTCTGTATGCGGTCACTCACTTACTTTCTGTTAAGGTTACACTGTACAAGATTCAGCATGATCAAACATAAAGGAAACTAACATGACTACATGTGCAATAAGGTATTCAAACATGATTATGTGTGGTGTGTAATTTCCCTCACACATTACATGCAGTACGCACTAGCAGGACCCTGGATAAATGCTCACACATATACAGCACATTAACAGTGTTTAAATAACATCCATCCATCCATTTTCTATACCGCTTATCCTCTTAGAGGGTCGCGGGGGGCTGGAGCCAATCCCAGCTGACATTGGGCGAGAGGCGGGGTACACCCAGGACTGGTCGCCAGTCAATCACAGGGCTGACACATAGAGACAGACAAACATTCACACTCACAATCACGGACAATTTAGAATCACCAGTTAACCTAACTTGCATGTCTTTGGATGGTGGGAGGAAGCCGGAGTGTCCGGAGAGAACCCACGCGGACACGGGGAGAACATGCAAACTCCACACGAACCCAGAACCCTCTTACTGTGAGGCAAGGTGACAGTGCTAACCACTGCACCACCGTGCCGCCCGTGTTTAAATAACAAGTGATAGAAAATTAGTAATATACATACAGTACAGAATGCTTGCAGCATTAAGGAGAAAGGGGTTTCCGAGCACATGCAGGCCAGGAGAGATAAGATAAGATAAGATAAGCCTTTAATTGTCCCACAGCTGGGAAATTTTCAGCGTTACAACAGCCAGAAAAAAGTGTCATATATAGAAATACAATAATAAAATATAATAAAATACAATAAAAATAAATAGAAAAATAGTCCTGTACACAGTAAAGACAGTAATAATAATAGTGTGACTGAGTGCATTTGTAAGTATGAACAATAGATAAGATAAAAATTTTGCACATATATAATATACATGTATATGAAAATATTACACAGCAACAGATGAAGTAAATAACATCATGAATAAAAATATGTATTAAGATAATGCACAGCAGCAGATGAAGTAAAGTAGTGAACAGTCTGCTTATTGACAGTCAATGTAGATTACCGGGAGTTGTACTGATTATAGAGCCTGACAGCAGCAGGCAGGAAGTGTGATAAAATGCTAAAAGTATTGAACAAAAATATTGAATTCGAAGGCAGCTTGCCCTCTCCATCCTGACATTTCCAACAAAGCCCACTTCAGAGTCCAATAGCTGTACAATATCATATGTAAAGTAACTCGAACAAGTCTGGTTTGGCAAATTTTCTGACATTTATGAGGATCTTGCCTCGTTCTTTATTTGAAAATGTTCAACGGTCGCTCCCCATAACGCCTGTGCCGAGGGCAAATGTTTAGATGTGTGTAGTGATTAAGCACCAAAATATATTATCATGATGGTTCCATGAAGTTCCCCAAATATCTCAGGTATACATATTAGGGTGAATTCTTCTCCAGCCTTTTATCCTATCCTATCATACCAGCAACTATAGCACTAGATCTACTATTCGGATTCTTTTAAATGTCCCCAGGGTGCACTCAGAGCTTGGTAAAATGGCTTTCTCCTTTTATGCACCCTGGGCCTGGAATAAGCTGCAAAATACCATTACATTAGAAGCACGCCCTTCTTTGAATACCTTTAAAGGTCTTTTATAAACTGCTCTGAAGGAAACATGTTGCTGTTTTACATAATCCTTGAGTTGGTGGAATGTGTTATGGATATCACTGGTATGGTTTGTATGCCTCTGTTCTTTTACTATTTCCCTTGTGTTGTTTTTATGCATTGTATGTGTTCTAATATGTGAAATTGTTTTTTATGTAAAACTGCTTGTGCTGCCGTCTTGACCAGGACTCCCCGGAATAATAGATCTTGTATCTCAACAGGGCCTTCCAGGCTAGTTAAAGGATAGATTAATAAATAAATAAAATTAAAAAAACTTGAGCTTGTGTCCCCCCATAATATTAGTATGAACCTTCAAAAAACTGATCAACCCATAGACTGTATATAAAGATGGACGACATGACAGCTCCCCAAAAGTGAAGCCAAAACATCTCAATTGCCCCCTGGTGCAGTACAGGTCATAAACCCCGCCTCCTCCATGTTAGTGGATGGGACATGGGCCAAACTGAAAAATCAAAGTACACATCAAATCAAATTTTCCCAAAGATGGTTTCTATCATTTTAGGTAGTTCTTATCATGCTGATGTTTGTTCAAGTGTTAATTTTTCTGAAACGTTTGGTTTAGTTTAGTTATTTGATGCTATAAAAAGGGGGTGTCACGTCATCATGTGAGAGTAATTGCGATTGGTTCAGGCGGGTGTATGAGTGGGACCTTGATACCGTGGCTCCACCGCGGATCACTACTGCACAGACTCTGGCTCCAAATGACGTCACAAGCACAAGATGGCAACGCCCGTATCCGGGATATTTTGGCTTCATTTTTGTACAGTGGGAGAAAGTGGAGACGCGTCGTCCATCTTTATATACAGTCTGTGGTTCAGTCTCACACAAACTTGTTCCGGAGCCACTGAAGTCAAAAATAAAAACCTGCTAGGGTGTGAGTGTTCCTTCAGAGGCAAGATGAGCTGTCAAGTAATGGATTGGGCGCAGGTACAGGTAAGGAGTGTTTAAAAGAGAGAGAGGCTCATCTGGGGGGACAAACAAATTTGCCAAGTGTCTCAAACTAAACATAGTGAAAAAACAAGAGAGGAATGCAAACATGATTTTTAAAATGTTGATAGCTAAATATTTAATTGTCTTTGACCAATTCAGTGGCTGGTCACAGACATTGGGTAGCATAGGGAGAGAGTACTGATTATGCTCAGTCAAACATGTTAAATGAGTCCTCATTTAGTGGATGCATACAAAAAGCAGTGGAAGGGATTTCTTCAGTTCAGAGACAAAGACCGGGTTGTCATCTACATACAATAGCACAACTGATTCTGAACTAAGGGAAGTCGTGTTCCACATTATCAATGAGAACAAGTGGTTGCACCTTTCTCATGCCCAGGGCAAGTTGAAAATGAAGGTGTCTAAAGCAATAGTTAATACAGAGGCTTTGGGGTTCAGCAGAGTAACTCATAATACAATTGGCAAATGCCAAAAAGCCAATGAGCCAAGAAACATACTTACTATCCGCTTGTTGAAGGGTTTTCTGCCCCCAGTGCTATAGCAGACATGATAGACCTGAAATTGCTGCCTGCCCACATAACATACGTAGGCAGTGATAGAACGACCCAACCACATCATCACAACCCTAATAAGTTTGGACTGACAATGTTCTACATTCCAGCAGTGATCAACTCCCAGCTCACAGTGTGAGCCTTAAAAAACAGATAATTAAGGGTAATCAAGACTGTGCCGTGATGACATTTGCAATTGAGGGTTTGGTGTATACTTTTTATCCCTATTCTACCTCCGGTTGAGTGCTTTGGAGAAAGAACACTTACCACTTCACAAGCTCTTTAGGGACTCAAAAAAACAGTGTTTATTTCAGCAGCATCTTTTTTTATCCAAATCATCGATTTTGATTTGGAAGAATGAAGCAGACATCCTCCTCTTACATCCTTACTCGCAAGATGGGTGGTGAGATCAGCAAGACCTGCATCTAAGGAGTTAGTTAGGGTACACTGTTGGTCATGTTTTTCTGCAGTAGTTATTGCATGGATCTGTGAAACCTTGGATGCCGTTTCAGTGCGATTTGGTGGGACTGAGGACGCCTTGTTGAATCTAGAGTTACCATTTCTCTGTCATTTGGCTTGCATTAGCCATGCTTATGTCTGATACGGACATAGTCTGTAAAATGTGTTTAGTTTCTCAATAAATGACCACACACACACACACACACTTCCACATTTTGTCCACACCAATCTGTCCCTACTGTTTCCATCACACATCGATATGTTATAGATTTGGTTAGACGCAGGCTGCATTTGTTTTGAGAAGATACATTATTACAATCAGAGTATAGATGCAGAATGTGCTCGCTACAGAAATGGTACTTATGTATGGATTGGGATGTGAAATTGGTGGTCGGTTTTGTAGCAGAAACATTTTCTTTTATGTATGTATGTCTTATTGCATTTGACTTTCAATCTGTTTTAATGAGCCTCAGTCTCTATGTCCAAGAATTTTAAAGACTCACCCTGAAATAGAAAAGTAATGTGTATCAGAGTGGATTTTTATGACTCATTCGATTTGCTAAAAAATAAAGTGTGGGTCGGGATCGCCTGAAGGTCTAATATTTCACTGTGCTTCTGTTTCATAATAAAATTCAAAAGCAAAGTGCCTGAAAAGCAGGTAAATGAATCATTGGCTTTATTAAAGATTCAAGATGTCACCTTATTAATGCAGTTACTTTTAGCTTAGTACACAAAATATTATACTAATGAGAGGAAAATAATAGAAAGAATCTATCTATACTCACAAAGCATCTGAAACATATGTGGTATTGGAAAAATACCAAATATCATAAAAATATGAATCCTTTTCATTTAAGTGTATGTGTGAGTTACAAAAACCCTCTCACACAGAACCATGTACAGTATGTCGATATGATTGTGTATGTTGGTGAGTTTGTGTGTGTATCCAAGTCGTTGTCTTGGAGGCATGAACAGACCATTTTCAGATGCCTGCAATTCTCCTGACAGACCCTTACTGTTCTCACCCCCCCCCCCCCCACACACACACACACATGCACACACACCTACTGACCCTCACAGCTATCCGTACAAGCTGTCTAAAAAGGCTTTGATTCCATACGGGCCTGTTTCACATGCCTGTTTCCAATGCATCACCTCTCTCTCCCCTCCTTCTCAGACACACACACACACACACACACACACACACACACACACACACACACACATACAGTAAAAAGAGCCTAACCTAACCAGTTCAGGTTGGTTAGGAACACTTAAAGGCTGACGAGTAAAATCTCAATAGAGTGGAAGAATCGTATGGCGGAAAAGGAAGAACTCCATAGGTTTGGGGCAGCTATAGAGAAAGCTGGACCTCGGGACAGACAGGAGTCATTGGTCAACAGATCTGAGGTCTCTGACAGTGTGATACGGGGACAGGAGTTCTGTAATATAAGGGGCAGGACCATTTAACACTTTGGAGACAAACTTCAGGTTTTTAAATTCAGTTCTGTAGCTAACAGTGACCCAGTGTAGGGAGGCGAGAATGGGAGTAATGTGGTCCCTCTGACCTTGTTAAATCTCTTGCAGCTGCATTTCGAACTAGCTGGAGATGGGATAAAGAAGACAGAGTGATGCCAAAATATAAGGAGCACAGGGCAGGTGGATATGACCTGAATTTGATCTGAGTTTGGAGACAATGCGGAGTTGAATGAAACTTGACTTAACGACCTGATTGATTTGATGGTCGAACTTCAGTGCTGAATCTAATAGGACTCCAGGACTCATTCAACATGGCTGCTCACACAATGACCTGTAGTCAGTCAACATCGTAGCCATAAAATTGTGATTTTATTGACTGTGGCAGTACGGGACTTCCAACTTCAAGTACAACTACTATATACTGTATCGCAACTTAGGTTTTATTTTCGGCGCTATGGGCAACGGTTGTATCAGTTATGATAATATTGTACTCTCGGGAGGTATTACTATAAATTATTATAACCAATAGAAGCAGTGGCCCAAGCTACAAAAAGCTGTAATAAATCATAATTTTCCTTTAACAGATTGCTTGATCAGGGACACTTCACATCAAATCCAAATATAATGCTAGTTCTGTTGCCTGATGACAGAAACAGAAAACTACGTAAATGAGAACTAAGTCATGAGTTGGGCGGAAGGGCAGAAGGGGACAGAATGGAGGTTTAACCTCTGTTGAGTTGGCTATGATGCACAGTTTTGTTGTTTGACAACAAAATTATTTTTTCTTATTGTTTCAGTGTAGAGGGAGAGCTCTGTGAAAATGCTGTGGATGCATATCGGTTGCACACGTAAACAGCATTTTCGGATTTAGCTGGCTTATTGTGGACACATGACAAGAGAGATAAGGAGAGGAGAGAGAAAGGGCAGAGGCAGAAGGACAGAGAGACGGAGTGAGAATAGTGAAGGTTGAGCAGGGAGGAAGAGGATTAGCTTGAGAATAAGGATGTGTTTGAAAGCAAGGCTGAAAGGTAGAGAAAGTCAAGGAAACAGGAGAGAGAGAGAGAGAGAGAGAAAGAGAGAGAAAAGAATGCGGGGGAGAGGGTGAGAGCATAGACTACAGGGAGAAAAAGAGGATGAGACTGAGAAAAAAACAAGCTTGAAAGCAATTCAAAGCAAAGGTTAGAGAGCCAGAGAAAGAGAGGGGAAGACAGAGCAAGGTAGACAGAGGAAAAGGGACAGAGAGAGAGAGAGAGCGAGAGAGAGAGCCTTCCATCCTGTCAACCACTGTAGAGTGGGAAATGGGATTTTGTGTCACATTGCTCCAGCAAATTGTTGCATGGTTCTGGGTTACAGAGGATGGCCACTGCTTCTTCTTGACATATGGAGCTTTTCAGAGACTACAGCATGGGACCCAACAGTGCTCTGCTGCAAAGTTAAAATGGGTGTCTGAATCATTCATGATAAATTGGTTCCTAAGATCATTGTCCATAGATGCTTGCAAAGCTTTGGCTGGCTCCTGCAGGGTCTGGCCTGAATAAAACAAAATTAAGTGAAAAAGCAGGAACATATACAAATACCTCATATACAGTATGTAACATATAAATAACATATATATAAATGTTAATGAGATCAGTCCTTGTGTGTGAACATTTTGATTAGATTTCACAAAATTGGCATCAGTAAGTTGCTGGTGGCAGAATTCATAGTGATCTGCAATATGGTTGAAAAACACGTTATATTAATTAAGATATTTTCCAATACCTATATCCATCCATCCATTTTCTATACCGCTTATCCTCTTAGAGGGTCGCGGGGGGCTGGAGCCAATCCCAGCTGACATTGGGCGAGAGGCGGGGTACACCCAGGACTGGTCGCCAGTCAATCACAGGGCTGACACATAGAGACAGACAGACATTCACACTCACAATCACACCTACGGACAATTTAGAATCACCAATTAACCTAACTTGCATGTCTTTGGATGGTGGGAGGAAAGCCGGAGTGCCCGGAGAGAACCCACGCGGACACGGGGAGAACATGCAAACTCCACACAGAAGGGTCCCAGCTGGCCGGCGGGTGCGAACCCAGAACCCTCTTGCTGTGAGGCGACAGTGCTAACCACCGTGCCGCCCCCCAATACCTATATATTAAAGTATAATAAATGTATGCAAAATATAAGATGAAATAATGAAACAGATTTTTTTTTTTAAAGAGCAGTGTTTTCTGTTAACCCGTTCAGATCCCCTGTCCATTCCAATGGACACAAACTTTCTAGGACATCTAGATCTATGATTACTGTCATCTGACTCCACCCAAATGCACAAACTGATTTGATTGGATGTCTATAAGCCAATCACAGTGTCCCACATCATCTAAAGTGGAATGCAGTAGAGCCACACCCCCTTTTTCAATAAGCATGGCCGACTGAGGCAAGGAGGAAGCGTAAGGCACATTTGAATCTATTAATCATATTGTTAAAGTACATTGTTTGTGTTTAAAGTAAAGATGAGATGTTATATTACTTACACATGTCAAAGTATCATATGAAGATTTATAGCTTGTACCAGAATGGTCGGGGGACTTAAATGTCACCGGAAGGAAATGAATAGGGAAATGCTGTTTTGATTGATTTTGACTGTTCGGATTTGATTTTCTAGTGAGACAATCAGCTTATAAGGCATCCTATTGATTATGTTCACACTCAGGAGACTGATGCCAGTCAACTGAACAAACCACTCTGGACTGAACCTTTGTTTTGTTTTTTAATCAATAATTTTGTTGAAATAATAC
The DNA here is from genome assembly GCA_005408345.1 of Macquaria australasica. Classification (NCBI taxonomy): domain Eukaryota; kingdom Metazoa; phylum Chordata; class Actinopteri; order Centrarchiformes; family Percichthyidae; genus Macquaria; species Macquaria australasica. Next base: position 727,629 of record SEMN01000042.1, on the reverse strand, counting down.
AAAATGTATATGCAATGTTGTTTGAGTTAACCATTCATGAAAAAGAAATGAATAAATGAAAGGTCTCTTAAGACTTTTTATTGTCATTTTTACTTTTAGGTGGTTTCTCACGTTCAGATTCTCTGTCCATTGGAAATGACAGAAAAAAATAACACATACTAAAGTATTTTAATTGATTCAATTTTAAATCTTTTTTGATTGCTAATGAGCTATGAGTGCATTTAGAATAGAAATCCACTAAAAGGAGAAACCTCTTGTCACCAGTAATTCTACTTTTATTTTTTATAGAATGTGATTGAGTAAGTTAGCTTATTAAATTCACAGTAAGGTTTTGTTTTCATACTGTATATTGTGCACCAACTCTTGTGAGTCGTTCTTGGTTTTATACAGATTTTGTTTACTCTTTTTGCTTGTTTCCAGTGCTGGTCTGACTTCATGTGCATGCTCTAGTGAGACCGAACAGTTTACTGGGCTTTGTGGGTTGGATATCTCTGTCTCTCTCTTTCTCACTCATATCAGTGTGTCTTCCTTCCCATCTCTCTATCTTCTCTCTATATCATCTCTTTTTCTGCAGCATCTCATTCGATTCCCTCTGTCTCTCAGGACTGTAGGTCTAGCGAATGTTAATCATTTATACTACTGAAAGACAATGCTGTTTCTAAAAAGCAACAATGCGCACACACATACAAATACACACAGTCCTAGTGGTAGATGCTATTACATATTCTAAATAGAGATACATTCTACATACAAATTCTATGTTACAAAATAAAAATAAAAGCAGTCAGGGTGATTACACTATCATATGCATAACTGACCTGCATAATTTGCACATTAATGCACATTATGTTTTGGTGTGTACATAATGAATTTTATTGTCTGTAAATTAAGCAGACTACTGGGAGTTGGACCAAAAGGTTATTAGCCTTCAGTCTTTTGTTAGCTGGTGTGTGTGTACTTGTACAGCTATCTTTGTGAGAACCAATTTGAGTTTTAGACCTTGGGAGTGAGGACATTTTTGGAAAGTGCGGACATTTTAGCCAGTCCTGACTTTCAGACAGACCTTCAAAGGGCTGTTTGAGGATTCAGACATGGTTTTAAGGTTCCGGCTAGAATTAGGTTTAGGTTAGGGTTAGGGGTAGGCTTAGGGAATGCATTATGTCAATGAAGGTCCTCACAAGTATAGGTGTGTGTGTGTGTGTGTGTGTGTGTGTGTGTGTGTGTGTGTGTGTGTGTGTGTGTGTGTGTGTGTTTAAAGATGAGAGGGAACATTGTTTAGCCTTTTACCAAGCACATAATTATTTTGTCATTTTTCAATTTGAACACAGAGAATACAGTGTTTGGCCCGTTACCAAAAAGGTACGTGTGTGTGTGTGTGTGTGTGTTTATAGCTTGTCCATTATTTAGCCCTTTATTGAAGGAATAATGTGCATACAGGTATGCATGTGTTTACAGATAAGGGAATACATGGGCCTCTACCCAAGATACACCCATTGTGTTGCTGGGTGATTCTGCAGTGTGCATGTGTGTGTGCGACAGTCTGGTGAACATTAGTCTTTACCCTCAGAAAGCAGCTAAAAGCTAATATATTGTTTTAGGAAGTGTTCCGTTACAGCTGTACACTCTGAGACTGGAAACCTATTTAATGCCTGAGCCTAAAAGCACACCATGACAGTGGCTGGAGAATAAATACGGCTGTGAGCCTGTTCAATTTTTTACAGCAGTTCGACAAGAAGAAATAGAGACTTGTGCTTTGCTCAAGGGCATAAAAGTCACCAGGTTATCTCTTCAAGAACAGGCATTTATGATTGATTAAGATAGAATAAGTAATAATGTCATTATCACAAGTACAGGGGTGAGAGCTGAAAACATGGACTTGCTCCAACATGTGCCTCTTTCCATCGATCAAGGCATTAACAATACTTCGCTGAGTAATGAATTGGAAAATCAAAGCAAGCTTTCTGTGATCTCACCAGTCATTTGACATTTTAAACAAGCAACAAACATGCACTGTGAACAAATTATTGACTCACAAGGCAACCTGACCCTGTTTCAGCATACAGTATGAGGATCTTATTTGATTGGCTTTGCGACCAGTGGAGCCTTTTCTTTTTTCTATTTTTTTTTTTTTTTTTTTTGGTTGAATGATTTTCCAGGAGAGATTATGAGAATACTAGAAAAGCACAGAGGACAACTGATTGTTGCCCTTCTATTGGATTCTTGTAATGCTGATGTTCGAAGACGTCAGGCTTATTCAGGTTTTGCATTCATTACAAATGAGTGCAAAATCAAATGACTACGGACAACAGCAACCATAAGAAGCCCGGTGCCATCTGGGGACAATAAGCTAAATAGATGATGAGGGAACAGGCCATGAAACCATCAAATCAAACCATATAAATCAATCAGAGTTGCAAGAATAAGTCTAGCGATATTTTATATTTTTCTTATTTTCAACTAATCCTGTTAAAAGACCAAAACCAACAATAAATTGATCCTACTGACAGGTACTGTGCAGCCTAAGCCTGATGTAGCTTATTCATTTGTGCCATAGAGCTCCATTGTTGTTCGAAAACAGCATTAAAAACACATCAAAGAGCAACAGCATTGCACTGGCTGACATGTTCCTTCATTTCCATGAACACACACACACTGTAGTTTATTTTGAGTCAACCCCACATACACCATCATGCTGCAGTAAATTCTCACTAGCACATCAAATGGGTATTAATCCACAGCTGAAAAACGTTCATAATAAATGCAACATTCACTCCAGTTTAAGTAATGTTAGCAACTACAGTGCCTAGCTGTTTGGGGATATTACTTAGCTTTTCAACAAAATGAAACTATATACTGTATTTGTGATCTGTCAGAGAGGGTAGAAAAGCAAAAAAGTACTGAGAGACGGACTAATACATTGTTGATTTTGCTCTTTTCATGATATATGTTGGCATAAGAAACAATATAAAACTAATCAGCCTCATCCTTATCTGCTGTGAACTAGGGGGTGGATACCCGACCTGAGCCCGACGGGTTTGGACAAAAATGTATAAATGATGTTCGTGTTCAGTCACGTCATACTTGACATTTCCTGTTCCTCCAGTGCTGGGGTTTGTTATTTACGTGACAATGCAAAAACCTGTTCTGAGGCTTCTCAGTTATATATAATAACCATCATACTGATATGAAAAGAACACATGTAGAAAAATACTTTTCTTATAACATTCAACACAATTAAAGACAGGCAGCAGTCTGTTATGTCTACCCCAGGAGTAAAGCTTTGCAGTATCATGGAATTATGGAGATGAAACCTTGGTTCAAATTAGCGCAGTTGACCAATAACAAACCATCTTGACAGTGTTGACTTTTGAAGGAACGGAGAGCCAGAGAGTCCAAATCGGAGGACGCCATCTTATTATTCTATTGTGCTCGTCACAAAAGTGCAGACAATTATGAGACAAAAGTTGTGGGTACATGCATGTCTTTTGAGAAAACTCATGTTCCAGGCTTGCTAGCATGGTAGCCATTAGCTTGCCAGATCCAGTAGTCTGCCAATCCTCCTAGTACTGAGCTCCTGTATGCTGATGATAAGTTCATTGACATTGTTAGCTGAGCTTGACTGGGCAAAGTTGCAGTTAACAGCAACAATGTGCTGGAACTGTTCATCTCTCTGCTTAACTTTATGGATTGTCCGTCCAGTCGTTTTGTAAAATCAATGCTCAACCAATTGTCATTTTCTTGAGTGTAGTTTGCAGTGCTTTGAGAGTTCATCAGTTTTTCCTTTACCTTACTTATTCTTCCTTAACTCCAGAGTTCCTCTCACCTTGGAAGTTAAAGATAAAGAACATGAGCAGCCGTAGAGGAGGTCTGTGATGACACTGCAGCTCAGCAGTGCCAGGGGTGGACAGGACACTCAAAAAGATTTTATCTGCTGTTCTTTGCAAATGAAGATGTGATGGTGAAATCAGTGACCAAATTTAGCACGGAAAGGAAACATGAATACATTACTTCAACTCAATTCATTGTTGTGATTACTGTTTATCTGGGTTTTTTTTTTTTTTTTTTGCCCCAATGTGTTTTTCAATATCCAATGCTGAATTCAGTATCAAGTTGGGGCTCAAAGTAATACAGATGAAAGCAGCTTTTTGTACATTCAGTGAATATAATAAGTGAATGTGTCTGAGTGTTCATGTTTCTTGTGATAATTCACTGTGTCTGAAGTGGTGGTTTAAACTCCGATGGATTTGTTCTTTAGAAGAGCTCTGCAATCATTAGAACACAGACACTTCAGATATAATGGCACCAAGTAAAGCACTTGAAGGCTTTGCCAAGCAACTGTATGTATATATATATATATATATATATATATATATATATATATATATATATATATATATATATATATATATATATATATATATATATATATATATATATGTGTGTGTGTGTATATATATATCTATATATATATATATGTATATGTGTGTGTATATGTATATATATATAAAGTATTTCATCTTTAGTCTCATTGGTATTCATCAACGTAGTTGATAGAATGTGTCAAGAATTATACACTTCTAGTTCTTTAAATTGTTTTCAGAACAAAAATCAGCTGTACAAAATACACTTTGTGGTCAGTGAGGAAAGAAAATATGAAAACATTACATTACTACAGCTTGCTGATTTTCTTCTGCACTGTAACACAAACTTCAGAAAAGTGCCTCCAAACTTTTCAGCATCCTCTCAGGGTAATTGTATGGTAGCCATGCGAGAAAAAACTGTCAGGTATTGTTTATGCTACACGACACTTCAGACCGTATATTTCCTTAATAGGGCCAAACAGGACAGTGTATTTTAATGAATTTGTAACTGCACAGCAATGACATTTTGCCTGTTCTTGACCCTAAAATTGCCCAATGAAACATTTACACTAAGCCTGTTGTTTTTCAGAACTAACATTTACTTCACTGCTGGCTATTGTCAACTGCAGTGCAGTAGTTATGTTGTCATGCTCTCTGCTGCAGTGTTTGCTCTAATGATTCTTCCAAACATTGAGCAGAAATCATTTGAATGGCTCTGCTGCTAGTTTATTTGATTAGCTGTCCGTACATCTTTTTTTTTTCAGAGATGTATTATTTTCATATTGAGCAAACTCCACAGAAGTCACTCCATCTTAGACATTGATTTATGACTCAGAGGAAACAGTTTTGTGTTCATCTGCCCATCAAATGATCATTTCTCTCATTGGCCATTAGTTGCGATTGAGGTGACAATTAATGGGCGATGATATCTTGTTGTGATACTGAAGGGCTAAACCATCAGCCTGCAAGAGTTTCTACATGACTGACAAAGAGAAAAAGAGGGAACACACTGAGCATCCCGTTCAAGGTGCACTGAGGAAGTGTTTTAAGACACACACCCTAGGAGCAACACATCCATCTCAAAGCAGCTGGTTATTTTAGCAAAATCCATTCTACAGCTCACAGTCGCCCCTTTTCTGTAGTGTCAAACCAGACTGACCTCAGCCCAGCAGGCTATTACAATACAGGGTGGCCACAATCTGTTACAGGTGCACTGAAGAAGTGGTGTCCTGTCCAGGGTGAAAATGTTTATAACTTTCAGTGGTTTTAAAGTATATTATGTTCCACCTAAAGGTTTATATTGTGGTAATTCAAAAGTAGGCTCTGTCAAATACTCTGCAGTATTTGACGATAAGAAAATTTTCTTCATAGATTAATACTGCAGTTCACTTGTGTTTCTGGGTAACACTGCGTCAAACAGTGTTCCTGGAGGCCTGTTCATAACCCTAAAAAAAGAATAAGGGGATAACAAAAATGAAAGCAGAACATAAAAGAGCGATGAAAGAAATGAACAAACCCTTGGTAAATAAAGCAGAATGCAAATGGGAAGAGCAAAATGAAATACACTTACAGACGGTGCAAAGCAAAGTAAGACAGAATGGGCAAATTAACAAAATATGAACAGGTTTTTCATTGCCGTACAGAATCGATTAACGGGCTAAACAGAGCAGAAAGGGTAGAACAGAGTAGTTTGTATTTCTGGCAGCCGGAGTTTTTACTAATGAACTGTCCTTCATTTGCTTAAATTTAATCCATGTTTTAACCCAACCCAAGACAAACACACACAGTTACATGGGCAGTTAGGTAACAAACAGCTATAAAACCTGACAGACGCTTGCACACATGCACATACACACAAAGCAGGTTTTTTGTGTTTAGTGGGTGGTGTAACTAACAGAGTGTAATAAAGATAGAAATGCAAAAACAGGGGATTTTAATTATGCCTGTGTGCATGTGTGTTTGGGTCTTTATCACAATTATGTATTATGTCTGACATGTATTTCCCATTACTGTTTGTCTAAATATCCCTTTTTTGTCTATTTTGTAATGTGTGTCTCTCTCCTGTTCAGGTGTGTAAATGTGTATGTGTGTATTTATAGGTATGTGAGGGTAAGCCTTCACCAATACATTTGAAAAGAGGCTATTCTTTTATTATTATTATTCTTTTTTGTCTCTGAAAGAGGCTTATGTCTGTTGATGTTTGATCCTCAGTCAGAGGATGGCGACAGGCAATAACAGACCAGATTATGAAAGAATAATCTTGAGAACAATCTTAAATCATTGAAGGTATTGTATTTCACTAAGAAATACTCACTTAAACAATGCCACATCACTTCTAGCCCGTTCGGCTGTCAACTGAATATGTAATGAAAGAATGAAAGTTTTTTTTTGTTCTGCTTTTACTCTGAACGTCTCTATTCACATTGTAATTATTTTTTAATAATCTGGTTGATATTCAGCTACTGATGACTATGTTACATTTAAGTGCCCCAGTAAACACTGCCAGTGAAGACAGCCAATAGCAGAGCCCTGGAATAAGGGAATCTAATTGATTGCAACAATCGCTAATGTTATTAAGTACAGCTGTGCACTTCCTTCTATGACATGTCCAGTGGTGTATAAAGTACCTGAAAGCAACACTTAAAGTAAAAGTACAAGTATCTCATCAGAAAATGACTTTGGTAGAAGTTAAAGTCACCTGTTGTTACTTGAGTAAAAGTTTTAAAGTATCTGATATTTACTGTACTTAAGTATCAAAAGTAATTTTCTGATATTAAATTTACTTAAGTATTGAAAGTAAAAATACAAATAAATGCTGTTAATAAAAAAGCAAGCAGTCAGAATTTTGTGAATTATGACGTTTATTCACCACCTTAAAAATGGAGCGTACATTACACTTGAACCTCACTGTACTTGAACTTGCACTTCGCTTGAAATTCACAACTTAAAGAATTTAAAGAACAAAATCCTTTGTTTTTCCTTCCCTCCTATTCCTTTATTTTTCCGTCCCTCCCGTCCGTCCTCCCTTCCTTCCCTACAGTAACAACCCAATCATTACTTGAAACTGAAAAATTTGCTGTTCATCTTCAAAGAAGTTGGTTTTCAAAATTGCAAGAATTCAGTCTCGCTCTTCTTGGGCTGAAGAGTCCTGCAATGCTAAATAGCCTTTCACAGGCCGCTGAGGCAGACAGAGGCATGTTCAGCTTCACAGACAGCTTGCACACAGCTGGGAAGGATTTCAGCAAGTCCATGTGATCTTCTGAACAGGCCAAGTATCCGTCCAGTTGTTTGGAGCTGTCTTGTGCTTGAGACGACCTCAGAGTCTCAATGAGTTGTCAATGACAACTTGACTCTGTCAAGTTTGACGGTCAGTAGGTTGATTGTTGGAAGTAGCCACCCCATCTGGGCATTTGTTTCTGCTTGCAAGATGTTGGTTGCCTGGGGGACTGGGCTCATGGCAGCGGCATACTCTGTGAGGAATGCGAGTTCAGCTGGATTAAACCTGTGATGAAAACAAAAACAATAACACCGTTTTGTAACACTATATAACCATTTCATCTTATTCAACAAAAATTTGATAGATGAATAATGAACTAAAATGGACCAATGATAAGTGGAAGTTGGGATACAATGTGAAACAGTTATTAGTGCCCAAGAAAGGGTGGGGAAACACATCGACGATACCTGCATTGGAACTTTTAAGTCTGTGCAGATGACTCTGATGGCGCCCCCTCCTTTGTCTTTGATTATCCTCAGCAGTCTTTCCACTGCCAGGAAAACGGAGTTCCATCTGGTAGCATTCGGGTGCAGAAGCTGGAGGGAGCAAGCATCTTTAACAGTTTTGGCTGCATGTGTGGATCTTCCACATTTGTTCCAAAGTGCATTACACTTGCCAGATGTTGAATGGTACATTTTCTTGTATGCCTCATTGGATGTTGCTTTCATGGCATCAACAGTAGCTATTAGGTTGAGTGGGTGACAAGCACAGTGCTGGTGCTTTGGGAGCTGTAACGCGAAACCATCATCTTCATTCAGATGAGCTGACAGATCAACAAACTCCACTTCTTCACCCCCCCCTTCATCCTCTTCTGGTTGAGATGCATCACCACTACTTCCGACTGCATTGTTGTTCTCATCTTCACCAAAAACTTGGAAAGCTTTTATGAAGTTAGAGCCGTTGTCTGTTGTTGTTTTCAGAATCTTTCCCCGGATGTCTCGGAATTGATGTCATTCAGGGCGCTTGCCAATACATCAAATGTGTGTGAACCTCTCAGCTGTTACAGACTAGGGCTGCTGAGCATCTTTTGAGACTGTCAGGGTCAATCCAATGGGCAGTAACACCAATGAAGCTCCGCCTTCTGACACTTCAGCAGTCGGTGGTGGTGGCGATATGGTCAACTCCCCTCATGGCCTCAGTCACCGCCGCCTTCATTCCCTTGGAGGCATCATCAATCATCGAGCGCAGGGTCAGCCATGACATAATTTTGGCATTAGGCAGCAGTTCCTTCACAAATTCTCTAAATGGTTCTTGTTCAACAACACACACCGGCTGGAGCCCTTGGACAACATACTTCACAACAGCTTTGTCAATGGACCTCTGTGGCATAGTCCAGGTGTTGCCTGTGGTCTGCCTGCTGGTGGAAGGAGTCTCAGCAGCCCTTTTTCTTTGTCAGCTCTCCATATTTTTTAAGGTGGTGTACCTGCTTTCTCTTAGTGAGAGAAAGACATTTTCTAAGCATAGCAGCTTTAGCTACATGATTTAAAAGCTACTCAACAACACTAACAGTCAATGAACATTATTTAATGCTAAGACCAATGCAGGCGAATGCTAATTATGATAACTAAGTAACATTAATGTTGCTAATTCATGGGATTAATCTTAATTCAACTAACCTCAATGTGTTTCTTGAGGTCGGACCAGGAGTTTTTAAATGCCAATATTTCTGTGTCTTTGGGTAAGTATAATAGGCACTTCATCCGGTACGTCGAATCTTTCACTCCGACATGAGAAAACATTTCTTGCAAATATAGCCACGGGTGTTCATCTTTGTCACCACCGTCGTTTGTTGCCAGAGTAGCAGGTGTATCCATCATGAAATTGTCTCATCAGTCACTAGCATCTGGGCTTGAGTGGAAATTGAAACTTAACCACGCTTTGAGAGCACTTGTTTGCACTTGCGCATTAACATGATTAACCACTGATATAACTTACAAGCTAGCTTGCCAAACCTGTTTGCTTGCAGTCTGTGTTCCAACATCATTAGGCTGCCAAATTTCTTCCGATTTTATTTTGTAGTAACAATGTAACGAAGATGCTTACGGGAAATGCATCGGAGTAAAAGTACACATTTTATTTAGAAAATGTAGTGGAGTAAAAGTGAAAGTTGACAGAAATATAAAAACTCAAGTAAAGTACTGATACTTCTAAAAAATACTTAAGTACTGTAACAATGTATTATTACTTCGTTACATTACACCACTGGACATGTCATAGGCCAGGTTTCCATCCTAATGTAGCGCACGTTTTGACCACATTTCCAGAGAATCTGCAAAAGAAAAGGCAAATTAATGTTTGTTTCCATCCACTAGGGTTGTGCGAATATTAGGAGTTGGTTCATCGAAATAAACAGTTGGTGGTGCTACTTTTCCAGTTAGGTGCCATTCAATTATTGCAGAAGAAGAGGACACAACTAACTGACTTTAGAGAGCTCCAATCAAACCTCAAATGGTGAAAAACAATGTAGAAAACGTGGAGGGATGGGAATATGGTATTTATGTTTTTTGCGTATCTCCTCTTTGCTCCACACAGATCACAGGTTTTCATACGCCGCTATTTGTCATTCAGTGGACATTAAACTCATACGCCAAATGGACGTCATGATGTATTCATTAAGTCTGTTTTCATTGCACTTTGTTGCATTTTGTTTTTAACGATACACCAAATTTTCCACCTCAGCCAAGTGTATAAACATTTTTGTGATATTTAGATGTTTTTTCCACTCAGGTTTTTTTCATGCACAAATTGAAAATGTTCATAAAAACAGGTGGATGGAAAGGAACTGTTGTGAAAAAGGACTATTGACCAAAGTGGTTGCTGTTGGGTATGGGTAAACCAGTGTAATAATGCTGTTTTGTATCAAAATAATTTAACTTTTTAACTAACATTTATTGCCAGGAACTAAATCCATAAAATCCTACATGAAATGTAGATGTAGCTATCAAAATGTTGTTGAAAAAACAGTTACAGTAAACTAGATGCCTAAATTATTTTAAGGTAAATTTAGTGAAATAAGTTCTAATATAATATTTGCAATAACCACCAATGCCTCCCAGATGGTAATATGTCTACTGAAAGCATAAACAATGCTAAATAAATGCACTATTTACTCATGTTTGTTGTTGACAAATTCTGGCTAAAAACGACAGTGCCCCACTGTTTTAGGAAATAATCAAAGCTTTTAAATAAAAATAAAATACAAGCATACATTGGTGAGAAATGGGCTTGGGGCTGAGTGCCACAAAAGAGGGAAAATGGAAAGTATGAAGCGACTAACAGTGTTGGTGTTGGTCTTTTGATTGTTGACAATAAGAAAATCCTAGAATAACACAAGCCTTGTAAAGGCAAGATATGAGGAACAGTGACTTGTCCAATGACAACCAACTCTTGAAATATTATATTTTTATAAATATGATTATTATATTATATTATTATTATATTTTTTCCATTTTTCTGGTGGACGTTTTCTGAAGCATGCCTCATGATTTACACTAAGACACACTGTAGGCTATTTTGACCAAGAAAGTGCTTTGGAAATTGCAGCAGTTAGTAAGTTATCGCAGAGTTTTTTACACTCATCAGAGAGCCAGAAAAGCCCTAGGAGCTTATGGTCCCAGTGAATGTAAGAGAAACACTCGCCATATTTTGTTTCTCTGGCTTTTTCTCCAGGGTTTCACTCTTGCTTTCCTCTGCAGGACACTAGAGTACAGTACCTCTCGCCCTCTCTCTCCCTTCTGGGTTCTGTTAATGACAATTTAGTAAAGCACTTGGCAGCAATCCAGCATAGTGAAACTCACCATCTTGCTACCACGAGAAGCCTGTGTGTTTGTCTGCGTGTGTGTGTGTGTGTGTGTGTGTGTGTGTTTTTTCATACTGGACATGTGCATGTGTATGTGTTTGTGTGGCTGCATGTGTACCTGCACACTGATAGAATTTGATGCTTCAGTAAGCTAGAAAGAATAATACTTATAAAAGAGAGCAGGTCTATCTGTGGGTGCATGTGCATGCTTGTGTGTGTGTGTGTGGTGGGGGTGGGGGGTGGGGGGGAGACAAGGAAGTCAACAGGATCCTTCTCATCAGTGATTGGATAAGTCATGGACACCTCGCACTGTAACAGTCAAAGGCTTGGGGCTAATCAATACACACACACACACACACACACACACACACACACACACACACACCACAGGCTGTTTTTCAGGCAGCTGTAATCAGTCAGTGGCTGTGGCAGCCTGCGATGGCAGATTGATTCTCTCTCTTCCCTCTTACTTCTTTTTCAGACTCTCTGTTTACCCTTTTTCTTTTTCTCTCTGACTGGCTGACTTGCTCTTTGTCTCTGTCTTTCCATTAATTTTTGTTTCTCTCCCACTGCTCTTTTTTTTTCTCTCCTAACTTCTGACTGCCACTTCCTCCTCCCTCTGTGAACACTCACTCCTTACTTTTCATCACATCCCATTCCCTCAGGTTTCTCGGCTACTTTCCATGTCTCACTCTCTGTTATTTTATGTGTTTGTCTGTTTACCAGAATAGAAATAGTTTCTTTCTGCACAATAAAATTAAATGTTTTCTTCCAAGTGTTCTATGGACTTTTTAATCACAATTTTGCCATATTCAACCTAAGTACTTTGGATGGGTAAGCCTACCCAGAAACAGAGAGGAAGATGTAAAATCTCAAATGTCCAAAGATGACATTGTATAGATAGATAGATCGATCCCCACTCGCCCCTGCGGGCAGTCTTCTACCAGATGCCTGGGAGCTTGAGGGTCCTGCGCAGTATCTTAGCTGTTCCTAGGACTGCACTCTTCTGGACAGAGGACAGGATGTTGTTCCTGGACTCCGCTGGAGCCTCGGGTCACAGCCCCGAGTGTTCCGATTACCACGGGGACCACTATTGCCTTCACTTTCCACATCTTTTCTAATTCTTCTCGCAGCCCTTGGTATTTCTCGAGCTTCTCGTGTTCCTTCCTTCGTATTCGTGTTCCTTCTTCCTGATGTTGCTGTCGCTTGGGATTGCTACATCTATTACTACTGCCTTCTTCTGCCGTTTGTCCACCACTACTATGTCCTGTTGGTTCGCCATCACTAGTTTGTCAGTCTGTATCTGGAAGTCCAACAGGATCTTAGCTTGGTCATTCTCAACCACCTTCAGTCCAACCTTTTCCAGCCACTGGTAGGATTTCTTGATATCAACTTCTTCCCGTAGTTGTGTGCTTTCTCTCCTCTCTCTCTCTCTCTCTCTCCCCTTCTGTTGCTTTCTGCAGGTGTTTCTGCCTCCGGAGCTGTGGAGTCTGGGTCTGTGGTTGCTGCCGCCTGCTGCCCCCGTGCTCCTGCTCTGCACCCGCTGCTGCTATTGCTGTTGTTGCTTTTGTTATTGGTGTTGCTGTTATGGTGTTGCTCTTAGTGTTGTTTCTGTTGGTGTTAACATCAATGCCATTACCATATCTATTGCCTTACATCCCTATGTGGAACTGTATTGTGCTGCTGTATGTTCTCTTTCCTCCTGCTCTCTCTCTCCCGCTCCCCCCCCCCCCTTCAACCCAACCGGTCGAGGCAGATGACCGCCCACCTTGAGCCTGGTTCTGCTCAAGGTTTCTACCTGTTAAAAGGGAGTTTTTCCTTGCCACTGTCGCATAGTGCTTGCTCATGGTGGGAACTGTTGGGTCTCTGTAAATATAAAGAGTCAATCTAGACTTGCTCTATTGGGTAGTGGTTCTGACGCTCATTAGTCCTTGGCCTCCTTCCTTCCTCTTAGTGTACAGTCTCAGGGTGCTGGACTTGGTGCTGGACCTCCATGCATTGTGAGGAGCTTCCTTGTCTTTATATTGGTGGCTTCTATCTCCTCTTTTGGCCAGCTTATTATGCCAGCGGGTTATCTGATGATGGGCAGGGCGTAGGTGTTGATAGCTCGGACCTTGTTCTTCCCATTCAGCTGACTTCTCAGGACTTGCCTGACTCTGTGTAGGTATTTGGCTGTGGCTGATTTTCTTGCAGCCTCTTCATGGTTCCCATTTGCTTGCAGGATCCCAAGTTACTTGTAGCTGTCCTCAACATCTGCAATGTCACCTTCTGGTAGTCTAATCACTTCAATTCTGACTACCTTCCCTCTCTTGGATACCACCCGACCACACTTATCTAGTCCGAATGACATTCCAGTGTTGTTGCCTGGTGGTGTGGATCAGTGAGTCGATGTCTCGCTCACTCTTGGCATACAGCTTGATGTCATCCATGTAGAGGAGGTGGCTGATGGTTGCTCCATTCTGTAGCTACTCTTTGTGATGATCTGGCTGAGAGGGTTCAGACCTATGCAGAACAGCAGCGGGGACAGAGCATCTCCTTGGTTCAGTTCCTTATTCTCCATTCTTGTCCATGAATGTCTCACTCTTGTTCCAGTAGCCCACTTCTTATCAGGTTGCCCTGGTTCCCCAACACCTGACGCGGACCTTGTTGACAAGATTTAATTGATGTAACTGAAGGGATGCTTTGTGTTTTCTTTTATCTTGTGTACTTTTGTAGTGAGGGTAACACAGAACTGACCAATTTTCATTGTGATGGTCTTGATTTTATTCATGCTGTAAGTCAGAACTTCATTAACATATTTCCAATTTTATATTCTTTAGTGTTTAAATGGCAATTGCTGTTCTGTTTAAATTCTGTTTTCTTTGTGTGGCAAACCGGGGGAAACAGCCAAGCTCATCCAGCACAGGAGGTGGGTCCCCAAGCTTAGGTTGGGGGAGGTGATAGAGGGAGAGAGCCGCCAGGCAACATGGGAGGGGCAGTTTGGACAAAGAGGAAAGAGGAACACAGTGCAGGGGCTCTTCACCCAGAGGCTGGCAGAAAGAACATTGACCAGGAAAAGGCCAATCGGACTAAAACAAGGGTAAACACAAGAACTCATGGCTCTCTCTCTGCTGTACTCCCCAGGAAGGCAGGACAACCCCACGCTGAGGAAGGCCACAGAGGAAAAGACCCCGGACGGGAGGAACCTTGAGTTAAAGTTTGACCCCCTCCCCTCTCCCCTGAATTCCTTATTAAAAAGGAACTGTCTCCAAGTCTCCTATTTTATTGTGAATCTTGCCTCTAAATCCCCTGGGTTGCCACATTTGGTGGAGAATGTGGGCACTCCTGGTCCATCGCTGTAGATTCACAATAAAATAGGTACTCGGAGAGGAAGACACGCAGTGCTATGGAGAACGCACTGGCCCAGCTCATCCAAACCCAAACCCAGCAGGCTCAGAGCCTTAGAGCCTTGCAAGAGGCTATGACTACTTTGGGCCAGCATTTGATGAAGCCAGAAAAACCTACGACCCAGTCGTTCTAATCCCAGGGGGGACAAGCTGAGGCTGAGGAAGTGTGACCTGGAGACACCTACCCACACCCCCCCTACCCAGGTGGGGCAGCCTAGATCACCTCCACGGCGTCGACCTCTGGTAAATCAGGACCGTCGAAGGTGCTTCACCTGTGGACGAGAGGGCCATTTAGCTTGGAGTTGTCCTGTCATCGAGGAACTGATGCCTACAGCCGAATCAGCTGGTTCCCAACAGAGGGCCGGCAGCTACCTCACCACCTGTTGGGCCCATGAGGACACAAAGGCCCCCAAGCTTCCGGTTAGGATAGGAGCCCAGGATACGGAGGCCCTGCTGGACTCTGGAAGTGCCATCACCCTCCTAAGGCCAGAGCTGACAACTGGTCCCTGGGGGCCCCTTGTCCCAGTCTCCTGCATCCATGGAGACTCCTGGAATTACCCCACCACCCACATCAAAGTACAGACTACGAGGGGCACCTTTGAGGTCAGAGCTGGGCTGGTGAAAAATTTTCCGGTACCGCTACCGATAGGGCGAGACTGCCCCATATTTTGGCGCTTATGGGCCCACAGAGCTGGTGGCTCCAGGAGGGGCCGTGCAGGAAAGAGCCCACTCACATCTCTTGGGAGCTCATTTAGGGGTGGAGAAGACCTACGACAGAATCCTGGACCGCTTCTACTGGCCAGGGGTGAAGAGGGCGGTCCAGGACTACTGCCAAAGCTGCGTGGAGTGCCAAAAGACAGCCCCAAAGACAAACACTATCAGAACCCCTTAATCCCTTTACCCTTAATTGATACCCCCTTCCAGAGAGTGGCCATGGATATAGTAGGACCTCTGCCGAAGTCCAGTAGGGGACATCGGTATATCCTAGTCATCATGGATTATGCCACCCGCTACCCTGAGGCAGTCCCGCTACGTACGGCTAGTGCCAAGGCAGTGGCCAGAGAGTTGTTCCTCCTCTTCAGTCGGGTAGGCATTGCAAAGGAGGGCATTGCAAAGGAGGTCCTGACTGACCAGGGGAGCTGCTTCATGTCTCGGGTGATGAGGGAGATGTGCAAGTTGCTGAAGGTGAGCCAGATAAGAACCTCAGTGTACCACCCACAAACAGATGGTCTCGTCGAGCGTTTTAATAAGACCCTCAAACAAATGCTGAGAAAGGTTATTGATGTGGATGGGAAAAACTGGGACCAACTAATCCCTTTTGTCTTGTTTTCCATCTGAGAAGTTCCCCAGGCTTCCACAGGTTTTTCGCCGTTCGAGTTGCTGTATGGACGGAGGCCCAGGGGCATGCTGGACCTGGCTAAAGAAGCTTGGGAGCAACGGCCCTCGCCTCACCACTCTGTCATAGAGTATGTGGACCAGATGCAAGGACGGATGGGTAAAATATGGCCCCTAGTGTGGGAGCATATGCAGCAAGCACAGCAAGCCCAAGCCTACAACCGAAAAGCTCAAGTGCGGGAGTTCCGGCCTGGTGAGTGGGTCCTTGTTCTCGTCCCAACTGGGACTTGTGAGCTATTATCAGTGTTACACATACACATTTGCTGTTTCCTGTAACTATTTGCAGTACTGTGACCCAGTTTCCCCACAAGCATCATTAAAACTTTTACTGTATCTTTATTCAAATTGTCACCTGAGTTGAATAGCATATACCCCAGTAATATTTTTTTAAACAGCAAGTCACGGATTCTCTCGCTGCCTGCTGCATCTGTACCAGTGAAATACCAGCCATCCATCACCTACAGGACACCTGTCATACACATCCATCATCTTTCACCACTGTAGAGTCACACAAACCAAACACACCCAAACAAAACAACAAACAAACACCAGTATACAAACATACATTAACACACAAGTCAGTGAGATGGAAATGTATCCTTCATCTTCAGCCTGGTATAGTCACACACTCAGAGAAAAACACACAGTACACGTTAGGAGACATTCAGTCAGACAGCTGTATCCATCATTCAGCTGTAGACAGTCATAGGAGCAGTCACGCTCTGCTGGCTGAATTTTGCATTAGCATAGACAGTGAAATCCTATTCTCTGGCTTTTTATGGGCAGGTAAGACAAGTATATCTGGACAGCTGCCTCCATTAATACTGTATTCGACTTCTGGTGACTGTAACACACACACACACACTTTTTCCTTCATGCGGTCCAGTACATACTGTTACGTCCCCTTTTGAAAGTAGGCATGGGCGGAGATGACAACACAACAGTCAAGGAATGTCAGAGTGAGAGTAGTGGTGAAAAAGAACAACTAGTTTATTGGCAGGTTTTCTCATAACAAACACTTAACATGTGGGGGAGGACGGGACAAGGTGGTTGCACCAAATAAACTGAAATCAATACAACAAAACCAGGCCTGGCTATACCCTAACTCTGAAAAAGAAACAAAACACACGTGCCCCTGCCTGGTACATGACAATACTGTTTAAAGGCTTGGGGCCAAAAGTGATAGCTGGGTCTATCTATTTATAAACACGCTTGATGACATCTAGTATCTTTTATGCGCTTTTTTGTAATGACATAAAAATCTACTCATACCACTTTGGCTCCAATTCTTTATATATACTCTAAAATGGCTGCAGTAAATATGACAGAATTTTCTCTTGGAAGGTATCCAAGAGGGGAAATCATAAAATGTATTAGGGCTGATATTGACTTTAGTGTTAGTTCAGTCAGAGACACCTCAAGAAATTGACTATATAAAGTGGTTATACAGTTAGACTTCATTCTTTTAAAGAATCCAAGCAGCAGCAAAGATTCTGCTGGGAGAAGGAATCCCCTCTTAATAAACATACTAAATTCACAATACCAAAAAAAAAAAAAGCACTTAAGGAAGAGGAGGTTGGGGTGTTTCAAAATGTTGGGTTTTTAAGCCTAGATGTTGGATTAATGAGAAATGAAATATCTGAGGATCTCAGGAAGCAAGGGTGGAAATAAGGCACTAAAAAGTCAAATATATAACTTGGGGCAAGGCCCCTCAAGGCTTTAGAAAAAATCAATAAGGTGTAATCAGTTCCTAAAAACAAAGGGTAGCTAGTGCAGGGGTGCCAGGATCAGTAAAATATGCTCGTTTCTTTTTTCCAGTTCTAACTGTAGCAGGTGAGTTTTGAATCAGTTGTAAATAGGATAGAGATTTTTTTGTTAATGTATGCAGGGAGTGACAATAGTCCAGTCAACAGATGATGAATGCATGTCAGATTTTTGGTAGAGAGAAATTAACTAATCTTTAAAATACATTTGAAAAAAATGTCTTATCAGCTATTGACAGTTTTAAAACAAACATACTGTTATGAGTGTTGGCACATGGTTTAATATTGCAGGGGCATCAACACAGCACCCATCACTTTGGTTCAAGGCATAATGTCAATTACATATGGCCAAAAGTGGTGAGTGAGTTCAAATAAAATCTTGTAGCTTGTAACATAATGAAAAGAAAAGTTCTCACGAAGTTTGCCATAGTTCATAATTTAGATGATCAACTCCTGATCACTTGGAAGTTCAGTGCTTTGCCTCAATCATGAGTCCACCTGCTGTCCTGAACACTTTTTACAGGTTGACACAGAGAAATCAGTCAGCCACTCAGTTAGTTAGCAAGGAAGTCATTCAGACAGCTATATCCATCACAGCTGGGTGAGGTGCAGTCTACAGTGTGAAGGAGATTTGGTTCGAGTTCAGAATAGAGCAGGGAGGAAGTGACAAATCTGCAATGCAATGCAGCAAGCCAAGACTTTCATCATTCAAGGCCTGTTTGAGGCTGAGGCACTTTTTGGAGCATGGGACCTCATTTTTCACTCTGTCAGAAAAGCAATGTCGAAGATACAAACTGTCAACTGCTTGTTATTGCACTCGCTAAGGTGACCTATAAACACGGCCAAAAGGAATCTGGAAAGAATTAAAAAATCATCCCAGAATGTTGTAGCAAAAGAAACAGCAGATGGAGAGTTTAATCTGGCATTAAACTGATGAAATGGTATTTCTTACAAACTGTCAGCCATTTGGATTATATTTTACTTAAACCTAAAGATTGTTCTTTTGGAAATTGTTGCCTTCTAGGAATTTTGCAGTATGTCCAGAGAACAACAAATGTCTTGGTTTACAGGCTCCACAGTAATCTCTGTGGTACATGGACAAAGTGTAAGATGATTCTGATAGCTTCTGGGTGATACAATCTCAGATGGGTTCACTCAGTCGATGTTGTCTTTATCTGTGTGTTGTTGCTGGTCTTAATTGCACTCCCTGCTGTTCACTTCTGCTGTTGGCATTCAACCTCCCAACAGGGAAAACCAAGTTAAATACTTGTTTCACATCAAAAACACTGCAATCTGAACAACCAGCTCGAACAACCAACACAAAGAAACATCAAGCCATTTGCTACCCACGTTCAATTCTTGATAACATTGGCTCTCATGTACAATTGCTTTGGCCACAGCCATTAATAACATACAACAGGAAATAAGGGTTGATTCAAAGATTCAGGCAAGCATCAAATCATCCAAATCCTCCTTATCATCATTGATCATCATCTCATCATTCATTGACCCTACAGGTATTTAGGAGGACTATGTGCAGACATTTACATGGAGTCATTGACTCCCAGTTGAAATAAAATATTTAGCACACAACATTGCCTCGCGAAGCTCACAGCTTAGACTTTTGTTAATGCTTGTGGTTGGAAAATGTAATAATTTTTTCCTCTGTCGCATTGTACCGACACAACTAACCAATCACAGCCCACCCTGAAATCAAAGTGAAATTCAAGCGAAATAGGCTGAAGGTTGACCCTGAAGATGACAATGTCACTTGGTCGGTCAGTTTGTCGTTCCACGATTTTGGTCCAGACTGAAATATCTTGGATAGATTGCTATAAAACTTGGTAGAAACATGTATGATCTCCAGAGGATGTATCCTTATGACTTTGGTGATCACCTGACTTTTCCTGTAGTGCCACCAGTAGGTCAAAACTTTCACTTATCCAGTGATATATCTCAACATCTACTACATGGATAGGCATAAAGTTTTGAACAGACATTCATGGTTCCCAGAGAATGTATCCTAATGACTTTGGTGATCCCCTGAAATTTCATCTACCGACATCATCTGATCAAAATTTTAATTTGTCCAATTTTTTGGTTTGTGACCAAACACCTGCAAAACTAATGGCATTCCCAATGACTGTACTGTTTGTTTAGTGCCAACTGGTGGCAATTAGCAAATGTTAGCATACTAACATGTTAAACTAAGATGGTGATCATGGTAAACATCATACCTGCTAAACATCAGCATATTAGCATTGTCATTCATTAGCATATAGCTCAAAGCACCACTGTGCCTAAGTACAGCCTCACAGAGCCGCTAGCATGGCTGTGGACTCTAGTATTGTGTATTTGTATTGTGTTTTTTTAACTGCAAATGTTTGCGTCAAGGGTAAGATAGTAGTTATGATAAAGTGCACCAAGGCTTTGTTTTGTCTGACTGCCAGATGACAGACCTATGGTGAGTGTAAATGATTTCTGCTGATTCAGAAATTCAAAGCCAAAGGGAAATCAAGAAGAGATCAGAAGAGGGAAGCTCTTGCTTCTTCCACTCTTTGTCTTCACTGGAAAAGTAAAAGACGGATCACATTTGTATCTTCCCCTAATTTTTCTATTCTTTAATTATCTCGGTTGTCTTCATCACTGCAGTAGAGAACAAATGTTGGTAAAATTCATCTTTGGTTGCTAAGTTGTTTCTGCTGGTAGAGGATTTTTGGTCATCATTATTTTACACTATCGGTCTCCTATTGAAAGCACTGCATTCTGTATGCTGCAGTGGTGTCAAACTATGTCCTGTCAAAGCCCAGGAGTATGCAGGTTTTTCATTCAAACCCAGTGGCATGTGACAGGCTGAAAATGAAAGGGTACAAATCTCTTCCAGGGTGACCTTGGGGCTTAGCTACTGTCATACTCTGGGGTTGAATTCAGCCTAAAACCTTTGTTGCGTGACATCCTGACATCTTTTCTGTCTTTTTTTCACTTTGAGGTGTATAATATTCCAGAAATATAATCTTTTATAAAGAGCATTACCCCGAAATTGAAAGAGCTGCAGCATGTTTTTTCGTCAGAGGACATCACCCTTAAAAAGCTATTTACACATGACTGTGTGTGTATGTGTACAGTACATACAAAAGCACATTATAAAAACTTAAAATGCAATCTATATCTATTAATGACTCATTTAACCTACCAAAGACAAACAGATTCTATTCCAATTTTCCATCAGCAAGGAAGAACGCTAACATTGGTACGTAGAACATTAATTTCTTTAATTAAAATGTTTCAAAAAGTTCTTCCATTCTATCAGTAAAAGAGTCACATCAACACAAAGCTGCGCTGATAAGTTTTGTCTATGCTGACCTTTAGGCATTCCAGGTGAAATTGCTATTTATTTGAAAGTGAGACGTACTGTATCATACAATGTCAATATAATAGCCTGATATTTAAAAACAAATGTGGCCCATATTCACACCAAAATTGCCACAGACTTAGAAGACAATTTGACAACTGAAATAAGATGAAAGCTAAGATATATAGTTAGATTTCTAGGCCATAATAGTCGCCTTTTGGTCAACTGTATTTGAAAACGTTGGCAATTCTCTTCAATTTGAGACACTCTTTATCTGCACACATTGGATTTTATAGAGAGGATAAAAAACATTAATGTAGTTCTAAATTGCTCACTACTAATGCTAATGTAAGCTTTTGAACAGTGGTAATACATATGCTACTGTCCCTGCTGGCATCTATCTTCACAAACACAGTCCCGAAGGTGTTGTGTCATCCTTTTTAATGCACAGACATCCCTGGCTGTTGTGCTACAAAGTCGCTGATGCTCAGTTTAATACCATTTAACAATGTTATGCTTTTAAGGTTTGTAGGTGTGTTTGGAGAAGAACATTTATTCTACATAATAGAAATACAGTAAATGCCCTTCAGAGGCCTGTTTTAGCTTGTGATCAGTTAGCAGGTGGTGCTCCCTTAGAAATTCCACCTCTAAACCACCAGGATATTGCATCCCGCCGTGAACTGAATGCCTCAAGAGACACTAGAGAAGTCTCCAGCAGTGTCCAATCACATCATGCAAACGCAGCCCTTGAGCGTGCTGTGTTCTGGAGTGATGATGACATCTGTAGGTATGAAAGAGAGACGGGGTTTCAGGACAGCATCCCAAAAACGATTACTACATGAAGGAGTAGCTACAGTAGTCCCTTTATTGTAGGCTTTTATCTGCAAAGCAACTAGTCAGGGTTTTTGTATCACTGCACCCCTTGTTGGACCTCTAGCCTGACTCTGCCCTGCAGGTCTTTGTGATGGTTGCTGCTGCTTGAGCAATATCACTCGCCCTGTAGCAGCAAGCTGTACTTCCAGTATAGCTTCTCCTGACATGGTTCACAGCTCACATAGAAAGTATTCCAGCCATCTGTCCATCAGTCATGCCATTAGACACGCAAACACTCAGCTGTCTTTGGCCATCCACACATTCTAACTGGCAGAGTCGCTTTGTCCCGAGCCACTGGTGTGTCCATGGAGAGATGGCGGCAGATATTGTGGCAGTGTTGCCTTTGGTGGTGCACAATTTTGTCAATACAATATTTTGTCCACACAGGCTAATTTATTTTAATTTTGTTGGTACTTCATACTGTGACTGTATTTTTGAATGTGCCTTGTATTCTTTAGTATGCAGCCTAACTTTGGAGGTACAATTTCTTTCAGAGGACTTAAAGAATAAAGTATGGAAGCTTTATATTACATTTGTATGGTGCCACCATGTTGGGATGTGATTGGTAGTTCTATTTATCTTTTAAATTCTAATTTTAAACACAGGAATGTAAGAAGCTGTAAGATACTGTAATGGTAGTAATTAAAGTAGATGTGAGTAGTAGAGACAGAAATGATAAATTGAGGCTATTCCAACATATGTGTGTGTGTGTGTGTGTGCACGTGCACGTGCAGATACTTCATGCCACCCCTGCATAAGTCAGTACCCCACTTGGGTTACCCCAGTCAATGAGTCTGGACAGGCCACGAATCCAACTTGTAACACTCACTTGAGCAACCTCACAGGAAAAAAAGTAAGCAAAGTTTAGGATAAGAATATGGAAATGTTCTTGCATGAGGCCCATTGTGTGTATCCTTAAGGCCAAAAATGTTAAATGCATTTCTGACCTCATTAATCATTATTTATGTTTCCCCATAAATTTGACTGTTTAAAGATGGAGGACACTGCTATGTGCCATGAATTTACATGATGAGATTAGTGAGGAAGTACTAATGTGACAACTAAGTTTGTTCTGAGGCTGTACAGATGAGAAACACGCTTTGGAAGTGAGTGTGTTGCAGTAAACACAAAAAACTAAAACTGTTTTTAAATTAGTTTTTATTTTCTGAGAGAGGTCATAGGTACAAATCCCAGACAAGCCCCCAATTTGTTATGGTCCGGCTCTGAGACCATAGCAAATAAGGAAGCACACGTGAGGGATTACAGGGATATGGATTCTAACAAAGAAAACTGGCAGGGAAACATACGGACAGGTTAACTAAGGTT
Organism: Macquaria australasica; assembly: GCA_005408345.1. Taxonomy (NCBI): domain Eukaryota; kingdom Metazoa; phylum Chordata; class Actinopteri; order Centrarchiformes; family Percichthyidae; genus Macquaria; species Macquaria australasica. The sequence continues at coordinate 704,097 of SEMN01000042.1, read as the reverse complement.
AATACCAAATAAGCTACATGAGAAATCAAAAACTCCAACGTAACTCCAGACTAGACTAGCAGGATGGGGCGGTTTGATGCAACCTGGAGACAGTGGCCAACTGCCTCCAATTCTTTGATGGCCTCCAGCTCCAACCAACCAGGAACCAGCAACACTGAACACCACAACACACACAAGACCTGGCAGAGGCCCTGGGGCCGTCACAGTAGCGCATCAACAAGGTTACAATAGTCTGAACACTGCCCATCAGCATCCATACTGCTGTGTCAGTTATATTTCACGTTACAGAAGGTTTAACAAATTTCATTTTTCACTTTCGCAAACTATCAAATCATCTAGGACGAACCTGTGAATCATATTATATACATTGATATTTTTGTTTGTAAAATCTTAATCTGAAAAGTAACTAGTAACTGCAGCTTTCAGACAAATGTAGTGGAGTAAAAGTACAATATTTCCTTCTGAAATGTAATGAAGTAGAAGTATCAAAACTGTACATAAGTACAGTACAGTAACTACTTAGTTATTTTCCACCACTGATTATATTTCCTTTGTATGTATTTTTCATGGGCTCTTGTGCTTACAGGAACGTGCCTACACACACAGATGGCACGGTGACAACATAACGTATCATGACAGAGGGACATAAAAACCGAGTCATTACGGTGGATATATCACTCCACTTATCATGCCCAAACCGGTCTGTGTGTATCCACACATGAGGAGTTACGGCTTCCCTCGGCCCACGAGGCCTCTCTGCGTCGGTGAGCTGCAAAGTTGTGATCATGCACCAGTGTTCCTAGACAGTGCATTTGTGTTAATAAGAGATGGACTTTAAACAAATTCTTGGTGCATTTGAATGTGATCTCTGCTTTTTGTCTTTCGGTACAGTTACATTAAGTCCTGTGAAGTTCTGCGGATTCTCATTTGCATAAGATAAGAGGATTATATCGCAGCAAAGATGTGAAGATTTAGAGTTACATTTTCAGAATAATACATGTATTTCCTCTTATGAAGCACACACTCTTCGGTAAAGGAAGTAACATAATGTGCATAAAGGCAGATGCCGCCCAAATATAGAGGAATTAGGTGTCAAACCGCGTGAGAAACAACACTGCATCCTATAATGTGGCATCTTCACCGATCAGAAACAGGTATCAATGAATTCTAAAGTGCCTGGCTCAGCTTCTGTCCACACTAACCCCAAATTTGTCTGATACGAATCTGACTGTATTGTTGGTTGTTTCAAATCAGAGTGAGTCAATATGAACTAAGAGGAATGTGCATGTTTACAAAAACAAAGTTTAGAACAAATGCAAAACAAAGATGTAGTTAAGGTTTAAGTTAAAGTTAGTTAGTTTAAGTTAAAGGAAATTAAAATGTGTTATACACTAAATAGATTTTTTTAAATATTTAAAAATGAGATGATTAACAAATACAAAACAGGTATGAACACTAGTGTGTATATGAATTTTTGTTTGGGATGTTTGGGTATATATAGTATACATTCAGTGTATAAATCTAAAGGGATCTATACAAAATAATCAATGTAAAAAGGGTAGGTGTAATAAGCTAATGACCTTTTCGGTCAGTATGAACTTGCTTTGATTTGATTTGTCACTGTTTATTTATTTGACATTTGAATTTTACATGTGTATTTGATTTTTATAAGTGACCAAAAGAAACTAGAAGAAAGCAGCATGGAAGACTAGTATGACTGGCTCTCAGTTAGTTCCTGCAGTGTTTGTTAGTACTCACAAGCTACTTGGCCGCCTTTAAAAGACTTTTTTTGATGAACTGGCAGTGCGGGAGGCGGTAAAAGCAGCAAAACACACACTCAGACACCCAGATCAGAGGAATGAATCTGGGTTACAGTGCGCGGGGTGTTTGGGTGTGTCTGTGGGGATGGCCCTTTTTAAAGCAGTTCTCCGCAACAGCAACGTAAGTTCGGTGCTGGTTCAATTATTCATTGTCTGTGCTGAGTCCCGTCTCTTTTTTTCCTCTATCTTGCGTCTTCTCTCCCATCCCTCTCCCTCCATTTTTCTAATGTTATCAGCACATCACATCCTCTCTGTCTGTCAGCCTCATCCCTCTCTCTCTCTCTCTCTTTCTCTCTCTCTCTCTCTGTCGTGTTCTGATTGACAAGTGTGATGGTGTTTGCCTCTCCTTTCCCTGACCTTCAACTCTCAGGAATGCACACAAACATACACACACACACAGCACACAGCAAGACTGCTAATGGCCTCTAATTCCCTGCTGACAGAGTCTTCAAAAAGGTACAGTCCTTATACACCAGAAAGGAAATCCGCAGACACACAGAGGCAGAACATTCAGTATTCACGCCAATAAAGTAAAGAATGAAATTGTTCTGGCCCAGACTGTACATAAAGATGGATGACGCGTCTCCACTTCCTCCCACTGTACAAAAATAAAGCCAAAAAATTCTGGATACGGGTGCTGCCATCTTACATTGGTGAGACCTGACCAAACCAAATCACGAGCACACCTCAAGTTATCAGTCATGATGTCACAGCCCCTTTTGATAGCATCAAATAACTAATAAAAACCAAACTGAACACTTGAACAAACATCCGCGTGATAAGAGCTACCTAAAATGATTTTGCTACCTTCGCACAGAGCCAGGCCAGCTGTCACCCTGTTTCCAGTCTTTGTGCCAAGCTAAGCTAACCAGCTGCTAGCTGTAGCCTTATATTTAGCGTACAGACATGATAGTGGTATCTATATTCTAATAAACTTATTTCCGCAAAAGGTGAACTATTCCTTTAATGAAAAGACACGTTGAAGCACACAAATGCAGATATTTTGCATGACTTGTCTGCACAAGTTGAAAATGTTAATGCTCCTACTGAGGCTTTATGGCTGTTCTTGATTGTTGAAGCAATAATTTGTCACATTTCCATGAGTTTTACATTACTAATTTGTTTGGGGAAATAACAAGTACTATGCAGTCAGCATGAACAGTGAGAGCCACCATGACCGAACGCACATAGATATCAAAAGACATCTCAGCACTGGACGTGTAACATTTCTTGCCTTTCCTTTTGTTAATGAGATTATAATCAGCAAATGTGATTGATACGAAATTTGAAGTTTAAGGATGTCCAAGCATTATGGAGTGAAGTGCCTGAGTTGTGCTGAGTGGGCTGGACTTCAGTGATCTCTCAAAGTAAGGATGCACACAGACGCCATAAAAAAAAAATGTAGGAGCTTTGTGTCCTTGGGCTGCAGACAGGCCAATCTCATCAGTCAATGCAACGTCTGAATCCTTCCCCCTCTCCCACTCCTCTCTTCTTGTCCTCTCTTTCTTCCTTCTCTTCTGCCGTCCCTCCCTCTGCCTTCTTTCATTTTCAAGTGTCTTTTATTGTTGTGAGGCACAAAGATGCTTACTAACAAACCAAAATATTCTCTTGCAGGGGCAAAAATCCAACACTTGCAGGCAACGCAGACATCAGTGGATTTTGCTAAAAACCCCAATAATAAAAATGACTTTTTTTTTGCTTTCTCCCACTAAGACTTTCATGAATGCCTTCTTTTGATTCCACTCTCCCCCTCTCTGCTTCATCCCTCCCTCCCATCCCACTTTCTGTTCACATCCCTTGCTCTTTCTTGCCTCCCTCTCTCTTTAATGACAGTATTATCCTCACTTAGCCATCTGAGTCTCTTTCAAAAACTCCTTGTGAGCCATATATATATATATATATATATATATATATATATATATATATATATATATATATATATATATATATATATATATATATATATATATATATATATATATATATATATATATATATATATATATATATATATAGAGAGAGAGAGAGAGAGAGAGAGAGAGAGAGAGAGAGAGAGAGAGAGAAGGAGAATTAGACTGACAAGGTCTGGGTCTCACCTCTTCTGGGACTACATGGAGAGAAGAGGCTCAAAAAGAACAGTTCCCCTGCAGACTCTGTAGTCATTTTAGTCTTCTCAGATAATTTGTGATATCTTTAATCAGTTATAATTGAGTGAGTTTTAGCAATGACATGCACACAACACATGGGCCTTGTTGATGTTCCTGTTTAAAATATGTCAGTTACACGCCACAATTATTTCAAGGAATGGATGGGTGAGTATGGGGGGCAGGATGGGGCGTGGGGTCGTAACCGAGAGTCACGTCTGAGGAGATCAGTTCGGCTACCCCCCTTGGGTCATGTGATCCTGGCCTTGCAGGTCACACTGGTCTCTCAAGCTGGCTGCTGTGCTGCTGCGCACATGGGAGAAGTCTTCCTTCAAGGCTTTAGAAAGTCAAGTGACACAGTATAAAATGCGACATAGTCCATGTTGCGAGGAGGTAAGTCCGGACGCAAACTTCTCCCACTCGCCTTGCTGCCTCTTTGCCCTAGTGGCCAGCTGCAGTACTGCAACAACAAAAAAAGCGCATTTTCCCCATAGACCGTGATTATAAAAGAGACCTGTGTAAAAATGTTGACAGGATACTTCAAACTGCAGATTCCTTTTTTCATTACAAATCTTTAAACCATGAAGGTTTATTTTTAAAAAGGAAGAGAGAAATGTTTCAGCCTATGCGCTGGGTGACCAGTTTTCAGTGGAAAAAACTGGCACCGTCTTTGTGTGTCTAAAACATCCATGTTATAAACGTCAAGTGAAATCTGAGGAAGGAGAAGAAGAAAGAAAAGAGAGGAAATTTGAAGTTGTATTCAGGCTCCTATTTTTTGCCTATTTCTCTACACACACACACACACACACACACACAGTATTTCACAGTAGTGAGCTAAAATGGCCACCATTCCCTCTCTTGGCAAAAAAAATAAATAAAAAATCACAGCAAAGGCTGAACTCTGAAATCACAGGAGAGAGAGCGAGACGGAGGTGGGTGGAGGCAGAGAGAGAGAGAGAGAGAGACAGAAGATGATTGAATGGTAACTTATAAAGTAAAACAAATCAGTGAGTCCTGCTGTTATACAAATTTAAATAAGCTCCTTTAGAGCAAGACACCCCCATGATGAGAGGAGAGTGGAGGGGAAGAAAACCCGAAAGTAAAAACAGCAAATATCCCTCTGTCAGACCTGAATTTAATTCAGCGTGTCTAAAACAAAACCCACTCTGTCACAGCAAGAGAAAGAGAAATGTTTTTTACCTTAATGTCATTCCTGCATTTATCAGCAACTTCCAAAACAAACACTGCAGCACAGGAAAAAGGGCAACAGGAAGAAAATGAGAGAAGTAATACAGAAGAAAGCAACGATAATCCTCCTGTCATATAGTAATAAAACAAACCTTTATTTATATGGCACTCTCAAAATAGATTTTCTGTGGCTTTTACAATAAGAATAGCAATGTAAGGAAGAAGAATAACACAAAAAGGAGAATCCACAGATTAAAAAGAAAGAAAGTAAGACACAGTAGCAGTTAAGTGAAAGAAAAACTTAATGTCTTAGTGTTTGATTATCCTAAGACCAGCGTGATTCATAAAATGGCAAAAACACAATCAGCCATACAGTACATACCTGAGGTATTACAGTATTATTAAAGCACCAAGAAGTCATCTTTGTAATAATGTGCCTCTAATTGCTTTAAATTACAAGAGGGGAAGCTTCAACACAGAAGACCTTCCTGCCACCCCCAATAATATTAATAATCATCATCATCAACAGTTCAATTGGGCCGGGCCACATAGGGTCCCACATGTCATTAGGGGGAGCTGAGTTTAATTGTGCATATTGTAAACATGAAATATACTCTGTGTATTTTTTTTAAAATGTAGATTGAGGTTACATGGTTACTTAAACTAGCCTTAAATGTTGTTTTCTGTATTAAAAAAATGAAGTATTCAGATGCTTTACTTGTGTCAAAGTAGCAATACCACAGTATAAAAATAGTCCATTACAAATGCATTCACAATCCTACTTCAGTAAAAGTACAGAGGTATTAAGGGATGCAATCTCATAGCCTTATGGTGACAACTAGGGCGCCTACAGTACGTGTATCATGTAATCCCAAACCGATTTTTTGGGACACACCTGCGCATGGTGCAGGACCCTGCTTGACTATATGTTTATAATGCAAACTGAGGCTAGCCCCTATGTTTTTTCAGTTGTTCTTACTTGAAATATTGCTGTTTAACTAAGCTACAGTAATGTTACCTTGCTCAAAGTGAGCAACTGTTAGATTTATTTGACCCGGCGACCAGAAAAGCAAAGTTCGCCCTTATGTGCTTTCTATAGGATGTGAGTGATTGGCTTCTCAAGGCATTGCGGCTGACAGCGCCTGATGCGTGTCAAAACACCAGTGCTGATTATTTTTTATTTTAAAATCCCACACAACTGCGGCATCTTGACAGACATTCGATCTCCAGAAAAGCAGCAATTTGATCATATTTGCTCCCTGAGTCGGCTCATCAGCCGGTGAACTTTGACTAGTATTTCTAACACTACGAGATGCAGTCAGTGGAGTTTTACTTTCGCCCATCCTCAATTGCAGCAGAGAGGAGGAGAATAGTGGCAGAGCTTTCTTGGAGTTTCAAGAGAGAGGGACATTGCTGAGCAGTGACAGTAAAACACATTAAACAAGGTCGTAAGACAGAAAGATTACAGCTGCATGTGAAAAATGAAAATGGTGAATGCTATACAATGCCCTTGGTTCTGTCCCTTTTTCATCCCACTTGAGTTTGCAGGCCTTTATATTAATCAACAGGCTGACCTTGATTTTTTTTTTACAGCTTGTGACAAAACATTTACCACAAATCTTGTCAAATAAGTGAACAGGAGCTGTGTAGTAATAAAAGCTATGCGTGTTTGAGCTTTTCAAAAATAGCGCAGTGAATGTGCCGTGACTGTTGACATTGATTATGGATTTTAGGGAATATGACTAAATAGCAAAACGCATCACCCAGGTACATTTGAGTGCTTTTTTTCCAGCTGTAAGTGCTGCAAAATATTCATTCAATATATTCCTAACAAATCTTCTCCTGTTGTATTTACAGTCCCAGATCTTTATAATGAATAATGAAGAGTTGTGAGAGTAGAGGGGGAGGGAGAATCAGCCTGAATATATGCAGACTTTTCATGGTCAAATAAATTCAGGATTGTGTCTTTGATATCGTGTACAGAGAGAGCAGATTTAAAATGGCTTCCAGCAACTCTACTTCAAACACAGACACACCGGGGACTAAAAACAACAGTGGAGCCGTGGTGGGGAGCTTTAGATATGCGTAACCACATGGGATTTATTTGGTGAGAGAATGAGAGAGCCTGCGTGTGTCCTCCAGTATGTAGAACTTTTGAGAGGAGCACTGAAGACGATTCCACTCCACTCTGCATAATTCAATTGGCAGACAACACTCTGGGGTTGCATAAGACATGCCTTGAGAGATTTGCTATGGTGTGTAAGTGTGTGTTTAACATTGTAAAAAGGTACATTTTAACGAGGCTGATGTCACAGCAAGGGACTCACCGGGGAGTCCTGGAGTCCTTGGGAGGAACACTCTAATCTTTTCTCTACCTCTTCATCAAACTCATATCAGACGTGCTTTTATGTTTCGTCCTCTAACTCTTCTGCCCAACTGTGGTCATCTCTTAGACCCATTTAGACCTGAGATCTGAGACAGATTTTGAGGTGCATGCTAATGCCAAGTGAAAGTGATCTGTCTCTTCTTACGGATTCTGATTGGATTTCATGCTCCCCCCACTTGATATGCAAATAAACATGTACATCACTTTCACACTTGTGGCAGAATGTTTTTTTCATAGAATGTTCAGAGTACCATTTATAGCAATACTACGTTAGATCTTCCTGCCTTGTGCGTCCCTTTTTGTTCAGCTCCAGTACTATAGGCACAAAGCTGCCAGAAGCAGTTACAAAAATATGTGTGAACTGGTGCCTCCGCTAGACTTTATTTCAGTGGCACACAAAGAAAGTAGAGTTTTTACTCTGAGGTGAAAACTGGGTATACCTCACTTCCATAAAGGCCTGGAACTCACAAGAGACAGATTAAACAAGACTAAGAGACTACATACTAGCAGCTCTGTGAGGCTTTACTTATTCACAGCTAACATGCTCACAAAAGCAAAGCTAACATGCTGATGTTAAAGGGAAACTCTGGTATTTTTAAACCTAGGCCCTATTTTTCTAAATGACTAATAATTACCATTACTTTTGGAATTGGTCCAGTAGATCGCCTCCGCCAGCATTCGCGAACAGGCTGCAATGGCTGCAATGTAATCCTTGCGGGCAATTGCGCCCGTGAAAAGTCCATCCACTAAAAGTGCTTGTTTTTGTCACTGACAGGCTCAGACTGGTATTCGAAGTGTCTGACAACATTATGGAAAGGATCCCTGCAGAGACAGATCATTATTTTGTTCCGTCTTCCTGAAACAACTCAACCTCTCGCGCGATTTCAGAGCGAGACTCTGTTTTCTGGTTAAACAAAAAGGATCTTACTCTTTAACAAACGGTCTGTCTCTGTAGAGATATTTTCCATAATATTGTCAGACACTTTGAATAATAGTCTGACACCGTCAGTGGCAAAAACAAGCACTTTTAGTGGACGGACTTTTCACTGCACAATTGCCCCAAAGGATTACGTTGCAGCCATTGCAGCCCGTTCGCCACCTATGGCCATCTACTGGACCAATTCCAAAACTTTTGGTAAGTATTTGTCATTTCGACCCCAAAATTTGTAAAAAAAAAAAAAAAAAAATAGGGCCCAGGTTTAAAAATACCTGAGTTTCCCTTATAATATAATAGTATAATGTTAACCATGTTCAACAACTTAGATTAGTGTGTTAGCATGCCAAGATTTGCTAATTGGCACAAAGTACAGCTAAAGCTGATGAGTGTCATTAGTTTTGCAGGTATTTGGTCATAAACCAATGTACTGGACAAATACAAATGTTGACCTGATGATGGTGCTAGCAGAAAAGTCAGGAGATCACCAAAGAGATTACAATTCAGCCTAGCAAGGGTAGTTGTTAAGATGATGTTTCACTAAGAAACCAAAAATGTCCAAAAAAACTACAGTAAACCTTTGGTCTGTTATGTCATCAGCATGATTTAGTCTTTCAATGATTAGTATTGCATGAACACTAGCCCGTTGTATGACATATCTTGGTTTTAGTCATATCCATGATGTGGAACATGAGAAACCTTGTTATACACATATGATTTATTTATCATTTCTTATATTTTTCATATTTTTTATAATTTATGGATGTCCAGACCACATATGATCTAATGTTAGCTATTTTGTCCAATGTTATACAACTTACACTGCACACTGTAGGTGCTTTAGTAAAGCAATTAGAGATATGTATATCTATACATATGTAGAGATATGTAAAGACATGTTTTAAACCTGAATAGCTCTGCATTCTGAAAATAACGTGCTTGTTTCCTATAATACTGTGTAAACTGCCCTATAGTTTTTTCTATAATATCCACAGACAGAGGATGTCACTGTGAATCTGTTGTTGCAGGAAGGTACTGAACAATACTGAAGTCTTCAACAAACAGCAGCACTTTAGATGTGTGTTTACCTGCAAAATGTCACTGAAATAGACCTAAAACTCCCGCTCTGTTCGCATTGTTCCCTGCTGCTAGCTGTCATGTCATTAACTGAAACTACGGACCCCTATTTTTATATATTTTGTAGCTCTGCAGCTCACTTGTTCACACCACTGTTCCTTCAGTGTTTTAATGGTGCACAGTGGGGCTCCTTTGACAGCTGTCATTCCCAGAGCAAACACCTGGATTTTATAGCCGACCTATTAATCAAAGTGCCTGGATTTGTTTGGCTTGGGACATCAATTATTTTACTTTAATTTCAGGGTGTAGATTATTGTTCATCATTATAGGCTGCATTTTGTTAAACCTACTGGCTCACTGACCAATACATGACTGGAGTTGAGTCTCAGTATCAGGTGTTTGGTGCAGAGTGTACAAACACTGTACAGAGTACACTGTAATGCCTGCATTGGACGTCAGTAAAAGTAGATTGGGCATCACATTACAAAAGATGTCTCCCTCCTCTTTGGTGCCCTCCAGCTGGTAGTGCAATACGCAATGGCCTACCTCCTCTATGTCTAAAAACCACCCTGCTCCTCGTGACAAGTACACTGATTTTGTTGTGTAGAATCTGTGGAGTGCACCTTTAAAGATATGTCCGTCCAAAAACTCGACGGACATATCCGTGAAAGTCTAATCCCTCCTGTTTTGGATTAAAGCTGCTGTATCTTTGACTTTAGACCTCCCACGACATTATCAGTGGCTACAAGCACTTCCTATTCTTGATAACCTGCCAGCTAAACTATCTCTGTTTAATTGAGCTGGTCCGCTGTGTGAGGTCGCACTCTACATACTGAAACAAATGTAGAGCAGCTCTGCTGTCATTTTATACATCTACTGAGGGACTGCATGGTCCCTTTATGGGCTGAAAGAAGCCCATGGGGCTTGTGAAAAACCTAAAACAACCCCAGTGGAAAAACTGACAAATGCATGGAGGTCAAGCTGCCTATAAAGCAGGCTGTTTTAACTTCTTGGAAAGTTGATGCTTTGGGGATAAAAAAAAAGTTTTCACACACAAGTAAATCATGTTATTAAATCCCCATATAAGCTTTTCTAGTTCATTTTTAAAAATTTAAAAGAAGCTATTATGCAAAACTACTTGTACAGTACATAACTTCATATTGATGTATGTGTCAGAGTATGTGTCAGGAGGGGACAGAGAGAAGAGATGGAAGGAGATGTAGTTATAATTGGGATTTTCTCTTCCTTGTGTCCTCTGATGGCAATCACTGTGGCTGTGAGTGTATTGGCTTTATCCTCCCATCTTATGTGTTTGTAAAGTTTGTGTATATTTGTGTGAATGGGTGACTCCCTGGAGGTAATGTGTTGTACAGCAATTTGATAGTGTGACACAGTTAGAATGAATTGGCTGCAACAGATAATCTGGTTATAGGCTGAGGACACAGTTCACCACTGAACAGACTGAGGAGAGATTTAAGATTACACACTGCATGGCTGATATCAGCTCATTTTGTTCACATTGCCTTGTAGAGCACACACGCTTGATTGTCAGTTGGATTTAGGGAGCACAAATTGGACTTAGTGAACAAACTTGATCAAAAGTTAGGTTTATGGAGAAACATTTTAGATTTTAAGGTCATGCAATCCATCTGTCTGCTTGGGGGCTTTGGTAGGTGAACTGGAAACACTACATTGTGAATGAGTTTGTCTGTGTGTGTGTTAGCCCTGGGATAGCCTGTCCAGGGTGAACCCTGCCTCTCACACAATGCATACTGGGATAGGCTCCAGCCGTCCCTGACCCTGCAAAGAATAATGGCTATAGAGAAATAAAGGACAGATGGATGGATGTAGTGAATATCAGTACAGACGTAATGACATTTACTTGAGCAGACTGAAAGAATATATTGCTGTGCACCTGTATTTTTAGGCTATGAATAAAATGCCAATGCCATGGGTGCCCGGAGCTAAGGCACCCATGCGTAAATTTGAGCACCCGCAGGGAAGTCAAACTATGAGATGACAATATTGGGATAATAAGGCATAATGGGTTAACACACTCCTGTAACATTGTCAGACTCACAATGGACAGTCTAAAAACAAAAAAATCAAGGCAGCAGAACCAGAGATATCGTCTTTTTGATTCCACACATTCTTCGTCCTTGTCAAAACTTTGTGCCTACATTACCCACAATGCAACTCGACCACCAACAGTTCAGTGGGAGATTCACATGTGATATAAGATAAGATAAGATAAGATAAGCCTTTATTGTCCCACAGCGGGGAAATTTTTAGCGTTGCAGCAGCCAGCAAAAGTGTCATATATAGAAATACAATAAAATAAATAGAAAAATAGAAAAATAGTCCTATACACAGTATAGACAGAAATAAATAATAGAGTGACTGAGTGCAGTTGTAAGTATGAACAAATAGATAAGATAAAAATATTGCACATATATAATATACATGTATATGAAAAATATTTCACAGCAACATATGAAGTAGATAACATCATGAATACAATATATGTATGAAGATAATGCACAGCAGTAGATGAAGTATAGTAGTGAACAGTCTGCACACTGACAGTCAAGTGTAGATTACCGGGAGTTGTACTGATTATAGAGTCTGACAGCAGCAGGCAGAAAGGACCTACGGTACCTCTCCTTCAGACACCGCGGGTGGAGCAGCCGGTCGCTGAAGGAGCTGCCCAGTGCTGAAAGAGTGACATGTAGGGGGTGGGAAGTGTTCTCCAGTAGTGATGATAGCTTGGCCACCATTCTCCTGCCTCCCACCACCTCCACTGAGTCCAGAGGGCATCCAAGGACAGAGCTGGCCTTCTTAATCAGTCTGTCCAGTCTCTTCCTATCCCTGGAAGAGATGCCACTGGCCCAACAGGTCACCCCATACAAGACAGCTGATACCACCACAGAGTCATAGAAAGTCCTCAGGAGCGCACCCTGCACTCCAAAAGATCTTAGTCTCCTGAGCAAAAAGAGACGACTCTGGCCCTTCTTAAACAGAGCGTCCGTATTGTCTGACCAGTCCAGTTTGCTGTTCAAGTGAACACCCAGATACTTGTACGATCTCACAATCTCAATGTCCGTTCCCTGGATGTTCACTGGTGTAGGTGGAGGGAGTTTGCGCCTGCCGAAGTCCACCACCAGCTCTTTGGTTTTACTCGCGTTGATCTGGAGGCGGTTCTGCTGACACCAACCCACAAAGCCCTGGGTCAGTTCTCTGTACTCCCCATCATCCCCGTTGGTGATGAGGCCGACGATGGCAGAGTCGTCAGAGAACTTCTGCAGGTGACAGTTCGAAGTGTTATGGGTGAAGTCAGCTGTGTAGAAGGTGAACAGGAAAGGCGCCAGAACGGTTCCCTGTGGAGCCCCTGTGCTGCAGAGAAGTGTGTCAGACACACAGTCCTGTAACCTCACATACTGTGGTCGGTTTGTGAGGTAGTCCAGGATCCATGCTGCCAGGTGATGGTCCACCCCAGCGTGCTCCAACTTGTCCCCCAGAATCCTGGGCTGGATGGTGTTAAAAGCACTGGAGAAATCAAAAAACATGATCCTCACAGTGTTTCCAGCCTTTTCTAGGTGAGAGAGGGATGTGTGAAGTAGGTAAATGACAGCGTCATCCACCCCAATGCGGGGTTGGTAGGCAAACTGCAGAGGGTCCATACATGGGCTCACCAGCGGACGCAGGTGAACAAGGACCAGTTTCTCCAGGGTCTTCATCAGGTGAGAGGTCAATGCCACTGGCCTATAGCCATTGAGGTCCTTGGGGTGTGGGGTCTTCGGCACAGGAACCAGACACGATATGCTAGTAGCTGCTAATGTAGCCTCAAGCCTTTGGCCTCAAGCAGAGATGAGGAGCGGGCTACAGAGGTTTGGTAAGCTCACTTCCTTCTAACTCAGCACCAACTGACGCTGACTCAAGTGACATCACTTGAGGCAATTTATTAGACGTTGGGCAGCTCCCTCGGGAGCCTCAAAAAGGCTTCATACAACGTTTTTCAAATAAGCAGTAGTACTTCACAACTGCTGCTGACCTAATTGGTTTGAAGAAGGCCACGATAACTTTCAAATTGAGGTTGTTGCCACCAGTAGCTGTTGACGACTAGATCTTCAAAAAACCTGAGTTTTTTGTAGTTTTAAATACAAGGTAGAATACTCCTATGGCACCAAAACTTCCAGGACCACTATATAACCTTTATTTAATCAGGTAATCTCTTTGAGATCAAGATCTTTTTTTGCAAGAGAGACCTGAGTACAGCAGAGAGAAAACAACCACTGGTAGCTGAAGCAGATATATTTGTATTGTTGCAAGTATTTTGTTCTGTCACATAACACCCTCTCTCTCTGTCCCTGTCACCTGCAATAGCTATTTTTCTATTTCTGGATTAGGGATACTTTAACTGCAAGGCTAAACATGCAAACAAAACATATACCTATGGACACATCCACCGTATGCAAGCTTTCAGTCTTTCTTTCATTCAAAATATAAGATAAAGTAGAACCTTGCCTACATAACATCACCTAACCAATAAACCCAACTCCTAAAGCTTAACTGACCCTGTGAAGAAATATACGTTTAGGGTACAAGTCAAGCCATTACACAGAAACACACACACTCTCTCTCTCACACACACACACACACACACACAGTGATCAAAGTAAACAGTCGGTAGATGCAGAACGGCTCTGTGGAAAGGCAGACTTGGTGTGACGAAACGTCGGGAGAAGAGCGAGTGAGATGAAAACAAAGAGAGGAAGAGAGACTAACAGAGAGTGAACGAGAAAATAGAGGAGATAGCAACTGAGAGAGGAAGAGAGTGTTGTTTATATAGCATATTAGATGTGCCTCTCCATGCTGGGCCAAACAAAGCAACTGAGTAATACACACACACACACACACACACACACACACAACACACAACAACCAAATGGAGAGAGACAGAGTGAATTGAGGCCACGAGCTTGGAAAGAGACTGCTTGTGTTTGTCTGCATGCAAGGCTACAGAAATGACATCTCTTTGCTGTACAAACAGTGGGCAAGGACTCAATTTTGGCTTCTGAAATCAAAAGTAACCTAATATCCGCATCATATAAAAGTTACTTTAATCAAAACTGGAATTTAACAAGAAAGAAACTTCGCAATGATTTGTCAATGTATTTGTCTGCCTTATTTTAGGCTGTTCACATGGGTCATTTTAACATATTTTATTTCCAGTATAATGCTAAAAGTATGTGGCCACTCACATACCTTTATGTGGATGGTTAAATAATGAAAGGTTTGGATTTGATAAGTGTACCCTAATACAAGAGCGACTTCATTTGGCTAACTCAGACCGAAGGCTTATATTATTTTCTGTGGATGTTGCCCCCTACTTCCTGCAGCGTAGTTACATTCGGAAGGGATCGCTGCATGATCAGTATGGAGAGGTGGAACAGTTTTTACATATGCCACGTGAGTATTGTATTAGGGGAAAAAAATCCACCTAAAAGGCCTGGTCACACCAGCATTTAAAATGTCAGAATTTTGCGGAAAAATCTATTGATTTCTATGGGGCTATGTAAATTTAAATGCTTGCCGTTAGCCAATAGCAGACTGTTTTGACAGTGCTGACCTTTGAGGGAAATGGAGAACCACTGAATCCAGAACAGAGGAAGCCAGTTATTAGCTGTGTTGCACCATCTACTTTTATTTGACCCTCTTCTGTCAGAGTATAAACTGCTCCACAGTATGTAGCTATTGTAACTGACTATCACTAGCAAGTCCTCAGCTGGCTAGAGTGTTTGTGCGTATCTCGCCCTCTAAAGTTGTTTGCCAGCTAGCCCTGCTAATAGTCCCTATGCCACCAAAGGTTCTAGCATCACGTATTTTGTGAGGACACGTGGATGAATTTCACTGTGCCACTTTCTGTTGTGCCTAATGCTATGGCATGCAGTCCTATTTTAGACAATGGTGTGTTTGACACTTTGTGACAAGTCCCTTTCTTGTATCAACATGACAGTGCACATATGCAAATATCCAGATCCATAAAGAATGTTTTTTGAAGTTTGATGTGAAAGAACTTGCATGTCCTGCACAGATCCCTGACCTGAACTCCATACCTTTGGGATAAATTAGAATGACGCCAAGCTGTTTCACCCACCATGAGTGCCCCACCACACTAATGCTCTCGTGGCTAAATGGGAGCAAATTCTTGCAGCCAGGTTCCAAAATCTTGTGGAAAACCTTCCCAGAAGAGTGTATGCTGTTATAGCAGCTTCCTAATGGTTGTGGTTTTGGAATGAAATGTTTAACAATCACATTGTGGTGTAATGTTGAAGTGTCCACATACTGTATGTGTGTAGTATGTGATATCTATATATCTCCTCATTTTAAGGCTGTACATTTTAATATAATCAATGGCTCCAACACGATAAAGACATGTCAGCATAGAAAGGAGGTTTTGCTCTAACTGTCAGATGAGAGAGAAAGCCTGAGAGAGACATCATGAGACGAAACAACAAGTCAGAGAGAGGGTGTGACAGAGTGTAAGAGGAAGCCAGATGAAACATTAAAAGTAATCTGTTGCCATGTCTGTGTTTCACCATGAAAGATAGATGGAATCAATTTCTCACCTTCCCAATGGAGATGAACTCATACTTTAATATGACTTTGTTTTTCAGTGAAATGGCCCTTTAATCTCCTGGCAGGCCCAACCCCTCTGGCATTAAAAACCCTTTTACGCTACTACAGAACAATCTATCTCAGTAAGATATGGATTGTCTGATAGGTGTGTGAGTGTGTGTGTGTGTGTGTGTGTGTGTGTGTGTGTGTGTGTGTGTGTTGGGAGGGTGGAGGGATTGAAAGGTCTACACAGGAGAGAGGATGCAATTTATGGCCCAAAAATGTTGATTAGTTTTGTTTTGATACTTTTGGCAGGGTTTGTCTTTATGCCATAGCCATAAAGCAGATCGAATAGAATGAAATTGATGTGTTGAGGACAGAGATGCAAAGAGGGGGGTGGACCCAGAAAGATTATCTAATCTTCACATAGTCTGAAGAATGGATGCCTTCATTGATGTTGTTTTCATCTATACATACAAATTCATCATCTTCCTCCTCTGTCTGTGTGACCCTCTATCCTTCTTCCCTCCCCCTCCCCCTGGCTCTCATTCAGTCTCTAAATGTATTGCAATTCCAATCAAGGACAACAGATTAGCATAAATGTAAAGGAGTAGTCACATGAAAAGTACTTAGCCTATACAAGGAAATGATTAAGGATTGTATGCTGTTGTAGCAGCTTCCTAATGGTTGTAGTTTTGGAATGAGATGTTTAACAATCACATAGTGGTGTAATGTTGAAGTGTCCACATATGTGTGTAGTGTATATATCACAAATGGATGGATGGATGGATCATTGTATATATCACATTAGCTACATAGCTAGATACCATTAGCTATTCCCGCTTAAAAGTCAAACTCTAGGGATGGATGATGTATGGATGTATGATGTATAAATGGATGGATGGATGATGAAAGGCTTGATGTATGGATGATGGATAGATGAATGGAAGGATGGATGAAATGAATGATTTAGCAGTGGGTAGATGGATGGATGGATGATACATGGATGAACGGATGGATGGTTCGATTAATGATAACAATGAATGGATGGCTGGATGGATGATATATGGATGAACAGATGGATGGTTGGATGAATGGATGGCTGGATGGATGATATATGGATGAACAGATGGATGGTTGGATGAATGGATGGATGGCTGAATGTATGTCTGGATAGACTGATGATATATGGATGAATGGATATGTCTGGATCAATAATAACAATGAATAGATGGCTGGATGGATGATATATGGATGGCTGGGTGGGTTAGTGAATGGATAAACACAGATAAAAAGTAACAGAGGAAGTTTGAAATTTGAACCCTTGTCCTACTGCTCTGTTGTATGTAAAGTATGCAGTATATTGTAGCAATAAGCTTTAGCTCACAGTGGAGCTCATGTACTTTGAAATCTCCTCATCATTATATTTCAGTTCTCTATGTGAGTGTAATTAACCAAGTGAATAAATTTCATTGTACAAATTAAATGTTCTACTTACACAGGCACTGCTTTTTCCTGATATGAACTAGTTACCCAATTATACCGCATTCAATTGGATTAGGATTGGAGCCCATCCAACCAAGACTAAGATACAGGGAATTGAATCCGACCAGTTACTAATACAGGAGCTGCCAGAAACACATTATGACTGACAGACACCCATATCCATTTTTACATTTTATTTAAGCGGTATGAGTTTGAGTGAATTACAGTAAGCCCTCCCAAACAACCCCACTGAGAACCTCCAGCTAGACTAGAAAATTACAAGCTGTCTGGTGAGCTGCACAGAATTCTAGGCACCCTGATAAATTGACCCTGTCAATATAGAGCATATAAAGCCCCCTGTTAATCTGCATTGTGCTCAGCTTGGGACCGCTGGATCATCACCTTGTGCATCGCCATGTGGAGCTCAACCAGCAGCTCAGGTTTCATGGAGTATTTATGGAGCGTAACAGTTCCAGTTTAGGAGAGTTCTGGCATTTCTGATCCATTTATGTCCAGACAATTCCCTGCAATACCCAAACACCTTTACACGAGGGTGTATACAGATGCAAAATGTATGAAAGGTCAGGGTATTGTATAAATTCAAGACCTTGAGAAGCATCAAAATGCAATAACGTAGTGTTATTTATTTATTGCATTTGGATGTATAGGGGATATGAATGCTGAAATTATAGAACTTATCCATTTACATTTTAGCATGGAATCTACTTGATGAAGCAACAAGTCTGTTTTCCCACACTGGGTTCAGCACTATACTGAACAGGTCTCACAGTATATCTTCCTGAGCATTTGTATGTGTTTACACATGGATTGTTAGCAGCAGTTACAGCCCTACAGTGGATCGAAACGAACAAGAAAAATCATGTCATCATTTCACATCATCAGTCTTTTGTGTGGCAGATCATTATATGGGCAGGATGTTTTATTTTGTATTTTCCTAATACTGTAGCAGTTAAACTGATATGGATATGCATTTAGTTCCTTTGCAAATCTGCCATGTTGGAGTAGAGTGAAATGAAAAGGTGGGGTGAGGTAATAAGGGTCAGCCAAGAATAGTGGGATTATAGGAAAACAGATTTACAATATGCAAAAATATGTAGGTATCTTAAAGAACCTGTTTTAATATTATTTTGTAGCACTCACTGGGTTTATAGTGACCCCCTAGAAAAGTACTAATGAGCACATTTGACCCCCTGCTAGACAATCTTGGTTAAGTAAGGAAACACTGAGTAAGGATTAAAATCATTTGTATCTGATGGAAGCAAAATCCTTAAATGCACAAAAAGCCACACAATTAAAAGAATAAAATGTTCTTCTTTTAATTAGATTTAATTGAAGCAGATTGTGGAACTAAGGCAAAACTACGGATTATTTGTTAATTTTGTTGATTGGTTAAATGGGTCTTAAATCGCTTGCCAAATAGCATTACCAAGCCAAATAAGCTCTCTGAAACCCACTGATAACCCTGACACTGCTGAATGTAAAGAGTTGTGGTTAAAACAACTGAAGGAGACAATCATTTGAATACACAGGAGTGGAGTATCTGCAGGTGTGATCAGATGTGAAGTTAAAGTATAAATCTTCTCACCTATTCATGGCAAAGTGGGTTTTGATATAGACATGCTGATTGGTATTCAGGTCTGGCAGGAGTATTTCCACGGTTTTTATTTTCTCCCCCTCCTTTTGTTTCCTCTCATCCTGGTGGAGTCGGCTTTGAAACTCACTTATTTATATCCATGTATGGCAGGAGGACTCTCGGTGTGGATTTGTTGCTCATAGTTCCTTTCCTTATTTTTAAGTTGCTGATTTTTATTGTTGAAGAGCAGCTTGTGTTGTTCATGGTATTTAACTGAAACATGCCTTGTTGTAAATGCCAGCATGTCTCATTGTAACCAGCAGAAACCCATGGTTTATAGAAGGAATGCTAAAATCCATATTTCTAACCTTACTCATGGAGGTGAGGTAGATAGCTACTGATACTTTTTTGTATTCACGCTGGGAGGGAACATAAGATCTATTGTTCAAATGCATTCTTCATTAAAATCCTGATTTGCACTCGTTTATATCCATGTCCAAGAATATGTCGGCAAAACCCTAGAGCTTTGTAAACCAGAAGATAAATTTAGGTCAGCTGGTGGGAGAGCAGGCTGATCAATGAATGGCACTATTTGCCAAATGTGTCAGATAGGCCGCTATCGCTCCACTTTACTTCGTTTTCTCTGTGGAGGTATTAATTTGATTGAACATGTGGTAGGGTATACATGCTGAGGACTTGTTAGTGCCATGCCATACAGCGATGAAGGGCTGAGATCAGAAATGTATGTGCTGCTCCCCTACTGCTATTAATATGGAAGGAAAATAAAGTGTGTGACCTGCCCCTCTCCTGCTAGATCTTTTCGTTAGCTAATTACATACCTTCTTCAAGTCATCCATACCTTTCCCAACGGTGAAAGAAATGTTAAAATGTATTTTTTTCACATCAGTTTCTCTGTGCACTACATATAGCCACATGTGCAATATGCCACCCGTACTGGCATTAAAAGCAAATATTGAAATCCCTCAATTGCAATGTTATTACGTTTGTCTTTCTTTTCTCCCATCATTCTTATTTCCTCATAGCCTCCTACGTCACCCGTTAACTGTGAAATTGTAGGTGACATTATTAAACCAGAGCACAGGACTTGAAGATGGTATTCAGGATTCGAAACTTCAGTTTCCTGCCTTTGTGACAACTGTTATAGTCGCACAATGTCTGCATTTCAGAGATTAATTTATTTTGGACTGAAGAGCTCATCATTCATGTGAAGGAGCGTGGGTCATATGCAGCTTTAACTGTATTTTATCTGAGTGGATTGAGTGGCTTTGACCTGAATTAGCCCTCAGTTTCATAGAAAGAGCAAGCAGTAAGTATTGTGCACATAGTGTTGAATATCTTACAAGGTCACTTTGCAGAAACTGAATTACACATTCAGTATAAACAAATACAATGCAGGTGATTTTAACACTGGTTTGTGAAAGGGCTCATGTTTGAGATTTGAAATAGTCTACATCAGGTTATTCACTGTTCAGTGTTCCTGAAAGATGTGATTCTTACTGCAGCATATCAGACTGAAGAAAAAGAAAAAGTGGCAAATCTTCCTGACTGTAGAATACTATCTGTTTTTTCGCCTTGCCTTTTCTGCCTTTCTCTCCTCCCTACGTTCTTTTGTCCCCCTCCATCTCCTTATCTCCTCCCTCGACAGCACAGATACCTGTTAAACACACACGCAAAGTAAGACATCAGCGGCGGTGATTGAAGCCCACATAGTGGCCGTCTCGCTGCCTGTTCGCATTTGTTTGAGACCACTGCTGATTAGTGCTTCAGGGGTTTTGATGTCAGCATGGATTCGGATGATTTATCTCCAACTCTCCTGAAAATATGCTTCAAAACACACCTGAGGTGATGCAAGACATTTCTACACACAGACAAGTGCACCCACGTGCACAGATATGCATGCGCAAACATAAACACATGTACAACCCACACATTGTCAGGACAATTACAGTATGTTCTCCCATATTAAAATAGCATCTGAACTCTCTAAAGCACATGCAACTGTACCGAGAGCTCCCAAAGATTTATCCACATTTTGTAAACATACTTTTTTTTTTTATTTCAAGGCAGGTTGGTAATTATTTCATTTTGTTTCAAACAGGAAAGAGGACAAAAGATTATAAATAACTAAAAATCTGATCAAATAAATGTTGGGGAGATTTACAGGCTTTGTAGCATTCATTTCTGACAGACTTTGTAGTGTGACAGTCCCAGTAAGTTAGTCCTATATCACACATTAAAGATTTTTTCATTTACGTTTTCCATACTAAGTGAGAAAACCATTAAGTGTTTCCATCCACCTGTATTTTCAATTTGCATGTAAAAACACCTCAGTGGAAACACCGTAAATTAGCCGTAAGAAAGTTTTTACGCCTGGCTGAGGTAGAAAAGTTGTGACAAAGTGCAATGGACTCAGACGTATAACATAAACCATGATTTGCAAGAAGCATGTAACTTACTGAAGCTTCCACTCTACTGGAGAGACGAAAAATAGAGGCAGACAGAAACATCAGATCTGTGTGGGCCGATGAAGAGACTGTAATGTGCCTCAAATGAATACATGAAACAAACATAAATGCCATATTTCCATCACATTTTCCACATTGTTTTCCTTCGTTTGAGCTTTGAGGGGCGCTCTTTTAATTGTGACATTTTTTCTTGCCCTCTTCTTCTGCAATGGTGTAATAGCACCCGACTGAAGAATTAGCGCCACCAGCTGTTTATCCTAGCTCCTAATATTGGCATACCAGTACTGCATGGAAATGTGCATGAATTCGCATATCCTTTTGCCGATTTTCTGGAAATTCTGATAATATTTGTGCTAAATTTGGATGGAAACTTGACTTTTGGCAGTGGCTCATCTTGAAAGAATGTCCTCACCAGAAACACAGCAATGGTTGCTTCAGTGCTGACAATGTTTGAGTCCTTTCTCCGACCAACATTCAATATTGGTTTCTTTTAACCATGAAGGTGTTCTTTCTCTGGCCATACCCAATTAAATTTAGTTGTATACCTCAGCTGCAGATAACAAAATTTTTGCCATACCTACACGACAAAATAGTTTGTCAGTGCCTTCCAAAATGGCAAAAACAGCTCTAAAAGTTTTGGTAGTACTGACAAATTAATAATTTTGTCATCTAGGTATGACAAAGTGCTGTCTTTTACACACATGTCATTGCTACATATCCCAGTTTCTAGTCTGAAGAAAACCTGAACTGGGGAGTATAAGAGCAGCAATCAGTAGCACTCACTGGGTGTATTCACCGCTCCACCACTCCCATTAAGTATTTTTGTAGCATTTTCACACTTTGTTCTCCTTCAGGTAAAAAAACACAAATTGCTTACTTTTCACCAAATGTGAAAGGAGAAGAGAGAAGATAAAAAAGGGAACTGGAAATGAGATGAAAGCATTGTAAATGTTAGAGACTTTTACTTTGATACACATATGTTTTTGTACTTCAAAAACAAAAAGGTATTCAGGAAACGATACTGCAATTACAACAATGAGCTGGAAGGTGAAACTGCTTTTTTCTGCCTGTCATTGAGCAAACTACCAAATGTTTCATCTTTCATAGTGTGACTGATTTTCACTTTATACCTGTCTCAATTTTGGTCCCAATTTTTGGACTGCTGTTTTTAATTTCATTGTTTTCTATTTTACATTCAGTAATGTTTTGTAAGTAAGTAAGGTTTTGGTCTGCCACTGGTTAATGGATATAAAAGAAAACACTCTTTAGCTGACAACTGAAATAAATGCCTTCCTCTGTGGCCCTTACGTGGAAGCAACCTAGACACAGAGGGACATCAATATGTAATTAGTCGTCTGACAGTACAATTCGATTTAATGCGGAAGGCGCTACTAAGTGCCAAGGGCAACTGAGACTGTCTGTATGGAAAATCATTTACCCCAAAACAGTATTAGCAGGTGATATTTAGCCTTAACTCACCATGTGCTCCACTAGGCTTCCTTCATTGGACTCAGATGACTTGATGTTTTTAACGTGTACCATGTGCCTGAGGCTATTCTGCTGAGGCCAAAAGCAACTTTTCGCCTCATAAGTAGGGCTCATGTCAACCATGTTTAGAGTGGTTTGAGTGTGGAGTGTTGAGTCCTTCAGTTTGGTTTCTCTGGGCAGGCGATAATGATGCCATTTGAACTCAAGTGGCCTGAAATGACTGCACTAAGATGCCCAGAAATACAAGTCTCTCTGTCCTCTTCCAGAGACAGTCAGTTAAAGCAGAGACAGGTCCTTCAAAAGTTGGGTAAAGTTACACAGACTGGAATCTGATTTGTTACTACTGGAAAATTTGCCCTGTGTTTTACAGCTTGCAAATATCCGTTTGAAATGCTAAGCTAACAAAAAAAAACAAAAAAAAAACACAACATTTTAGATGTAATGTTGCAAATATCTTTAAAGTGGTATCACTGGGGATAGCAGAACAAGTTGTAATAACAACACTGACATATTATCGACTTATAGTTAGTATAGATATGGCAACTTGCTAGCAGTTGCTAAAGGTTGCCTATTTACACATCCAGCAGACAAGCATAGCAAGATTAGCCTATTCTGACCCGACAAATGTAAGCCCAATGTGCTTTTATCTTTGGTCTGGTTTCTACCCAAAAGGAATTATCTGGCTTTTTAGCTGCTAAACGTTCTGCTATGTTCACTGGCTAGTCGCTAACTTTGTTTGTCTGACATTTGGTCTTTGGCACGTACAATGGGTTTATCAGAACCTTTCTACTGGAAACAGCTGCCTGTAGCTGGAAAAAGAAAAGAAGGTTGACAAGAGTGAATTTGAACCAAAACCATAAAGTTGCAGGCCGTAAAACAAAAGGAATGAGCTGGTGATAATTCTCTGAGTTTGTTACACCGAGTTACTCCTTTCATATCACATGTAGTCATCTGACCCATTGTTAACATTAAAATAGTGATTAGTGCAGCTTTAAAAATTAAACACACAACTGAACATGTCCCTGCACTGTAAGAGAACATTATGCACACTATATATGTATATATATTCTCCAACTTAATGGAATCAAATTATTCCTGACTTACTAATGATCTTATTCCATTGAGCATCTGCTTTAAAAGCAATTAAAACATGCTCTTATCTTTTTTGATGGACCCCCCAATGAGAGAGTCACCCAGCCTCATCAGTGAAGGTTAACAGCAAAAGCCAGAGCCAAATGTACAGTATACCCTGGAGATTTCAGCTACGGCAGCCCTCAGCTGCCACTGTGAAAGTTCCACACAGACTTATTGAGTTTGACGTGATTTCCTTTTTGAGGTCTACAGACAGTTTGAATAAAAATGAAGGTTACAGATTTGAACTAAAATAAGGTAATTTCCCAAGAGAAAATGTGTGGACCAACAAATGAAGACACAATAGAGCAAATCACAAGAGCAGATGTTTTTCTTTTGTTTCTACTGGGAGATAAATGACAGCTATCACTGTCAGCACAGAGAGTGAAGTGCCTTCACAATAGGCCACATATGCAGGGAAATCAGATGATGAGGATTATGGTAATGACTTTATCAACTGTTTCCACCTAACTGACAGACAGGCAGAGGGAAAAGTACATAGTTGGTGGTACACAGGTAGAAACCTAGACGTCTTGATAATCTGTAACCTGAGGGCATGGATGTGTGTGTGAGGAGGATGTTGGAGGAGGGAGAACAGAGAGAAAACTGGAAAACGTGTAAACCAGATTTATGCTAATGCCTGCCCCATTTTTCAGAGGAGCAGAGTGTTCTCGTGCTACAAACGGTTCAACGTGTAATGGGCATGGTAAGCGAAGGAGAGGCATGCAGGCAAAGTGAGGGACGGTTAAGTGAAGTGCTGTCACAAAGCTAGCAATACGAGTAATGTTAGTACACAGATGGGCTGCAGCAGTCAATTAAAGAGGTAGCCAATCAACCACCTGCCAATTATCAGGCTGTTAGGTTTTAAGCAGCTATTTTACATCTGCCAATCAATATGCAGGAAGGTAAGAGTACAGCAGATAGCATGTGGCTAAAGCAGGAGAGGGCACACAAAGTGAGCCCAGAGTGGTATCCAAGTATTCCACATTAATTTTTATGTGTGAGTGTCACAGCTTCAAAAAAACAATCTGAACAATTTGCTTTTTAAATTCTTCTAGAATATATATAAGGAGGTAGGATGATAGGACATTTTCACTATTTAGAGATGACGCAATATGCTGTAAAACCAGTAAAATTACTTTTTAGGGGTGAATTTGTATGCAGTACTGGTCCTCTCATTTCCAAAACTTTACTGCATGCATCACGTTGCTGTCGGCTCTACCTAGTTAACATGACTCATTCAATTCCAGTGAGAAATGGCAACAGCTGGAAGTAATAATGCTAACTGAGACTTCACACAGTTAGCTGTTGCAGGTAGTGAGAAATGACCTGTGAGCGGGTCCCCGGCAGCAGCACAGGTTAAGAGCACAGAAGCCCCCCTCACACAAATAACATTAGCATAAAACAAACAAAAATAATGAAATTCCTGCTGTTTGTTGCACAATTCAAGAGCACAGACGCCTCTCAATCTGGTTAACGTTAGCATAAAAAAAAAAGTAATGTTAGCTGTATGAATTTCCTGCTGTTTACCATAAGATATACCACATACTGGATATGTGTAGTGTTAGGCAAAGGTTCACTGATAACATCATCAGTTGCACAGGAACATGAAGAGATTTAGATTTTTTTCCCTCTGAAATATTACAAGACAGTTTGAGCCTCTATCAGCTGTGACACACTGAAACTCTACATGCACGTCAAGTTGATCTTCTAAGTATTCTTCTTGAAGCCTGATACAATTTTGCAATATTCATTAAAACAGCCATGATAACAGTAACAGTTACCTTAAAAACGAGACTGTCCTCCCCAAAAATATGTCTGTGCAGCAGCTTATTATGACCCATATTTACGTGTGTACGTACAATGACCTCTAGTGGCCGTAGTAATTATGACGGGAGCAAAGGCGGAAGTCCGCTGAGATAGTATAAAGAGCGACAAAGTCCGTCAAACAACACAGGACTTTCACCCAGGAGACCGCTG
Organism: Macquaria australasica; assembly: GCA_005408345.1. Taxonomy (NCBI): domain Eukaryota; kingdom Metazoa; phylum Chordata; class Actinopteri; order Centrarchiformes; family Percichthyidae; genus Macquaria; species Macquaria australasica. The sequence continues at coordinate 677,766 of SEMN01000042.1, read as the reverse complement.
TCCGTGGCCCGTGTGAAACCAAAAGTCAAACTTGACTTATTTTTCACTTACGTACCTTAGTAAGTCACGTGACGTAACTTAACTTACTAAACTTAACTATGATTAAGTAAACTAAACTTTAACTACGTTTATATCTTTCGCAACTAGTGAGAGATGATTGGATAGCAAGCTAACGTAACAGTGTTAGCGTTAGAACTTGTCATTTGTGAGCGAAAAAACAGCATTTGAGACTCGTACGGCAGATTCAAGCAGTTGTAGCTATTGATTTGTGTTTGTGATAGAAATATATCCAAGAAAAAAAATAAAATAAATAAATAAATAAATAAATATATATATATATATATACACACATATATACACACACACACACACACACACACACACTTGTTCTTTTATTGTGGCTTGAACATGTGTCCGGACACAATTCTTTACACAATGCATTGGGACTTTCAGGCAAAATGTGAAATATTCTCTCATAAATAATTGATTGTGAAAATAGTCATGACGACACCATCCTGTCCCTGCTGCAAATAATGTGATTGCAGAAAAAAAAAAAAGCCCTGCAAGGACAGAAGAGTCTTAGCCCTTCGGAGTCATAATATTGACCAATCTTTTTCTCTTTTTATTTGGACTCAATCTTCAGATTTTAATCTTGAAGCTGATTTGAATGTAACCTCCAATGTGTCTGTAGTAATGAATGTGTCAAGTTTTGAATTGTGGGAAAAGATGGCTTCAGGAACATGGTGACATTTAGGAATCACATCATGCAGGTTGGAAGGCTATGAAAAGGGCTTTATAATGTACTCAACACATTCTGCATAAACTAAGAAAACGTGATCATGTCATTAAGGACTAATACCCTCCGTTCTCTCTGTAACAAACTGACCTGGTGAATTCTGTTGCAAGCAATTCTTCTTTATTGATTTATTCTGTCGTGTTCTGTTATGATGTGAGAGGATGAGGTGTAAAAGTCGAGGTGTAAAAGTCGAGCAACTCAGTAGAGGTGAAGTGATATTTTGTAGACTTTTTTTTCTGAATATGTTATGATCTTGTCTATGTGTTTTTTTTTATCATCCACTGATATTGTTGTTAGAGGTGACATTGTTTTTTGACTCCTATGAAGAAAAAAAGTGTGTGTGTAAAATGTCAGTGAAGATGTTATTATAAACATAACAAACACAAGAATAGGAAAATAAGAACTGGAAGGGGAAGAGAGACGCTTGGTTTTTATTAAACCCAAATTGAATAACAAAAGCAAAATTGCAAAAAGGAAAAAGATCACCACAGGTGTGATGGAAACGATGGCTGACAATACCTTTTTATGCACATGTAATGTCATAGATATATTTTGGATCCCAGAGTTTATTTTCACAGTATAATTTTATTTAATGCACACTGTACAGAGTATATTATAAAGCACACACTGCAGTGCAGCAGAGCAGGTGTAACATGATTAGATTTCAAAACTAACATTTTACTGACAGAATAGCTTGGCATGCTGTGTTAATGCAGTACATGTTAATGCATTATTGTAGGTGCTGTGTGTTTTCTGGGTTTTATTATAAAATGGTCAGTCCTCTTCTATTGAATAGCGTTCGTCACTTGGCATGTCGTCCTTTTTGAAAACTTTCTGACTCTCTTGAAACCTAACTTGTCGATGCAAAGGGTTGACGTAGATGCCTGTGGCATGGGATTTATAGTTGAGCATTGAATATCTCTCCTTTAGACGGATGTATTGTACATGATCAGGCTGCATCGTGCTTCTTAATATTCCCCACAGTCATTTGCTTTGTGATATGAGGTCCTCCTCATTTAATTACTAAGCATGGTACTATTTTGTACAGTAGCAGTATTTACGTGGTATCTTTCACTGTAATAGTAAGTGATGAACAGAAGGTTGGGAATGGCAATGCTAGGTTTGGCTTTTTTCAACTTGTTCCATGTTATGTTCACTCACAATCTCCACTAGCATCAGAAACTTGTAGAAGAAAGTACAAGAAGCACATGCTGACCGTTTAAAATTCTTGCGACCCCCACATGGTGTCTCTGATGTGTAGTTATATTTTTGAGGGTGCTCACGTGAGCTACGGCGTAGCTATGAAGCCCACTCACGTTGCTGTCGTAGGTCAGGCGTAACCCATTGTAAATGAAGCTACAGCTTCCTTGTTTGCCGAAGCTCTCCTAGGCAGCTTTTAACTGGATCTAGTCCCCGTAAATTGCAACTGCACTCACTTGTTCAGTTTTGCAGCGTTGACCAAATCGGACAACACATTTACATTTCACTGTAGTAACCTGGTTAATGTAAAATTAACATATGTGCAGCAGGTCAGTATTGCAATTTCTCATTCACTTGACCTTATTTTGAGGTGTGTTAGTTATACGAGATGTTGGAACTGACTTTTTGGCATCAGCATTTGGACTGACTATCTTTAGTCGGACTTTGAATTAAATTAATTTAAATACACAGTTTCCTTTAATCTTGCTGCAAAATTTTTTCCCTGTCTATCTTTGTCCCGTGCATGTAAAGAGCTAATTAGAAACCTGGTTACGCATATACATGTCAGCTTTCTCCAGGAGAAATCTAGCTTGGGAAATCAGGTTTCTCTAATCCCCCACCTCGACTTTGGAAGCCGTGTATTTCATATAAATTAAATTTCAAAACATCAGATCACCGTCAGTAATCTGTCAGTTGCTTAAGGGAATGTTAACGCACTGAATGCAATATGAAAGCTGTGTATAAAGCTTTTATTTAACTTTAACTTTGGTTTAACTGTGTGTTTAGAGCTTATGGATGGGCATAGAAATGTATCATTCTACCAGAGAGGTTTGAGAAGTTTTCTGTCACAAAGCACATTGAATGAAGCACGATGGAATTGAAGATGACCACAGTCGTCGCTTAAGCTCCCTTTTAATAGTGTGGTTGAAGTATCACCTTTTATGCTACACCTACAACCGCATAAGTCTCCCGAAAACCTTTACTTATCAAACTAACATGGAACTCAGCCATTAGCTGTAAATGGACAAATGTTAGCAAGCCTCAAAACAACTAACAATGACCACATGCCAAAACTATCAAAAACAGACTGTTGTCAGCATGTGTTGGCACCTAAAACAATGTTTCATTTGGATCACAATGTATCAGTGTTTGATAATGGCACATATTTGTTTAAGGACTTTTCCCATTTTGCTTTTGCTGGCCCATTTTCAATGTACATGAGAAATAGGCTGTAACCATTGTTATTTTCTGTAGCATACACCAGGGTCTAAACTTAATCACACATCACTTCTAGGTGTAATTTTTCTCAGTTTCATCCAAAATGTTTTACTACTACTTGACATTTCTGCAGAAACTTGAGTAGCATTTGTCATAGAAACTGCAGTTCATATGCAAAGTTCAAACCACCGACTGGGCATACATGTTTGTGTTAGGTCAGTGGAAACCTGGCCAGTGACACAGAGAGAAGTGAGCAGCAGGGAGCGAAATAGAGACAGAAAGCTGTTACCATAGCAACTGAATGAGAGAGAAGGTATGCTAGACGGGATGCACGAGCTGTGTTAAAAAGTGTTGGTGCATATGTCGAGTTTAACACTCACTACAGAATAATGTTACCACATCTCATGGTCCTTTTTATATATGCCTTACTATAATAGAGTGCTGCAGGAATGAGTCCTAAAACCCGGGAATGAGTTAGCATGTTTGCAGTTCCGGTTCCCTCGTCTCGAAGTCAGTGGGTTTCTGAATGGGTTTATGGTTAGATACCTGAAATAAGGTCTGTGGTTAACACAAGCTTAAGATATTTTCACGTTTTGTTCTACAACATAAAATACGTCAGTAAATACCCCACTTGTGAATTTTGAAGCTTTCGTGACTTTAAAAAATGTGGTTGCTAAAAAGTGGCTAAATGAGACTACAGAGGTTGTCGGCGACATTAAACGTCATCACGCCAAACACAGAAACTCATCTTCTCACTCATCCGTCTTTACAGCCTCGTTGTGTTTATACTCTTCAAACTATTCTAACTTAAACTTTCCAAAAGGCTTTTGTAGAAGAGGTAAGCAACCAACCAAATTACAAGTTGGAAGCTTAGTGGTGGTGATGTTGAAGTCATGCGACTGTGTTGTAGTTTGTTTATAGTCTAACATTAGCTTTTTACTTCTGCTGATTGCATTTACGCTTTAAAAATCATAAAAGTGGTGTTCATTTGTGAAGATTATCATAAACTTTTATTCGCCACTGTTACAATCGCTGGAGAGTGTGGACCCAAGCGCAGACAGAGACACAGGTTAGTAAGTTTAAATGGTTTATTAGGGGAGACACTGAGAGAGTGAGGGTCGGAACTGAGAGGGACGGAGACCAGTCGAGGAGGAGAGACACGGGAAGGTCGGGTGACGAGGCTGGCTTCTGATCCGGGAGGAGTGAGAGTGAGGCAAGCGTATGGAAGCAGGCAGGCAGAGATGATCCAGGAAGCACTGGAGACAGGAGAGCACGGTCAGTGGACGAAAAGCACAAAATTCAAAATAACTAACGAGTAAATTCAAGTGTAGGCCTAGAACTTAATCTACCACAGTAGTTGACTCAATGATCTGGCGACGAGTGACTGAAGAACCAGGGTAGATATACTGCAGGCAGATGAAGTTGATGGAAGGCAGGTGTGTGTAATCAGGTCAGGCAGCCAGGTGTGTCAGAGGAGCTCAGCCATGTCACGTCGACCCCAACAGGAGACAATGAGGGGGGAAGAGAAAACACACACAGAGAAAGACAAGACACAAGACCAAGACCATAACAGCTTATTTTCTACAATAATCCATAATACCAATGGAACAATGCCATTGGCTTTTTGTCGAGGGAACCAGGGCGATGCTAACTTCCAGGTTGGCCTACAAAAATACGTCATACCTGCAGCACTCTATAGCAACTTTTTGTTACCATGCGTTGCAGTTTGCACATCTTTAAAGCCTCAGACCACAGTTAACTAACAATTGTAACCCTTAAAGAGTTTTGACTTTGATCCAAGCGGTAGCAGACTGTCCTGCTGAACTTTTGGTGTAAATATGGAAAAAATAAATATGTTTAAAAAATCAGCTGTAAAATTCCATCCATTAGCATTTGATTATTGATTTTATAAATGTAGATGATAAAGATGTATATCATGGTGCTCTGGGTTCCTCTCACAGTCCATATGGTGACTGTGACAGTGAATGTCATCCCTCTGACTGGCTATATGTCCAGGCTTCATCCAACTGAACAGGACAAGCGTTTTGAAAGATAAATGGATTGGATAGAAGATGTATGTCCTGTAACCTATGATTGTACTGGCAACCACAAACTCCGTCGGTTTCCATCAGCCCTTGTAACCGAATATCATATTCCTTTCACGTTAAAGGCCAGGGTATGCCTGAAACAAACTAGTTCATAAGATGCGTCATCCAGCAACGTCTAAAGGAAAAAGTGTTTGGAGCTGTTAAAATGGCAAGAGTCAAAGGAGGGTCAAAGAGAGAGAGCAAGTGAGGCACAATAATCAGTCAAATGGAGATAATGGCGCAGATTGTGAAACAGTCACTCTTCAAAGTCCTGTGTACTTTCTCACCTCCGCACACCTGGCCAAAAGTAATTGTACTTGTCAGATTGCTTGCTTTGAAAAGACACAAAACTTGTCAGACACAGGTCCCACCACTCCCCAGATTCCGACTTGAGAACGGGGTGGAGGACATTTCAGCTGATTGATGATCCGACAAGCACTTTGTTTAAAGCATACTGTTGCCTTAAGCTCAAAGTGGGTTGTCCTTTTGCATGTGAACTGTGTATGACCCACATGACCCAACTCAATGCCTCACCACTACTTCCACACTAACTAATGACCCAACTACTGTTGACACACGGACAGACCTGCAATAAGTGTGTCTCTTGGGCAAATGGCTTGACCAAGATATTATTGGTCTACTGGTTTATGGCTTACTGTTTTGAAGTTGATGACTCCCAGGCAGGTCAGACCTGTGTTGAGTGGGTTGAACACAGGTCCTCGTTGCTGTAAAAGGAGTCAGTCATCTGATTTATGTGTGAGAATACCAACTCAATTCAATGCATATAAATATAGTCACATACAGTAAATGTCTTCCATTCCTCTATATGAACACTGGGTCATACAATGTGCAGCATACTGTCAGTTTTTAGCTTTGAATCTCTCTCCCAAACACACACACGCACACCAGATTGAAGGTGATAACCAGCTAAGAGCCGCAGCAGCAGCTGGTGTGGGTTTGGTTCGAGCTGTGGGACCTCCCTCCAGGCACCTGACAGTCACTAATGCTGAACAAGCAGGGAGCGAGATGAAGGTGCAGTCATGCATACACACACACGTAAGAAAATGCACACACACACCTGCACACATGGTCTGTTTCTTACTCTCCGCAGTACACACACACACACACACACACCCAATGAAGTGTATCTATAGTCAGTTTTAGCTTGATAAGACCCAACACTTGTGAGATGCAGAGAGGTTTTTCTTGGCTGACGAGGTGTGTGTGTCCCTGTGCGTGTCTGTTCCCACAAGGTAGAAAACCAGTTTCTTTGTTGTCAGTTGCGTTTAGCGCAACCAGCGGTGATCTCGTTAGCCGCCAGCTTACTGGCTGGGGTTGCCGGCCAATAAAATCAATCTGAGGCCAAAGGGCAATTGCCGTTTTCAATGGGAGGACAAAAGCATCTGAGGGAAGGGACGTAGAGTGAGGAAAAAGTGAGAATGTGAGGAGGAAAGAGAAAATGAAAGTGATTAGAAAAAGAAAAAAATAGGAAAGAGGTAAGCGAGGGCAAGAGATGCAGAGAATATAAGAATAAAAAGTCAAATGGTGAAACAAGGTACATTTGATGTTTTATTAATTTTTTTGTCAGTAGCGGAGCTGTTGAATTTAGAAAAATGTGAAAATTTAACATGCTAAATATATAATAGGCAATTAAAGAAATTGACATTGTGGGAAATACACTTATTGACCTTCTTGCTGAGAGTTAGATGAGAAGGTCGATACCACTCTCATGGTAGGTGCAGTTGCTTCGGGGTGTATCCACTGGTTGCCAGCACCCGGCCAAGTTAACACAGAGCCGAAGACATAATGTCATGTCTGGGCTAGCCTCTGTTCTATTAGCTTCTGTAAATCAACGTAATCTCTCATTCAGCATTTCTTTCTTTTGTCTTTCTGAAAAAAAACAAAGGCTGTTCCTGAAGTTTACTACAGCTCCCATGAAAATCGACAACCATAGCAGCGCGGGTACTTGCGTCATCTTAGCACGGTTTCATCCATATCCATAGAATTCACCATTTTCCCAACTTTTTACCTGTAATCACTGCTGTCTAAACCGTTCAGTTCTCTCTGTACTGTTGTTATGGCAAACATGTCTGAGCTAACCCATTGACTCACTGCTTTTGTTGAGCCATGATATTTAACCCACAGTGGTCTGTGGGCTTATGGGAAATGATGTTCGTTCAAAACAGAAATATTGAATGAACATATTAGATTGTTTGTTTTTTAATCATCCTTATCTAAACATGCAGAGTAAGCCACAATGACATACTGTTGAGTAAGGTTATGCTCAAGGGCTGTATATATTATTAGAGTAGTATAGCGTAGTCAATGGTATTTTGAATGAGGTTTTCTTACTTCTGGAACAAAACCTGGAAGTTCTGGTTTCTCTTCAGCTTTCTAGTTCCAGGATGCAACTCCCCATGAAATTGCCATTTTTACATTTTGTGTTTTTTGTAAGGATTAAACAAACAAGTCGTGTGAATTAATGAGCTTTAGAGGTGCTGCTATTTTTTCTTTTAACTTTTGGACAAAGTCAGGGTAGCTGTTTCTCCCTTGCTTCCAGTCTTTCTGCTAACCCTAAGCTAACCATCTTCTGGCTCTATCTTCATATTTAATAAACAAATTCGGTGGTATCAATCTTCTCATCTAACTCTTGGCAAGAACACAAATATGTGTACTTCCTAAAATGTCCCAAAATGCAAGCCTCAGTAGCTGCCAGTCCATACCTCTTTCTGTATTCTGTGTCTGTCATGCCATTGAGTGCCTGTATTGTGCACATATTCAGCATATTACATTTTCTCACATTTCTGCATTGTATGCACGACAGTGACCAGTTATCGTCTGATTCTTTTTTAAATAATAATTTATTTTTTTTGTTGCAAGACCTATGCATGAATAATTTTCATGGCTTGTAATTTCTGCTCACCTGGGAACTGAGCCCTGTTGTTGCACTCCTGCTAAGTCACTCTGGAAAAGAGTACAAGCTAAGTGCCTAAAAATGCAAATAGAGAGGATAGAGAGCGATAGACTTGTCAATTATAATATGGGATTTTACACCTGGACATAAACCTGTAAGTAGAGACAATGGGAGAGTGACAGAGGTTGAAGTGATTGCCTCAGATTTCCTGCAGAGTTTATGAGCTCAGATTAGAGACACTGTGATGTGATCATAAATCTCTGCTGCTGCTGAAAGTGATGGATGGATGGAGTAATGAATGGACCATTGGGGTACACGTTTTTGGAGAGACTCGGTTTTGGCAGGAAACTGATACTATAAATAATGTATGCGTATGGATGCATGGTATCTTGTGTTAGCTCTATGCCGATATTATCTCCTCTGCTTTTGTCCCACAGGCCAACATGTCTATATGATGGAAATGTCAGCTGACAAGAAAAGGTTTCCACAGCACAATGTTAATGTGTACTGGCTTTGATTGCAATACAATGGTCCTCCTCAAAGCAAATAAGATTATATTTTGTTTTATAATGTATTCTACACTGCAAACTTGCCCTATCAAATTTAAGTGAAAACATTTTAGATATGAGCTTTCTTTTACTTGAAACAAGCAAATTTGGCTGCCAGTGCAGTAAGTGATTTTCATTTGTGAAGATGTCCAGCTTCCAGAAGTCTTAAAACAAGATCAAATTACTTAAAATAGAATCGTTTTATTCTTGCTAATAGATAACAAAACTTTACACAGGTAATACCTGTATAGAGCCTTGCCCAACCAGGTTTTTGTACAAATATTCATGTTCCCCAGATGATGAATCTCAGTGACTTTGGTTACCCTCTGACCTTTCCTCTATCATCACCACCAGGTCAAAGTTTCCACTTATCCATTGAAATATCTCAACATCTACTCCATGGATTTGGACAAAATTTGGTACAGATATTCATGGCCCCCAGAGGATGAATCCCAATGACTTAAGCAATGCCCTGACTTTTCCCCTAGCGCCACCAACTGGCCAGAGTTTTCATTTATCTAGTGAAATATCTACTGGATGGAATGGGACAAAATTTGTTACAGCCATTCATGGTCCCCAGAGGATGAACCAAAATTCCTTTGGTGATTTTAAGATTTTAAGAGTCGGTCTAGACTTGCTCTATTCGAAAAAGTGCCCTGAGATAACTTTGTTATGATATGGCGCTATATAAATAAAACTGAATTGAATTGAATTGAATTTTCTGACTTGACTCTGACTAGCACCATCATCAGGTCAAAAAATACTTTGGCTTATGACCAAATACCTGCAAGAATAATGACATTCCCATGAACGTTCATTGTACTGTGTGTTTAGTACTAATTAGCAAATGTTAGCATGTTTAACATGGCTGTAGACTCTGTCTTGTTTATTAACAATGGACGTTGTGAAAATATCAGTTTTTATGACACATTTGACCAATAATGATGGAGTTACTACAAAGTTAGTCTTTTTTTTTTGTGTCCACATCACTTTTCATGTGCCCAGTGCATTTGTAATTATTGTTGTAGATGTACAATATGTGCTATTCTGGTGGATGTTGTTTTCATCATCATAGAAGGGTGTTAAGTCTAATGATTATTCTGAGACTATAGTTTTCTATTGCTTTGGAATGTAAACTATCTGAAGCACTATTGTTATCAATGGAATGTGACAGTTTAAAAAAAATGCGAACAAAAGTGTAAACCTTAGAATTTGATATTTTGTTTTAAGATAAAGTTGACAAAATACTAAAACTTGAAATAAGATATTTTTGTCTTTAAACTAATGAGCTTAAAATAGGTGTCAACACATGCTAGAGGTCCTGTAACAGATATGTCCCTTGTATTTAGCTAAACATACCCCCTAAAATTTAAAGATAAAATTCAAACTAAGACGAGGCAAGTGAAGATTCCTTGAATTCAGTCAAACAGCCTTGCATAGTCAGCACTAGATATTCCAATCTATATTCAAAACAAGTCAGACTAGATTTAATATATAAATTTAAGATTATCTCACTTATTGTACTTAGACATAGAGTTTTTGCAGTGTAGTGCTTCATTATGATCAATATGTGGTCACAGAAAAAAAGTACACCTCTTGTGGCTTGTAATGTTGATAATCTGGAAACTAAATCTTATTTTAATATCACTTCTTCAGATAAATGTTTCAAATGTAAATGTAATGAATGTCTATTAGAATATGCGTGAGCACTTCTCAGCTGTCTCCTCTGTTGTGTATCAGGAGGTGAGATAAAAGAGCTCTAATTATGTTGTCACACGATGAGTGGCGTTTGCTTCAGAGGTTAGATGTATTGCTACACTTTTTGGATTGTTTGATGCTTCAGTAACAGTGGGTGGTTTAAGGCTAAAATAATTAGAAAAAAAAAAGATCATGTCTTACAACATAATATGTTGAACTGCTCAGGTTTTTTCATCCAAACAGAATGGATAAAAGGAAATATCAGAGCATTATTTGTGATCAGTCAGCTGTCAGACATGAGATCGTAACTATTTATATCTTACTATGATTGTTAGCCAAGCTACTCACTAGGGAATGGATGTGTCAGTCTATCGCTCCACCACTTTGGTCCAGACTAAAATATCTCAACAACTATGGAATGAATTGCCATGAAATGTTGTACAGACTTTAATGGTGGCCAGAGCATGAATCCTTAAGACTTTGGTGATCCCCTGACATTTCCTCTAGCACCATTTTTGGTTTTTAGTTAAATTTCTCAACAACTATTGGATGGATTTGAAATTTTGTCATGTCTCCCTCAGGATAAACTGTAATCCCTGTGATAAACTGTGCACAGGAGGAGGAGGGCAGGACATTGATGTAAATAAATCTAACGTGTGTGAGAGACAGCAGATTAAAATACGGTGAAATAAAAGGCGCGGAAACCCCAGTGTTGATGAGGAAGAACACCCGCAGTTCTGACAAAAAAGCTGTGCCGGTACCTTAAAAGGTTGTGCAGTCTGCTGTGTGGAACCAGATTCAAAGACAATGACGGTCCAAAGCACCTTTACTACTTTGCAACCAAAAGTAACACCGCAAATTTACAATCACCTGAAATGCCCCAAAAAAGCCAGGAAATGTCAGCGGTCGTCACCCGACCACTCAAACATCCACACTTAATCACTGTTAAAAATGAAAAATGTAAGGAGATTGTAATGTTTTACCCCCAGACTGCTCTATGAACTGCACATTAGAAAGGATCTGACTATGACCACATTCAAAGGCATGCCAAAATGTGTCAAATCAGTTGCAGTGAATATGCAAAAACTTTCCCTGTATTCATTTTTTTGTTTTGTGTAAGTTTTGTTTGAAAATTGACTTATTTTATAGATTCCCTGATACATTCAGCTAATGCAGGAATGAGAGATGAAATGGCTCTGATCAGATCGTATCATGGAGGTTAGAAGCCACTGTCAATATGCACTCTCATATTCTGCTCAGCTTGTTGGATATTAGTGATGATTAGTGTTGCAGGTTAAAGAGCGGCCTGAGTGTATCCACTCATCATACTTTCCATTACAGTAATTAGTTTGGGACGTTAAATCAGTAACAACATCAGAACAGTATGCATTCCATTTCAGTGGAAAAAGAAAGGGAGTTTTGCTTTGTCACACTTCAAACTTCATTGAAGAGAATACAATTGCTGAACACAATTAAATAGTTGAACACACCTGACTGAATATGTGGGAATCAATATTCAGTTTGTTGTCACACATGACATGTATCACTTCTGATTGAAATATGTGTATCCTTTAAAATTTACGTAATACCTAATGTGGCCAAGAGCATATTATATCAGGAGTAAAAAGGTGGGTGTCTTTACCGAAGTTTAAGTTAATCTTTGTACAATTTTATCACAATCAAATCAAGAATGGATTGCACCAGCCAGGTTTGTGTGTAATGTCCTAAGTTTTTAGAGGCTATTAGCTAGTTTCAAACTAGTAATTTACTAAATTGTATGGCAGCATTAAAACTTAAGAAATGTCTTAGCTAGTTAAGAATCATCTGTAGCTCCGTCCAATGAAAAGGAATCAACCAGGAAGTCACTGTAGCATCATGCGCTGTAACATAACTTCCAAATGTAACAGTTGTGGGAGGTAAAACAATATAATAAACCTGACAATCCTTTGTAAATGTAGGTGTGACTTCACTTTGTTAATATATGAAAGCATGGAGATATCTGTAAGTTTTAGAGTTAGTAGTATTCATGTAGTTTAGAGTGAGATAGGAATATCGGATTAAGCTAACCTAACCGACGTTATTTGGTCATTTAGTCTAATGTTACAGGGAAAAAGCTTGTATTTTGAGGTGTATAGTGTTTTTTTCTGAAACATAATTTAAAGTTATCATAATTAAACAGCATTTTGAACAAGTGTCACGTCAAATGGGCTGACCATATATTACTTCTTTTACTCTTCAATCTACATAGGTAATATTAGCAAGCTAATGTTAGTTCTGTCAGTTAGCTAGTTCAGTTAGCCGTATAACAGGTACACCTGGCAGTTACAGGGTTTAAATATTTTAACAACTAATCTGTACAGAAAAAAAAAATGTGTTTGTGTGGTGTCACCTGTTTTAATTTGGTGATGCATAACTCTCCACTTAGTGAACACAAACTTTATAACTAGGCTAAATTTGAACTTGAACAGCCAGTGTAACCGGCTCCAGTAGCAACACAGATAGACGGATGGTTTTTGTATTCTATGTCCATATATAAGAAACATATCTGAATTTTGTTTCATGGATGTCCCTTTAAGGGCTAATGTGAGGGAAATTCAGTTTACAAAGAGTATAACCCTCGAAAATCTTAGTTTTATCTCAGTGTCTACGGATAGACACTATAAGCTCCTCTGAAGGACATCTGTGTGTACGCATACTAAGTTGATTTCAGAAATAGGGTGGGCGGGCAGTGTCATTAACTTAGGCTGTAGTAAAACAGATTAAAGGCGACAGTTATCAGCTATCTATCAGGGCTTTTTTTATTGCTCTGTTGGTATAATGATTGCTTTAAACTGCTTTCTGTGATATTTTGTCACGGTAGGAGGATAAATACACAATGTCTCACATATTCCATGTAAAGCCTCTAAGGCAATTGCATCACCAGAATGTAGTATGATGTAGTATATTTCTTTGGCTGCATAATACACCACTAAAATACTGAAAGGCATTGGGGAGAGGTATCCACTACATGGCATATATTGATATTGAAGTAATGATATAAAACTCAGGATATTCCAGAGAAAATGAAGAATGTTTAATTTTTTATGATCCTATGTGGAGAGGCTCAGATGATGCAACCTGAGCAAATTGACTGCAGTATTTTCAATTGTCTAGTAGTACTCTGAACACTGTCTTGTGTTCTCCACTGACAGCCGATACATCATTTTAATCATTCATTTTAAGCTGGGACAAAATAGCACACCCATCCCAGACTCGCATAGAAAAAATTCAAAAAATTGTCAAATTCAGACAATACATAACACAGACACAATGTGACACAACAGACAAAATCCTTGAAACAACTTGCTTTGTCCAAGCTCTGAAACTGTACATTTATGAGCCTGAACATATTGGAGCAGATAAATCTGAATTTAGCTCTTCAAAGATGCACTGATTTATCTGACTTGGCTTTTGTTAAAAACTCAATCCTAGCCAATAGGTTCTGGCTGCTGAGATGATGCATATTTATACAACTTTTCATGACAGATAACATGAACATTCATCATCAAGCACCTAAAGTACTTTAGAAAGATAACCATCATACAAGACATGTTTTGTGTGTGTTTTTTAAATGAATCTCTGGATGTGATTTGATCTAAGGTATCTAACCACTCGCTCTCTATCATGTGTGAGATTAGTGTAAACAAACTGTAACCATAAGCGCTGAAGCAATAATCCACAGATCTCACAGATGTAAACTGATTGTCTTTTCTTTTTTTTTTGCCTCAGTGCCTTTTCTTCATCTGCATCTCTTTTACTGTTTTTTCTCAAATTGACCATAAATATATAAAAGTTTTGTACACCTGAAGCGGTTTTAGTGGCTACATGGGAGAAGATTGGCATAACAAAAAAAACAGAAAACACGCACCCATTTTGATGCCTGTTGAAGGTGCTTGACCTAAACGTTGGCTCCCATTTACTTTATTTTTCGAAGTGTCAGTGCAGACTGTGTGGGTGTTTTGTTAGGATTGCAAATGATATGTAAAATCATGCAGATAAACATGTCTGTAGCAGTCTCTTGATTCATTTACTGTAATAGCATTTGCTCAAATAGAAACGTTTCACTTTTGCTATTTGTCTATTTGCCATTCAGTGCATTTGTTTACTGTGCAGAACAGTTAAGCTGATTGCATGTGGTTCTCTATGTTAACAACATATGGCTAATGGCTGGTGTGTGCTTCAAGCCCTGCTTGTAATATCAATAACATTCCAGTTTATACAAGGAGGAACCATGTTGCTATTTTAACAGTGGCCGTTGACAATTCTGTCTCTCTCAGTGGTCCAGTCTGTAATTGGAATATACATGTCTGGCACTGTGAAAAGCTTGCTGGTTTTGTTAAGATTATGATATGGGGAGTTTGTTTCACCCTGCGTATGATAGTTTTGGTTTTGGCAGAAGTATTCCTTTCAGGTTTATGGTCACATTCAAGACCGTAAGACATTTTTCTGCCTCATTTCACTTGCTCCTCTAAATGTGAAATAACCTTTAAACCTGAACCTACAAGCAACTCTACCTTTTTAAGGATACAGATTTTGGTTTAGTGATCAATACAGGACTTCTGGACCTCACAAGTCAACTAAAATCTAGCACGCACACACACACACACACACACAGGGTTGCACATTGGATATTCCATTATGTGGATGACAATTAACTAACAATACAACACTGTCCCCAAGCCCCAATTATTCCTAAAATAACATTTCTCCCCGACAAAAGCCATAAATTAGAATTTCAAACACACACACAAAGAGGAGTGGACTTGCGTGTGTATTTGTGCATGTGTGTATGTGTCTATGTAAGCTGGTTGGTAGCACAAACTGTTTGTGTAAAGCTTGGGTCATCAGTCTTCGAGGGGATTAAGGCTACCATCCCAGTTATAACCTGCTACCACACACACACACACACACACACACACACACACACACACACACACACACACACAGACATAGATGTACACACAAGTGCAGAGATGGCCACTTTCACTGCAATCCCTCGCTCACGTTCACGCAAACAATTTACAAAATGGCACACACACACACACACACACACACACACACACACACACACACACACACACACACACACACACACACACACACACCAAAGGCAGAGCTGCTGTCACAATACCACTGCATTAACAATTCCCTCCCTCTCTCTCTCTCTCTCTCTCTCTCTCACACACTCACACTCTCTCACACACACACACACACACACACACACACACACATAAACACACAATGGTGACAACCTTAGTCCTGGTCAGCAATGCTTTCCTAGCCTGGGGCTCTGTGAAATTATCCAAGTCTGAAACACTGAAACATACAAATACATTCTGAGATTTGTGTGTGTGTGTGTGTGTTGGCTGGTAGGTGACATACACAGTTTGTTTTCAGGATTAATTCTCTGACTCCTTAGGCCACTATTACTTTGCTTAGCCTGAGAGGGTCCACTGCATTTGTATGTGTGCGTCTTCAAGGACGTCTTTACTTAAACACATAAATAATCACCAGTTTCACTACAATGTTCAATTTCAAATATCAGACACAAAAATAAATTAATTAATTAATATCCTTTTGGCCATTGAAGTGAGGTGTTTGTCTGGTTGTACCATATCCTGTACTTGGTAATATTTACTAATTGAATATACACAGATATGTATTGAGACAGAAGACAGTGAGGGCATAGTGCAAATATGAGCAAAAAAATGAAAGCATTAAGTAACATACTGAATGTTGACGGCTGGCCTAGTCGTATATTATATACTTATACTAATCTAATACATGAACAGTATATGAAAGCAGGGCTTCTCGCTTTCTTGCCGAGAGATAGATAATAAGATCAATACCCCTCTCGTGTCTGTACACTAAATATTAAGATATATCCAGCAGCTTGTTAGCTGCGTGAAAGTGTCTAAAAACAACAATTTGTGGTTTTACAGGGGGTTATGTGACTATATCTTGGCTGGGGGCAATTACTTCCTGAAGTCTGTTGAGATTGCCAAACAACCAAGAAGACTCCAGGAAGTCACTGCGCCCGTCCAAGAAAGAGTCTATCACATAACACCCCCTAAAACCACGCTTATGTTTTTGTAAGGATTAAACAAACGAGAAATAACATTTCAGTTACTTTTAGAGGTGCTGGTAGGTGGATGTTCTTTGGACAGTGACAGGCTGTTTCCAGTCTTTTTGCTAACCTATGCTAATTGCCTGCTGGCTGTAGCTTCATAGACATGAGAGTGGATTCAATGTAAAAAAAAATTGAGAGTTACATGAAACCAATATGTCAAACTATTATTACTACTATAAAGGCAGCCATTTTTAAATGCATCACTGCCAACCCTATGTTTAACAGCGGAGGTGTGGAACTGAAAAGGTAAAAACTTGAGTGGCATGTACAAAATGCTCATACTGTGATCTACATGTTACTCAGGCTCATCAAGTCAAAGTCAACCTTCTTGTAAGTGAGCTGCAAGGCAACTTGTACTGCTCAGGGATTGAAATTTAATCCTGAGAAAAGTTTGTAAAGACTGCAAACTACCGTCTTTCTTCCCCTTGTCTGTTAAAACAATCCTCTAAATACATAGCAGTCCACCACCATATTAAAGACTGCTATTCAATCACTGGCTTATGAGCTCCTTTACAGTCAAAGTGCTCCTTGTGCTCTACATCTTCTTTATTAAGCATTGTCTCTGCATCCACAGTGCATTTATATTTTCACTGAGCTCTGCTGCAGGCTATGCATCAGTTAGACCAGAGGGTCTGTAGTTCATCGTCTCTTCCCTGGAGGGCGTTTAAGGCTCTTAGTGAGAAGAAAACCACATTCGCTAGCTATAATTCTATCCAAGTGTAGAACCTAAAGTAAAGTTTTGAATTGTCATTGTCATCAAAATGGGAATTTGGTATGATTCAGTTAGCTGAAACCAAACTATAGGACTAGCCAAAATACCACCATACTATACTATACTATGAGTCACTCTTTCATTGGCCATTCCCAATCGTAGTTAACTTGCTTGGTGAAGCATGAATTTGATCACAGGTTCTGATCCCTCATGAGTCAATTCAGCACATGGCTGTAAATTGCAACCTTGTTGTCAAGCCCTACATCCTAATATGCACCTGTTTAATAAATTAACATAAAAAGGTACATCATGTATGTTGTCTCCCTCTAACAAGGAGGCACAAAGTGTTTGATCTTGTATTTCTAACAGCCTGAGAGGACTGGATAGAGTGGTGTCATTACCTGTCTAACTGTACGAAGTGTCCAAATGTCTGTATCCATTCTTGCAAGGTGTAAAATGCCATTAGCTAGTAGCATTATAGGATAGGCTAGGCAGGAGGGACAGCATGACACACTACCATGCTTTTGGTTCCATTCTGCAGGGTGTCTTCCTCCACACCGACTCCTTCCAGAAATGAGTCCAAAATCATTCTCATCCCAATAGGAGATCCAACCTCATGGGGCTACTTAGCATTTTTTTCCATAAAACGCTGACTCATCACCGTCATGGGCCTCCTGTGGATCTGAAATATTCATGGTGCTTCAGATACATTTTCAGATCCTCTGGATGCCTATGGCAATAATAAATCTGTCAAGAGTCATGAAACATGCAAAGGGTGCTCCTGTCTGTGTGTTATTTCAGTGTATGGGTATGTGAAATCTTGATCCTCACAGAGCTGGTCATGCTTGCCAGCATCACACGTCGGAGTGCCTTCTAAGGTCAGATTTCTTCTAAACCGAAAGGCAGTAAAAATGGTCATAACAAACTGAACCCATCACATAAACTTTGTTTAATGTCACAATTAACCCCAAAACAGAATTGATATATTTTGTTAAGATCTTAGGTGGTTTATGAAAAACCGTCCCCCAAAATATGAATATTTTACAATGGACTTCTTCATCATTAAGTTAACATATACTGTATATCTGCAGTATGTTTATGAGTATATGTATAAAGGCTCGGCCCTCCCAGCATTTACCAGCAATTTCAGAGCAAAATCACGATCAATGCAAATTCTTCCACTTTGCTGGACTTTGCAAGCTATCTTGATAGCGTTGAACTTTGAGGGAACAGAGAACCGGAAAGTGAAAAATGGATGACGCTATCGTAGCTTTGTGTTGCTCCATCAATTTTTATGTAACCCTCATCTGTCAGAATACAAACTGCTCCACAAGAGAGGTATGGGTTGCAGACAGTCAGACTGTGACAGCAGTCACAGGCTTACTAACTGACAGTTAGCAAACTCACAAGAGCTTTTTTGTCCCCCTTCCATACCTTTTTATTGAATGAAATGAACAATCCTGAGAAGGGAAGAGCTGTAACTGACTAGCATGGATGTATTAAGAGTAAATGAATACCGCATTGTCTGTTTTTCCAAGATGGAGCCCTTTTCTTCCCAATGAAATATGCTCACTGGGCATGTACGTCATACAAGTCTATGCCGGCTTTTTGCTGACTTCCACTAGCATGTTCCAAGCTTGCTAGTGTGTTAGCTGTTAGCTCACCACATACAGTACTTGTTACGTCACCAAGCCCTGCCTATTTTGCTGTGCCACTTTTTTAACCGATTAATCATCTCAGATTTCATTCTCAGGCTTTAGCTTCTCCAGTGTGAGGATTTGCTGTTTTCCCCAGTTTTATATAATTACAGATGTAATATCTTAGGGGTTTGGACTGTTGGTTGGACAAAACAGGACAAGATATTGCCTTGGACTCTAGGAAACATGCGGGGAGTTTTTTTTTAACCTTTAATCAATTCATTAAAAAAAATCAATAGATTAGCTGATGACAATAATTGTTAGTTGCATACATAATAGTTACACATTAGATTTATCTTTAAAATACTAATTGAAAAAGTAACATTATAAGTCTGTGTGCACCACTCAGACGTACAATATGTTTTGAATAATTCTTAAAGGTGAGCGTGCTACCAAGCAAGCAGCGAAATGTCATTATATGCCACAGTAAAGTGTTCACACACGTCCTGCTAATAAAGACTTATGTTTCAAAACATAAGCCATCTTCAGTGTGTTCAGAATTTCAAAGACAGTATGGAAGCTTTACACAGGAGTTAGAATACAAATGATCACTGGCTATTTTTAGCGCTCTGTATCTGCATTAGCCACGTGCTAAAGCACCCAAACACATGCACATGCACACAATGTAACACAAGGACACGCACAGACAGCACAATCTGGCATGCCCTAACAATGAGAAATGGCTGTGCGTGTGTGTGTGTGTGTGTGTGTGTGTGTGTGTGAGAAAGGATGCAGAGCGAGAACAAGAGCAAAGGAGGGAAAGAAGGGAATCGAGCCGAAGAGAGAAGGACAGGAAGACCATGCAAGATGCAAAACATGTCGCTAGTAATTTGAATAGCAAAGGACTGCACATATTGACTTTGTAATAGAAATGCCATCCGTCGCTGTTTGCTGTTTCGATTAAATGTTGTTTTAACGTGCAATGAACACCAACCCATGTACAAACAATGTTTTCAATTGTGGTGGTGAATATAAAATAGCACATTTGTATACTGTATAAATGTCATTTGTCACTACTGACTGATCGGAGCACCAGTTAGTTCAACATGTGAGTCTGCAGGTGTGGCCTTGATGAAGTCTGAAGAGCATGAAACTAAAGATCATCACCTTTTCTGGACATCTGGACAGATTTAACCAGCATTTAACCAACAGATTTAACCAACCAATTAATGACAATTTCCTATAATGTAAAGTATTCCAAGAGCTGTGTTTTAAGTTAAAGTCAAAATCCATCACGGCCCCATTCAAACAGCACATTAAGTGTTCTTCTTTACGGCCTTGTCACACCAGCAATTACAACAGCAACATTTTGAAGTAAAATCAGTTTGTCGCAATCGTCATTCTCACAGAGGTTAAGTCAGTGCAAATGTATTTTTTTCTTTCAAGTTCAATTTTGGTGAACATTTGACACAAATCTGGGCTGCTGACTAATAGCCATCTGTCTTCACAGTGTGGACATTTGAGGGAATGGAAAGCCACGAAGTCCAAAATAGAGGAAGCTGTCTTCTTAGCTAGCTGTCACCTCATCCACTTTTAAAAAAGCAGGATTCATATAAAAGAGGCATTCTCTTGAATAAGCTCGGTTAACTTATTTTGTGGTTAGCAGCCAAACTAGCTCACTTGCTATGTTGCAGTTAGCAATTGGCCTAGCTGCCACAGTTAGCAAACAAGTTGGCTTGGAGAGCTAGCTAGCATGTTTCAGTTAACTCGCCGGCTACAGTACTTTGTCAATTTACCCTGCAAGTAGTCAATAAGCTTCTAGCACCACCTATTTGGAATTTCACTATGCAACGTTTTGTGACCAGGCATTTGTCCCTCAGAGAAATGGGAGCTCTCCTTCTTCTGGAAATGTCACACATTTCACTACATACTGTTTAGGTCCACAGGGTGGCTAGTTTTTGTGGCATTTCTGAAGATGGAAGTGTTACTTTGGTAAAGTCTATTCCACATAGTCCTAGGTTGTCCCGTATTTAAATCGCATGTAAGTGAATCGCATACAAGCTCCGAGTGTATACTAAAGTTAATTTTTAAAGTAAGCTTTCTCAGAAGCTGTTTGTGTTCCCACCAGAGGGAAGATTCATGTACTTTGGCATTTCTAAAAAACAAGAAAGCAAGACTCCAGTATCGTATGTATTTATCACTGACCTCCATTTATCTTAGAATATATTTATGCTTGCGGGAAAAAGCATCGTTGGCTGATGTTAGATCTATTTGGTCATAAAGCTGTAAACACTGTAACTCCTCAGTTCCTCTTTCCACAGTACAGTAATTACTTTAGATCATTCAGCCATGACCTTTCAGATCTGACTCAAGATCAGCACTTTCTTTTTTTATGATCAAGAGACTTGTACAGAACAAAAAGTTATGATGCTATAATGTGGCTGGAAACACTTTTTTCATTGTTGCTGTCTTGAAACTCTGCATTTTACATAGGTGATCCTAAGTGCTCTTGTAACACTTTCTTTAATACTAACCATAAGAACCAACACTTTTGCATTTGAAACAAAGTTGACACTTGTCATGTACAGTATACATTATAAATATTGTCATAGATCTTACAGATTCACTTTATAGAAACAGAAAAACAATTATTTTCTGTATTAAAATGCTGTCAGTGATGAAATGTCAGTGCTATGCAAAACATCCCTTTAAATTCTAAAGTGTAACATCTCACTAATGACCTTATATATACACATTTCCACCTTCACAATGAAAACACCTCTGAGCTGCAGCACACACACCAGCTGGGTAGCGCTAGTGTTGCAGCCACACACTCAGGCGGAGGCTGGGGCGCAGTGTAACTTGAAATAAAGTTTATTTCTGCACTTTACAATATAAATAAAGCAGAATATGTTTGCTCTGTAGTCCGCCAGCAAATTCTCTTCTGTTGCAAAACTACTAGCTTCTTACTATGATCATGCACATTGTTTATGTGTACCTATGTCAGCCATGTCAAAGACAAATTTCCATTCCCTTGCTGTGGAATTAAGTTTTTCTGATGTGGATTCTGACTACAGAAAATACTGAATTATGAAACCTGCAGCTTAGATAAACATGTTACATTGGTACACTTGGAATATAAACATTGCATGTATATAAAAAAATATTGCTAGGTCCCTTATAAATTATACAAAACACTTCACAATAGGAAAAAAGTAAACATAACGTGTCAATTAGCCTGTCATATTAGCACATATTATACTATATATAAATAAAACTGAATTGAATATATATATAGACTGCAGAAGCTCTGTCAATGTCAGTAATGCTCAGTTGTTATTACAAAAGACTAATCTTAAATGTAAAGTAAATAAAAAGTTGTCAACTTAAATGGTCCATTAAACCCAGCTGTACAGTTGAACCTTTTCACATGTAATTCACCAGTTCATGCTTATTTTTAATTAAAACTCACCTTACATAGTTGTATATGTAAGGTGAGTTCTCTGTAGCCCTTTAGGTCCATCCATGGATGATGAGAGAAGCTGCCACTGCAATGGATAATGCTGGATGAATGAATATTCTGTACCGAACGAACACACATACCATTACACCCCCAAAATGCATGCAAAAGTACAGCCCCAGGTCACCTGTCATGTGACACCAGAGAAACACATTTGCAAAGAGGATTATGGGAGACATCATTTTCATCACAATACTGCTTCATCTTTGCTAATTATGTAGTTCTCAATAGATTTGTCCAAACTGAAGTATCTTGCTTCCAGTTGTGCTGTCTAAATGTGGCTCTTGGAGAGCTCTTCTTCATGCAGATGTTGTAAAAATTACATTTTACTGTGCAGCCTCGTATGATTTTTTTTTACTTTTAGGCTGTTGTGGATGGACACTGATGCTATGTTGCTCTAAAGGCTCCTTTGTCACAAAACAAAAACAAATTCAGCCTGGCCTCTCTAGTATTAAACTATCCATCCATATCTAAACCGTTTAGGGGGGCTGGAGCTGATCCCATCTGACATTGGGCGAGAGGCGGGGTACACCCTGGACAGGTCACCAGTGAATCACAGGGCTGACACATAGAGACAGACAGACATTCACACTCACAGTCACACCTACGGGCAATTTAGAGTCCTAACCTGCATGTCTTTGGATTGTGGGAGTAAGCCGGTATTACTATTAAACTAACTGTTAATTAACCTTTGTATATACATATTGGCGTGGGACTGACTGAGCATATACATGTATGATTCCATGTCTATGTACAGCGTGTGTGTGTGTATCTATGCAGCTTCTATTCCCAGTTATTTGATATCTAATCACCATTTCCACTGTAAGTCTCAAAAGGGATTGTACTGTCTCTAGACGTGTGTGTCTGCCTGTGTGTGTGTGTGTACGGAAATGGGTTGGGAAACAGTCAGAGAAGCTGATGTAATTTCAGTTGGAAATCCCATCATGAATTCTTATGGTCTGTCTGTCTATTATTGTAAGCTTGGTGTGTGTGTGTGTGTGTGTGTGTGTGTGTGTGTGTGTGTGAGAGAGAGGGAGAGAGAGGGAGCAAGAGAAAAAACAGACAGGTGAGGATATCTTTTCCCCGTTGGGAGACAGAGAGAGAAAGAGAATTATACAGGGCATGCATCTAAGGACATAAGGAATGTTGCAAGAGGCTGATTTGAGTGAGTGCAGATGTGAAATCTTTAGTTGTACATCACTTTTCTTCCTGTAAATCCTTGTTACCATTATTTTCTTTATTCCCTTTTTGACAGCTATTTTATTTGAATTTGAAGGGCTCTGTCAATGATGTGAGAGCACCTGTTTACAATGATCAAAAACACATGGAAGCACCAAATGAGAGTGCTAACATTTCCATAGCCCCCCCCCCAACACACACACACACACACACACACTCTTCACTGTCTCTTGATAGATGCAAAAAAGGTGAAGCATGCTGGGAAATAACATGCTGGGGTACACACTCAACTCCCACATGTAGACTTTCATCCAGACTCTGTGTTTTGTATTACTGTTGAATCGGGCCTCTGTGAACTGGTAGAAGTTGCAATTCTTGGCAGGGGCAGTTGGGGCAGTTGTCAGCAGATGGTCAGTTCAGTCTGGACTATGTTCATCACTGGGTTGCCTTAACATGGCCAAAGTAAGTCCGAATTTGATCTTGTGGATTTTATTTTCAGGCAGAAACCCACCAAATATCTGGCTTTATTTAGAAGCCATATTTATGACAAAATGTCAGAGCTTTGAGGTCTAATGTTACCTCGAACCCACTCGAGTCGGCTTATGACCAGAGGGTCAGAAGTTCAGTTAAGGACTGGAAGGATAAACCTCTTCTTGGAAATGATTAAAGGGCACTTGCCTCCCTCATTACCCACTGCAGAATTGCCTGAGCAAGATGCTTAATTCCCAAACTGCTTCAGTAGAGCTGCTCAGTGGCAGCGACAGTGATGCAATCAATGAGGCTCATGTCTGATTCCAGCATTACACCTTTTCCTTCCATTTCTGCCATGGTTTTCCAGTGGTTGTTCTAGCCAGTTGATTTTGGACAGGATGTTTTGGTTTTGGAGCGGTGAGGAGCTGCCCCTCTTCTTGATCTGACTGTCCGTGAAGGTAGGCATACAAGAAATGCGGAAAAACGATCTGTAGACTTTTGCCATCAAATGAGCAAGGACCTCTGGGTAAAGGCAACGTGAAAGTTAAACATTGTTAATTTGCATATACTACCCACATTGTAATGATACAAAGCTGTTTTCCCTTTAAGTCTACATTTTGGTTGCATGCACTACAGGTGCGTTGTACTGAGTATGCTCTACTCTACAAGCCTTTTGGAACTACTGGATACACCCACTATGTTTTATAACTAAATTGCAGCACAAACACCTCAGACAGCAACACTGCTGACAGGACAGATGAATAGGAAAGCAGTTGTACAAAATGAACCCACAGCTAATGTGCCAAAGCTGAAAACATAATGAAAGCCAGTAGTGAAATAAATAATGTTTTCTTCTGCCAATGTCCATTAACTCAGTGCTTACTGGAACAGAGCACGCTGCTAGTTGTCTACTTCATGTCATAATTAATTATCACCTGGGTGAAAACGCTCACATGCCCCTCAGGCATTCTGCCTCCGCGCACCTCCACCTCCACCTCCCCCGCATACATCCCTTTAGCAAATATGGATTTTATTACAAATAATAATTCAATAACTACCCTTTTACGGTAACTACACTGTTGTGAGTGTCACTTGTGGTCAGATGCTGAAAATACAACAAATCATAAACTGGACATTTAGGACAACTGAACATTATTAAGGATGTCTGCAAGTTTTAATCAACTTTTTAATGACTAATTTCAACACAGAAAAAAACACTAGGCAAATGCTGACCAATCAGAAGATCAAAATGCAGATCAAATGAGAAATGTTCACAGACTGCAACACCTATCAGATCAGTTATTACATGAGTGTTTTTCTACTTTTGTGACAAATTGGTACAATTACTGTTTTTCTACAATACATATGTAACAGTTTTTTTCATGGAACTGTCACTCTATTTAACAAAATGTAATTTGGTTTCAAGTTCCGCAAATGCGACTGTCACGAAAAAGCTGTTTGGGGTTGTGACGTTAATAATAGCATTATTCATGAACAACGACTCTGATTGACTGGCAGCATTGTTGGCTCAACCCTTTGTCTTGGCAGAAACAATAGCTTCTCCACCAGAGGCAAGACCATATACTTACATAGACACCAAATGGGAAAATGTTCCAATGCTGCTATTTAATGAAACAAGGTGAAACAATGAAGAGTACTTTATGTTTTTACACCAGCTTAATAACATCCTATATATATAACAGGGCTGATTTCATTCTTTTTATATAGACATATAAACATGTTGTGAAAATGTAATGGGTTGGTGAGTACTCATCCCTTTGCTTCATTTGGGCTCTTTATTCCAAAAACATGAGCAAGGCACTTTACTTGTACCTGCAGTGGCTGACAATAGAAAGTTGTCATTGTACTTGGAAGATCCCAAGCAAGGACAACACAGACACAACAGTCAACCCTCCATGATCTCTTGGGAATTGAGAATTTTGGAGTCACATTTTTCTCTGACAGCAATAATATTTATCATCCATCCATCCATTAATGCTTCCAATATGTCTGACTCCTCTTTTCCTGATTATTCTTATACTTTGACTGACACTGCTTTGATGCAGTGCTGATGAATGCCACAGCTTGGAACTCCTCCATGAATATTATTTGTTCTACTGATGCTCCCTGTCTACCTCTGCTATAGGCAATAGTTTTATATGAGACATAAGCCTGGTGGCTTCCACTGCAAAACGAAAGGAAATGAAGAGGAAATATCATGGCGCTCCCTGGGGACCTGCTGTCCTCCCAAAAGGCTGTGGAAATTGATGAAATCTAGGAGTCAAAGAGCTGGAAGAGCAGGCGATATATATCATATAGTTTGACGTGGAAGTAGATGATAATAGTGAGAAGGAGGGGGGAGGAAGACAAGGAAAAGAAGAAGACAGCAGAGGAAAACATGTTGAGGACACTATGTTACGTGGTTGAGCAGCAATGCCCAAAATAGTATTGAGGCTGTCTGGCTATGGCTCAGGGGGTTTCTACAGTGCACCTCCAGTGTTAAAACAATGCTGCCAGCAGCAGCACAAAAATAAGTGATCCTCAGTGTTGTTGTTGTTGTTGTTTACCGGATGCTATGAGGCTGAGCAAACATTAAAATTCATAACAATATCACAAGGTAGAGGTGATGTGTGTGTGAGTGGGATTGTGTTTACAGAGCCACCATGCAGAACATAACCTAAACTCCCACTAAGGCTTTGGATTTACATTTAATGGAAAAGCTGAATCAGATTTCATATGCTTGTCTGATGTTGTATCGACCAGAAAACTATAAAAACTGCCTGTGAGGAGTCCTGGAACATGGGTATCATAGCTCTCTAAAAGACAATTTTATGTTTGTGTGCATATGTATGTGTGTGTGTGTGTGTGGAGTGGTGACATCACCTTACAGGATTTCTTGGCACTCACATTTTACAGGTTTTGTTCCCACCTGGAGCCGCAATTATGCAAAAAAAATGTATAGTTGAATTTTTTTTCCCAGCGACTGACAGTTTGAAAAGCAATTGTCAAGTTATAGCTTAGCAACCATAACGAGGCAGAGCAGGCCTGTCAAACTTGCTGAAGTGATGTGTATGGGGCTGTAGTAACAGAGATACTCTGCATATACAGAATTTTGAGGGTGGCGACTCTTTACCTAACTCCAACCCTTCACAAATTCCAAAACTAAAAACACAAGAGCAGTGGTTATGTGGTCCTCCAGAGAAGTCTACCAGTCCATAGGCCTCTGTCCATGAGCAGGATAGCAGCACTTGGGCATTTTCACGGGTTTGGTGGTTATCCAGCAGTGCCAGAGGAACTACATTCCCAGATAGCTCAGGGCGCTATGTGGTTGTTTTCTCTCATTTCCAGGTCAGAAGCTGTCCAGACGAAGCTACTGTGTCAAGCTAAGTTAGCTAGCAGGAGCCTACAGTCTGTTCACATTGCTAATTCACCACTCACTTGATTAACAAACGGCACAGCAAACTTGGGGTAGAAATTCTCTGGTACTCCCAAAAGCATGTCCTCTTTGCAGATTATCTAGCCGATAATCTAAAACAGAAGTAAATACAAACTTTTCCTGCACAATTTAAGAATTCCACACAACTACTGCATTCACTCGTTAACCCCTTTTTGCTCTCTCCCTCCTCTCACTCATGCCCTATCTGCATGTGCACGCAGCCCTTAACAAGCAAACACCTATGTGACTAGATACACTTCTCTAGAAAGATACCACTCTTATTGAATTAGCAGCTTTTGACAGGTAATAGTTAAATCAGACAAATGTTAAACTCAGACAAAAGAAGAAAAGAAAGAAAAAGGAAAGGAAATGCCACCTAAGGGCAGCAAAAAAAAAAAAAAAAAACTTTTCTTCTGCAGAAATAGAAACTGAGCAGTGGGGTCACCAGTCCAGAAAAGCACAAAAAGGCATGAAACCACCAACCTTCATGTCTTCAGGCGGTGGCACACCATGTTGCACAGCAGGCCATGGTTATTTTGCACACTTTCAGGTGTGTATAAAAGCTTGCCACCTGTTGTGTCCAGGCATAGCCACCAGCCATTCAGTATACCGTCAGTTCAGTATAAGCTCCACCACTGAGCGAGTGCGCATCAGTTTCAGGTTATAGGCCACCTCCTACTGGGTCTGAGGGTTGGTAAGTGGCGTCATAAGCCACGGTAGAAGGGGATAGCCCCAATCACCTAAATTAAAAGTTGGATTCATGAAAAAATCTATAATATTATAACACTAATTAATAAGCCACCCATCTCCACCAGCACCTTGATCCAACCGCATACACACCAAACTGTTGTGCAGCACGATAGAGTCGTGTACCACCCCGGCCAGTGGAGCATCGCGTTCAGGATGTGATCCTGTGCATCACATATTATTTGGAAGTTGATTGAAGGGAATTGTTTTCTATTGAGGAAGGGGAACGGATTTGGAGTTGGTGCGTAACATGAGTACAGTCGATTGCTCCAATAGTATTGGGTAATCCAGCAATGGCATAAAAATCCTTTTTTTATCTGGGTCTGCTGAGCAGCAGTATATGGAAACTGAATGTACTGTGGTGTTAACTGGTGTATGTGTATGTGTGTGTGTGTGTGTATGTGTGTACGGGAATTTTGGTCTAATTTTGTTGTAATTTGTCATTGTTGTCAAATTATTAAATGAATAAATAATTGTAGAAAATTTTTCTTCTGTGTTTTCATAAAGCAAATTGCTTTTTCATCATCATTATTAATATTTCACAGCACAAAATGCAAGTTGGCTTGTGCGTACTGGCTTACATGTGGTCTAGAGCACTCTTAAATTTTGATCTTACCTAACAACAAGCAGGAAGCACGCAAGTATTGATAAATGCTACAAAAGTTCTTAAATTGTTTACACGCACAAATGAGGCCCAATGTTTCTTTTTTTATTTTAAATTGTGGCCTTTATTTTATAGCGACAGCTGAAGAGAGACAAGAAAGGTGGGAGAGAGAGAGGGGATGACATGCAGTAAAGGGTTAAATTTCGAACAAACTTTATTGTTGCTTGACAGTAGCAACAGTAACTAAGTGGGGTGGGGCTTAGCAAACAGTCATTTGCAAGTAATTATGACTACACTGTATGGAATCACATTTTAGTTATTCAGTTAGCGTATATGCAATCCTCAAATCTGACTACCATATTAGAGTATCATCCATCTACCGATTTTGTAATCTTTCCATCCATACATCTCTAACTATTCATTTATTTCATTTCAACTCTTGTATCAGTCAACTGCATCTTTGATCTATCCTTTAATCCAGCCATCCATTCATTGTATGTTTCCTTTTATTTATCCATCTATCCTTTAATCCATCCACCTCCCATCCTTTATGCAAGCTCCTCTGTGTGAGAGAGAGAAAAAGAGCATTTAGGTGCATTTACAAACATTTGCTTGTGTATACTCGGATGTATAACACGTGTGTGTTCCAGAAAGAAATGCATATATGCGTATACTCTCGGAAAATAAAGCACATCATTGTACCTATTTTTTACTCGTGGTTTGTACCTAGAAATCAGTCTTGTACCTCTTGTGACAATTTTGCAGCTAATTTAATAGTATAAAACTGACCTTTAAAAAGGGTAAGAAATTGGCTTTTACATATAGACCTTTTAGTGCCGATGATTACGTCACGGCATTAGCTGGAGGCAAACACGAATCACCTCAGAGTAGCAGGCTACATAACCTACCGAAAATGTCATCTTGCTGTGTTGTTGGGTGCCAGAATCGAAGGAGTAATGGCTCCAAATTGAAATTTCATCACTACCAGCTGCCACTGCCAGTCAAAAAAAATCAAAGACAATTAACGTTATGATTAAATGCGATAAGATGAAAGGATTGGACTAAGGCAATCATCAAAAATGCTTGTGTTTGTAGCGCACATTTCATATCAGGTGAGGTAAAATAAAGTATAGTCTATTGTAGGTATGGATAGGAGGATTAGGTGATTTCTCTGGTAGCCCTAACTCTTTTAGTGCATTAACTTTGTTAGCTAGTTGTATGACCAGAGACAAAACATAGAGGATAATATATATTGAAATATTGGAATGAAATTGAAATGTAAAAAATTAAGTCAGGCCACCACAAGCTTCCAGAACAGCTTCAGTGCTCCTTGCCAAGTCTAGCTATCCAACGTGCCAAAGCTATCCAACGTGTATCTGAAGTAACAGTCAACAATGTCAAGTATGCCGTCAGAGATGTATTTGTCATAGCTGTAATGCATTCAGAGAAGTACATTTTTAACATTTGTGGTAAAATGTTGGTTCCTTTGTCATATCACTGTCACTTTCATGCATACAGTGTCAAGGTTGATGAAGAATGGACTTTACTAAAACCAGGAAATGAAATTCCAAGCAAATGATATATACAGTGTATATATATATGAAATATTGAAATGAAATTGAAATGTAAAAAATTAAGTCAGGCCACCACAAGCTTCCAGAACAGCTTCAGTGCTCCTTGCCAAGTCTGTGGAACACTATTGGAGGGATGAACACCATTCCTCCAAGATATTTCTTCAGTTATATATACCACCTTTATTTAATTAAGTAATATTGAGATCAAGACACACAACACACACACCTGACACAGAGCATGCCCCTTCTCGCTGTTGAAGTTTCCTCAGCCTTTCTACAATTGCCATTGCAATTATAGCAGTTTCTATGGAGTGAAAATAGTCTCAATATTATTTGTAAATGTGTATTCCATGATTTGTAACTGAAAAACAAGATTTGTATCTGGAAAAAAACGATTTGAAAATATGTTACTTACAGACTTTTAACCCGCTGAGGTCGCTGATCACGCCGGCGTGACTTGTTCAAGACGTCACAGCGTATAAACAAAGTGACGTAGAGCATTTTCGTCAACTTCTGTCGAAAGTGCTGGCTTGAAACTCCATGCTAGTTTTTGTTTGATGTTGATAGACCAAGTAAAATTGGAGATATGATAGTTTAAATTTTATATAAAAATCATATTTACGCCTGCGTTAAAATATGCAAGCTGCGATGGGTTTTTGTCATATGATGAAACGGAAAAAAATGTCCAAATCTGCTGACCTTGCTCTACAGGCTGAATATTTTAGGGATGGGCGACGCTACAATGGTGGTGTGTGGAAGCCCATTCCCCTGTCGAAATGTGTTTCCCTCCTGTTAGAATTGTGTTTCCCGTAGCGTCGCCCCTCGGTGGTTAGGGGTAGGTTCAGCCGGCATCCGCTTTTTGCCTGGACTGGCTGTTTTCCCAGTAGAACAACTCTACCACCTAGCAGTAGCTTATTTAAACCATATATTTACATTTATAGGTTACTGTATAGAGTCTGTGGTTGGTAAATGCATGTGCTCTAATCGAGGGGTGACAAGCTATTCTGTCTATTTAGAAAAACGTCTTTCCCACTTTGAAATTAAACACGAATACGCCGAAAGCCCAGATGTCCCAGTTTTCCACCAGCACTTAAACGCATCATGCATTTACGAATCTGTGGAGCTGGGACCAGCGTTAAAATAGTCTCAAAATCCCGAAAGCGAAAGTAACCTGATCCGTGCGTAACACGAGACATTTGTATGTGCAGGAAGCTTTTTGAAAGCGAAAAGGATCAGATCTGAGAAGTTAAAAGTCTGTAAGTAAAATATTTTCAAATCGTTTTTTTTTTCCAGTTACAAATCTTGTTTTTCAGTTACAAATTATGGAATACACATTTACAAATAATATTGAGACTATTTTCACTCCATAGAAACTGCTATAATTGCAATGGCAATTGTAGAAAGGCTGAGGAAACTTCAACAGCGAGAAGGGGCATGCTCTGTGTCAGGTGTGTGTGTTGTGTGTCTTGATCTCAATATTACTTAATTAAATAAAGGTGGTATATATAACTGAGGAAATATCTTGGAGGAATGGTGTTCATCCCTCCAATAGTGTTCCACAGACTTGGCAAGGAGCACTGAAGCTGTTCTGGAAGCTTGTGGTGGCCTGACTTAATTTTTTACATTTCAATTTCATTTCAATATTTCATATATATATACACTGTATATATCATTTGCTTGGAATTTCATTTCCTGGTTTTAGTAAAGTCCATTCTTCATCAACCTTGACACTGTATGCATGAAAGTGACAGTGATATGACAAAGGAACCAACATTTTACCACAAATGTTAAAAATGTACTTCTCTGAATGCATTACAGCTATGACAAATACATCTCTGACGGCATACTTGACATTGTTGACTGTTACTTCAGATACACGTTGGATAGCTTTGTCTGTAAAATCTACATTGCAGAGGTTGTGATTGACTGTCAGGGTTCTCTGCAGTACCACAGGTAAAGATAAAAATGGAGTGGCCACACTTTTTCCAGGCACCTTTTCAAATTCACCCAGCATACTCTGTGAAGAAAACTCTCAGCATTGTCAGAACTGGTGTCTGTTGCTCAGAGTTGTACTGTAGCTATGTTCACAAAATTTTGGCAGTTATGGGCAAAAATATTGGTGCTTGCCATCAAATTACATGCACCATAACAAATGCAGAGGCCCATACATTTCTATCAATCTTACATAATGGATTAAGTAATGACACTTGGGTGTAATAACATCCTCAAATACACACTTCATTCTGTCAGGAATTCTTGAACAAGTAAATTTAACAACAAAGCATTCTCTCCTCTCACCTTCGGAGCTGTCACAATCTCAGTAATCTCTCGACCTAACAGAAAAACATACCAATACCTGAAGAGGCACCACTTCTGAGAAGCAGATCCAGTAACAGCAACAATCTGGAGTCTTTCTGATAACTACTGGTTTAATTGCCTTGTCATTTTGAGCAATGCATATTTTTTGCAGTTCTTCATTTATCTCTTTTATTGTTATGTGTTTCTCTGTAGGAGCTTTGCTATAACTAGTTTCATAACTCAATGCATTTGATTACAAACTCATTTCTGGATGCAAGTCTGAAAAACAATGCAACAACACAACAAAGTATGTAGGCATACACTCACAACAGAGTGGCTAACATGTACTTGTAACAAACACTTGTAATGTAGAACCATCTAGCGATCTCACTGTCTGGGAACATCTTTGAAAAAAGGCCCCCGGCATCACTACAGGAATTGTATGAATAGTGTGAATCCGCCACCTTAAGTGCCCAATTACATTTAAAGTGCTTTGCGTAGCTGTAGCAACCATGCTCTGGTCAGAGGCAGACCCTGGTCCACTTGCTGGTCTCACCGTGGTTTTCGTCAAATTGAAAAATGCCTGGACTGGTAGGCCATCTCTCTTGTGAGGGCTGCCTCCCTCATATTGCTAATATCAAAGCTCCTTTTGCAAAGCTTACATTTCGCATGTTGGTCTTGTTCGGTTCTAACCAAAGTTCCTATCAGTCATTAGAGAGCCATGAAATATTAAATGTACACTTGCTCGGCATTATTCAAACATATCACATTCAAACGTCATTTCAGCTAGCTGGCATACATGGAGGGAGAGACGGTACACGGGGAGAAAATTAAACGTAAGTGAACGAAACGTCACGCATCGCCGTATATTAGAGATATGTTACGTCAACAGCTACAGAAAATAAATTAACTGTTTTGTTACATTACATGCAAGGTTTCCCACAGAAGATTACTGTAACAACTAATTTCATTACACACAACAAAATCCCATGACCTTTCCAGGCATGGAAAATAAGATTTTGAAATTCCATGACTTTTCTAGGTTTTCCATGACCGTGGAAACCCTGATTTATTTGCCTAGTGATTATAGGCTGGTCACCATCCTCATCTTTTTTGGCAGTGTATCTTTGAAGGAACCTCAGAGATGCAAGATTGAAGACAAAGTACGTGCAGAAGTCTGAGATGATCTCTTTGTCTATTCCTGAGCTGTGACATTTTAAGACTTTAAGGACCTGGAAACACTGTGGTATAGGCAATAACATTTAATCAGTACCTGGTAGATCCTCCGTGAGAGCCTCTTGGTAGAGTCTCCAGGTAGAGCTGGGATAGTGGGGATTTCCCTCGAGCCAGATGAAGCACCATTGGTACAATACAGTTGGAGACTTAATTGAATCGCTGAGACACATTTCCTGTTGCTGGATGGATACGTTCCAACTCTTCGCACAACTACAGATGAAAAAATATTGACCTTTATTCAGTATCAGAGTTCATGCAGGTTGATACTGAACTAATCGGTAGTTCATTAAAAGCATATGGAAGTTTGCTGAAACAAAATAACTAAACAGAGGGAGATGAAATAGCTGCACACTTGACTAGAAAGTAGTTAAGACAAACTCAGCTAATTTCAGTAGGGAGAAAACATTGGCTTTATCCCACCCAAGGGATGCCTAGCCATGAAAAATTAAAATTCAGTAACATTCAGTGTTTCCTCCACCATTAGATCAACGATTTAAGCAACCCACACCCCACAAATGTGTAAACAGTTAAAATACCACCATTATCACCCCCTTTCAGTTAACTTTCCATGCAAACAGTGACTTTATTCCATTTTTCAACTACCAAACTACCATTTCACAGTAGCTATTACACTGTTTAGTTAGCTAGTAGGTGGGGGGGAAATTAGCTAACGTTAGCAAGGTTAGCCAGCGGGCTACAAGCGCCATTTTACATTAGCCGAACTTAGTGAGCTGTATCTGCAGTTTTACATTGGCTAGCAAAGTTAGACAAAAAAAACTTCGTCAGTTGAGGAAAGCTTTAGCCTGCGAGCTACAGGCGCCATTTTACATTTGTGAGTAGAGGAAAAACTTTAGCCGGTAAGCTACAGGTGCCTTTTTACGTTAGTTAGCGTGTGCTAACATTAGCTAAAGCTAACGTTTTGGGGCTACTGGATTCACGGTAGCCTAATGTTAACTGTAAAAAAAAAAAAAAAAAAGTTTAAACTTACCTCTGAATCTCTGGGACTTCTTCAGTTGAAAGGCCTGTGAGTGCCATGAAGGTGAGTTGTCTAACTTTACACCTGCAGACGAGAAGAAAGACAAACCGCGAAACAGTTGGTTTTGTGAAACTGGTCCAAGTCCAACAACCAATCATTGCTGGCGCTACATGTTTAACACATATATTCACAAATCAAAAGTAGCGAATTCGCACTCTCCATACACTCACTCCAATAATGAGAACATGTTATAATAATAAGAAGAATATGGAATACGCCCCCTGTGGACGTGCACTGCTTTTTCCTGCCTTGCAATGCCCCAGGTTGGGACAGGCAGGGCAGACAGAGAGCAGCTATATAAGACACAAAAGGGCATGAACAAACTCACTTTCTCCTGATTTGTTTGTCTGAAAAAATGTTGCTCATGAAACAGGTCCAATATTTATTTTAGTGTGAATCAGTTGTATATCTGTACTCAGGATTCAGCACCACACAGTCAATATTATATCATAATTACAATATTGACTGGATAGTAGCAATTTTTCACATCCATAAATCTTACAAAACGTTTATTTCTTTTATTTCAAGGCTACTCAACCATAGCCTACAAGTATAAAATCTACCTTAAATAAATAAGGAAACAGTAAAAACTTCTAAGAGTAAAATTAATATTTTACTTTCCTTGTATTTAATACACACTGTTACCTTTTTGGCCCTTAAAAAAAAAAAAAGGTACACATAGTTACCTTGAGCTCCAATAATTAGCCCAAGGGGGTACATTAGTGTAGATTGTACCTTGAGGGACAGAAATGGACTCCTACTATATCCCCATTTCAAGTATTTATCCTGGACAAAAAAAAACAAACAGTGTAAACAAATAAAGAATTGTCATTTTATGTAAGAAAGGCATTCAGAATGCTCTAGTAATTCCACTCTTTGCTCATTCCCTGAACAGATAAATCCTCTGCTATTTCGAGCTGTTGCATTCATGAAAAAGTGTTTACCCATTTTGGCATATCTCAGGAAACTAGTTCAACCAGTACTGTCACTCTAATGCTGGAAAAGTGGATAGATTTTAAAAACGTAACAGCAATATTAAGAGCTTCTGTCACCTCAAAGTTTTGTTTTTTAATGTTGCAAATGACACACTATTGTCCTTATTGACACATTTTTTCAGTTTCTGTTATCAGACAATTCCACACGTATAACAGTGATTTGATCCATGACCTCATGCATCAGCAAACGAAATACTGTAAGTTTGGATCACGGGCATCATTTATGACTCAAAACGTGCAAAACAGCACCTGTACATGAGAGATGTGCGTGTGAGTCCAAAATACTTTCTGTTTCACTTGAGAAACTGTAGAATGCTCCCTTTTAAAAATATATATATATAAGAGTACAAAGATTCATCAGGTCCAGAGGCATCAAGCTAACTCAGGTGTGTGTCTTTGAATAGTTGGGTCCCTCCTATGGGTGTGGCTACATCCACAGAATTAGTTGCAAGCCAGACTCAATCAAATATGTATAATATCATGTAATCCAGCATTGTGTACATAATTTATCGCAAAAGTAAAATATTGAAAATAATAATCAAGAAATATAAAGATACACACAGAATTACTGAAAAAACAATCAAAGTATGGAATCATGCATACAGTGGCAAGAAAAAGTAAGTGATCCCTTTCGAATTTCCTGGTTTTCTGCATTAATTGGTCATAATGACACATGACCCAACTATTTATTCAATGACACACACCTGAGTTAGCTTGATGCCTCTGGACCTGCTGAAGAACCAATTTGGGCTTGAAACATACTCTTTGCAAATGTGATCAAGAAAAATATTTTTAAAAGGGAACATTCTACAGTGTTGCTGTGTGAAACAGAAAGTTACGATCAAATTACTACAGAAAAGAAAAAAAAATGTCACTGTAAACACCAGTTTATCCTGAAGACCAAGCGGAGTCACAAGTCATGTTTGTCTAATCGGTCTATTCAACACAGATGGTGGAGGTTATGAACCGTTTTGATGTTTACCAACTGCCATTAAAAGGAAGAGGAAGGATAACACTTTTTTGGAAAGGATTTGAAAAGATGAGTATAGATGGAATCCCATCTGACATGTAAACAGCACTTTCAAATGTATCCGCATGAATGCGGACATGGCTTGAAATTCTGGATAATTACCCTAGAGCCATGGTAAGGGAAGACTAGAAAAAGATAGGATTAATAAGAAGCATAACAAGCATGAAAGAAGTAAAACTGAGAAAAGTGAACCTTGTCACTCAGTGTCTTCAGCCATTACTCTGTGGGAAAACAGTTTGATTCCCTCTGCAGCTGCCCATACTGATCCTCTGCAGCACTCTGGATAAAAAAATAAAGGTCACACAAAACTATTAATTTTATCTTCATTAAAACATTATCATGCAAGACTTCATCTGACATTTCCACACAGTGAGGAGCCCGTTGTGCTGTGGGTATTTGTGTGTCTGCTCCAGAGACCTGTTCCACAACTCACAGCTAATAAACTATCTTTTGCCTCAGTAAGTAAGTGAGCTTGAAACGCAAGCTTTTTAGAAGCACACTGTGTACCATGCAGCATGAAGATTCATGCTTATATGCACTGTACTACTGACTAACTGTTGTATCCCTTGCACCACGTCTATGTATTTTGAACATTTTCTTGATTAAAATTTTTTAAAATCTTTATCTGTTGTACGTTCTGGAAAAGATTACCTATAACCTCAGAATCAGTAAATATACAACAATGTAAAAATACTCCATTATCGTCAGCATCTAGCTATATATAATCACTGGCTGGATTACAAACAACGATGAGAATTCATATAGAGAGGAAATTGACAGTCTTGTTGAGTGGTGCACAGAGAACAACCTACTGCTCAGTGTCAGCAAAACCAAGGAGCTGATCGTTGATTTTATGAAAAAGGATGCAAAGACACACACTCCTGTCTATCAGTGGAGCTGAGGTGTGTGTAAGTGAACAGTTTTAGGTTCCTGTGAATCCGCATCACAGAGAACCTGGACATCACACATCTCTACACTGGTAAAGAAAGCTCAGAAGCAATGTATGTATTTCTTAAGGAAACTTAAGAAGGCAAAATTCCTGTGCCAAGTTCTTGTTAACTTTTATAGGGGAGCAATAGAAAGCATCCTGACTGGCAACATTACAAAGTGGCATGGGATGTGCATGGCCCAGAACTGCAGGGCTCTCCAGCGGGTGATTAAAACCGCACATAACATCATGGGTACCCATCTACCGAGCATCAGTGATATTGGAGAGGAGAGGTGCCTGTGCAGAGCCCAAAGGATACTAAAAGACAATAGCCAGCCCAGCCACAGCCTGTTCACCCTGCTGCCGTCTGGCAAGCGATACACAAGTATCCATTGTTGTACCACTGGACTACAGAGTAGCTTCTTTCCTCAGACATGACGTGAAACTTTCTGTTATACTGGTTTTGCACATTACCACACCACTAATCTGATTTTGGATATTTGCATGTTTGTTCTGTGTGTGTAGCATGAAGGGGACTACAACTTTAATTTCATTGTGCAGTCTTGTGTTGTAGAATGACTAATAAATGTTCCTTGGACCTTTTGCTATTTTCATATCTGTTCAGAATGTGCATACAGCTATAGCACCATGTGTGTAACCTCACACCAAACTCACCAAAAAGACATTCTGCTCCTGCTCCTGCTTCAGTTATGTAATGTTTTTGTTTTCTGAACTGAATGAAATCTGTAAGCAGGGAAGAAATCTATTGTTTTGGTTTGTCCGCAGTTGGATTTTGGTGCTCTGTTAAAGCACGCCTTGGTTCTAAAATTGTGAAACGGACACTTTGGTACCCAACAACAATTGTCTATCTGTGCTTCTCTCTTTAAAAACAGCCCCTCTTTATTATTTCTCTGGCTCTGTGTGTTTGCGCATGCATGAATGTTCAGGTCCCTCAAGCAGAAGATTAAAAAAATTCAAATACAGCTTCTTCACTCATGCCTATAAAGCCCTGTGTTCCTGTGTGAATAAACTAATCTGGAAACACACACACAGACCCCCCATGTTGCTGGGTTTTAAGCTCTTGTTAGGGACGTAACACACACACACACACACACACACACACACACACACACACAAATAACAAAGCTATGGTCAGTGTCCTTTCTTTGGTTTTGTGACTGATTCGAGAACCACAGCAGATATAAGAAACCATTTCATTACACATGTATGAATGAGGGAAGCCTACAGAGATCATGAAAGATTACTGCCTCATGAACAAGTAAATAACTTGAACAACACAATAACATAAAAGTTTATCCAAAATAACTTTTCCTGCATTATGCATTACTTACATGTGAGTTCACATGACTTGCGATATGGGTCTGGTGACTTGTGCTTCCAAGAGATATTCTGCTTGAGTGGTGTGTGCATGTGTGTTTGTCTCAACCGGACATTTTTATTTGAATGTTGTTGAGCTTCCCAGTTGTAATTGTATTTTATTTGTGCTTCCGTTTTAGATCCAAATTTGTGCATGTGCGTGTGTTTTTGCCTGAGTGCTCAGTTCCAGGACAAGCAGCGAGGCCTGGTCCCATGCTTCATATTCAATTCAACAACTTTTATGTAAAATGCTCATATGAAAGTCAAAGTGCGGTGTTTATGTAAGAGTCAACAAGCATTTAAGGGCTACAGTGTGTTCTTGTGGGTACTGAGACATGGCACAGTTTGGCATTTGGCATTTCCTCAGGCTTCACATGGAGATTTTGTTTGCTGTTTGTGTCCCTGAAACACCCTCTTTATTTGCTAATGTTTATCATACGCTTCACTTCCTGTTGTGAAGCTGGGACCAAGCCAGGTAAACTGACTTATTTGCACTGATGTCAAATGCCGCATTGAAGGTTTTTAAGGTGTGGATTAAACACATACATGCATGTGCCTGCAGACACGCATCCAAAGTGTCTTTGTTAGCTTGTTGAAAGACAGGTGGTTGCATTTGGCAAAACACATTTATTTTTTCTAACTCAGTATGTTGGATTTTTTTTAGCTTTATTTTACCAGGCTGGTTAGATAGGAACATGAGAGCCAGATGCACAAATATATTTGGAATCAAGGGAATAAACTGTACAAAAAAGTAAAAAAGGGTATAATGTATTTAATTCCTACTGGTGAACACTAAAACAAATGTGCAGAGAAAATGTTTTTATCAAATCAACATGAAAACAGGAATTTTTAAGCGAGTAGTGGTGGGCTTTTAGTGCAGCCTCTGCTGTGAAAAAACAGTCCATGACTTGTAACTGTTTTGCCTTGGGAGGCTCAACATCTGCAGGGGGTAGTAGTAAAAGAAAACATCAGAGAGAGGGGTGTAATCAGACCAGGAGAGTGTAAATACTCAGAGAAAATCAATGAGGAATGATTATTAACGTGTCTTGACAAGTAAACATTTTCTGAAAAGTCTACCTCATCTGCTAGTGATATAACATAGCAAATTGCCAAACACATCAGGAACAGAAATCCATACAAAACTGATGTGATGATGAACCATCTACTGTAGATCAGTGTTTCCCAAGCTTTTTTGGCAAAGCAAAGGTTATATATGTCTATGAGCTGCAAGCAGTACACACACACGGAGTGACGTTACCTTCTAAGAATATTTTACCTACACTGTTTTTTGAGGCAGAGGAAGCAAAATTATCCAGTATTTCAAAATAAAAAAGCCAGAAATTGTGAAAAAAAGAAGTGTACTACTTTATTGAGGGCCAGAGTTGATATTATAGCCCATATTACGCCAAGTAAGCAGTCCATCAGTGAAGTGAATTTTAGTCAGGCTCACACATCCTTGATGCAAACCTTTCTTCTATCAGCAACCAAATAGCTTTTTTCAGGCAGTTGCCACCCTTCAATCTGACTTGAACCATCGACAACTCCCACCTCCAAAAGTGGAAGTATGCACCTCTAATAAACTTCTCATGTGAGTGTAGAAAACAAGACAAAGAGTCTACAGCTATGCTAGCAGATCTGTGAGGGTGTACAGATCTGTGAATATTTAAATGGTTGAGCTGATGATGGCGCTCAGGATCCCTTAACAGGTTAAAGGATCACCAAAGTTACTACAATTCATCCTGAGGGGGTCAAGAATGTCGGTACCAAATTTCATGGAAATCAATTTGACAGTTGTCAACACATTTCAAACCACAAATGTCAACCTCATGGTGGTGCTAGAGGGTTTGTCAGGGGATCATGAAAGTCATTAGGATACATCATCTGGTAACCATGGAATGTCTGTACAAAATCTTGTTCAGATCCATCTTGTAGATGGATTGTGTCACAGTCAGTCTCCCTGTCCCTCCTCTCCAGGCACATTTATGTATTCCCACTGTTATTCTCCACCAGTCCACCAGATGTCCTTGGACTATCCCTCCTTTTCTTATCACCTGACTACCCCACCCATCCACACGCCTGTTCCCGCTTCTCATCAGCCCTGCAGTCACCTGTGCGTCCCCACCTGCACCTCATTCCCTATCAGCCTTCTCTACATATACAAGTTCACTTCCTTTGTTCCCTGTCAGATTAAGTTAAGTTGCCATGTCTTGTACTCTAGCCTCTGTTTCCTGTCTTCGTGTTCTACCTGTTAGCTGCCTGTTTTGGACTTTGCTTGTTTA
Source organism: Macquaria australasica (assembly GCA_005408345.1). Classification (NCBI taxonomy): domain Eukaryota; kingdom Metazoa; phylum Chordata; class Actinopteri; order Centrarchiformes; family Percichthyidae; genus Macquaria; species Macquaria australasica. The sequence goes on along the minus strand of SEMN01000042.1, from coordinate 636,077 downwards.
CTGGATTTTTCATTCTTGCCTGCTCCTTGTTGGATTTATTTGCCTGTTTGGTCTGCCTTCTTTGGTTTTGACCTTTTGTCTGCTTCACCATCCCATAAGCCTTGTACCTTTTTGTATTAATAAACCACTGAACTGCATCAGCTCTGCCTCAGGTGTCTGCATTTGGGTTCTATTCCCTGTGTTCCTTGTTTCCCTGCTGGCACCAGCTGACCTTGTGGTGGCACCAGATGAAAGGTCAAGGAATCACCAAAAATACTCTAGAGACTACGGCTGTCTACACAACATTTCATGGCAATCCATCCAGTAATGTTTGAGAGAGTTCAGTCAACCGAAGTGGTGGTGGCCCGACATTGCTGAACAGAGAGACCAACATGCCATCCATAGAGCCACGCCACTAGGGTGGCTACGAATCTTCTTTTTTTTTTTTTAAAGCAAACATTCCAACAAGCACATCTCACAATCTTTATCAGTTGAATGATTATGATCTCCTGATGAAGACAGTGAGATGTGGTTGAAACCTCCAGAAAAAGCTAGCAAGTGACATGTATTTTTGTCAAGGTACTAGCTCAAAAGTCCAAAATAAACTTTCCCTCTCAAGAAAACGTATTATACCACTACATAAATTAACTGTAGACATAACAAATTGTTTCATTGTATTAGAGCAGCATGTGACTTTGACTAGTACCTGATCTACAGTAACACAGTATGCTACCTCAGGTTCTTAGATATCAAAAGCAATTGCTGCCACTGCTCTTTTCTTTCTACTAGACAACAACTTGTTATTTTTCTTTTGGGAACTGAACTTAAAACCAGCATAAAAAGCAGTTCACAATAAAGGCTGCTGAAAGCTGCCCCAATCACAAATTGTTCAAATCAATTAGCATAGGCTGGAAGTGAGAGTGAGAATGAATAAATGCTAGTAATAAGTAACTCTTAACTTTGCCAGCAAAATCTTTGTTTTGTTGTGAAGTGATTCCACAATACAAAATGTGGCAAGCTGTGCTGATGTGACCATTCTGCTCTCTTGACTGCACATATCGACCCAGTGGGCGAAGAACAGCTGCTCTGTTGGTCAATCTGACTCCTGAAATGCAGAGCTGTTCCCCTCCAGGTTTAATAAAAGTGCAAGCTTGAAGAGTTTCATCCCCAAACGGGATATCCACAAGATGAAAAACCCCTGAAGTTCTGCATGCTCCTTGAAAGTTTAACTCTCCATGGGTTATGGGTTTCACCACAGTATCCACAACATTGAACAAGCAATTGTTGTAGCAATGTTTACCACTGCTTTTTAGATGACCTCTCTTAGTTTAATTAAGATTATTTTAAAAAGACGCTCTTTTGTGTACCAGTCCTACAATAACAAAAATTGTTTGTTTCATACTTGTGTAGGCTAATGTAGTAACTGTAGTACTGTAGCATATTGTACTGAATTATGTACTGTGGTCTGATTTTTGATACACAGCCATCTCATGACAAATAAATATATATGGGCGGTCAAAGAATTTGCAATGGGTTAAAAAAAAATGTGTATACCAGACATAAATATGCATAGTGAAAAATGTATATACAGGAATTAAAAATGCCATAAAAAGATGTTAAAGTCATTGGCACTATAGTACAGTTCATTATGGGACTATGGAATCTAAAACCCTTTAGAGGCAAGCACTGCAGAATAAATCCTGCAATTGAGCTCAACACAAGCTAACATTTTCTGCCTCTTTGTTTTTACATACAGGTGGCTTAATACTCTTCAAAATCACATGCATGTACCACAGTATAAGGGATGAGAGTATTGTAAGTCCTTGGTGATAGCGATAGTTGAGTGATTTTGCAGTAATGTGTTGAAATAGAGATGTTAACCTATACACTGCCATGCTAGGCTAGCAGACCTGTTGCTAATGGGTAAGGTAACATACACAGTACAATAGAAATGCTAATGAGACTTGTTTTATTTTGTTAACTGATGTGAAGCTACATAACATGCTAATGCAGCTATTTCATGTTCTGTTAAACTGTTTTCCTATGTGTTGTTACTGACTTTAGAAGAGACGTAATTACAGTAATTGGTGAATGTGTGGCAATGGAGTAGGAGTTATATGAGGTAGATTTAATAGTTGCTCACTGCAAGGTTGTATATTATCGTTTTATGTGCACTGTGATTAAAGTGTTGAACTATAGGAAATTTTACTTTTGGTAATGTAACCAAATGAGAACAAATTAGTTTTTGTTGTTCTACTGGTCAATATGTAATTCAAGTGCAACTGGATAACAAGGACATTCATAGTGTTATTTCTCAGTTTTCAGTGTATTTACATAGGCCTATGCTATAGTTACTTGTGTATTTTCTGGAGATACTGTAACTTACTTGATGCTACAATGAGCATTTTGTTGATTACCTCGGGAAGTCATTGGTTAAGTATTTCCTATGTTGAGGAAGCAGAATAAATCCTGCAGGTGAGCTGAACGCAAGCATATTATATACCTGATGTTGGTGCTGGAGGAAAAGTTAAGGCCACATTCTGAGGGGGGCATGAATGTGTGTACCAAACTTTGTGGCAATCCATATAATAGCTGTTGAGACATTTCTTTCAAAACCACAAATTTCCACCTCATGGTGGTGCTAGGGAAAAAGTTAAGGGACCACCAAAGTCATTAGGCTCATCCTCTGCTGGATTGCCATGAAATTCTGTTCAGACATTCATGGATCCCAAATGTTTTCAGTTCAGTTCTCAATTCAATCTGGACCAAAGTGCTGAACCCACCGACATTGGCATCCCTAGAGACACGCCGCTAGCATGGCTACTAAAAACACTGGATCACCAACTAAAAGTCAAAAGTACAGAATGAGGAATTTTGTTAAAAATCCAAATATAAGTAACTTCAACATAGTTGATGTGATAGTGCATGTTTTGTCTGCAAGCTAAGTGTTTCAGTAAGTCAATCAGACAGTATCTAACTTTTACTGCTAGACTCAATCAAATAAAAAAACAACAACAATCAAATAATGCTGGTTTATACAAAAGTTATCACTTCATCAGTTGCCACAGAATGGGATTTGACATCATTTTACATGAAAAAAAAGAAAAGAGGGATGGAAAACCTTAGAAGGCATTTAATTGCCAGATGGAAGATTACAACTTTATAATGTGAGTATATTATTCATAGCAGATGATGCCACATACTATTCACAAATAATATAAAACCTTGTTAAAGCAAGGAGACTGCATTATGATGGGTTAATGTTGCAGCTGTCATGTAATAATTAAAAAATAAGCCCTAACAGGTGAATACAAACTCTACTTGCAAGATTTTAATTACAAGAATCCATCAAAAATATTATTTCTTACTGTGAAGTGATTTGATTAGATGAGAAGCAGTTATTGAGAATGAAGACAAATCAGAGTAAATTTCCTTGTCAGTCAAGATTAAATACTCATCCATGCTGTGTATTAAGTTGGGTTGTTACATCAGTACTCCGTGTTGTTAAGCATTTGTTCTCAGTTGTGTAATAATGTAAAGTAATTCTAAAGTTTGTTTTTATTTTGCATAAGATATATAGTTTATATATAGTTTTATGTGGACATGCATTTGAGTGTGTGTGTGTGTGTGTGTGTGTGTGTGTGTGTGTGGTTATGAAGAAGTTGTAAAACATGATTCACTTGCATTTCAACCCAAGTTGTAGTGAAGTTTGTAGTGCTGGCCATCATTTAAGAAGCACGACGTTAGTTCAGGCAGAGCACTGGAGTTGCGCTTGTATGAGCTGACTGGCGTGAGGTATGCCATACATGCTTCATAGTCATTGACTCATTCACAGCTGTGTGGCTTGTGACATCCAGTCATATTCATGCAGGTTTACAGCGTGGCCATTAGAACCTGACACTTATCACTGTTTACTCTGCTGATTACCGTCACACCAACGCCGTTTTCTGCTGCAGCCTCCGCCACCACCCCAACTGCCTCCTTACGTGCTTTTGGTATTGCTGATCTAACTAAAATGTAATGTTCATGTTTGGGTTTATTAAGGCGGATTGGTTCTCCGGCAGAATGCTTGTTGCTGCTCTATCGAACTGTATAACCGTTTGCTCTAAATCAGGGATACTGAACTTGCCTTGCCACTTTTGCAAAATGATAGGAGGCCAGGGGCCAGTAAATAAACAAACATCACTAGATGCTACCAGATGGGAACGCTGCACTGAAGCTAGCATGTTTTGACTCGTGATGGTGCCTGATATTAGCAACCTTGCATACAGCAGTTGTCATTTGGCAAATCAAACACAGTGGTTTGGTATGAGGTGGCAAAATAAAGGCAAATTCATCTGTCTATTTTTTCATTGAATTGCCTCTTTTCATTGTCAACCTTTCAACGTTTTCTGTCCTCACTCATCTTTGCCAAGAGGCTAATCCAGTTGTAACGACTGTAATGTTCCTCAAATGAATACATGAAACAAACACAACTGCCATATTTCCATCATGTTTCCTACATCGATTTCATTCGTTTGAGGTTTGACTGGCGCTCTTTTAATTATGTCATCTCGTTGCGCCTTCTTCTTCTGCAATGTTGGCACCCAACTGGAGCATTAGCGCCACCAGCTGTTTATCTTGATGAACCAACTCCTAATAGAGTGCTGCAGGAGTGAGTCCTACAACCAAGTCCTGCAAAAGTATAAGGGTAATAGTATTATCCTGCAGACTATTTTAACTCAAACTTTCCCAAAGGCTTTTGTAGAAGAGGTAAGCACTAAAAACCAACTTACAAGTTGGAAGCTTAGTGGTGGTGACGATGAAGTCATGCGACCGTGGTGTAGTTCGCTTTTTACTTCTGGTGATTGCATTTATGCTTCAAAAATCATAAAAGTGGTGTTCATTTGCTTTGCTTTGCTCTGACATGCCTGCTCAGATGTCTAATAATCCTTCAGGGGTGACCTTTAAATTCAGTTCTTATAACTCTCTGTTATCTCAACCTCCCTCCCTCTCACTATCTTGAGAGGCCTTTTTATTTTTGCTTTGCTGTCATTGTAAATAAGCAATTTGTTTCCTCATTAATTGCCCTATCTTGTTAATTAAATTCTAAATTAATAGTTCAAGTAAATAAATAATCAAATAAATCAGTCATTAACTGTTGAGCCGGTGTCTTTGTTTGTTAATGTGTGGAGTGAATGATCAGTGGTGTCGTAGCTGTGTACAAAAAGGGAATCATGGATGAATAACTGAATGATGGTAATGAGCAACACATTGCCCTGACCTTTAAAATAAGACATCTTCTCAGTCCTGTTTCCTTCACGTGTGGCCTGGTACAGTGTCAGGGCTATCAGGTTGCAAAATAATCCTACTACTACTACTACTTACTACTGCATACTGCTACTACTACTAATAATAGTAATAATAACATTTATTTTAATACTTATTTGCCTTTACATAACATTACTGAAGCCAAAGTATCAATTACATTGATGATAATCATTACATAAAGCAGAATTTCAAGCTGCTGTAATCACAGTTTTAACGGTAACAATGGATCAAATGACTAGATAGATAGATAGATAGATAGATAGATAGATACAAAAACACCAATACACACAATAATTTAAGAATAACATAAAAACACAGCTGTGAAGTGATGATCTGACAGAAATACTACAGAGGGCTGTCACTATGATATAGTGTAGTATGTACTAAACAGAGTAAATGCAAATGTAGGTGATTAACAGTGCAGGTAGTGCAAATGTAAGGTGATTAAAAACTAAACTAAAAACAGTGCAAGAATACTGCAGATAAAATAAAATACAATTAAAGATAAATAGATGCATAAGGCTAACCAGTAGCTGACAGTCCAGCAGCCTGATGATAGAATGCAGGTGCGCATTCTGTGACTATGTGTAATGTGAAAGGGGTCACATATATTTTGTATAATATAGATATTTCCTCCAGGAGATGGTGCGCAACATAACAGAGCTAAAAACAAAAGGCAGCAGGTGCAAGCAGCCACTTGAACACAGCTAAACATGAAAGCCTAATACTTCCCAACAGGATAAGTAGCTTTCGTTTGGTTGAAGGCTGTATTCCTCTTTCTTCCACTCCCTCTTACATCCTTAACACTGATTATCTAGTAATAATGAGCACACAACCAATACTGGAACCATTATTAAAAATAATCTGATTTGGCAACTTGAGAAGAAACCAGAAACCAGGGCAAAGCAAGAAGGGTATGCTGAATGACAATGCATTCAAAATGGTCAGTTAGTAATAGGATGCAATAGAGTGAAAACATAGATGAATTCATCAATCAGTAGTATTAGAATTGGAACAATTGTTGGGTTTTATATATCTCACAATCAGATCTAAAAACTTGAATGAAAAAAACTTATTAGATCTAAATAAATCTGGCCTTAATCTCCCCTCTAATCCCTCCTTCACAACCTGGTCTTGTTATGTCTGGAAACACACACAGGGGTCACAGCCTGTCCTCGTCTGTAGCATGGTGCAACAACAACCCAGCCCATCTGCACCAACATGACCAGAGGCTCGGGTTCTCATTTGCTTGCACATAAGACACTTGAGACGCACACACAGCATGACCTGAAGGACTAAAACATGAAAGACACAAACTCCGTCTCTTGCATCTAATTTAGTCCACAGTTATATCACTCTATTATAGCTGCTTCTCTCTAAAATGCTGTGAAAAATGTGTCATCCTCTTGTTCTCGCCTCCTCTCCTCTCGTTAACTGTTTTTTTTTGTACCCCTTCATCCTCTCCTCCCGCTCTCCCTATCTCCTAATTTATCCTCCTCTCTCCTTCGCATATGTCCTCCTCCTTCCCTCATTCTCTTCATCCTCCCCTCTTTACTTCAACACCCCTGCTCTCATCTTCCCTCCACCCCTCTGCCCCGATCTCCTTTGCTCCCATCACCTCCCTGCTGCACTTTCTTCTTCTTCTCCTCCTACGAAAGGCTTGTGGTCTTGGTTAATAATTGATTCTGGCTGTCACAGTGTGCTGACAAAGACAACAGCAGGGCCATTAAAAGTTCCTCGCCTGTTCTTTCTTCCTGTTTTTTCCCCCCTTCACTTTACACACACACACACACACTATCTCCTGTCTCTCTCCCTCTGTTTTCTCACTTCGTTCTATCCTTCTGTTCAGGCAAAGTTGACTTCTCCCTCTCATATTTCTTTACCTGTCTTGTCCCTTTCTATCCCTCCCTCGCTTGTCCTCCTCCCTCGTTACATCCTCTGTTGTCTTTACTCATTGCCATATCATCCAAGTGACGCTTTACTTGATGTGCAATTTAAAACATATGATAATGTAAATTATGCAGATTTCACAGTTCAGCTGCTGTAACAGTCATTAGTCAAGTATGGCATCTCACTCATCACATTATCCATACAGTTCCTCTGCTGTTCAATTAGGATTCCACCTGGTTACTGAGAGGGACATAGCCAGGGCTGAACTGGGCCAAAAAAATCGGCCCAGACTGGCCCACCACAGTCGATCACACACCACCCGTCTTTGTGCTCCCCTGAACATATATATACCAACCAACCTGCCACTCCCTACAAACACTAAAGCCGTGTAATGAGTGAGTGTCAAAAAAGATGAACATTATCAAAGTAATATGTCAGTAAGATGCTGAAAATTATATTTATCAATCATCATCAATCTTTTTATACAATTATGAGATTAGAGCTAAATTTGTATTGCTCATCTCTTTTGTAGAAACATGCAGTCATTTTATTTTCAGTTGTACAAAACTATAAGATTGGTTTATCAGAATCTGCACAACCCTGATGAAACACTGGATATACTGTATATATTCTAACTTATGTGTGATTTTAAAATGTAAATAAGCTAAATGTGAATGTAATTAAGTACATTTCTGACAGGCTTCACAGTTCTCTTTTTAATCTTTTAACTTTAGTGTTTGTTGTAATCACATCTTTTTTATTAAGTCTTTATATAAACAAAATTACATCATCATGGCAGCCATTTCACATGCTGTAAGAAAAAAGAATGTACTTAGAAACTCATTACATGGGGTAAGTTCATCTGAAATATTACTGTTACTAGGCTATCTACATAAGTGTTACGATCTGTGGCACAGGAAGCAGGACTCAAATGCACGACTCACTTCTCAGTAGTTTCAAAACTTAAGCTCTTTACTGACAAAACAAGAACAACAAAAAGACGCTTTCTATCTAAGACAAAGTACAACTAAAACCGCTCACAAGGAGGATAATACAAAGTACAACAAAAAATCACTCTTGCAGAGGTAACTATACAAAGTCCAAACTCAAAACGCTCCAGAAAAGGAGGAACACCAAAGTACAACGAAAAAACACAAAACCTGACAGTAGCTTGAGGCATGGGGGTACGCTGGCTCGCTTGGACCGACTGACATACAAACTGAACAAGACGAACTGGCACAGGACAAGGGGAGACGAGGACTCTATATACAAAAGGTGAGGGAGCACAGGTGAAACCAATCCAGGGCGGAGTAGACAATCAACATGGTGGGAAAACAAGGGAAGGAAGTCAGGTACAGACACAAAAGGAAACTACACAATAAAACAGGAAGTGCCAAACAAGACTATGTGAATAACTTGACAACAAATAAACATGACACACTTAAACCTCTCAGCAGATCTGCCGCGACACCACAATAAGAAAGTATTTTGGTATGAAAATCTGCATTTTTAATTTAACCAAGTATCCTGTATCATAAATGTATGTCTGGCATTTGTAACAAACCAAAGTGCTTGAAAATCAGTGGAAAGTTCAGCGAGTTATGATGATTTTATTTGTGGATGGACCTCCTGCCTCCATTGACTTACATGCATTAGGAGGCGCGGCTTCCCTGTACCAATATGGCAGCCGCATTGACACATCACTCCAATGAACAGCAGCGGTAGACTATCGTGTATAACGATTTGTACACGTTTTGCACTGAGCCCAAAGGGGGAGGGGTTTAAAGATGTGATTGGGCCAGCCAGTGTCAATTAAGAAATTAACCAATGGGCCGATCTAACCGTTTTATGGGCTGGTCAGACAAAAAAAAAAAAAAAAAAAGACAGTAGTGTCGGCCCAAAAGGCACACAGGCCCAGTGCCCGATCTGCCAAATGGCCAGTCCAGCCCTGGATATAGCATATGATTCACATCACTTTCATACTCACACTTGTGCCACACGTGCATGTGTCTCTAGTCATTTATTCAGATTTTTTGTTTAATTGGTCACCCCCTGTGTATTATTCTGTATTTGTATGGATATGGAAAAGTGTATGGATATGGAAAAGTGTTATTGACTTGAGAGAGTAAAATGTGTTTACAGGTTTTGTAGTTAAAGAGTAAGTACAACCCCAAATCCTGCTAAAACCCTCCCTCCCAGTATATTTACAAAATGCAACAGAGGAGTGGGCGGGCAAACAACTACAGGAGGCGTGGCCCCGTGGCTATGTAGTATGTGACATGGGGGATGAGGGGACACAGAAGAGACTGACTGACCACAGCTCAGTGCAGCACGGACAGTGACATGGAGCTGGTAGACAGAGCTAACCAGCCATGAGACGCTACTGTCAGACGCTCTGTATCTGCACTGGAAAGACAGGGAGCCTGGTGGAGCTTTGACCAACATTAGAAGGACATTTATGTCCCCTTGAGAGAGTCACTGCGTGGGTACCTGTGTTGGGTCTTTACTACGAGAGGCTCTTCCGGTGTGTGTGCGTCTGTAGGGGAGTGTCAGTAAATAGCCGTAGCCACACTCTTTATCACGTTTAAGTGAACATTATTGTTCATCATCCCTAAATATCTTGTTAAGCTCTGAATACAGCCCAATTATCTGAGGGCCCATGTGTTGTGTTTACTGCCACTGAAGAGGAATAAATCTCTCATTCATGTATGACAGGGTCTCTCCACTAGCACTTGGAGCGTTACCAGCAGCTATGTGTGAGAGGCACCAACTGGTGCTACAATTAGTCAGCGTTCAGCTTTTTATGCTCAGTGGTGCAGCTGCTACTATCAAACTTTCAAACTCAAGCAGCTAGCTAACATACAAACTAATTTTGTGAAGAAAAAGGATGGAAGCAATGCGTTGTGTTGTCAGATTTTTTTCTCTCCTCAGAATAAGCACGTCACAGCTTTATGTGAAGACAAATGTTGCACAGATCTGACGTTGAGTCGTCAAACAAATACTCATGATCTCGCAATTTGCTTTCGATGTCTTTTAAAGGGGTACTCCAGCGTCTTAGCATTGCACATTCATAAGGTTGGGGGACTTATGAAAGACAGATTAAAAAAAGAATGGTCAAAACTGAAGCAGCAGAGTCCAAGATATCCTGAGTCCCCAGTTCTGGTCAAACTCCAAAAATGCTAGACTTCCCATAATGCAACGTTGTTCAGTGCAGCAAGCGCAAGTTTCAGTTTGTTCTCATTCTCTCACTTGTTTCTCTCACTTGCTCTTTCTCCTTCTTCACTGCATTTTGTTCTTTTGCATTTCCTCCTACTTGTCTTTATTTCCTCCCTGTTGTTGTTTTCCACATGTCAAGACAGAAGCGTGTACACACACACACACACACACAATCACACACACACGAATAACCTTCCACATTGACATACGCTCTAAGCACATGTACATACCTGCAGCACATTCTGTACACTGGATTACATGCACATCTGTCTCTCTTTCTCACACCCAAAGACACACACACACACACACACATCCAAATGCTGTAATGCAGACACACAGACTGCCATTCACACACACTCCCCCCACAGTTCAGGGAGAGGCGTAACAGCACTAATCTGTCACGCTCTGTCTCTCCCATTCATTACCAGCACTATAATCCAGCACACCTCCGATGTGATCAGCCTCCAATTAGAAATCCATCAAGCCCAAGGTGCGTTTAATTGCCTCGTCAGAGACGCACTTCCCAAGCCTCTCCCTCCCAACTCTTTGCTTCACCTCACTCTGAGGCGTTCTCCTCTCAGGCAGCAGGATGTAATTTCACATTGACAGTGCCACGCTATTGCTGACAATGGTGTTTATCCATCAAATGTTTGTACTAACAGATTCAATACAGAGTTCCTTGCAAATGAGCTCATTGATTGATTGAGGTAGTTGTGCACAGTAGTGTAATTTACTTGGAGGCTGTCAGTTAGTAGGTTTTTAAGTTGCTATGTGCAACATGTGTGTTCCCTAAAAAATAGCATTTTTGGACAATATTTTGAGCTTAGACCTGGATTATGTGCACTTAGAATTAGGATGACATTGTTTTCTCATTCCCTTGTAGTATTTGGTCTAGAACCCAAAGATAATATATGTGAAAATGAGGACCTGTAAACCTGTCTGCTGCCTGTCTCAGATGAGGTGTGGCAGAGCAAGAACATTTGAGGTTAAAAGCATGCTAAGAGGATGGGCTAAGCTAATGTAAAGTTACAACTAAGTTAGAATTTGACAATTTACTTTTTGTGCTGTAAAGTAAGGGTTGATTTCCTACCAATTCAAAACTTGCTAGCACACAATGTAAAATGCAATTTAGAGGCTATATTGTAAATAACTAAATTCAGTGGTTGCTTTTATATAAAATACCATATTTAATAACGCCTATACCAGATTCTGTAAGGATAGGTTAGGATAACTGTATAACATTGTGAGCTTGTCCATCTTAAAAATGCCTTACAGCCCCATTATAGCTGTGGCTGCTGCTGTTGGAGCCACTTAACAGAGTACCAGAGCTTGTACAAGCTGTAAGACAATGCACGAGGCTGCTCCCAGTGACCATGTTACATGAACATGTATTAAAGACACACAGCAAGTTTGCATCATGTATGTTTTCTTGTAACTATATACATATCCTAATTGTTTTTCTTTCAAAACTTAATTTGATGACTTTAGTAAACATTCATTCAAATCATCATTTCAAGATACACAATTTTAGTTCAGAAGAAATTTTAAGTTCTGAAATGGGTCTAAAATTGAAAACTAGAACCTTTTAATTTGAGTTCAGTGGAAATGAATACAACTTACATATTTACAACAAGTTACTATTAAAATATGAGTAGAAATGACTGCATTTCTGTAAGATTTTTTACAGTGTGGATAACAAAACTTTACTGAATCTATTCCGTAGATGTATAAAACATTGAATGAAGAGTTTAAAAAATACCTCTCCATTGAAGCTGGTAATATGCTGAAATTGTTTCTGTTTAAATATCAAACTGTGATATTTCAAAGAGCAATTTTCAGAGAGAAGCTATTTTTTTTTGCAATGGATGTGCAAGGCAAAAAGTCTTTCTGAGCTCAAAGCCATCACATGACCTGCAATTTCAACTATGACCTGTTACTATGGCTGTTTCTGGCTGCTTGAATGTAATCCATAACTCTTTCTCTGTTTACACCCTGCTGTACTGAATGAGTTGAAAGGGTATAAAATCTCTAACCCTGACAGTGCTGATGTCCTGGCCATGGTCTGCATACTGTCAAAAAATGCAGCTTTTCAAAATTGGTGTGAATGACAACAAATGCAGCTCAGGTTTAGCAAAAGTCTCTCTGCAACACAAACCTTATACATTTACTTCATCCTTGCAATGATAGTTTAAAGGGAAACTATGTTTCTTTTTTTAAACCTGGGCTCTATTTTTTATTTTTTGGTTTGTTTCACAAATTTTAGGGTCTAAATGACTAATACTTAACAAAAGGTTTGGAATTGGTCCACTAGATCGCCTTCACTGGCATCTGCGAACGGGCTGCAATGGCTGAAAAGTATTCCTTTGGGGCAATTGCGTCCATGAAAAGTCTGTCGACTAAAAATGCTTGTTTTTGCCACTGACAGGCTCAGACTGTTATCCTAAGTGTCTGACAACATTATGGAAAGGATCCTATAGGGACAGACTGTTTGTTAAACAGTAAGATCCTTTCATCTTCCTGCAACAACTCAACCTCTCGTGAGATTTCAGAGCGAGACTTTTCATGGAGCAAGACTTTTTCTGGATACACACAAGATCTTACTCTTGCCGGCAATCTACTGGACCAATTCCAAAACTTTTGGTAAGTATTAGTCATTTAGACCCCAAAATTTATAAAAACAGAGGGCCCAGGTTTAAAAATACCAGAGTTTCCCTTTAAAGTAAAGCACAATGTGTGAAACTGTGGAACTTCAGATACTGACTGACCTACTGATATTAGGGATAGAACACCCTTGACTTTCAGAGTGGGTTTGATTTTGCCTAAGTTTAGTAGCAATCAGACAAAGACTGACCTTACCTGTCCACATTCACACTTATTAACAGCGAAACCCTCTCAGGTAGTCCACATTTTACACTGCCTTGTTAGAGCAGCTTTCTGATCTTCAGCCCTGTTATGATCTTAGACAGTTCAATCAATACTTGAAAACATGAACAAGTCTCTCAGAAAGCTAGAAAACTCTTAACCTGCTCCATTCTCAAACAACACCTTTTCTGCTCCATTGTACAGGAGGCTGAATTTATGGACTCATACAATGTTTGCTTAAGGTTTTCACCCGAAGGAGCTTTATATCATAGAAGCGCTAGCAGTTATGGCCCAGAAAATGTGCCCATATCCCCAGAAAATATCTCCAGTACAGTGTCCACAAAGTTGTAGCTTCAGAACACATTGCTTGATTATATAACCAAGCCTCAATTCTCTATTTCACTTTTTTTTCTTCATTTCAAAAAGGTTCAAATCCTTCTGAAGTTTCAGCTCATTGTCGATGATGCTGAGATACCTGATTACAAGCTGCAAGAACATTTTATTGACACACATTATAAAAAGCACAAACAGCAGTTCACAAACAGTGCAAGAGGTCACCGGTGCTTCCTGAAGTTCCATGTGTGTGAAATTAGCATAATGTATTCAAATATGATGGCATCAAAGAAGCATATGCACGCACATAAAGGCTTTGGCTTATGTAGGCAGCTTCACATGCACACAGACAGACTTCCTGGGCATTTGCAAAATGTACATTTTAATTAATTGTGCATTGTCTCAATCCCAGGAGGAATAAAAAAATGAGACTATATATAAATCATAGCAAGCATACCTAAAGATCAATTACCAATTGAAAACTAGATACATGAAAAGCCAGAAATCCTAGAAATTAGTAATTGAGACCTAAACAACTGTTAACAACTTCTAATAAAGTGTAAAAACGATAAAGTTGTGTTTTATTAACCCTTGTGTTTTGTTGAAATTGGCTTTACTTCCTCATTGTTTTGGGTACAACAAACCCAACTGGTGTATGTGTATAAATAATGACATTTGATGAAGGTGGCAAGATACAGAAAATCTCCTAAATCTTTGTATTACATCAAATAAGGAAGTATTTCATGCTTTATGTTTAATGTTTGGATTTTAATGTTTTTTTATTTTATTTGCCAAAATTTAGTCACAGACAGGAATGTACAGTATGTTATCTTACAGAGTGATACTACTTATGTTCGGAGTCAATTAGACCACTGAGGGGTCAAATTCCCTAAGCAAACTTATAAAACTCCAATTAGACCAATTTGCGATTTGGAAGGGTAGTGCAGTGTAAAAAGTACTGTCAACATCAATCACAGATATAGAGCATAGAAAAATTGTTAAATTGTATTGACCATATCGTACAGACAAACAAAAGATTTTCTGAAGCAGACCTCTGAACATCTTAAAAGCCATAAGAATCAAGGGGATAAAACAATGTCAAGTATGTCTTTTGAGCTCAGATTGGCCTCATGAGCACCCAACCCTGCTTCCTAAAATGTCTTGCTGTCTGGATTATGTTCATTGGCAACATTTATTTCAGTCCACTGAGTGCTATGTTCTTATATGTTACAAAGTGCCCTACATTTGGTCAGGTTTAGGCTACTGAATCCCTATTTGCACGGGACTAGTATTACCAGGAGACCTCAGAAATGACCCCCCCGACGTCTATGTTTTGTATGGTGTATTCGCATGGGATAAGAGTCTGTACTTTACTCGAATTTATTTTACTCGAATTTACTGACAGATATGATGTCAAGGCTCTGCGTAAAATCCGCTTCCTGAACGACAAGAGCTGGCAAGAAGAAAAACTGGCGAAGAGACATTCAGTTTAATTGCTGTGTGGGGTGAACCACGTTACCAAAAGCAATTTGATCAAATGGTGCACACCATTTCACAAAATAAATAAATAAATAATAATAATGATAATAATAATAATAATAATATAATTCACAAAGACTTATTGCTCCGGTGCTCTGTGTTTGGTAAAATATGGTAGATAATTTGTGGAATTTTTACTTTACAAATTATGGACATGGCAGATTCGCACTGGATTAAGATCACAGACGACCTCCACAATTATTACAAATTACTAGAGTTTCCCAGGTTAAACTAATCCCGTACGAATAGGGCTTTTGTCACTTTGATTAATGTTCGGGAAAGGTTGTGGTTTGATTAAATATTGAAAAGGAAACGTGTCCTGTCCCATGGAATAACCTCCAAAAAAGTCTGGCCGCTGGACATTTTATACAGTATCTCCCCTTTAAATGTTCTATGGCTTTACATATGACAGCGACACCAGGGAGCTGTTCAATAAAGGAGGCTATGAGAAGAGGGCCTTAATATGAAAAACCTGACCTAAGTTAACCCAACAAATGGATGCATAATGGAGCCATTCCATGAAACATAATCTGGCCAATTCAAACCCAGTCTGACCAGCCATGATAACTGTGTAACTGTGAGTTAATGGCTTAAAACATGGCCCCAAGGATGTTAAGCATGGATCACACCACTTGAGTTGAGAACGCAGTTATATTTGTGACCACAGGACAGCAGATACCCATCAGACTGTATGGTGAATGAAAATACTACAGAAAGGCTAATCCATCACCACTTAGAAAACCACGGAGAAAAGATCTGCTGCTGTCAGTCTGTGTGGAGTGTACTGACTGACAGCAGCAGGGATAAAATGCCCCAGGGGGAAACAGTTGGCTCAGTTGGCCAGAGTGCTCTCTGCTGTTCGAACATTTTGGGGGGTTTGTATCTGGTGCGGAAGCCGAGTCATCTCTTACTATTGTCTATGAGGGGCCGTTTATGAAATAATTCAGACTTTTGTTACACAAATACATATGAAACACGCACGCATTCACGTGACACTTTCACACACTCATCCATACTACTGAAAACTCACACATATGTGAATCGCTCACACACACATATGAAGTGTTCGTACAGATACGCATGAAACAGGTGCATTCATACATATGAAATGTGTGTATACACGTGGATATACACACATATGAAACACATTCACACACACACACCTATGTGAAATGCTCATACAGATACAGGTGAAACAGGCTCACACATACATATGAAATGCTGAAGTCATTTCAGTATAACCAGAAGGTTTCTAACTAGCCCTAGCCTACTGTAAGGGAGTTCGCAGTTCTATGCACTGTGTTTCCCAAATTTTCATATTTTATTTTTTACTCCAGTCATTGCTGGTTGTTAGGGGAAATGAGGAGGATGTTGTACAGTTCTTCAGTGATGTACTGCATTGCATTGTGTCATCTCTTCTTGTTGCTGAGTCCGAGCTGTAGCATTATTAGCTGTCGCAATTCTTCGACTGTCAGGTCGAAAAAGTGATCTCAGCTCTGTTTCTGCGGATTGAGTTGCAGAGGGCGCAGGTGATGCTGTGGAGTTGTAGTTTATCGTTGCTGCAATATTGCTGATCACCTCGGTCACCACCTGATCACGGTTGAGATTCTCCATGACTCCATGACATGAAATGACCCTATGACCCAAGGGGAAAAAATGTGCAGAGATGGAAGTGCCTTCCGGATATATTGAGAAGCCTTCCAGTTATACTGAAATGACTTCCGGATATACTGAAATGCTTTCACGCACATACATGTGGGAAAAGCTTCTCACTCATCCTTATGAGATTTTTCTTTCACATAGCCAAGTTAAAGTTTCATGCTATGTGAGTGTTTATGAGCATTTCATATGTATGTGTGAGCCCGTTTCACCTGTATCTGTATGAGCGTTTCACGTGTGTGTGTGTGAGTTTTCAGTAGTATGGATGCGTGCGAAAGTGTCACGTGAATGCGTGCGTGTTTCATATGTGTTTGCGTAACAAAAGTCTGAATTATTTCCTAAACGGCCCCTCATAGTTGTCTTCTGATTCCTTTTACTCTGCTGTTTCATTAGACAAGTCAATGTCCGAGAGCCACTTAGTTTCTCCTAAATGTTAATTATTAATATCATTCTGAAATCCACAGTGATAAAATATAGCACAGTATGATATTTTACAACTTTAAAGTATTTTGTAGATACATACATTATCAGATTCACATTATCGTCATGGTGAGATGACAGAAGTAAGACGACAGCCACAAGAGCAGGTGCACAATCCAGTTAAATCCTTTGCTGGAGGTGTAATACCTGCTGGTCAGGTCCCAGTCAATCCTGTAATGGCTCCGTTAAAACACAATAAGCTCATTAGCAGTTAAATCCTTTGTAATCTTGACACACACTGGCTTTTAATGTGCCTAGCCTCAATCAATCACACACATCTTTCTCCTGGACTTGAAAGCGCACAAACCCAACTCTTTCTTTACCAGCTACTAGACAGACAATAAATCAAAGCTCTTTATCTACAGGGAATTTCATCTTAGCAAGATGTGTTTTTAAAGGCTTTAACTGCGCGTATGGAAAACAAAGGATGCCAGTTTTACACTTCAAAGCCTTTCTGTGTGTCACTAATGTGGTTTTTGAAGAGCATACACAGCACATTCATATCTGATATACCTGACATTTTATTACTTCTCCCTTCAAGGACAGGTTGTCTTCAATTAAACGGAAACAAAGATCAACATTTGCTATTGTTTGCATGCCACTACATTGACAATATTGTTTACCAATCACAGAAAAATGGTAAAAGAAATGTTTTAGAGCCCTATAAAAATGAATGTATGTCCAACGGATAACACTCTGAATGGGTCTTTTCATAAGTATATACCAGAACTGTCCGTGTCCGTGAACTCCGTGTATTCTTACTAGGGATGTTATACAAACGCTGCTACAATCAAAAGAGCTCAGTCTTTGCAGTGGTAGCGGGATATCTGATGTCCATCAAGGATAAATGTCCATAAATCCTTCATCTCTAATCTCGTTCATCTAATTCATCTAATCTTCAAATGCAGACTTTCTTTAGTATCAAAAGTAATCCAGGTGGTGTCAGTATATAAACAGGAAGCAGCAAGACTAATTATGATGCAGATGTGCCAAAATGTATACAAATAGGCTACAGGTTAAAAACATGGAGGTGGCGAAGTTCGACATTAAAACATTCGGCAAGGCTCATCCTCAATAACCTTTCATCAGTTTTCACCTGATCAGTTGTGTCGCCTGGACACAGCAGGATTTAAAATGACAAAATTTAGTCATTGCAATGAAATCAGTGCGATCAGAGGATCCGCTTGTGGAGGAAAAACCTTATTTGTGCAAATGTTTCAAGTAGAATTCAACTTTAGTGAACGCTGACACGAGTTTGCACTCTGATCAATACTGAGCCGTCTTGATAGTACTGACCTTTGTAGAGTACGGAGCCAGAGTCCCAAATGAATGAAGCTATGATGGCTTATTAGCCGTGTTGCACCGTTCACTTTTATTTAACCTCCTCTGTTGGAGAAAAATACTGTTCCTCAAAAAAGCAATAGGTTACAGACACTTATGAGACAGGAGTTGGTGGTACAAATGTCTATTGAATAAACTATGCGAACTTAATGTCCTGTTAGCTTCTGAACTAAGCTAACAAGCTAACACGTTTGTTAACTAACCGTTAGCAAGCTTGTTGGCTTGGAGAGCTTTATTTTTCCTCTTCAATAACGTTTTATTAAACAAGTGGTCTGCAATGGTGAACAAAATGTGAGGGCTAAGTAAACAGAACAGCTCTGGGAGGCAATTCATCACATCACAAAAGTTACCACTAGACATACTCATCTCGTACATATACCCATAAAAAGAAAATAACCTGTTTTAAAAACGTAATGGCTTGTGGAACAAATGAAAACTTGGATCTATTTTTAGTAAATACAAGGGGGCAATATCATCGCCCAGATGGTGACAGGTCAAATGGGGAGGCCAAGGGGTGACTCTGGTCACCCACAATGTTGTTTGCCTTCTTCATCGTTCTATCTCTGTAGGAGCATTTCATGTTTGGTAACGTAATCCCTAGCAGTTTGCTGGCCGTTGTTACTAATAGGCACTTTATTAAGTACTATTAAATGTCTATATTTTATCATTTTCTTTCCTCACACCAAAGGACTTGAAACTTTGGATTGTAAATCTTCACAATGAAAAAAA
Source organism: Macquaria australasica (assembly GCA_005408345.1). Taxonomy (NCBI): domain Eukaryota; kingdom Metazoa; phylum Chordata; class Actinopteri; order Centrarchiformes; family Percichthyidae; genus Macquaria; species Macquaria australasica. The sequence goes on along the minus strand of SEMN01000042.1, from coordinate 616,739 downwards.
CAAGAGGGGGATGGGCCTTGTCAACATATCAATTTACAACACAAAGGGTTAAGCAATCAAACCTCTGTCACCATCCATCATTATGTTCTGCTTACCACTTCATGGCATCAACTAGGAAGGAAAGGAGGGGTGCGGGGGGGGGGGGGGGATCACACTGGATGTCAATCAAACTCTCAGAGAGACAAACAACAAAGAGAATTAAAGAGAAAGGGAAGGTGAGTGAAGGGGGCCAGGTGGAGAGATGAGTGAATGAAAGCTATTGAGAGGGATGAGAGGAAAAAGAGGGAGCTGGCAAGAAAGTGAGAGCGGAGTGCAGACTAGAGGGACGGGCGAAGGAGAGTGAAACTGTACATGTGCATCATGCTTGAGAGAATCTGTTGGAGATGGATCCTGCATTTCGGGGTCCTGACTTCCTACTGGTTCTCTGTGGGAAGCTAAAAGCTATTCTGGGAAGTACCAGAAGTAATTCAGGTAGAGGTACACAAGGCTTTGGATAATGGATACAAATTGATACAATAGAAACATGTTGTTCACTCAAAGACATTTAATAGTGACCACTACTGAGTAAAGACTATCAATAAGTTCAATTAATGTGTAGCTTAACTGTAGAATGGGGAATATGTGTAACCGAAGAGACTTTGAACATGGTATTAGTGCTGGTTGCAAACTTGAGGGTTCCAGCATCTTAGAAACATCTGCCTTTTGTAAAATAAAATAAAAAAAGATGCAATGGAGAAAAAAACCATTTAGTAGAAGCATCTCTGCCGGTTAAAACACCTTGTCAATGAGAGAGGTCAGAGGAAAGTGTATCGACTTGCTCAAGCTAAGGACATGGATACACAACTAACAGCTCGACGTGTTACAAAAGCAGAAGGGCATGCCAGGTCTTGCTCCAGTCATTTACAACAAAAGTATGAGTCTCCAGCCATGGTAGCAGCTTTGTGAGTCTGTAATGCTCAATAGGAAGAAAACCAAAGTGTTAGATAAACCAAAGTACCTGACCTGATAAAAAAATGAAAACAATAAAAACTCAAGTAAATGCCGAAGTTCAAGAAGACAATGAATGAATGTACTAAATTGCATGGTAATCCATCAAACAATTGTTGCCACATGTCACTCTCACTGAACCACAAATGTCAACCTCATGGTGGCGCTAAAGGGAAAGTCAGGGGATCACCTAAGTATTAAGGCATCATCCTCTGGGAATCATGAATGTCTGTACCAAATTTCGTGGCATTTCATCAAGCATTTGTTCAGATATTTCGCTAAAAACCTTAAATTTCACCTCATGGTGGTGCTAGAGAAAATTCAGAGGGTCCCCAAAGTCAGTAGGATACATCCTCTGGCGACCATGAATATCTGTACAAAATTTCATGGCAACTCATCCAATAGAACAAAAATAAAAAGCTGAGGCAGTGGGCACCAAAAGTGGGATTTATTGCCAGGTGCATCCCATGGCCACAGTCTTTTTCAAAACAACATGCAGCCGGATAATGCACAACATCACAAAGCATTTAAAGAGTAAATGTATGAACCAGAGGATCACAGCACAAAAGCATCACTGAAACATCTGGTCTGTAGTGCCTGTTGAATTGCTTCTCCCAAGGTTTATGCCTTCGTTTCCATACGTGCTAAGGCTTTATGGAGTTCTTTCTTGCTGGCTTAGAGATCTTGGTCTGTGAAGCCCAATGTTTTTTTGTTTTGTTTTGTTTTGTTTTTTGGAGGGGGGCATACAAATAAATTTGACTTATAATCTCAAGACAAAAAAGTGCACAAATTGCAATAGAGCCCACAGCTTAGCTTTCTGGTTGCCCAAAAACAATTTTTGGTTGTGCCCGTTTATTTAGTTTATCATATAACAGCATGATTTGATAGATCTCTGCATGTATCTCATCAACGGCTAGTCCAGCTAAATTAGATTAATTTAAGTTTCCATGAGCTGCTGTGAGGGAATTAGCTTGCAATAGCCAAAAAGAATAAGATACTGTATGAGAGAAAGAACACACATATTGGAGGCTATTGGAGACAATAAAACAAATAATTACAGCCAATTATTCAATTTAACAATGAAATCAGTTGCAAATATAACAATACCAAGTTCTGGTGATCGGTGATCTATAGTGTACATCTAGGGTATTATCTGTGGACCCACAGATAATAAAAACACCTTTTAGAACCAAAAAGCATTTGACCAAGGACATGTGAACATTATTTAGCTTTAATGCATGCATGTGCAGGTGAAAACAGGAAGCAGATTATCTACTCTGCGGTTGGTTGCAGAAAATACTACGAACGAAGAACAGCAATGGAGAAAAGTAAGAGCAGAGATTGCTCTGCTTGGACTGACGACCAGGTGGAACTGTTACTGAAAGTAAGTGTTGTAATTTGTTATCCATGTTGAATTAACCCCGGTAGTCAGGCTGATATTGTTTGTTTTCGTCTGGGAATGGGTCACGTGATAGGAGCATGATGAATCAGGGAAGGACACGTCGTGGCTGATAAGACCCAATCAGGATGTCTGCTTCATCATTTTAAAGCGTCTCTGTTTCCGCCCACCCTCACTAAAACCCAGTGTTTTCAAACTAAAACAGGGCCAGCAGCATTTTAAAAGGTCTCAGTTTTAGGGGTTATAAAACGCTGAAGTAGTATGGCTGCTAGGCGTAAACGTAGCAAAAGTTATGTGTTTTAAAAAAAAAAGTATTAGGGTGGATGTAGCCTAAGAGTCTACAGCCATGCTAGCAGGTCTGTGAAGCAGTACTTAGGCACAGTGGTGCTTTGAGCTAAGTGCAAACATTGTCATGTTAACATGATGAAAATGCTAAGTAGGTATAATTTTTACCATGTTCACCATCTTAGCATGTTAGCATACTAACATTTGCTAATTAGCACTAAACACAAAACTCAAAGCACTCAGGCTGATGGAAATGTCATTATTTTTGCAAGTATTTGGTCTAAAACCAATTTTGACCTGATGGTGGCCCTAGATTAGGATTCATCCTCTGGTAACCAGGAATGTCTGTACAAAACGCCATGGCAATCCATCCAATAGTTTTTGAGAGATTGCAGTCTGGGCCAAAGTTGTGGACCAACCGACCGACGGATCGGCATTGCCATTCCGAGAACCATTCCACTAGCATAGCAAAATAGAGAAAAGATTTGACAAAAAGTGTTCTTGCTAGAGCTTTCTTCTATATTGAAAAAGCAAAGGGAAAAAAGATTGGATATTTGTTGAATGTGTAATGTGCCAAAAACACAATTCCAGACTGTGAACAGAGCAGAAAGTAAAAACCAGATCATCACTGGTTTGTGATGCACGCTACTATTGTCATGCACAGTTTTCATTTGTCATATCTTCACACCCAAGCTGCACCACAGGTCCCGCTCAGTCAACACATTCAAGCTGTCAAGTAAGAGAAAGGAGGCCTTCAGATGTAAACCCTTGTAGGCTTTACTCCCACTGCTTTTATTTTCATTTTTATTCTAAGTGTCTCCTGTTTGCATTCTCCGTCTGTCATTTGCTTTTCACTCCTTCTGAGATTTTCATTCTGTGATCTACAGTAAGGAAAAAGTGGAAGACTGTTTGAAAAGCCAGTGTCCGTGTCTCCGGGGGATGACTTATATCATCTTTACAAAAGGCGTTTTGAATTTTCAAGAAAGATGAGGCATTTGCGAGAACTCAATATGACGCGTCTTGCTGCAGCTGTGTAATGTAAATTTGATACTCAGACTTACCGTATGTCACACTGAAAATCTATGAAATGTGCTTTTACATTTGCAGGAATTACTGACACATATGTTCTTTGCTTCCTACTTATACTTGTGCTGAAAGGATACCACCTGGGACAACACAAGTATAATTTAGAATACAGAAAATTATACAACGAACAAGGACAGCATGAGGCAAATAGAGGATATGACGGACACATAGGTTAATGTTATAATTTTTCCAAGAAACAGCTGTGTGAGTGCCCCTCTCTACTGTTTGTATGGGACCAGCTCTGCTGTTACTGGTATTTATGTCTCCAGAAGAGCAGTTGTAATGTATTATACACCTCAGTAATTACACTAAATAACCCTCAAGTCATTAACATTGATATTCGTATTACACCTCTTACCAGCTGGATTGGTTTTGTTGTCCACACTGAGCCATTTGTCTAGTCTTGTAGCTCACTGGACAGAGCACAGTGCCAACAAAGGCAAGGCAAGTTTATTTGTAAAGCACCTTTCAACAACAAGGCAATTCAAAGTGCTTTACATAAGACATAAACGGCATTAAAAAGAAAAGAAACACAAGGCAATATAAAACAATATAAAGAAATGGGTAAAATACAATAGGAGGAAAAATAAGATAATAGGATAAAAAAGATAATAGCTGAATAAAAATTACAGTGCTGTGCAGTGCTGTCTGTTGGAGCAGACTAAGTTTTCTTGGAGCTTGTTCCAGAGAAGTGGTGCATAGAAACTGAATGCTGCTTCTCTGTCTTTAGTTTTGACTCTGGGGACAGTAAGCAGACCAGTCCCCAGACGATCTTAGAGGTATGGCTGGTTCATTACATAGCACCAGATCAGAAATGTATTCAGGCCCTATACTATTCAGTGCTTTATAAACTAACAGTAGTATTTTAAAGTTATTTCTTTGACAAAGAGGGAGCTAGTGTTCAGATCTGAGAACTTGAGAGATGCGGCCCACTATCCTGGTCTTAGTGAGGACATAAGCACCAGCATTCTGAATCAGCTGCAGCTGATTTTCAGAGAGACCTGTAAAGACAGCGTTACATGGGTCAAGCCTACTGAAGATAAACCCAGTTCTTCTACATTCCGCTGAGACATAAGCCCTATAATTGTTGATATACTCTTAAGGTGAAAGTAGGCTGATTTTGCAATTGTCTTAATGTGACTATTGAAATTTTGGCCTGAGTCCATGACTACACCAAGATTTCTGGATTGGTTTGTGATCTTTAACTTAAACGTTTCTTATGACATTTTGGCACATCCCATGATTGATTTGTTCAAGCCACTTACTTAGTGCTTGTATGGGACCATAGTCACCCGGTGATATCGTTATATAAATCTGTGTGTCATCTACATAAATAAGATTGTTGTTTTCTATAGTCTGAGCTAGTGGGAGTATGTAGATGTTGGAACAGAAGATGTCCAAGAATGGAGCCTTGGGGAACTCCACGTCTTTGTACACCCAGATATAATTACCAGTCGACACAAAGTAGTCCCCATCATTCTAATAAGATTTAAACCAGTTTAGCACTGTGCCAGAAAGTCCTAACCAATTCTCTGTCTGTCTAGCAATATGCTGTGGTCGACAGTGTGGAATACAGCACTGAGATCTAATAATAATAATAAGACTGAAATGTTTCCACTGTCTGTGCTTAAGTGGATGTCCGTCAATGCTTGGTGCTGTGGTGTGCTCAAAATCCTGACTGAGCATGAGAAGATCCACTATAGCTGATACTGAGAACAGGCTGAGGGTGCACGGTGGTAGGCTGGCAGGCAGGAGATGATCCACTAAGACGCTCGGGAGAAGACGATGAATATTACAAGGAAACAACATGAGGAATAGTACTTGGAAATACACTGCACTGAGACAAGCTCTGACTACCACTGAAGGTGAACAAACAATCTGGCACAGAGTGGGTGGAGAGCCAGGGTGGAAATACTGCTGGGTTCATGAGTAGATGGATGGCAGGTAGGCAGGTTCAACAGGTGTGCATAATTGGCAAGGATCCAGAAGCCAGGAGAATCAGAGAGGGATTGCTACGCCAACACCACAGACACACAGTCCAGGGCCATGGCTGTGACACAAAACAATTGTGTAGGGCCAGGAAGTTTTGGTTTGATATGGCCTACAGTTATTCATTAGTGAATTGTCTAGATTGTTCTTTTTTAAGGGTGGCTTATCAATTGCATTTTTTAGGGTCTGTGGGAAATAGCCTGAGAGTAGAGAAGTATTGAGTATTTGCATAAGATCTGATGCCATGCCTGTAGGTAGAACATCAAGGCGACAGGAGGAGGATTTCAAATGTTTCACTATTTCTTCCAAGGTTTCATGGTTTTCTGGCACTCATCACTGTCTCAAGCCCCTGCTCACTTCTTCCCAGGTCATGTACTTTCCTTCAACTCCCTAGACCTGCCATCCTCTAGCTGTCCACCACATGTCCTCGGACTCTCCCTCCTTTCCTCATCACCTGACTGCCCCACCCATCCACACACCTGTACCTGCTTCCTATCAGCCCTGCAGTCACCTGAGCTTCTGTTATCTGTATTCTGTTTATTTGAAAACCTGAAACCAGTCTCTTTTTTCAACCTGATTATTGGATTTTGGATTTTTGCCTGCTCCTTTTGGATTTGTTTGCCTGTGTTGGACTGCTGTCTTCTGACTTTGACCCTTGCCTGCCTCATTACCTCGTACGCCTTTTTGTACTTTGATTTTCACAATAAATCATTGAACTGCGCCAGCTCTGCCTCAGAAGTCTGCATTTGGGTCCCATTCCCCATGTTCCTGTTACTCTGCTTGCAGCAGCTGTGACATGCAGTGAATTATAATAACACGTTTTTGTAGCAGAAATATCTTAAACCACCCCTGCAGCATAATACACTTAGTGTCCAGGAGCTGACTATGTTGCATTTTTGTAAAAATAAGGCATAATTGATGCAGTGTAGTCTTATTTTGATGAAACAATGACTGCCTTCCTTTCTTCTGGCTTGGAAACTATTACAGATGACATCTTTTTAAGCCTATTCAAGACTTTAGGTGGAGTATGACTTTAAGGTGGATTTATCCTTTACTACACCTCTTATTAGAGTTTGGACTAATTATTGTCGGGCTGACGGCGTGTGCAGTGAGCAGCACTACAAACACTAAATTGTGTAGAGAGATGGAAAATGGCCACCCATTTTCTCACGATGGTGAGTTGATCAAAGAGCTGATGCCTAAATGTTGGTGCATTTCTTTAAGCCTGCATTTCAAAGTTTTCTCTCTGTGCCGCCTCACAGTTGGGTTGAGTGAAGCGGAACAAAAGCTAATTGACTTGTAGTTGTATTGTAGCTTTCAGTGTGGAGAACACTGATTGAGATGAGCTGTGTAGGTCCCCTGTGGCTGCACTCACACACACATATACACACACACACGCACAGGCATACACAGACATACAGACAATTACACACACTAAGAAGTTCATGGGGTTTTAATTGTCTGGTGTGCGTATGTGAGATATTTTTTTCTTGCTTCAGGATCCTTGTATACCAACACACTCGCACCTGCCTCCATGGCTATACATGCATACATGCAGCTGCTCTCATTAATTCAATTCAATTCAATTCAGTTTTATTTATATAGCGCCATATCATAACAAAGTTATCTCAGGGCACTTTTTCGAATAGAGCAAGTCTAGACCGCCTCTTTATATTTACAGAGACCCAATAGTTCCCACCATGAGCAAGCACTAGGCGACAGTGGCAAGGAAAAACTCCCTTTTAACAGGTAGAAACCTTGAGCAGAACCAGGCTCAAGGTGGGCGGTCATCTGCCTCGACCGGTTGGGTTGAAGGGGGGGGGCGGGAGAGAGAGAGCAGGAGGAAAGAGAACATACAGCAGCACAATACAGTTCCACATAAGGATGTAAGGCAATAGATATGGTAATGGCATTGATGTTAACACCAACAGAAACAACACTAAGAGCAACACCATAATAGCAACACTAATAACAAGAGCAACAACAGCAATAGCAGCAGCGGGTGCAGAGCAGGAGCACGGGGGCAGCAGGCGGCAGCAACCACAGACCCAGACCTCCTACAGCTCCGGAGGCAGAAACACCTGCAGAAAGCAACAGAAGTGGAGGGAGAGAGAGAGAGGAGAGAAAGCACACAACTACGGGAAGAAGTTGAATTAATAACAAGCATTGATGGGATATGAGGCCGTACAGATGGAGAGGAAGAGGAGGAGAAGGAGCTCAGTGCATCATAGGAAGTCCCCCGGCAGTCTAGGCCTATAGCAGCATAACTAAGGGGGGGCTCAGGGGTCACCTGAGTCAGCCCTACTATAAGCTTTATCAAAGAGGAAAGTCTTAAGCCTACTCTTAAATGTGAGGAGGTTGTCCGCCTCCCGTACACAAACTGGGATCTGGTTCCACAGGAGAGGAGCTTGATAGCTGAAGGCTCTGGCTCCCATTCTACTTTTAGAGACTCTAGGAACCACAAGGAACCCTGCATTCTGGGAGCGCAGTGCTCTAGTGGGGTAATAGGGTACTATGAGCTCTTTAAGATATGATGGTGCCTGACCATTTAGGGCTTTGAAGGTGAGGAGAAGGATTTTAAATTCTGTTCTGGATTTTACAGGGAGCCAGTGTAGAGAAGCTAATATTGGAGAAATATGTTCTCTTTTTCTGGTTCTTGTCAGTAAACGTGCCGCAGCATTCTGAATCAGCTGGAGAGTCTTAAGGGATTTATTGGGGCAGCCTGATAATAGAGAGTTGCAGTAGTCCAGCCTAGACGTAACAAATGCATGGACTAGTTTTTCTGCATCTTTTGGAGATAGGATGTGCCTGATTTTTGCAATGTTACGTAAATGAAAAAAGGCAGTTCTTGAAGTTTGTTTTATGTGGGAGTTAAAGGACATATCCTGATCAAAGATAACTCCAAGGTTCCTTACGGTTTCGCTGGAGGCCAGGGCAATGCCATCTAGAGAAACTATATCTTTAGATAATGTGTTTCGAAGGTGTTCGGGGCCAAGTACAATAACTTCGGTTTTGTCTGAGTTTAACAACAACATTAGCAATCCAAACACAGATTAATGCATATAGTAGTAGTATTTTTATTCAGTCATCACACATAATACAGTAAGTATTACAGTAAGTTCAGGCAGAAGCAAAAAGCTTATATATGCCTAACCTACATTCTTATCTATTTAAGCTACCCTCCCAAAGGAAAACAAAAGGAAAAGAATCATTCACACTTGTAACTGTTATGTCTCGTCGGTTGTGTTAAGTTCATGTCTGTCATATTTCTGTTTCCTGTTCTGGCGTGTCTGTTTTATTTTGAAAAGTCTAACCTTCCCTCTCGTTTCAGGTCCCTTTACTTCCAGTCCTTGTGTGTTTCCCGCCTGTGTGATTGTCTGCCCCGCCCCGATTGTTTCCACCTGTTCCCCATTACCTCTTGTGTATATATTGTCAGTGTCTCCCTGGTCTTGTTGCCAGATCGTTGCCATTCCCATGGTTTGTCACGTCGCGCTCTAAAAGAACCTTTTTTGTAAAGAACTTACATTTTCCTCAGTAAACAGTTAAAAGCCTGTCTGTCTCCTGCGTCCTGCATTTGGGTCTTTCCTGCCTTGCCTGGAAGCGTAACAGTAACCCTCAAAAATAGCTTTGTAAACCATTCTTTTAAAAACCAAAAGTGAAATACACATTTTAAAATTTATATTAGCATTGTTCCATAATTTAACCCCAACAATAGAAATACATCTCCTTTTAATCCCTTTTTTAGCTTTTTGTATTGTAAACTTACAAACATTTCTCAAATCATATTTGCTCTCTATGGAAAAAACTTTTGTACACAATCTGGGAGTGACTTTGATTTAGCTTTGAACATTATTTGCATTATTTTATAATATACCAAATCCTTAAATTTCATAACATGGGAATTTATAAACAGTGGATTTGTGTGATTATTAAGAATACGTATGGCTCATTTTTGGCTCATTTTTAAAAGTCGACCCCCACATTTCCACACAGTATGACATGTAAGGACGTATGAGTGAGCAATAAATTATAAGGCCTTATAATTTAATATATCCCCAGATTTATACATAATTGCTGTTGATTTTGAAATGTTTCCTTTGATATAATCAATATGTTGTTTCCATGTTAGTTTATGATCAATCACAACCCCTAAGAATTTTGTCTCAAAAACTCTTTCAATTTCAACATCACAGATTTTTAATTTAATATCCCCATCAATTTCTTTTCGATTTCCACAAACCATAAATTTATTAACATCAAACCAAGTTTTGAGGATTTCCAGCTCCCTTTCAATAGCATACAATAGTTCCTTTAGATTTTTCCCAGAGCAAAATAAATTTGTATCGTCTGCAAAAATGACAAGCTTAGTAACATTGCAAATATCATTAAGATAAAGTATAAACAGTTTTGGACCAATCACAGATCCCTGGGGTACTCCACAGGTGACCTTCCTATATCCTGACACAGTATCATTAATTTGCACACATTTCTGCCTATCTTCAAAGTAGCTTGTCAGCCAAGAGTAAGCTATACCTCTTATCCCATACTTCTCCAATTTTGTCAATAATTTACTGTGATCTATTGTATCAAAAGCCTTCTGTAGGTCAATATAAATACCAATAGAACGCTCATCATTTTCAACTGCCTTTGTTATTTCTTCTACCATCTCCATTACTGCATAGGTAGTAGTTCTATTTTTCCTAAATCCATACTGGTGTAATGTATATGTATCAATGTAAAGATCCAATTGTTTCACAAATAATTTCTCTAGAATTTTTGAAAGTTGAGGAAGTAGGGATACCGGTCTACAGTTGTCCATATGGTGCTTATCTCCATTTTTGAATATTGGAATATATATATATATATATATATAGACATGCTGAAAATGCATGTACACACATACACCTGCAGAGTGTATAATTCTAGTTACATCTCATCTTAACCATGTTACTCCACTAACTGATCAATGTCTTTATCATAGCTGGATTAGTATAACCTGGTAATGTTATATGTATTACTACACATACTGTGAGAGTTAGATGAAAAGATCATTACCACTCATGTCTGTGTGTCAAGTACAGAGCTGGAGGTGATTAGCCTAGCTTAGCATGAAGACTAGAGGCAGGTGGAAACAGCCAGCTTGGCTCCCTACAAACTTCAAAAATATCCCTAACAAAGTCACACAAGCTAATTGTACATAATAAACCAAACTAAATCTAACTTGGAATGCAAGGTTAACAAAACAGGTAGCCCCTCTTGCTCCTCTCTTCGGTAAGAGAACATTTTACAAGTTAAGAAAATAAAATCTCATTATCACAGTCCACAAATTATAAAAACACTTGGATCATATTGCGTGCGTTCAGCTTCTGAATGGCTGTCATACTGCTCTTAGATAATTCTAGTTACATCTCATCTTAACCATGTTACTCCACTAACTGATCAATGTCTTTATCATAGCTGGATTAGTATAACCTGGTAATGTTATATGTATTACTACACATACTGTGAGAGTTAGAAATAATTTATGCATATACTACATTATATGTATAAATTAATTATACAGCAGATCTCCAACATGTAAATTGTACCTTCAGCAACTGGTGTGTCTGTAAATGCATCACTGGTGGGGGCTTGAGTCCCTGATGTTCCTGGCAGTGGATCACTATCTGTGTCGGTGGCTTCAGAAACTGATGCACCTGGAGCGGCAACACTGTAAAGTGGCTCCACTTTACAGTGTTGCTGGCTGGACACCTGTCAGTGCCATCTCTCCAATTATTTCTTAAATTCTTAAGTCTACTTGTGAGACCGCCACCTCCTCCTGTCCTCCTCCAGTTGTCAACATGGAGCGCTTGGCTTGGGCAATGCGTTTTTTTAGTTTCCATTTTCATGTCAAACCATTTTCTTTTAATTTCAGTTAGTGTGCGTCTGTCTGCTGACACGGTATTTACAGCATCACAAATATTTTGCCATTGCTGGGTTTTTGATTTTCCTGTAATGCCAGTACTAATGCTGGAAAATCACGTTTACTTTGTTTGAGTTTATTTAACGGTACGTCTATTTCACTACTGCTGAAGTTCTTCTTACAGACTTTTTTTGGTGGCATCTCTCCACCATGCGACAGAGTATTTGCACACGGTACAACACCTGCCCTTACATAGTGTTTAGGAGGCATTACCTATGCTAGAAACATATGGCCATGCACCTACAATTTATGGAGCAGCACACCTGGGCAAGTGCAGATTTGGATGTTTAAGAACGTTTCACGCATCTGGAGTTGACTTCTCTTATTTTTTTCTCCAAACAGAAAATTAAGAGAATGTTGCTGCATGAGGCCCATTGTGAGCGATATTGATCTTCTCATGTCATCCTCAGAAAGAAAGCACACAGTTGGATATTGCTAGTGAGGAGGGACACTGCTGCTCACTCATAGAGGGAGGCTGAATTAGCAAACTACCGTACCTTTTCATACTGTTGTGCTGTAAGGACTCATCTGCCCTAAAGTCATGTCATTACTCAGAACAAGCATGACATTCTACTAGGTTAGCCACTGTTGCCATTGTTACAATCTCATTTCGGTAACACTTTACAATACGGTACACATAGATGCGAGTTAGTTACTAAGGAACGAGAGAGGATCGAATCAGGAATGACCTGATAATGAATCATTAATGAGTACTTAATTAATACTTATTAGTTACTATTAAACAGTTGTGAAGTCCAATCAAAACTTCGATAAAGTAATGGTAAGAAGTAACAACTAACTACTCAGCATGATGTACCACTTTACCTGGGGGTGCACAAACAGAATAACTAATTATTAAGTAATTAGTAATGAGTGAGTGGCTATTAGCAGTTACAGTTACAACCCTCTCTCCCAGCATATTCAAAAAACGCAACGAGTGAGGGAACAATGACTGTAAGAGGCGTGGCCTCGTGGCTACGTAGTGTGTGGGTCAGGAGACACAGGGGAGACTGACTGACACTGAGTCTTTTTTTAATGTAAATTTCATGACGTAGACAGGTCCCAACCAGTTGACTCTGTCAGCATTGGCCTCACAGGTTCAGGGCTGATTTAAAACAGTAGATGGCGTGTTGAGCCATTTTCAACCCATGAAATGCAGATTTTTATAAATTTAATAAGAAATGTCAATATTAACACCAGCATTAATGTGTTTCATCACAGTACAGTCATATCATTTAGTTTACAGCGCAGAAAACATGTTTAAGTGTGCAGTACCTCTTTGAGTAATTAGTAATGAATGACGACTTCTCAAGAAAGTGGTCATTATTTCGATTCACGGATTCTCATGAACTGATCATTACCTAATGATTCATTAATATAGCATCTCCCAGTCTGTTCTCTAGTAACTCATCATTATCTACTATATAGTCCTCAATTTGGAGTTATCTAGGAACTACTCATTAACAATTCATTAATTATCAGGTTGTTGCTGATTCGTGACTATTCACATTTTTGTGTACCGTATTGTAAAGTGTTACCCTCATTTCCAACATTTCACATTTCTTGTTAGGAAAGACGGAGGTTATAATAAAAAGCATTTCTGTGAGATTGCAACAAAAAACCAATCAAAGTGTAACTATTCAGCAAATGACAAAATAGAATTGCAAAATGTTACAGACGCCTTTTTCCATTTTGTATTTTGAATTTTTTTATTTTATTTTATTTTTTTAAAGAAGCTTGTGCTTTTCATGCATGCTGTGACTTAAGATTTTGGGAGGACTGACAACATCAGAATTGGTGGTAAATCTAATGCCATGATAGTGATCAGACCAACCCTGTCCGTGGGAAGATGCAGTCACGTCTGTATGAACTAACACACATGGCCCATTCCGTTTTAGCCAATTGGACCTGGGAGGAATTTGCTCTTAATCATCAGGCACCATTTACCTGGCAGGGATTAAAATGGTTTTAATTACATTTAAAAAATCAGTACTCCAAATGCAGACACAGACAAACACACACACACTCACACTGCTCCACATACAAATGCATCACAGCAGGTTTAATTTGACTTAAGGGCCTGAGGGAATAATTTAGAGTCAGGTTTTTCAGCACACATCGCCTTACATATGCTCAAAATAATGAAGGTGATCATTTAAAACAAAATCCTTTCCTCTGCCCAGTGGTTATGGAAGGTTGTGCATGTATGAGTGTCTGTATATGTGGATAGGGTTCAAGATGGAGAAGGGAAGGCTTGATAATATTTCCCAGATGCTCATTCATATACAGCATAGCAGCGGCTCACATGTTGAGATACAGGCATATGGGTAAACCTTGCGTCTGTGAGTATCTTGTAAACATCTTACCATGTCCTGAGGGCAAAACAAGCTTGGAAGAGGGGCCCTGCCTACCTGACAACAATGTCAAAACACACACACACAAGCCTAGTTCATTACCATTGTGGGGCTATCTGTTATTCTATGTTATCCATAGGGAGACTTAAATGTTCCCACTGTAGTATAAATTAGCTTCCATAAGTATTAATTGCTATGCAGCAATGCTACTTATACTTTAGAAGGCCAGGAAGCTCATGTAGTCCACCTGGTCATTGCTATGCTGATATTATGCAGAGTGAAGGCTCATGGGAGAGTGAAACCTCCACCAAACGTATCATTTGATGGATGCTTTTAGCCAGTGTGCCTTATACTAATCCTGTTGTGGTGTTGGATGTGTGTAGTGCAAGATGGTTCTTTGGACCATTACTGAATTCTTTATGACGCTGTAAAAAACATTTTAGAAAGCTACTCTACTTTACCATGCTCCAATAATCTCACACAGATGCTGTGTGTTGTAAAGACATACTTAAGCAATGTTCAGCAATAAAGGATTTTTCACACAGACTACAGATGGATCAGTAGTGTCCTTGCCTTACGAAAGTCGGAACAAACCTTTAAATTAGGCCTTGTAGATTTAATATGAGTGAAGATTCAGCAACTGGATTGCTTATTTCACCCCTCAAATTGGTTCTGAAACAGATTTTGTGGACTGACAGTTTACATAACGTTAATGGCAAACCTCTGCCAGCGCTTTGCATTGTGGGATACAGTAGGCGAGGTAGACTGGTCTGATACATATTGGAGATTCTTTCAGAATCAGTACAACATCCGGGTTGTTTTGGCATACTGCAGATTTTGCTTTTTGAAGAGCTTGTCGTAAAGACTAAAAGCAGGAGAAAACAGCTAGCCCACTCTCCAAAGTTCAAAATTATGCATACCAGCACCTCTAAAGCTCACAAGTTAATATGTTGTGGGTCGTTTGCTTAATTCAAACACAAACAGAATTGTAAAAATGATTTGTGGTTTTAGGAGGAGTTTTGTGATTTTGTTTGTGAACAACAACCAACGCTTTAGCCAGAGACGTTGCGCAGAAGTTCTAGGAGGATGGATAAACTGTTGGAGAGAGCCAAGCTAGCTGTTTCCACACGCTTCCATTATTCATGTAAAGCAACGTTTAAGAGAGCAAGCTGACTTCCTGCTTCCTGCACACAGGAACCTTGTTAAAATAATTTACTGCTTTTTGAGAATTTATTATTGGACCTGATGTTTTAAACTGTGGTAATACAATTACTCGTTTCCAAGTGTTGGTGAGGCTTAGAAAAAACCCCATTCCTTTTGTAATGATAGTGTATAGGAAAACGTATTTTGGGCCAGTCTGCAATTCAGGCTGTGGCTGCTACAGGGAGTGCTCTGTTGTGTTTTTTCACTCATGCTAGTTGCATGGTTCTATGGATGGCAATGTCAACCACCACTTTCATCCAGACTGAAATACATTGACAACTGCTGGATGGATTGCAATACATTTTTTGTATAGACATTCATGGTTCCCCAAAGGATAAAGTCTAATGACTTTGGTGATCCCCTGACCTCTCCTCTAGCGCCACCAGCAGGTTGACATTTTTCTTTCTTAGGGAAATGTCTTGACAGCCGTTGGATGGATTGTCATGGTGCCATGGAGTATGAATCCTAATGACTTTGGTGACTATTTATCCATCATCAGGTCAAAATTGCAATTTGTTAAGTACTTTGTGTTTAAGGCTAATTGGAAATAGGAAATGTTAGCATTTTAACACGCAAAACTGATGGTGAATATTATAAACATTACACCTGTATTATCCTAACATCATCATGTTGGCATGTTGGCAGCCTCACTGAGCTGCTATCATGGTTGTAGATTCTCAGTCAGTCAGACAAATGCGCAGCTTCCTGTGTGCCAGAAGAGCTTTTACAAGAAAGACCTAACAGACACCAGGTGTTCCACGTCAGCAGGCTAAACCAAGAAGCCTCGAGATCTCTAGGGCCTTTTTTCCCCTTTCCCATGCTTCTTTCTGTTTCTCATCTGCTTGGAGCTGCAGACAAATGAAGCCTGGAGAGTTATGCAAGCGTGAATAATCTAGCACAATATTGTTTTTTGTTTTTTTGTGTGCAGACACCTGCAGCTTCTAATCTGCACTCAAACACACATGCATACACATGTGCCAAAATGCAGCCTGTAGCTAATACACACAATTATCCAGAGACAATGGAAACAAAGTCTTGAGCAGATTTATAAGCTGCTTCATTTGACAGGGACACATCTTTCCCTATATATCCCTCCTCTCCTCTATCCTGCCCTGGATCTTCCTCCAGAGACAGACAGTTGGCTTTGGGTTGAGACAAAGAGAGAGGTATGAGACAGAGGAGAGAAAGGAGAGGTAGGGAGGGAGACCCGAGAAGGCGATAAGCAGAGAGACACAAAAAGCAAGGAAGAGAAGGATTGAGATAAAGAGTGAATGTGGCTCACTCTGTCTCTGTCTCTCCATGCAGTCTGTTGCAACATCTTGCAGTGGAGTCTATTATGATTCATTAATTTGAGCTGTTTGGCACACCGATGCTAATTGCAGCTCTGAATTCATTTACTTTTAGTTGGCACATATTTCTGCTTCTGCTTTGCCTCATCAAATCATATCACATCACAATGCTAAATTAGGCCTAAAAAGAACTCCTCACTTCTAAATTGAGTACGCATTAATTCATTTTCTTACCAGCTTCTTCCTACTCAGTGTCACAGGGGGTCTTGGCTTACTGCAGCAGTCAAACTCGATAGACAGGTTGCGAGTCCAGTTTCTTAATCGCATGGTGCTGAGACCTTAAATCATTTGGTTTTTATTTGTGAACTTAAACAAATGATTTAGACAATCAATGGACACCTTGCATTGCCACCTGGATGACATGACTGTGATCAAAAAGCACATTAACCAAACCCAGTTAAGGTCCAACCCAACAGACTTATGTGACTGCCAAACAAGAATAACACAATAATAAGCCCATGTCATAGAAAAACTGGACTGTGTGTAACAGTGTAACCAAATGAGTCTCATTACATCATTCATCAATCATTACATATTACATAGTTGGGTGAAAAGTTGTATTTTAATATTATAATATTTATAAATCAACAGGTTTAGTGATTGTTTGTGGCAACTGCAACTTAATAATTTACGTTATCAGCAATATCCTGCATCATCGTACTGATAAGTTGAGCATCAGTGCTCTTGCAATATTTCACCATAGGAACATCAAGCTAATGTACTGCAGCACACAGTAACTGTTAAGCGTAAGCTAGTAGGTAACGCTGTAGGTAACTTTGCACCAAAGATTGTCTTTTTTAATCTGATATCTGTGGTGGATATGGTGTTGTAAGGCCTCCTCATGAATGTGGATGTGTGTTCACAGCTTTGAGAAATTTATAGTGGTCTGTGTGAACCATAGACTGTATATAAAGATGGATGATGCGTCTCCACTTCCTCCCACTGTACAAAAATGAAGCCAAAATATCCTGGATACAGGCGCTGCCATCTTGCGCTGGTGACATCATTTGGAGCCAGAGTCTGCACAGTAGTGATCCTTGGTGGAGCCAGTGGTATAGAGGTCCCGCCCATATACCTGCCTGAACCAATCGCGATCACTCTCACAGTTGTCAATCATGACGTCTCACCCCCCTTTTCATAGCATTAAATAACTAATTCAAACCAAACTTATCAGAAAAATAAAAACTTGAACAGACATCAGCGTGACAACTACCTAAAATGACAGAAGCCATCTTTGGGAACATTTTATTTGACGTGTATTTTGATTTTTCACTTTGTCCCATGTCCCATCCACTAACATGGAGACGGTGGGGTTTATGATCTGTACTGCAGCCAGCCCTCAGGGGGCGATCCAGAATTTTTAGCTTCACCTTTAGGGAGCTGTCATGTCATCCATTTTTATATACAGTCTATGGTGTGAACCATTCACAACCAAGACTTTTCAAAACAAGTCTGTTTATAGGTTTATGGGGCTTCTTGTATTTGGTTTTCACTCAAACATACACATTTTTATAAAAGGAGCCAGATTTTAGCTGGATGTTTCCAAAAGCTACTATGTTTCAACCACCACAAACACTTTCCTAAAAAAAAGTTTTAGTTATTTAAACAATAACTAAAAAAAAAGAAAGAAAAAAGAAAGAAAGAAAAACCAAAAGCAGGTGCACTCAGCCCAACCATCATCATTTTGTGCTTGAGCCTTAGTGAACTTTTGAACCCGAAAGAGCACATTCAACTTCAAAAACTTTCCCTTGTGGTCTTACTTTTGCTTTACATTCTCAAAAGAGTTGCAAAACTTGCAGTGAAGAGAAGATTATATAGAATACCAAACCTGCCTTTGAAATCTTTTTTTTTATGTATTTTGCAAGATTTTCAGTTGTCAGAAATCATCAAATTTTTCTTGCTTTTGACAATTCTTTTGTCAATGCTGTAGACTTTTCAGCATTGACTTTTCAAAATGAGACATCCAAAACTAATTCAGTTTCATTTTAGGATAGTAGATGCTTTGAGGTCAGAGGAGGCGACACACATCGATCTCACCAGCACAATCTGGATCATTAACATTTTTAAAGCTACCATACTGAGTGAAGAATTCAAACACCTGTTCAGTTTCAGACAGAGATGCATAATAAGAGAAAGGAAATAAGAGGGTCACAAGTACACACTTATTCCTAATGTAGGTTATTCATTTAAAGAGATAAGTAGTTTTAAATGTATTCTTTCTTAGGCAGTCTGCAGTCCACTGAATAAAGAAACTGTGTCAGAGAAAAAGTGGGGAGTGGGAAAAGGTTTGCTTCTAGCAATGAGCCTCGTGTCAGACACACAGACATACCTCATCATTGTCCTCAATAATTTGAGTGAAGTTTATTTCAGCGGTCATTAAGCATTAGCAAAGTAGGACAGTCATTCACAGAGATGGGATTGCTATTTATGACGCAGTTTCTACAAAAGCTCTGCCTCCCCAGACAACTGACAGTTGATATCGGCAAGGAAGGTGAACGAGAACGACATACATGATGATATAAGACAAATTCATGATTTTGACATTACATCTTTGTTAGATGACCTCGCCGTGGTGAGCCTCCTTGACACAATTAAACGTAACTTGTCTGGTTCATGATGGAATAAGAACGGGGAAGAAAAACTAAGTGTTTTGTTGCTGCCTCTTGTCTGGGAACGTTTTCAAACCTGTAGTTCATTTGCTCTAGTCCGAATCAGTTTGTAAACTTGTTGCATTTTCCCGTTGGTTCGGTTTCTTTTCGCACAGAAAACAATTCAAGTGAACCAAAATGCCTCGCTAAAAGGAATGTGAGCGTGTTCACTCCTCTCACTGGTTTGACGTATCTGGGGCGGGAGTGAAAAAGAAATGAAGAAAGTCCTATCTGCCCAAATATCAAGAAGGCAACATACCTTGTTGATAGCCCAGGTCAGACCTGGATTCATTCTCCAGCTTGCTGCTAGCAACTGTTGATTTTGTTCATTCGAGGGCTGATTAGCCCAAATTACAAAGTACGCCTTGTAGTTGGGTCAGATCGAGGTCGGATCACATTCCCACCACAAAGGGACCACTCCTGAATTTGTTTGTGACTGGACTGAGACCGCCTCCTAAGACTAAGTGTCTTAGTGTGGTTGTGTAGGTCTGCCCCAGAGTACGATCGCTGTGTTCAGATCCACCCAAAATGAATTGTACCAAGGGGGAAAATGAACCTGAGTCTGGTTCACCCAGACTAAAGAATGCAGGTTTGAAAATGCCCTAATTTCTCGGCGGGATTTTAGTTGAATTTAGTCCATAAATGTTATAATGCCACGCACGCCTGGTTGTCAACAAATATGTTTTGCCATAGTTTGCGGCGACAAAGTGAACACTGTCAAGGTGCCCTTCCAACTCATCGAATGAATCCGTCTCAAGCTATTGTTTATTAAGACAGCTCAACTGCTTTTCTTAAAATCCACCAAGTGGGGGGATGAATGTTGTGCTCTCTTAGTCCCTTGAAGATATATGCTAATCAGAGAGAAGCCAGCAATGCTAGTGCTTAGGTGGAACCCCTTTGTCATACCTAAGAGCATTTGGAGCTCTTTCAAATCCAAGACAGTCCACACGGATGCTTTTTATCCTCCACCTCTCTGGGGCCAAACAGGGATAAACTGCGTTGCATATGCCCTGTGTGTGCCACAGTGGGTTAAGTGTAACAGAGTGGTTGGTAAACCCTTGTTAAACGTATCCATTGGCTGTATGGTGGCATTCAGCAGCCCTATGTGCTGAGAAGAAAGAACTCAACTGTATGCTGCCCCACTCCACTTGGAAAGTTGTGTCATACATTTCCTTAAAACCACCTATACGAAAGAGAGATGCCAGTTTAGGCATGTGCACTTTCTTTCTTTCTTTTTATTTTTGAATCTAGTATTTAACTCCCGGCCTCAGCAAAGACAACAGTAATGTCAATCTTAAATCCTGTTCCGCTGTGGAAAGCCCAAAGAGTTACGGCTCAGTAGAAGATCTAATGTACAACGAATGAAAAAATAAATTGGTAGGGGGGATAAGAGGGAGAAGGGATGGTGCATAGAGATAAGAGAAGGAGAAAGAGGGAACAAGGGGAGACAGAAAATCAGAAACAGGATGGACAAGCAAAGAGATGGAGTGGGTGGTTTGAAATGTGCCCCATGCAGAGTTTGTGATGGACTATTACTGCATGGAGCACAGATTCTGCAGCAGGTGGACACTGAATGAAATCTAAAAACCAATGCTACCAATGCGGCTTCCACACAGCTGATTCTGTCTTTATCAACACATTGAGTTTTTCATTCAACTCACTGTGACAGACTGGAACATTATTATTATTATTGGTAGTAGTGTTCCTCAAATACATTCTCTTTTTCATCACAATCACGCTTCATACAGACGAAAGTCAACCACTGTCTTACGTTGACTGTAGTTTACTGGCTAATGGTTGAAAGAAAATCCCAACATGAAATACCAAAGTACTGTTTAAAAAAAAATGAACCTTGATCCAATTTGTCTTTCATGCTTAAATGAATTGTAGGCATGACAAATATTCTCAAGCGTTTCAGTTATTTAATTCCCACTCAAATATTGTACTTTTATTCAGCTGACTACTCTGTGTAGTTAGCAAAGTAGGGCCCTTGGTGGTGCTTTTTTATTCATTGCACTTTAAATTAGTGAATGCACCGTTCATTCCTGCTGTCTGGAAGTTGCCAAAATGTGGGAAGAAAATTGTTCCTTTAGTAGCTTGCAGGAATGGATACGCCAAAGAAATAACATCAGGCAAAAATCATGAAATATTTCTTTGTAACACATTGAACATCACAAACGGATGAGAGTATAAGAGTGTGAAAGTATAAGACTTCTCCTCTAACTGTTTTGCAATGGCAAATACACAGTACATATTGACAATTTATTTTTCATTGTTTTATCTTTTTTGGCCTATTTGTGTCACCACAACAAGCTGCAAACACATCTCGGAGTCATGGCTGTGTCCACCTATTCACTCTCCTTTTAGCTCTGTTCTGGTCTCAACCAACTCCTGTGGGACATATCTGGCTCTTTAGCTGCTAAATGCTCCACTATGTTCACCAGCTAGCAGCTAATTTTGTCTGTCTGCTGTTTGGGGTCGGGCAGGGAGTATACAGTGGGTTTTTAGAGCTTTTTCGCTGAAAGCAGCTTCCTGATGTGACTGAAAACAATGCCATAGCAGTGTGAATCCAGGCAGTTAAATTGCAGGCCAGAAAACCAAAACAATGAGCTGAAAGACACTAAAACAAGCAGAGGGGAACTGTAGAGTTAGGTGATCATTTTCAGTGGGTTTGTAATTAAGAGTGATCCTTATCACATTACACAAGGACATTTCATCCATTGTTAATATAAATATCCTCCACCAGGAAGTAACAATTATGTTTATTACGGTGTGTTTATCTGCTCTAATCAGCATTTAGGTAAACACATTTCATCCAATTGCAAATGTTGGATTAAATGTGGACCTTAAGCAGGGATAGGCAAACTGAATTCACTAACTGATTATTTTAGTTTTCGATTTGAATGAGAAATAAGCGGGATTTAAAAACCTTGGCTGAGGACAAGGGTTGAGGACGGGAAATCACTAGTGACTTATGCTAGTGTTTCTGCACTGTGTTTCGACAAAGTGAGTATATGGCAGTAACTCCTTTGAGGACACATCAATACACAAAATAGCTGCTTCAACATCAATGTCAGAGAAAGAAGGACCATTTTTTTAATAGCTCAGTATTGCCTACAGACAGTGTCTGAATAGGCTTGTAATTAACAATCCCTGACCCAACCCAAGCTCTCTAAGATGGAACTGCATACAATAGGGCATTTATACCTGAGCAGGACAACGTGCTATACAATATATCTCATTCACCCATGCACACTCATTCTTTGGGGTTCAGTATCCTCCTCAAGGACACTTCAACAAGGAAACACTCTGAGGACAAAGTAACAGAAGTAAACACACAAACAAACAAGCACAAAAAGTTTGAAAAGTTAGTAGAAATACTAAATACAAGAAATGAATTATAATTCAACAATAGGATTATACTAATACAGTTTTCCTTTACATCTGTTGAATGTATGTCATGGTCTAACTGATTCAAACTGCTATTGACCTTATTCGTTTCAGCAACAAGGAAGTGCTCCGACTCCGTTTTGTCTTTTAACTTCCTGTCTACACCGGAAGTGGCAATGTGTCGCGCTGTGTAAACTGACAGTTGCTGCTTCTGATCAACTTCCGCCTGCCATTTTAGCAAATATCTGACCAGTTTTATAACCCTAATGTAGAGCGTGAAGGCCTGCCAGAGCTGGAAGAAAATGCGAGACTTTCTTCTACAGCAGGCTGACAAACATCATATTTTTCAGTGAAATGAAGCACACTTGTTCCTAGTTCGTTTTCACTCCTTCAGCATTAACATTATATTCATGATGTCTCTAAATAAATGTTGGCTGAGGAAGGTGTAGACAGAAACATGTAGGTGTATATTTGCATCTTCTCTCCGCTATATGTGTATACTGTCCTCACTGCCCTTTCCATGATTTTGTTTTTCAAAAATGATGAATGTTGTCACTGTAGGTATTTTCACCATTTATTTCCCCATGTTGTCTACCTGTAATGGTAAAACAGCTAAGAACACAAGTATATGCAACTGACATTTACAGCAGAAGTTCATTTTCATGAAAGTGAGCATTGTGTATCTGGATAAAACTCGCTCTTTTCATCCTCAGGACAAGCACTCACTCAAAAAACACACACTCTTGGAGATGATACTATTGTTAATGACATAGAACACACTTGTTTAGGAGTAGAGTACCTCTCTTTTTACTTAGTTCGGCCTATTATAAGTTACAACCTGATTAAATCGAAACCTTTTCACAAAACACATGATCCATTGATTAAATGTCAGTGTGTCAAATCAGGTTACCACATATTGAAATAGTTTGATATAGTTTAACATTGTACACTGATTAATAGAATAAACATCAATAAAGTTATATTTTGTGGAGTGACATAATTTGGGATATGGAGGTGGGGTATGGGAGATGAGCTGACCTTTAATGAGATGAAGCTGAAGCTGGACAGATGAGGTGACACATGAAGGGTAGTAGAGATAGAAGGAAAAGAAGAAAGATTAAGGTTTCGAATGTATTCAATTAAACATTGTTTTCTCATTGATTTGTTTTAATGTAAAGGTATTTTATTACATTTAATTTGGGATTACTGTTGCCGTTTATTTATGCTATCATTGTAAGGTTGTTCTTTCAGATAATGCTCATTCCGGATTTGTTTCTGTTGTAAGGTGAAGTTAGTATTGGTGTTAGTTGACGACGGTGTTACAGTTGTGTTAGAACTTTGCCTGTTGTTGTTGGTGTTTACAATTTGCAATTCATATCTCTGTTGGTATTATGTTGTTAGTTTTCTTAATGGAAAACAATGGTTTATTACAATTTGGGTTTTATTTTTGTAGCTCTGGTCATCGGTTCTATCGGTTATGATAACATTGTACTCGACAAAGTAATTTTAAGTAACTGACATTACTAAAAATGATTAAATGGGGTGACATGCATGAGAGGTCAGGTGATCACACCACTTTATTTGGACCTTAAACAGTGAAGTCTGCCTGACATGCCAAGATCTCAGCAAATACTTATGCGAGCACGTTGTTATCCTAACCAATAGAACCAATAGCTTGAGGTACAAAAATAAAACCCAAGATATAATAAAGTTTCCTTTGATATGACATTGAGTTTGACCTTGCTTTTGAATGTTTTGCAAACTCAGTAGAGCTCAGTAGTTGCAATGATTAACATTAGCATCTCTGTTCTGCTGTTCATTCTCCAGCCACACTGGTTAGTCCTCATCCTAAAAGCCTTTTCTTTTGTAACCGTTAAAGTGAAAGTTTGAGAACAAGTATTTCAGCTAAGCAGCCAAACAGGTTATGTTACAATGAAATAACAGTCTGATCTTTGCTTTAGCCTCTGTGTTTTAGCATGATATCATGTTTGTAGCCATCCAGTTCATATTTAAGACCCCTTTTACAAGATTTGTATTTTAAAAAGGAGTCAGCTGGAGGGCAGCATTGTCAACCAACTCATTGAGTTAATGTTAACTTAATTAGCTAGCTAGCTACAGCTGATAGAATTAAAAGCTTGATAGGCATAGCAACAGTAACTAAGGGGTTGGGGCTTAGCGAACAATCAATTGATAATTACGGTTGATGATGTCAGTGTTTCTGTCATTGTAGTCATGTTGCAGCTGATATTTGATGCGTTTGATGACAATGTTTCACATGTTACACTTGTTGCTTTTGTGTTTATTAATGTAGTTGTTGATGCTGATATCTGTCAGTGATATTCTTATTGTCAGGTTTGTTGTTAGATTTGCCCTCATAAGAATAATACACTTGCTATTGTTCTTGTCTTTCCCCTGTTTTTCCAGTTCATATTGTTGGAATGATAATATTGAGAATGTTGATGCTAGGTGTGTTGTTTCTGTCATTAGCTCTTGTTTCTCTTCCTGATATCTATTATTGGTTGACAATAATGATGTTGTTCTTTGTGTTTTATGTGTGGTATTGGTTATGTAAGAAAATCCTATCAAAATGCTGTTTGGATAAAAGATAATTGAAATTCAACGAGTCCATGGTGTGAGTGGGGGATTGCTGGCTCCATCAGAGTCTCTCATTGTGCAGTCTGTAGCAGCATTTTTGCAGTGGAGTCTATTAAGAGTCATTTATTTGAGCTGTATGGCAGATTGATGCTAATTGCACCTCTGAATCCATTTACTGTCAGAGAGAAAGACAGACACGGAGAGAGAGAGAGAGAGAGAGAGAGAGGTGGAGAAATACTCCAATATCTAGACAAAGCAGCCTCATTTTTATTGTGCCCGCCATACATTTTTTGAGTTTTGAAAACAACAACAAAGTTTGAAAGCAATATTAAAAATAGAAAAGTTGCCTGGTAACATTATGCCAGTGCAACCCATTTTGTACAAGGTATGCCCTTTAAAAACATTTCATTTTTGACCTTTAACAACAGTATAACAAAGACAATTGGGGCCAGGAGGGATTTTGTGAGTCACTTAGCAAAATGGCACCTCCATTACATCTCAGAGATAGAGAAAATGAAAAGAAAACTAACTGAATTCAAGATTGTGCGTTTTTTTTTATTGTGGTTGTATATTTGAAGTATAATCAAGCACCAATGGTATTAGATTTATCCTCCCAGATATTTGCTGTCAGTGAACACCCTGATATAAAGGCCCTGATAAACTCTAAAAATGGACACAAACATGAGCTGTGTCTCAGTTCAGGGGCCACATCCTTCGAAGGCTGCATTTGAAGACCAAATGCGTCACAGCGGCGCAACAAGGTCGTCCCATTTCGAAGGCTCCTTCAAATGCGGCCGAGAAATGCGGACTGAATGGATCCTTTGCAGCCCAACCTGTCCCAAGATTCATTGCGAGCAAGAGAATATGGCGCCCACAAATGTACCGTCAACAGCGGCCTTGTTGTATTGGGTTTCAGCTCACTCGAATAGCTTACGATGAGCGGAGCTTCATGACGCTGGTGACGCAAATAGTAAATCCTCTGTAGACCAGACCGTCTCATTTAACATCGCCGGGTTCAGCCTTCGCGGTCTATGAAGGCCTTCGCGTTCTTAGATGGATGTGGCCCTGAATTGAGACACAGCTATGGATAGCAGACAAGCACTTGGTTCTGTTTATATTACATTGGGTGAACACATAGCACGTGTTCACATGTGCAGTCAGTGAGTTTGAGTGTAAGTGTGGTCATAACTTGTGGTTAGCAGACCCTTGCAGAAATTTACATGATTTTACGTTGCAGCTGTGCTTAAGTCACCTTGTGTCATTTTCATTGGAGTTTCCTATAAATTAAAGCCACCCGGTGGACTTTTTTATGTTTTAAATGCATTTCCTTCCTAGTAAAACATTTTCATCTGTTTATATCCATATTTGCTAGCTCACAGTCTTCTTCTTCTCTGCCTTTGTTGGCGCATTACTACATTTCTTGCTGCCTTACAGCCACCAACTGTTGATCGGTTGAATAGTGGGAAACAATTGGCAGGATTATGTATAATGTCAAAAAAGAGATACTCACAAAACAGAGACCCACTCTTTGCTTTAACGATGCTTTGTCATCTTATTATAATCAGATACTGTGTTCATTGTACCTTTTAAGATTTTTATTTACCATTATTTGCAAATAGATACATACATACATACATACATACATACATACATACATCTGATTGCAATGCCAGATGTATGGCCAACTACAGGGTTCTGGATGACTGATCAACAAATAGGCTGACTGACAGATAAAATGACAGCATGGTAGCACCAAGGGATCACTTGTCACTTGTCTTTGTGTGTAACATGACTGACAGCTGTCAGTAAAGCTGTGCTGCCTCTGCTGTTTGAAGCATTTGCTGTCATTGCCGGTGACCATCAGTGATAAAGAGCCAGTCACCATTAATCAGTCATTTACAGCCACTATTGAAGTCAATCTTATTAGTGTGTTTTATGGTAGAGTTAACCCTTATAGAGCAGAGGCAGCCGTGCTGATAGGATCTGAGACACAAAGCTCCATCTATTTTCCAAAAGAGGAAAAAATAAATGGATAAATAACCCTTCTGACAATAGCTGAAGTTTTATTGGCATGAATATTACAGTTCTGTGGCCCTGGTTTTGTTTTGTCAATTCCCTGATACCCGTGTACACAGAGCAGTTTGAACTCTGCCTTCTTCAGCAGCCTTTGGAAGAGAGCATAGATCTGTAAGTCCCTGTGCGGATGCATCGAATCATCAACATGCTTGAGGCAAGAGATTCCATAATGCACTGGAAATGCTTCTTATAACCTCTCCATCTCTCCGTTAAGGATTCGTCCCTGTGGTCAAGTCTGCGAGCTAAGAGTCCACCCCTCTCCTGCACAAAAGGCACTCATGGGCATAAGTGTGCTCCTCCTGCTGGGCAGAGGTATTGTACGATGGAGGGTGGGATGTAAGCTGTTCAGAAGCATACCCATGACAATCACTTCAGGTTCATCATGTCCTCTATATGTACTCATGGTCACACCGAGGGCTTGATTATTATGGCCTGGTTCGATATTGTCAACACTTTGGTTTCACCTTGTTGCCAAATGAGTACTTTCATCATTTTCAGGCCATCTGCTAATTATTCTTAGAATCTCTGTGTTGTCACCATCGCTGTCCTTGCCAAAATACCCTTTCATATGCAGTGATGGATGGAGCCACTTTCCAGTGAGTTTACCCAATCCAAATTGCACACTCAGTTGTTGCCATTTATCTCAGTAAGGTCCCTCCAGTTGATTTGTTCACCCAGAGAGCACTATTTGGGAGGGCTGTAGTGTTCTTGGATAGTCTACCTAAAGTACTATAAAAAAATCCATTGAGACAATAACTTACTGTTAAGGGCCACACAAAGAATTTAAAGTAGGGAGAAAATACTATGCTGAAAATGCCATCACAATCAACAGAGACTCCAGAAAGACACTACGCCTGGCAAAGAAATAGTCCAGCACATAACCCCCCATAAAACCACAACATGTCATTTTTACACAGATGAAACAAGCAAGATACAGCATGTTCATTAGTGAGCTTTAGAGGTGCTGGAAGGCAGATTTCTGTTACCTTTGGACAGAGGCAGGCTAGCTGTTTCCTGTCTCCTGGCTGGAGCTTCACATTTACCATACAGACATGAGGGTGGTATCAATC
Organism: Macquaria australasica; assembly: GCA_005408345.1. Taxonomy (NCBI): domain Eukaryota; kingdom Metazoa; phylum Chordata; class Actinopteri; order Centrarchiformes; family Percichthyidae; genus Macquaria; species Macquaria australasica. The sequence goes on along the minus strand of SEMN01000042.1, from coordinate 588,346 downwards.
TTCTCATCTTGTGCATTTCCCAAAATGTCAAACTATTCCTTAAACTTCTTCATCCAGCGACACAGGGATTGTGTTATCTCAGTGTTGACTGGGACACTCATGCTAATCAAAGAAAGAAATATATCCACAAAGAAATCTATGGATGAGTCTGGGGCCATCCGTCAATGGATATTTAGATATTACAATTACAAGATTACACACACTAACATATGTACTTTATATATGAAATTAAACATTTAGTATTAATATCTGAAAATTCTGAAGAAGAAAATCACAGAAGGCCCCATGAGATTGTGAAATGTAATACTTTTGAAGATCTCGCTGGTGTATTCTCATTATTCTTCTGGCGCAAATGTCCCTAAACCAGCAGTCGTCCCTAGCAGAGAACCCTGGCATCATTTGTAATCAAATGAATCAAATGTATTTTCATGAGCTAAAACCAGAATGTACCAAATTGGACATAAAAAGCCATTCTTCTTTGTCTAATTTACAAAACCTCCTACAGTACTGTACACAAACGGATGATCACACCCGACTACAAACAGGCCATCAAAGTGACATCTGCTGACTATCCCAAACACAACAGTGACTCTTCTTCATTGCTACCTTTATATCTGAGTGTTGTATTTATGCATGCCACATGTTTCTGTCTCTGTCCACTGGCCTCTGTCTCAACTGCTGACCTCACTCTGCTCTCCTGTTTCTGCAGTGATGATCTGTCCACACTCATGTCTTCTTATAGTAAAACAGTAACTGTAAGCAGAATTGTAGGCATTGTTTTGTTGAGCCAATACTCAGTTATCACTCATAGCATCCTTTGCCTCATTTTACAAAGATGAAACAAGTTTAAGCACTGTTTTAAGAAACAATGCATTTTGTACACAACTCACCCCTGCTCTGGAGTCACATCCTCTGTACTAATCTGTCAGTGTCTGGTTAGCTAGGCTGCTGCTGCTGTGGCTTAGGCTGGTAGCTGCTGAACTGAACTACTGTCCACTCACTTTCTAACAAAGCGTTGTCTACAAACTCAAACAAAGAAGCAGGGGTTCAGTGAAATTAAAATGTCTGCCCATCTGTAACAAAAATATTTTTTCAACATAACTGTGTGGGTTTGTCTGCACCGGTCAAGGACAGAGTGAGGCAGACAGACAACAAGCGACAGATGCTTCAAATTTTAGTAAGAAAGCACACAAAGGGTGAAAAATGTAGACTGTTTTTTTTTTTTTGTAGGATATATGTAGGCAAGAGCCATTAATGATGAACTTCTTCTAAACATGACATAGCTGACTTGTTTTGTTGCACAAAAACATGTTACCAGTATTATTTATTCAGAGGATAACCGATTGCATAAAAACATTTGTATTCTCTTTTATAGCTGGTTGCTATTGTTGATGATCTTCTGGATCACTGAATCAAATCCAGCTGCTCTTCATGTGTGGGCTTAACAGTGTACTTCGTCTTAGTTTTACTTATTAGGCATTGTGGAAAACAAAAGGATACAACTGTCTAATTAGCACCTTACTGAAAGCTTGCAAGCATTACAATATTACAGGTGTTACAGCAAGCTAGAGAAAAACAACAGGGACACTTTGTGTGTCATTGTTCGCTACTTTTCCCTGTCTGAGGTGAATTCAAAAAAGTATTGCGCAGCTTTTGCGTCCGTTAAACCTGCACAAATAACACAAAAAGAAACCGTGTAATTCTCAAAGCACCCACAAAGGGTAAAATGCACTAACTGTGCTACCAAGCCAATGGCATCTTTGTGCTCCGGTGCTATTTGCACCTGTTTAAATTAGGTAGAATATGCATACATTTGGCACAAATTGGCCCCTTTCTATGCAAAGTTGCATCATTGCAAAAAAAAAGTCAAATTCACACACCAGCGCTAATATCCACCCACAGTTATAGTGAAAATGATTAGCGTCTTCAGAGAGTTGGTTTTCTAAGGGGTGTCACACCCAGACTTTCCAGTGATCATGGCAGCAGTGATTGTAGATAGGTGAAGGCATCAGCATGCCAGGCGTGCTCGTGAGCAAATAAAGAGAATATCACTTTTTGATTGTAGCTCTCTCTGTATTATTATAATTACCATTAGTATTGCAATCATTATTTTCACTATTATTATTTTTTTTTATTAATATTAATACCATTACTATCACTTTACATCTCTATGTGGAACTTAGCTCTCTCTCTCTCTCTCTCTCTCCCTCCACATGGATAATTACGATCAGACGCAAAACAAGCGCAAATTGCACTCAGACGCAAACCTTTATGGGTGTTTGCACTGTCATATCATTAGCACAATATCTTTTGTGAATCGGACCTTGAGATAGCAGTTGCAAGTGATGGGCAATTCATGGTGCTATCACCGGCCGCAATCCATTCTTTGTGAATTAGCCCGAGAGCCTGCTTATGTCTCATGGCTCAGTTCTGTACATGGCTAGACACACACTCTCTGACAGAACAAACAGCAGTAGACACGCGTCCACGTCTGCTTCCACAATACTATAAAACTCATCAACTTTCAAAGCTGAGAACTGGAGCAGTGGCATGACTTCCTGTGATTAGAGTCCATTGTGTGAGCTTAATATATAAGAGCTGGCAGCTCAGAAAAAGGCATTATAAGTTATGAACAGAAAGTTATTAAAAATATGGCTTTACAAAAAACATCCAAGGCTGAAATCCAGAAGTCAGCCCAGCCCTTAATAAGGCTTTTTTTAAAATTTTATTTGAATGACGATAACAATGCCAATTCCTGAAAATAACAGTAATGGTTACACACTGACTGTAGGAAAGCCTCACAGAGAAAAGAAGTCTGACCAACAGGTGTTCTGAACAATTAATCAATCAACCAGCTTTTTGACATTGTGCCAGAAAGTCCTGTTGAGTAATCACCTCTCAAACAGCGTGAGTGAAGACAGAGAAAGAAGATACAGAGTGAGAGAGGCTTCCACTTCCCTGTTATAGAAAAGAACATAATAAAGCTTGAGAAAAGAAGAGGTGAGGAGGAAAGAGATTAAAAGAGAGTTTCTACTAGTTTAATTTACCATCTCCCTTATCCTGTAATGACCCCGCTGCCTCTCTTAGCTCTATCGGTTCAGTTATGAATACAGACAGACCTTTAATCACTGCCTTGTGTATTAAAAAGCAGATAATGTTCATCCACCCAGTGTAGTGATAACAGTAGCAGAGCAGGAGCAAACTTCACAAGAATATATTCACTTTACAGTGCAGTTTTGGTGCAATTAGCACTGTCACGTCGTAGCAGAAGTTTTAAATTGTTTGGTGTGTCTGTGTTTAACAACTTTGATGGCCTGGCAACCTTTTTCCCACTGCGTGCTTTTGTGGACTTCTGTGACCGAAATCTATGTATGGTACAGTTTCCCTTTTGTGTAAACATATTTAAAGCATTCACTTTTTGTTTAACCCTCTGAAAACGGAGATCCCAGTTCGGGCTGCCCGTGGGAGGTCTTTGTTTGCATAATCCTGTTTAAATTGATCTTAAATAAAAACCGTAATAGCTAGAGCATTCATTCTTTTTGCAACTGAAAGCTAAGACTTCTGTCTTTCATGTTGTATGCTTGTGTCACAAGTTGATGACATCGTTACATTACATTAGTGCGGTGCAAAACGTGGTGACAATGTGTGGTACAATTCAATCATTTTATCAGTCATTATGGTTTATTGATTTACAGCCTTTTAGCTGAGGTTGTACAGATTTTAGGGATATGAAGCATTTTAAGATAATCTAGGAAATGACATCACAACAAGCAAACATACCAGTGTAGCCCCTGGGGAAATATTTCTGTTGCAGATGTAAAACACATTTGCGGTCTGCTCAAAAAAATGAGCATATCTCAAAAACTAAAAAAATGCACATAGTATAGAAATATTCTGTTCATCTTTCTACATTCTGAATTGTTTTGGATCAATATATTTTGTGTGTTAATTTAGTAAACCTTGATATAAAAACATGTCAGATTTTTGTATTTTTTTATTTATGACACAATTTCAATACCAATGTAGGCACTGGCGGACCATTTCTATTGCAGAGTTACCATTGGCCTCTAACAGGGCTTTCACACCATACGCACAAGTTCGACATTCTGCAAACTAAGGCCATTATTTCCAGTGGGCAGCTGTGCAAGCTATCGCTATATTGCTGTTCAACTCAATTGAACTTGGACCCATAAATATTCTGATCTTCCCAACCCGCGTCCAAAAGGATTCTGGGATTGATGGGAGGCAGAAGTTTTGGTGACGACCATTTAACTGTAGAAAAGAACAGTGGAATAGTTCATTGTGTGCATCTCTATGTGATCTCACAGCAGATCATCTCATCTCATCTCGGGCATGGAAGAAAATGTCAGAGAGGACGAGGATACCAGGTTAGGAAATGAATATCCTGATTGTTTACATTCTGTTGTAGCATCCTTTGTAGGATTATGGGCTGCTCTCCATTCTCCGCACTACCTTGCGTACAAAAACAAATAAATGAGTACAAAAACACATAGCATGCCAAATGTTACTCTGTGAATTGAAAATACATTTCCTTCCCATTAAATCAGAAAGCAAGAAATAAATTTAAAAGATGGGGTGTCTAATTACATAACTTCTATGATAAAATAATCTCTGTGACCGATTTACAACTCTGGAAAGGTGTCACTCTGGCAATCAGTTTATCTTTTGACTATCTTCGGGTTAACAGTAGCAATATGGCATTATGTCTGTCTGAACACGACCTTGCAATCTCAATCAAGGTCAGATATCAAGGTCAGCTACAGAGTAGTAGCCCTTTAGCTGGTGAGAATTCTCAAGGACTTGTGGATGGGCAGATTAGAGGGTGATGCCACGGTGTCTGGCCAGTTACCTCACTGCCAATGACATTTCTTGGGAGTATGTTTTCTCCTTTGTTTTCTCCTTTGTTTCAATAAAGAATGTTTTTATGGACAGTAAAGAACAAACTCAGAAATCTCCGCGGCCACTGTGACAGTTGTGTTTTGAAGAATAAACTGACTATAACTCAAAATGTCAAAATGTCCCGTGGTGAGGCAGTCCTACAGGGAGCCACTTTGAGTGGAATACATTACCTGTGTAAGTGGTAATTCAGAAAGAAGCACAGATAAGATGACAAGTAAAAAGACAATGTGGGAAAGAGAAATTGCCATTCACAGCATTTTCATTGGCACTTACAGTATATGTTGCTGTTGAAATTGTTATTGCTGCTGCTATATGTCTGCTTTAGACAGAAATGTCTTGAATGCTACTGAACTGAAATGATTTAAAATGAAGTGGGCAGTGGCTGCAGAGAGAAAACAGACAGACAGTATTGTATTTTTTCTAAGTGTATTGAGTTCCTCTCATCAACATACTGTGTATATATACAGATTTCCTAATATGAATTGTAGTTTTCTTGATACTACTAACTTGAGAGACCTGTATTTTTACTTTCTCTGAGTACAATACTGCTGGGTCATTTTTAGCCACACTTGTGGCGCGGCTCCAGGAACAGTCTGTCGGTCATCCACTACTTTGATCCAGATTGAAATATCTCAACAACTATTGGGTGAATTGCCATGAAATGTTCTACGTACATTATTGTTCCCCAGAGGGTGAAAAGCCTACTGACTTTGGTGATCCCCTGAATTTTCCTCTAGTGCCTCCATAAGGTTGACATTTTTGGTTTTTAATGGCATGCCTTGACAGCTATTGGATGGATTGCCATGAAAGTTTGTACAGACATTTATGGTACCCAGAGGATGAATCCTAATAACTTTGCTGCCCCCCCTGACTTTTTATCGATGAGCACGTCAAAATGTTTATCTTATCCAGTGAAATATCTCAACATCTACAAGATGGACTGGCACGATATTGTATTAAGATGTTCATGGTTCCCAGACGATGTATCCTGATGACTCTGGTGATCCCTTGACGTTTCCTCTCGCGCCAACATGACGTTGACATTTGTGGTTTTGGGTGAAATGTCTATGCTGCTACTGGATGGATTGCCATCAAATTTGGTACACACACATTAATTTCTTCATCAGGTTGAATTGTAATAACTTTTCATCAGCGCCTCCATCAGGACAAAATTTAAATTTGCGCAATACTTTGGTTTATGACTAAATACCTACAAAACTAATGACATTCCCATTGTGTTTAATGCTAACTAACAAATGTTAGCTTAACACACTAAACTAAAATGGTGAACATGGTAAACACTACCTGCAAAACATCAGCATGTTAGCATTGTCATTGTGAACATGTTAGTATATTGATGCTAGCATTTAGCTCAAAGGGCCACTGTGCCTGTACAGCATCACAGAGCCATTGGCGTGGCTGTAGACTCTTAGTCTTGTTTCACTTTTACTAAGAAACATTTGTGGAAACTCATGATAGGGTCACATTAATGACCTGATCTGTAGTGTGTAGTCGACCTGCTGTATGCACCAACTAACTTTAACTTAAAGTGATGTCGCAGTCAAAGCTTTTTTTTTTAACTCTGTCGTGCAAGTGCAGTAAAGTGTTTTGAAATAGTATACAATAAGAAAATATCTTCCCTTTATAATTTTGTCAGATAAGTACAGCATAATGCTACTTTTCTTTACAGCCATTCAAAGACATTCAGTTGTGTTGCTTTAAACTTCATTTGGGATTTAAGAAATATTTTCTTTAAATAAATACATTTATCTGTATTACATAGGCTGGGGCATGGAATTGTCTCTCCATTCGTACATTTTTCTGTGCTCTCGCTTGCCTATAGTGACTGAAAAGCAGGGGAACGCCGCTTCTAAGTCAATTATTGTAACAAGAGAACTCTTCCTGGTATTAATAGGGTTACTCCAGCAGCAGCTTTGGTGCAAAGACGTCGCAGCTTTGGTGGTACACTCTGTGTAGGCACCATGGCCTAACATACTGTAATGATAAAGATTTTCAGTGACAATCAGGCTTCTTATATGTCTTCTACCTTTTTTCATTCATTCAAGACAACATTTTGTTTTGGCTTAGAACACCAAAATGTAAAAGCTTTCATGAATTGAGAGTAAAGCATGGTGCCAAAGAGCGATATAGACCATGACAATCATATAGTACAGAACTGAATTTATGATTTGGTTCTATGTATCTTTGCTATATAGGTTTTGCTCCACAACAGTTCGCCATCTGAAACTGAAGCACAGAGAGCTGACTCACTCTATCCTGTTCTACCCCTCCCACTCACTGCCTCCTCTGTCTCTGACTTTCTTCTTCTGTGATGTGTAGCAAAGACATAGCAAGCCTATGCCAAGATTGAGGCTTTCTGTAGAAATTCGTGATCATCATGCTTGGTTGCTCACCTTCTTTTCACAGTACATTTGTGTACCGAGTTTGCTTCAGCTTCTATATAGTTGATATGAATATAGTAAAAGTTAGCAGTCTGTGGAACATTACTGTAAATACAAAGGTCATATTCAGAGGCCGTGTCAGAAAATAAATGTCTTCCTACTTTAGAAAGACTCATCCGGTGCTGAAGAGAAGGTCTTGTAACATAGCAAGCCGTTTCCAATACTACGCAGTGCACCAGAAAAAGTTTGAATAAAGTGAACTTTTGCTGGATTGCATTGCAGTGGCATCTAGTAGTGAATCACAAACCAAGTTTGAAACAACTGAAGAACATGCTGGTTTTACAGTAATGTTACTCTACTGGGCTGAAAATCAGACACATTCACAATGATGAAGATTCTCAATACAAATCTCAAGTCCACATTTGTCTAGATCATTCATTGCTAATAAATGTTTAAAGTATACGGCTGGCATTATTCCATATTATATGTGTTCCTACAAAAGTTGTAAATCTTTAAAAACAGGTCACAAATATGTAGTTTCCTTTTTAAAAAAGGCTCATTAATTTCCAAAAGTAGCTAGGCACTGTAGGTTTTAACCAATGTTACTCAAACAGGAGAAAATAGTGCATTTGTTGGGGACTATTTTCAGCTGTGGATTAATACACATTTGGGTCATTAGTGAGTGTTTACAGCAGCAGGACAGTGTTTGTGGGATTGAGTCAAAATAAACTACAGTGTGTGTGTTCATGGTAATGATGAAACATGTCAGCCAGTGCAGCAGTGTGGCTCGTTGATGTGTTTTTACTAGTTTTTGGACAGAAATTGAGCTCTGTGGCACAGAGGAATAAGATATATCAGGCTTTACGTACACAGGCAATACTTGTTATGATCAATTAATTATTGGTTTTGGTCTTTTTATTTGAATTACTGATCATTTAAAAATAGAGTATCCTCAGCCTTATCCTGGGTCTTATATGGGTCGGTGGTAAAGGCAAACAGCAATTTGCAATTTAAACAGTGTTTTTTTCCTCCCAGAGAGTGCACATTGTGGCGTTGAGTCATTGTTTGTAATGAATAGGCATCAATAATGGGAGCTGTTAGAGCTAACTGACTCTGAGGAATCACACAATTTGGAATTGATTCTAAAATGAGAACCAGTACTTGATTACCAACCATATCCTGGTGTCACCAGCCTAATTTTTGGCAACCACAAAGTGTGACTCATTTTGGTGCTTTTTGCTGTTTTAAAATGACTCTTATTAGCATAATGACAAGAATGTGATAATGACAGGTAAAAAAAAGAAACACATTATCATATGTTTCTGATGAAACGTGAAGTGATGACACATCTTGACCCAAGGGACACCTCAATTAGTCATGGGGCATACTACCTTTGCTTTGTTTCTGTGTGAGTCTTTGTGTGCAGCCATTGACAGGAATGGTTTAATGGTGTGTTACAATTCGTCTTTATGTTCTATAGGCCATGCTTTGCACAATAATGGTCTGTCTATCACACACTCTGCATGTAAATGATCTCTCTCTCTCTCTCTTTGTTTTACTATGACTCTCTCCCCATTGTTTCTCTCTGGAAATGTGAATGTTTTGGGGCTTACAATGCGTCGACCTTGCCCATATGAGCCTCTTTGAGAAACTCTAAACTCGCTGCTTATATCAGAGCGTAGAAGCTGAGTTTATTAGTAATGCCAGCCTTGTTGTTGTTCGGTGCTGAACGAGTAAGAGGCTTGCAGGGGAGGCTTATCTGTCAGGGTGCACACACACACAGGAACAGCACAATACAGAAACACACCATCAATACAAAAAGGCAAATATGTCTACACACACACAAAGCCCATGTGAGCATGCATATAAGCACAAATAGTAACCTGTGACACACACATAATACGCATTAATGAAGGTACACTCATAAACGTACGTAAGCTTTGGTCATGCTGAAGTATAAACAAGTAAAAGACGGTTTCAGAGTGATTGTGGCCTTGTCTTGTTAGGTGCTGCATGAATAAGAGGCTTGCAGGGAAGGCTTATCTGTTTGGCAGTGCACGCTCTCTCTCTCACACACACACACACACACACAAACACAAATCCACACACTTTTTAGAAGCCTTATCTGAGTCAGGGTAGATAACATTGCAAGGCAGAGAGTAAGGAGCAGATCTCACCATGAATGGAACATGTACCTGGCTTAGGAAACTACTTACACAGTCAAATACACACACACACACACACCCACATGCACAGTTCCCTAGGTTACAGAGCAGATGTTATGACCTGAAGCACAGTCGCACGACAAAGCGAACATGACTAACAATGCTGTTTGCCTGGTGATATACTGTATGTATGCGCAGAGAAAGGCGTATGGCAGAGCTCACTGATAAAGAGAAGAGTGTTTGGGCGGAAAAGGCATCACGCTCAGATGATAGCAATCTGTTGTCAAAACTGGCAGCAGTTAGAGCTCAATCAACTGCAGTTGGCTACTCTAAAAAATCTAAAATAATTTAATCTAGGTTTGCTATTGCTACATTTGAAAATGTGTTAAAGTCGAACTGGAATTAAAATTCATTTTTACTAAGAGATCAGTATATCCTTGGTGTTGCATATTTATTAGGTCAAATTATAACTGAAGAAAAGGAGAAATGTAAGTTTTATTTACTTTTCTGCAGTGATAGTGCCCCCTTCATTAGAGTTCTCCAGTGTACCGACCATAGGCTGTATATAAAGATGGACGACATGACGGCTCCCCAAAAGTGAAGCCAAAACATCTGGATCGCCCCCTGGTGGCTGGCTGCAGTATAGGTCATAAACCCCGCCTCCCCCATGTTAGTGGATGGGACATGGGCCAAACTGAAAAATCAAAGTACACATCAAATAAAATGTTCCCAAAGATGGTTTCTGTCATTTTCAGCCTCAGCCTTATTATTCTAGAACAAAGCGGACTGTGTCAGAGCTGTCAAAACTTTGGCTGCTAATAAACCTCATACTGTATCTGTAGATGTTTCATGCACTGTAGATGACTCAACAGCATAAAAGGCCAACTTTAGTGTTTATGTACTTCACCAACGAAGGTATATCATCATGTGGTTGCAGCTTAACATATAATAGATTTATTTTAAGATGTATTTTTCTGCTGTCGTTAATCCCTGCACTTTGAACAAATTGATGTCTTTGCTATAGTCAGAAGTCAGGATGCCTGTTCTAAAGCAGGTTTGTCTTAGCCCGCCTTTGTTATGGTTAGGGTTGCTCCCCTGTTCCCGTTTTGTTTTGCCTCCTGTTTTCCCTGCCCTTGTGTGTCTGTCTGTCTGTCTGTCTGTCTGTCTGTCTGTGTCTACACCTGGGCGTGGTCACCTGTCTCCTGCTGGTTCCTGGTACAGCTGTGGCTCATTAACGATCACCTTCACAGCCCTGAAATACTCGGCGCAGCTCCTCATTCTTCGTCAGATTGTCCGTTCACCTGTGCGGTATCTTGACTCACCACTGAGACTAGTTAAGCTCATGCTTCATCGATTTCTCTGCCTAACCTTAGTTTCTCCTCTGCCTCAGAAACCGCTCCAGTCCGGTCTCCGTTTCCAGCCTCAGCCTGCCCTGCTAACCCAGCCCGCTCCGCCTGCCTCCTGCTCTGCCTGCCGTTGTCACTCCAGCCTCTGGAAGTCTCTGCCCTCCTTCTGCCTCTGCCTGCCCAGTCACCATTGCACAATAAACTTGTGTACACCATAGACCTGGCTGTGTGCGTGTTCTGCTTACTGGGATGCGTTGAAACAAAAACCTAACAGCCTTGGTCTCAGGCTCCAACTTCAAAAATCCATTTAAAACCACTTGTAGACACACTGCTGTATTGACTAATACATCCAGGTTTTTCACAATAAAATAAGTGCTCTGCATGTCATTTCAAATGATTTCCCATATGGTTTTAGGGCTGTGACAAAGTTCTCTTTTTGTCCCCTTTGGGGTAGGTTAAATTCGTTCATCCGTTCAGTGCAGTGTTGAAGTGACTCTAGCCGTGTCTATGGTGCTGAACAGTTCAAAACTGTACTGATATATTATCCAAGATGGTTAAATCACCTCTAGTTTTAGCAGCTATGGTGAATTTAATGAGGGGGAACTCTCATTAACTTGAGTTCCACAACAGGATCAAATAAGGCCAATGAGGGATTACTCATTAGTCTGGCTTCTGTGTTGATAATTTGCAGTTTTGCCTAAAAATGTCCATTCGTTTGGCATGTTGTTGTCAATTATCTGAATATTTAATAATAACACAAATAATCGCATTATTCCTAACAGTGCAGAACATACTTCTACAAAAGCATCATAGCTTGAATGACATAATGCCGAGTTGTATGCATGAGATGATGTCATTGTAATAACTACTGATGTTGACTGAAGTGATGAAAGAAAATAGGCAGCTTCAAGCCTTACACTACATGTAACCTTGAGTCAATGATATATTCACAGTAATATCCCCCTTATAAATGCAAACGTTTGGATGCATTCACATTCTTACAGTAGCTATAGATATTAGATGAGTGACGGCTCCTTATTTTCTGCACTAAGCACTTTAACCTCTGTGTTTTTAGTATCTAATACATAATGATTATTTGATGCAAACCTAGCTTGAAATGTTCATGCTGCATTTTCAGTGTGATAATTCTAGGATACTGTATGTGATATATGGATGGAGATAAATAAATTGAAGCTGCATTAATTGATGACTGATTCTTGGCCACTTGGGGGCATTAGAAAAAGCTGTAAACATAACATTAATAAGTTATAACCTTTTAAAGATGTCATGGCTAATGTGTTAACTATCACTTGCTTTCTTACACATCCCACAGATGTGGAGCAACATAAGCATCCATTTGGAATTGTTTTTCTGGCCACCTGAATGCTCTGTTTTGGTCTCCACCAGCTCCTGCAGGGAAATATCTGGCTCTTTAGCTGCAAAGCGCTCCACTATGTTCACCAGCTAGTCTCTAACTGTGTCTGTCTGCTGTTTAGTGCTGAGCAGCTAGCGTACAGTGGGTTTATCAGAGTGGGTTTTTTTGCTGAAAACAGCTGCCTGTTGCTGCTGTTGATGACAGTGGCGTTTGCGGGCCGGAAAACAAAAACGAGTTGAAAGATGCTAAAACGCTCTGCAGAGCTGAGAGTAACTGCTGACTTGGGTAATTCTCTGTAGGTTCATCACTACCATTCACCCTTTTCTCATTATGCATAGTCATTAGCTCCATTGTTAATATATGAACAATTTATTAGTGCAGCCTTAATGCTAATGAGATACTAGGGTCACTACTCTATTTTAATACAGATCCTATTAGGGCTGTCCCTTTTTATTTCAAACTTGGAAAGTATCTTGAACACGGAGAAGCATTTGTAAAATGTCTGACCCATGGCCTGTCAGTAAACTAAGTTATCACTCCCTTCACTAACGCATAATGGAGTTGTGCTAAACAGATAATGATGACGCCAAACCATCTGAGAAGTAACATGTGAAGCATTATAAATTGGACATGATACATGGAAAAACTGTGGATAAAGTTTGAAAAAATGTATGCAAGTACATCAACTTCATCAGATATGCTGAACTGCTTCAAGTGCTACGTTTAGAAACAATAAGCGATAGAATTGTCCTGATGTCAATGGGGAGCTCATTCCACCATTGTGGAGCCAGGACAGCAAACAGTCATGATTTGCTTGTAAAATGCAACTGCCTTACAGTAACGTTATCTTCACTTAAGTGAGGTAGCGGAGGCACCTTAAATTAATGGAAGAACATTAATTTAGGCAATGCAGGTTGCATTAATTTAATTAGAAGAAATAAAGTCTATAAGCCATTACACGGTTCTCAAAAAGTTACTGTGTGACCCATCTGACATCACTTTTAGTTTGTTACCTGCATTGCCTGTGAGGAGTTCATTGACATCATCTTTGTGTGTTTTTTGAATGGAATAGTCATGTAAGTTTGAAAGTTACCTGTCGGAGCCCAATTACCCTTTTTGTTGTTATGTATTTTCTTGTTTTACATTTTAGTGCACTAGTGAATGTAAAGCAATAAAACAACCGTTTACTGGTGTTTATTGGGTCAAGTGTTTAGCTCACTGAATAGCTGGACAGGGACATTTAATGAGGCCAGTATTGTTTCCCTGAACATTTCAGAATACTTACATGCTCTGAATGTTATTTCTGAGGCCAATACACCCCACTAAGGGAAAATTAAGGCATAGGTAAGAGATGCAATGGAAAAAAATCTTGGATTAAGGTTTTAACTCATTGCTGAGTTTGTACTTTCCTGTGTGCAAAAGGATTTCAGCCAATATGACCTGCTGCTGTCTGCAATAGCCATAACAGCTAATCAATAACTTGATCCACAGTGACAGAGGGTTAAAGCTTCAGCAGCTTAATGTTGATACTGACAGTGCCTTTGTGCTCCCATCTTCAGCTTTTGCCTCAGTGGATAGAGTAATGACACAAACACTACAAGGGTTGGGGAATTTATAGCTTTAGTGGCAGCCAGTTCTATGTCTGACCCAATCAAATGCTGGCAAGTAAAGAGAATTTAAAAGACTAGCTCTAAAAAGTCTGCGTTGACAACTACAAGTTATGGGCTGTAATTACAGTCATGTACAGTCAATATTGGTAAAGCTGTACAAGATTCAACATGCTGTTATAACAGGTTAAGAGTGTTCTAAAAGGCTAGTATTTTAAGGCAAATGTTTTGAAAGGATAAAATAACTGTCAACAAATTGTATACAACCTTACAGTCCATCAGACCTTATCTTAAATTGGTTACTGAATGTCTACCTTTCTGATCACTGATCCAAGTCTCACTGAGGGGATTTATACCCAGCCATCCAATTATTTTCATCTTACCACTGTTTCCAACATGGTCTCCAGATGATCAGACAATCAATGCGCTGATCAGCACCACTGGAAGCCTACAGTTTTAGTGGCTTAGGGTGTCAGAAGGATTGGTCAGTGACCGCTTGTGACACTGTGCTTGTTAAGAACAAGCCCCCTTGTTATGAGTTTTATGATCTGTAGGTTAGAATGATTTTAGGTGTATAAGAGACACTGACTAATCTCTAGTGGTCTATGGTAGTTGTGGTGCCAAGACACCACTGCAAAAAAAAAGTAGGGTTTAAGGATTAAGTGTGTGCTACTTGAAATCCAGTCATTATCTGCAGAGGAATCTTGTGAGCCAATGTCTATCCCATAAATCCCCCTATAACACATACCTCCTCCAACAGAATTCAAAGGGAAAAACTTCTGGTATGTATTTCACAGATCTAAGCTGATTGTTGAAGCTCATAGAAATGCCATGGGTTATTTCCAACAAGTCCTCCAACCCATACGACCACATAGTTTGTTTGTTCCTAACCTCTAATACGACCCACAGAAGTGTTTCCTAAATTAGCGCCGCTACTGGTGGCAGCAGATATGACTCCAAAAACGACAGAATAGGTTGTTTGCCAATGACTCCCAAAATTAAATATATAGGCGTATCGGACCTTTGTCGTCATGGTAACCATTATAAACACGTTAATGTTGTGAAGCTGTTGCAGTTTGGTTAGGTTTAGGCACCAAAACTACTTGGTTAGGTTTAGGAAAAGATCCTGGTTTGGGTTAAAATAAGAACGATTAGTAAGTTAAGTTTAGTTAAGTTATATGACTTATGTACGTAACTTAACTTACATACGTATGTTAAAATAAGTCAGCGTTGACTTTTGGTTTCAAACGGGACATGAACAGCGGTCTCCTGGATAAAAGTCCTGTGTTTTTTGCCACATCCATCCACTCCGACCTCCTCCCTATGCAGATTTTGTTGCTCTCCTCACTGGACTTCCACCTTTGCTCCCGTCATAATTACTATGGCCACTAGAGGTCACCGTACATACAAACGTAGATACGGGTCATAATAAGCTGCTGCACCTATACAGACGTATTTTGGGGGAGGACAGTCTCGTTATTTCTGACCTAGGATGGATTTTCTTTTATCTATCAGCTTTAACAGATGATCCATTTCTTAACTGACAACATTATCCAGTACCCACCATTCGTTACCCCGTATTTTTGGGGATCACCAAAGTCAATAGGATACATCCTCTGGGGACCATGAATGTCTGTACAAAATTTCATTACACTGAATTGAACAATTGTAATCGCAACTTCAACTTAATTTGCAACTGCTATTAAGCATCATGAAAATAGATGGAGCAGCAAAATCAACTTTTTATTCTCGTGTATTTGTTTATCCTCAATTCATTCTTTCGAAAGAAAAAAAAAACTACATCCACCACTTCTCAAGGCAAATCAATAACTTCACCAACAATGATGTGCTGTAGAGCTTACTACAGCTCATACAATGGATACAACCATAGGTGAACCTACACTGTCTATTTTGAGCCATAACCCATACTTAGGCTGGGGAGAAGCCTGCATGTTACCGTACTGTGCGAGGGACATGCTGTGAATCTCAGGACCAGTTGGACATAAAGCAAGTGCAACCAGATTAGGTGGCTACTAGCAGCAATTAGCAGAATGCAGTTGACTAGGCAGCTCCCAGTGGAAATATAAAGCTGTAAAATGAACATTGAAAGACAAAAATCTCTGCACATGGTTGAGCAATTGTTGAGTGACTGGTGATCAACAATTCTATCAAGTCCCTTTATGCTACTGCAAAACAATAAAATAGCATTTATTGCATCCAAATGTCCCTTAACCATAACAACGTGGTATTTCAGGATTGACTATATCATTGAACCGAGACAGCACTTGGAAAAAAAGCCTGATTAGGCTTTAAATGGTTAACCAGTTGTCAACAGACCACATTTACTGTATGAGTGCTCAGCTAACAAATGAATAGTGATTTCAGTAGGGAGCTATCCCAACAGCCACCTGACAAGGTCACAATGACTGTAACAGGTGTTAAGAGCTAATCAATAAACTGATTGGGAGCAGCTGTAGCCTGAAGGTACGATTATGCAGCTATATTGTCATGACCAATCATTCTGTGGCGCTGGTCACATGTTGTAGGATTCCCCAATGTGTTTAGTTCAAAAAAGGCCACATTGTACAGAGAAACAATAACATGAAAGTAAAAATAAATAAAAATAAGAAATATTGTGTGCTAAGTTGCTGGCCAAACTTTCCCCCCATTTTTCATACTACATACTACACTAGCAACCTGTCTGCTAACTAGCATACATGTATCATCTGGATTCACTAAAAAATATCAAATTGAATCAATACCAATCAAAAAAACACTGATCACAATTTTAATTGAGGGGCCTTTAGCTTCTCCAGAATAATGGATGTGTTTCATTAGTGGAACTTGTTGTCGTATTGCTTTGAGGCACAGCAGTGGAATTGAGTAATTTAGCACCAAAAATTAAAATTAAAATAATTTTATCCCACATGAGATACACACTTTAATTTAGCTTAATATTCATTACATTATGCTGTCCAGCACTGGCTTTTATTAAAGGATGCAGCTCATTCATGCCACTTGTAAGATTCTCTCAACTCTTTTAAGGTAGATGACCCAGCAACCTTCTGATGAATTATACAATCTAATCCCAACCCCACTTCTGGATTACAGCAGGTTAGTACATTGTCTGTGAACACTGAATCATGGCATATTCATTGTCTGGTGAGGAGGAGGCCTTACCAATACTTTAAACAGTGTTCGTACAGCTTTTTAAGAGTAAAATTCAAGCACTTTCAAGGTACCTAAACCAAAACTTTCCAGACTCTCGAAGCCTTTAATTGTTACTATAATGCCAGGAGACAACAAACAAATATGACAACGGGATTGTTTAATTTCAAATCTTAAAAGATTTTTGGTTTACATGAGTGATTGTGTCGATGATGAAGTATATTCGAATTCAAGCATATTCCTAACCTTGAAAACATAATGGTTAAAATTAGGCATTTTCCAAACTTTCAAGACTTTGTACGAACCCTGTTTAAAGGTTAATGGCAAGAGCAAGATGAGCCAATTCATTGGTCAGTGTTCCCCCAGTTTACAATCATAAAAATGTATTGTAAGGAGATCAAAATAAAGACTTTACAATGAACCACAAATTAATTTCACTTAACAATAGTTAATATTACTTAATATATAATTATTTATAGTATAATTTCTTCATATATAATTCCATCATATATTGCCAAGCAATACCAAGAGATAGTGATTCAAAAATGCATGCTCTTTGCCAGGAACGTCCTGCTCCACATTGAAATGCACTCATGAAGTGCATTTCCCTTGCTAGGACATGGAGAGAGAATCATTTTCTTCACTTCACCCTCCTTAGAAATTCTCTCCTGGTCCACAGACCCCAAACTTTAGACCTCCCAGTCTCTGCTCCAACAGACCACCATCAGGCTTATCAGTACCCTGCAGAAACCCCATATCTCTAATTTGGTGATACGCTCCCTCAGATGTTAGACGTCAGATGCATCAGCTTAATAAACCCCTGTGAACTTCAGAATCAGATATCAGTTGCAACCTTAGCTTCACTTTCTCTAAATCTAAATATCTGGAGACAGTGTGTTACAAAATAGTTTTTAGTTGTAGATCATCAAACCATCACCTGCATTTCGTTTTATCTTTGCCTTTCATTGTCACAAAAGCGGGGCGTCACACCTTGCAATACCCATTTGGAGGCACATTGATATGTTGTTCAATTCCCAAACTACAAATGAAAAATTACAATTTTCTCCGAAAACATTCTTAATTGAAAAAGAAAAAAAAATCTATATTTTACCTCTCTTTTTAGCCATTAAATTTTGGCCTGATGATGAAGCCCATTCACAAAGTATGTATTTATTCCTTACCCCACCGCCCCCCCCCACCCCACCCCACCCCACCCCTTCATCTCTTCCTCAGACCGTTTACAATATTCTGTTTAACAGCAGAGAGACATAGATATAGATAGAGAGAACCAGTGGCCCATATCACTCTCTCATTCTGTAGGACTTCATCCTCTTTCACATAGAGAAACGCCTTCTCAAAAGCCGGAGTAGAGGTGGTTGAGAAAATGTAATCTCGGGCGGTGGTAGGCTGTATATCTGGTGTTACGGTGCTATATTGTTCCAAATGTGTCAGAACAGGATGGCAGCCGCACTTTCTCCTCAATTTTTCGCACGCTCTTGTTTTATCGATGATGTGCAGATTGTCTGGCGAGCGACGGGGGGGGGGGGACTCAGAATCTGGCTCTCAATCTGGCAACGACAGATTAAAAAACCCCAGTCCTTTACAAGTTTAATATGTGCCCATGGACCGTCTAACAGAACACGCAGCCAGGGTGTAGGCTGCTACAGTGCGCGATACATGGAATAAGAGGGTTTTCAACAACTTCCAACAAGCTTTAAATTGCGTCAAGGGGGACGGGGTTACTAAGGCGTACTCCGGACATTGGGTGATTTTAACTTCAAAATAAAAGCCTAGGTACTTTTTCGAGTTTATGAACCACAGTAATGTTAAAGGTGTGTGTTCAGTAGAGCGAGCTGGGATCACCACACCCACCTAAATCTCTCTGTGTGTCTTTCTGTCTTGTTAAGTCATTTGTTTTTGAGTAATTTTGATGACATGGTTACTAGATGCATGAACTATGTCTCGGCATCAGTTGTTTGACCACAGAGTCTTATTTTTATAATCTGTATAAATGACCAGATATATCATTTTTTATGGTGTGAGGATTTAACTCTACTGCTTGTAGAACCAAAAGTAAACCCTTGTGCAACACACTAGAAGTTAATTTTTTTTTAAATGTCACCCTTACCCTATGTAAACTAATGAATTCAGTGTTCCTGGTTAAATGCATGGGCCCGCCATCTTTCTGTGCATTGTGTATGTATCCTATAATCTGCTGTCCCCTTAGAATATTCAACCAAACATATTTGTATAGGAAAAGCAAGGAAGCACAATATAAACTTGAATAATGCAGGGATTAAAACAGTTTTTGACACAGGAACATTGTATGAGACATGGTCCAAAGAATAGGTAATAATGCAGAACCTGGCCATTTCGGTGTCAATTGATATTGAAATTTATTGGTGCATATCCTTAAACATATTTGCAATTAATTATAAACATACATACATAGGTACAGTGAATCTGGAGCTTTTGTGGCCCCTAAAGATATGAGGCCCTGGGGCAGTTGGGCCAACCCAGACAGACACAACTGGACCAATCACATGCCCCTGTGGTGTGATACTTGTGCTAAAATAATGCATGGATGAGGCCAGACATATCATTTGCAGATTATGAATTCGTAATATTGTACCCCAGTAGATGTGTTTTATTTTGAAAACTGCACCAGGAAGTCGTAGTCTTTTATTTGATCAAACCCGAAATTGTCATGCCCGCTGCGCTAGGTGGATTAACTGTGCGAAAGAAGCGACCGGCAGGAGGACCGGAGGATCAGCGGGACTGTAGGCTACCGTTAACATTCCGGTGTGAGTGACCGGACTGCAGCTTTACTGGGACGTTAGCCTACTACGTATTTATTTTATTCTATTGTAGGCTTTTCTAATTGTGTCTATTCTCTTCTATTCTACTCCAGACTGCAGAGGAGACGCACTGAGTCGAATTAACAGAGGGTGAGCGAGCCGGAGACAGAGAGAGAGAGAGAGCGAGAGAGGAGGGAGAGCTGGGATCCAAAAATCCGTTAGTGAAAAGGTTCAACGGTCTCCAACAAACCAGGAAAGGTACTACTGTGGATTTTTAGCAGGACCAACAAACTCTGCCTAACCCGCAGGATTTTTTATTGGAATAATTAGACTTTTCCGCCCTTTTGCCTGGGATATTTTTTGTCTTTTAGTGGAATTCTTCCTATTTCACCTGCACGAGGACAGCGACCGGCGGGAAAGGAGGCACTGTCGGGAAGAAGAGTAGAAAAGAGAAGAAAAAAGCGGTTGAAGGGGAGTGTGTGTGTGTGTGTGTGTGTGTGTGGGGGGGTCCTTTCAGTTTCTCTCGGATGGGATTCTTCCCTCACCCCGCGGATGGAGGGATGAAACCGGGAGAAAAAGACGGGGAGAGAGAGAAAGAGAGAGGAGGGAGAAGAGGAGAATGTAGTCGTCGGGCGCTGTGAGAATGCAAAACGGACGCACCCCTCTGGAAGACAGGAGTGAACTATAAACCCATACGGAATTTACAGCCACCCAAAGGATATTATAGGCTACTTACCTCGATATATACGTATATGGGGCATATTCTCTTATCTGGAACCTATTTGTGTGGAGTTACAACTATAATCACCATTATCATTCTAATTATGGGATTTGGGAAGATAATTGCGCCCTGACACTCGGTGAGCTAAGGAACCGTAACATCCGGATAGAGGTAAAGTTTAAACTCCTATATTTCTTTTTATGCATAATGACGGCTCAGTTTTCTCCTCCCCCTGTCTGTCTACGTCTCCTTATTTCTCCTAATTCTTTCTTTCTGACTGCGTCTGTTGGAGCAGAGGAATGGTGGTTGCTGAGGGGTAAAAGGGGCAGAGGTAGAGTTATTTCTAGATTTCCTTGTAGCCTATAGACATTTAGTATGGATGCTGGATTGGGGGGGGGGGGGGGCAGAGAGGGTGTATTTGGATAGCGGGGTGGGTGTAGGGTAGAGATAAGGTGCTACTGTACATTGAAAAAACAGCACTGAGAACATTGCAAGGTCAAAATTGAGCCCGGTAGAAGTTATAGAAGCTGTGTGTGTGTGTGTGTGTGTGTGTGTGTGTGTGTGTGTCGGTACGCGCGCGCGCGCACGCAGAAGCGCGTGTTAGTGCCGCCACAGAGAAAGAGAACTCTTAAGCAACCGTAAACCCACTCAAATGGTCATGTAGGCTACAGGATACATTCAGCAGCCTATTGGGATAGCTTTGTTATTGAGTCACACACGCACAAAACGCTGCGCCTCGGCCCCTTTTTGTGCGCCACACACTGCACCTGTATCTCAACAGCGAGAGAGAGCCAGTGTGAAGAGACTGTGTGTTAGTGTGTAGGGTATGTGATAGGGTTATAAACTTAACCTATGCGACTGTGAACTAAAATTTCAATCTTCAAAAACAGCACAAATAGCATAAATATAAGATGCATCTGTGTTTGTGCGTTGTGTGTGTGTGTGTGTGTGTGTGTGTGAACCCCAGCCCTATACCTTGTTGGCACAAAGCTAGATGATGATGGAGCTTTCGCATTGACCCCCGTACGTGTTTGTGTGTGTGTGTGTGTGTGTGTGTGTGTGTGTAAGTCTCACGTCACTTGTCAGTTTCAAATGATGACAGGTGCGTGTGTGCATGCGCGCGCGTGTCCTGACATACGATATTGGATATGTGACACCAGTGAGTTGAATAGGGTCCAGTACATTGCAGTTCAACTGAGCACTACTCTAATAAAATAAAAAAACACACATGGTGCTTTCAAGTGTATTTCAGTTAATGTTAGTCATGGACATTCTCCTTCAAACTGACTTTGTGTAATTTGATATTAACAATCATTTGCATACTCACATGTTGTAGTGAAACTTGTTTAGGCCTATTCTGCATATTCTGAGCTGTCCTTGCAGCAAGAGGACCTCGGTTACTGTAAACGTCCTGTTTGAGCAGGAAACATGATGAATTTGGGATCTAGGAAGACATACTGTAAAAATCTGTATTAAAAAATTGTATATATAAATACATTTTTCATTCAATATTGAATGGTTGGCCTCCAGCCCACAGAATGGAATTGGATCTCAAAAAAATGGAAGCCTTTCAGAAACACAGTATAATTTATTCATTCTTTGTTTCATGAATGTGGATTTGGGTTTTTTAATTCTGCTTGGTCCTTTAGCTGGGCTGTTTTCTTTGTGAGGGGAATGATGCACAAAATATAACAAGGGCTTTAGAAACATGGCATGAACGAGGCTTGTCCCAATAAATGATACAAACCGTTTTTTTGTGGGATATGCTATAATGTAGTCTATGTATAGTATGATGTTGCTGACTCTGTGAACTGAGCTTACTGACCATGCTGTGCCAAAAAGTCCACGGAGTCTGGTTTAAAAAAGTCAAGTGAAGTGAGAGCAACTGGCCATGCTAAGTTTCCCACTTGGGAAGGTCTTTGATAATTAGTAATGACTGTATGCACTATCATGGTCTTCTATCAAAGCAAATACCACCTTAACACGTGTTTTCCTGAGTACTTGCACTGAAAACAATGACATCTACTTTTATATCAAAGTGGCTTCTGTTGACAGAGGTCCTTGCAAAGGGTTCTATGGGATCCTCAACAAATGAGAAGTTATTCAATTTAATTGTATTGTGCAGTAGATCAGTTGAAATTATGTCAAATTACCATTTTAATCAAACATTTTTCCAATGAGGTTCTGTGGAGTTTATTGTGTCTCAAATTTAGGACTGTGACATGTCATGACATGTTTTTTTTTCTCTCCTGCGGCTCTATCTTTTGCTGGATTGGAGTTCTATCAGTTTGTGCCGGTACAGTAGCTCGCATTGATTGATCAAGGCAGTACATTTATGCACACGAGCCACTCATGCTGGTGCTAATGGCCCGTGGATATGGAGGCATTATGCAAATGCTTCCCTGGCTCTAGAAAAAGATGGTGGGTGACTGAGCGAGGGAGAGTGACTGGTGATTTTCACTCCATTTTACTTGTGTTTATCCTCCTATTTACGTCTAAAAGGAGTGGTTTGCCGTGCCATTAGGTTCAGGATGAATGGCACTGCATTTGTGTTATAGACCATCTTTTGAATTTTTACCGGGAAATGTAAGACGGGGAAGAAGGAGGTTGTATTTTAATGCTACTCCTGACTTCCACTTAGTTTTTGAGATTGAATTTGCTGTAGTGGCGTCAGTGCCAAATGAATAGCATTGAAAGTGTACAGAACTTAAGGATAAATATCTGGTCCACACGGTATGACTCGGTGTGTGTATGTGTGTGTTGCTATCTCGATAATGAGATCACTTCTGATTCCATAATGATGTGTAGTGAAGGCTGAGGTGAGGCAGAAGCAATGTATCTCTTATCCTCTATTTTTCCCCTCTCTCTCATTATTTTTTGTCTCTCATTCAACCCCACAATCCTCTTAAAAGGAAAAAAAAAGAGTTGCCTCTTATCAGGCTGTAGTACAGGGGAGCAAAGAGGATGTAAGGACTGTTCTTTATTCTTTATAGGGGCAGGGGGGATTTTTAGTACACCGGTCTTTCTTCTTGCCCTCTGTTTATCTCTCTGCAACTCTCTCTCTCTCTTCCTCTCTCTGTTTAGCTATCTGACAGAGGGCTGCAGGATCCTGCAGAGTGGGTGGTGGAGCTCTAATTCAATTTATTCTACTGCTCAGAGACAGACAGAGAGAGCAGGAGGGAGAGGGATGGAGACCACAGATGTTAGGGAACATTTCCTATTAGCAGCGGAGAGGTGAGGCAGGCCTTATAGGAAGCTGGCCTGACGCTGTGACATCTGGATTGATTCTGCGGGTGACTAAAATGATGTGTGTGTGAGAGTGTGCATGTGAGCGTGTGCTCATTATCAACTAAAACAGTACGTCTTTAAAATACCATCACTGGGTCTGAAGCATGGACTGTATATAAAGATGGACAACGCGTCTCCACTGTACAAAAATGAATCCAAAATATATTGGATATGGACACTTCCATCTTGCACTGGTGACGTCATTTGGAGCCAGAGTCTGCGCAGTAGTGATCTGCGGTGGAGCCGCGGTATCGAGGTCCCGCCCATACACCTGCCCAAACCAATCGCGAGCACACCATAAGTTCTCAATCATGACATCACACCCCCTTTTTATAGCATCAAATAACTAATTAAAACCAAACTTAAAAGAAAAATGAACACTTGAACAAACATCAGCGTGACAAGAACTACCTAAAATGACAGAAACCATGATTAGGAACATTTTATTTGACGTGTGCTTTGATTTTTCAGTTTGGCCCATGTCTCATTTGCTAACATGGAGGAGGCGGGGTTTATGACCTGTACTGCAGCCAGCCACCAGGGGGCGATCAAGACATTTTGGCTTCACTTTTGGGGAGCTGTCATGTCGTCCATCTTTATGTAGAGTCTATGGTCTGAAGGGAGAAAACAAAGACATCACTCACCCAACTATCAGCTGAAACACAAGTGACTGACAACTCAGACTGAACCTTTCAGATGACCTCAACTGGAAAAAGGCTCAGCTCCGAAAACGAGCTGCAAGAGAATCTGTGTTGAGAGCAACCTATATTATGTAATTTATGTTCATGGGGATTCTTTTTAGTGATATAAAAGATAATTGATTGAACTCATTGCTTGATTCATATACCTTACAGACCCAAGTTACCATTTCTTTCTGAGGTTTTACAAAAAATATCGCATTGCGCATTGCACATCGCACGTTTTCTTATATATATAGCAGAAGCAGGCAATCTTGGATCTTAGTATGGCCATTCACAACTTCAACTATGGTTGGGCAATACAACGAAAATAGCCTAAATTTGTCAATGAATTTTGCCGTACCATTTAAGCCATTGTAGCTCTCTCCCTTTAATATCTTTGCTGGTAATAGGCCATTGTGATGAAGTACCTTGATTTGCTGGATTATCCAAAAACAGACATTCTTTGGTGTTTTATCCATAAATCATTTCTCACATTTGAATTTCTAGAAAATATGCTATATCAAGATATATCTTGACTTTATGTCATAAAATTACATACTGTGCTAGAGCATTTTATCCATATGCATATTACCCCATACCATCAACCACTCTTATCTCTCAACTCAAACAGACATTGGCTACAATGTGCCTCAGGGTTAAATCTCACCTTTTTGTGTATGTGCTTCCACTAAGCACTTTAATATGGAAAAATTCCTTGTTGTGCACATGATTCCCAGTTTGACCCTCCCTTGCAGCTTAATAACCCTGACCTAAGTCTTTGCAAGTTTTTGCAAGTGAATGAAATCAAGTCCAAGGTTTTTCCCTTTGTTCCTACTGAAGCTCCCGCTACATATCATTAAGCCTTACACAAAGTCATGGTATTCTTTTTGACTTGGAATTAGCTGTCGATGGTAAAGGACATGTTACAGTTATCCCAGTGTCGTTCCATTCCATTTTGTAATATATCCAGAATCAAATGTTTCTTATCCTCTACAAACCTGGAACAGGTGTGCTTTTATATCATCTCATCAGACTAATGCAACTCTCGTTACTCTAGCATCAGCCAGCAAACTCTCTCCTGTTTACAACTTGTCGAAAATGCAGCAGCCAGGCTTTTAACAGGTGCTGAGAGAATGGACCATATTCCCTGTATTTTAGCCTCCATGCAGTGATTTCCATTTGAACAGTTAAATTCTTTGCCTCAGGCTACATTTCTAACCTTTAACCCTATACATACCAAAATGTACTGCTACATTAGCTCAAAAACAATGTTACACAAGTTAGCTTATACAATTTAACAATAAATGAGAGCAAACTTTACAAGTTATGTCTTTTTTGACTTTTCTAACTTGAATTTAGAAATGTTCTGGCAATTCACATTCATATACCACAATACTGTTTTAGCATAAAGACATAAATAACAGTAGGATATGGCTTTGTTAACATACAGAAACTAATGCTGCTATACTGTGTTGCCACCGTTGATAAATAAAAGCAACTCAGTAACTAAAGAAATAGCCTGTCTTTGCCAAGACAGGATTAGTCTTTGGCAGGCTGGTAGCTCTTGTTAAGTTCCTGCTTAAAATCCATTACCAAGTTGTTTATTACATTAGAATAGATTTGTATGTTGTCGTTGTTTTTTAATGTTTGTTTGGCAAGGAAATTCTCATCTTCTGTGTAGTTGCAGCCGCATCAAGTCATCTTTGTAAAAGAGGTTATGCAAAATACATGGAATGTTGGGTGTTATGTGTCTTCCAGTGTAGATATTCACTCTAAATCTTTCTTTCCTTCCTTCCTGTGTAAGTTAAATGACTCTCTCACCCACATGACCCCCCCCCCCCACTACCCCCTTTCTCACAGCACACCTGCTGCGTCAGAATCACCTGTGACACGTCTGACACTGGATCCTGCTTTAGCTGGCCAGCGGAGAGGATGCTTGTGTGTCTGTGCGTGTATGATGGTGTGAGCATGAGGAGTGGGTGACATGACAGATGTGAGACACGTTGGGCGATAATGAGCTGTGTTCAGGACAGATAACTGTGGGTGAACGTGACACAATACAGACAGGCTTCTGGCTTATTGCCTACAATTCCACTGCCTCTGTCTATCGGTCTGTCTACACATTATGGTAATTGACATGCATGAATTAAGTATATTCAGAGCTGATGAAATATACAGCCATGTCAACTTCTGTCTCATAAATAAGAAATAAGAAGCAAGAGATAAAGGGAATTCTCCATTGCAATCATTGTAGCATATTAAATCAATGCTTCCCAACCTTTTTGGCTTGTGGCCCCCTTAAAACAAAGCTATATCTACACGTGATCCCTCTTCACAGGTTGCATATTTCTACAGATTTTAACCAGGTTAACCAAAGGGCAATTACTCCTTCTTGCATTTTTTTGAGGTCTGAAGAGGTAAAATGCTCCAGTCATTAACAAGAAAACGCAAAGATTAGAGGAAAGTCTGTTTTTGTCTTGCAGAAATATGTTGTTTTTTTTCTGCTTTCCTATCTTGTTAGATTTATCAAGATTTATCTTGTGACCCTTTTGGTGGAGCCAGACCTCCAGGTTGGGAACCAATGGTTTGAATCATCGCACAATGTCGCACATGTGTTTGTACAACTAACAGGTCCAAATTAAAGCTAGGAAAAACAAGGGGGGTATTTTACACTGAGGTTATTCTATAATTTTCAGCTTTGGTTTTTCAGAAAACTCAGAAGCAACAGGTAATTTTAACACTGTCTAGTAACTCCATAATTATTAATTCCACATTTTCTGTATGGACAAAGGCATACTTGCAGTGGCTATCTCTGCACTTAGAAGGCTGAATGATTGTGAATGATTTCGAAGGTTGTTCAATCATGTCACAGACAATTTCACTTTCGCTTTTTCTGCTGCAGGTTACAGAACAGCTTTCATGCTCACTTGATGTTTATATAGCATGTTTACCGTGGTATTTGCTTTTACATTTGTTTGTTTCATGCATACTGTAACTGCAATTGCATTTTTACACAACAGCTTGAACATAATGTCTGTATAATCTCTTTATGTGTGACAGTGTTAGAGATACATCAGACATTGTGAATGCTTTACTAATGAGTTGCACATAAATAATACTTATTAACATACACCATCTCAATGCAAGAAAACAGATAACACTGAGAGGAATTCTTGTGATGCAAGCTTTCCAGCCTATACAGGACCTGATTTCACTGCCATCACAGTACTAATTATAAATATTGCAACACAGTCGTCACCAGGGGGTTCCACCACCAGACAAGGCATTCAATCTATGAAACTGGCCCACACACCATAAAACACTGCTTTAGATTACACAATCCAACAGCACAGTAGCTCCTCTGAAAAAAATCCCAAGGGTGAGATGTGTGAAACATCAGTGCTGGGGAAAACGTTTTATAAACTGAGAGAGCTGCTTTGTAGTATTGCCATTTGAAATTATTGTGAAATTCCCTTTGCCGACAGTGCAGCCAGATATTACCTGCACTCCATTGCCTCCAAGTTAGCATTTTACCATATTCATCCTTACCTTTCTCTGCCTACGGAACAGCTGACAGACTTGCTGAGTGCGTGCAACTCTAGATGCCTGTGAGTCCTCAGC
The DNA here is from genome assembly GCA_005408345.1 of Macquaria australasica. Classification (NCBI taxonomy): domain Eukaryota; kingdom Metazoa; phylum Chordata; class Actinopteri; order Centrarchiformes; family Percichthyidae; genus Macquaria; species Macquaria australasica. The sequence continues at coordinate 560,255 of SEMN01000042.1, read as the reverse complement.
CTCTCATAGCAAAGCATGCTGACAGTGTGTGTGGTCTGTGTTTTCTGCAGAGCTGCATTTGTATGTTGTGCCAAACCAACATGTTATGTCCATTGTGCATGATGTGGTGTCAGTTTAGTGTCTTGCACAAAAACCCCTTGAATGTTGCTTGTTTTATGACCCCTTGGACACACTAAACCACAGAGTATGTGTCGTAAACACAGATCAGGGTGATAAGATGTTTTCTAAGCTCCCTTATAGTTTTGTCTTTTGGTTACAGGCTCCTATAGCACACCAACAGGTTGTGTTGAACATCATTTTATTCTAGTTGGGCTGAATAAACTCTTACCTGCATGGTATAAAATCATGAGGAAAACCAGCAAATACGTGGCATAAAATATAAGCACCACAATCCACTGCCAAAGACAGTGCTGGAGAGCTCAGTGTGAAGTGGTTAATTACTCTGCAGCCCAGTTATTCCAGTTATTTTAAAAGAGCAAAATCTTTTAAAATTATCAGGTACAAGATTATATATATATATACAGTAAACAACACTGCATTGGTGGGCCAAATCTAGGTGTGAATTTGTATATATGCAGTCTATGTGTGTTTGTATCTCTTTGAAACATACCCCCTCAGGCCATTTCCATAATTAAAAGTGCATTCTCAACTTGTCAGGTTAAATAAGGGTTAAAAACAATGAAGACCACAACTGCCTTCCCAAGACTTAAAGCAGTACTTGTAATAGTTGGAGCATTCACATAATGAATATAGAGTTCTATGTCATGGTCAATCTTTTAAGTTATCAATCAGATTCACTTTAATCATTATACACAATAGATATAGATTTGTCATGCCAACATTAGTCCAGATGTAGGATTCCATTCACAGTGTTGTGCAAGACACTAAGTTTATGGGCAGTAAATGAGGAAATTTAAATTCTCCCATTGGGGAAAATGGGTCACTGTAGCAGCAGCCGCTGAGAAAAGCCTATAGATTAGAATAGCGTAAATACAGTGCGAATTACTGACACTGACAGTTATATCAAGAGAAGATACTGAAAATGCTACAACAGACAAAGTGAGATAAAACATCCATTTTGACTAAATACAATTGAAAGAACACTTTTTTCTCTCTCCACCACACTAGATTTAAAATAAAAATAAAAAATACTATGAGGGTAAAATGCTGACTTTGAGCTTTACAGTAAGTGTGTGTTTGGGGGTGTTCACATCCATACTGAGTGAACTGTGAAGGACTCAGATCCCTTGGGGGACCTTTTTAGCGCATGAGGAACTGTGTATAAAAAGGGCTACAATTTCTAGACAATTTCTCTTCACCAGTTGTGGATGTAAACACCCTCAAATTAAAGCTGCGAGTCAGCACTTTAACCTCATAGGCATTGTCCTATTTCAAATCTGATGCTCTGAAGTACCTTTTTGTAATACTCTCTGACTGAACAGTATCACACAACCATTCTCTTCATATATATTGTGTGTGTGTACATTTAGTGTAAGATCAGTGGTTATGTTTTAGCAAAAATGCCAACAGATTTCACCAAATAAATAATGGAAGGTTCTTCAGCACCATGGACAGCTACATTAGGCATCAACAGCTTGACGTATACATTTCAGGACCATGGACAGCTCTATGCAACCACTGTGTGTTAAGGAGTAACTCAGCACCATGGACAGCTAACAGTATGCAGCTACAGCTTGAAGTAGATATTTCAGGAGCATGGACAGCTCCGTGCAACCACTGTGTGAAGACATGGATGTATAATAAGACCTGGATAGGGCACCGCTGCTCAGCCTTGCTTCCAATTTTTCCAAGTGGCCACTCACGGTAAGCAAGCGAAAAATTCCCCTGCGGCCCAAACAGCATTTTCCCCATAGACCACCATTGTAAAGAGACATCTGTAAAATTGGATGACAGGAAAACAGGATGCCTTGAACTGCAAACAAGGTCAATTATGACTCTTTCTATTATACATTATTATACTTCCATGGAGCTTTTACTTTTTTTGGCGTATGCGCCAGGCAAGCAATTCTTATTGGATTGAATAGAATCTTTGGGTCCGATATCCAGTTCTTATAATACATCCATGGTTGAAGAGTAAATCAGCACCATGGGCAGCTCAGTAAGCAGCTACAGCTTGTAGACATTTCAAATGTTAAAGGACAGTCAATCAGTGAGTGCCATGTCCTGCTACCTGTGACTTCAGTCCCAACCCCAAGTGCTGTATGGTTTATATTAGTTAAATACCAAGAGGCTCAGTGTAACTCCAGGATGTATAAAGGATCTTGAAGACCTCAAGATATATGGATCTCTGTCAGTTTTCACTGTATGCTTTATGATTTTTATTCTTTGTAAACATCCATATAAAGTATGTATCCTTGTTTTATGCCCCCGTATATCCTCAGTTATGGGTCCATCAATATCACCATGGATAGCAGTGCATCACTTAGGAAGTAGGAACTGCTAGTTTTGACAATGAAGTGAAATATGACATAGTCACCATCAACAACAACAACAACAACAACAACAACAACATGATCATTAGTCATGATGATGAACATTTCTTAAAAAACACTGCCTGTAAATGGGAGGCCTCCTGTCATTCTAATTGCTTCAATAGTAATCACCAGGATGAGCAGGTCATCAGTGATGAACAGCATTGTTTTTTGGAGCAGCAGACGGACTGAAAACTGAATAGATTAAATGGTGCATTTAATTAAGAGGCCTGGGATCAGGAAGTCAGAGATCAGTCTTGGCCCATGCCAGCAGTAGCTACATTTAGCTTAGCTTGTTAGCGCATGCCATCTGTTCACACACAGATTAACACTACACAGCAGGCGATAGCTATGGGTACATTTTCTGGTTCAGTACTATATAGAAAGTCTTTGAGTCCAGTGATCCAAACTGAGGAGGTTACATTGATAGTGTGTGTGTAGGGGATTCTTTTGTCAATTATTTGTGGTGTGGAAACCTTTTATTTCACCTCCATATGCATTGCTTCTACCTTCAACATATATGAGATGCTGTGTGTCTAACTCAACATACGTTAAGACTAAATCATCTGTCAGTCATATTAGCAGCTAGGATGTTACGTGTTAAAAAGGAAATTATCCTAGAACGGAATTATTGTTATTTACACGAGTCTCAGTGTCTCAATTATAACAATCTTATCTACTTTCTTCCTTCTTTTTCTTTCTCCTCAGTTCCTGTGGTGGTGGTCCCATTTAACCCATTTAAGTACATTAAGGTCCCATTTAAGTAAAAGCCCCCCTCGCCATCCTTTCATTCTCAAATTGATGTCAGTACTATCTGACATTTTTCTGTCTTTCTCTGCATTGTCTGAAACTGTCCATGTTTACTGTTAAGATCACTTGGAAGTTGTTAATATTTTTTTTTGATTTGGAAATGGTCATTCACTAACATTTATAATCACTAAAATGACTTTAGTTACTTATCTAAGTTCTGATTTAGATAGGTGTATAAGTTGTTTACATAGGCATTGAGCACTTTTTTGTGCATTTGTTTCCTTTTAATAACTTATTTTAAAGTTACACATCAACAACACTGTTTTTTTGGTGTCTTTGCTTTTACATCAAACCTACAGGAGGTCGTTCACTCTGGCTAGTTAAGGTTTAGTCATCTGCTTTACGAGCAGGGATGACTTCCAAATCACTGCATCCCACTTAGCTAGCCATTACACAAAATACTATAAAAAGCAGCCAGCTAATCCTAGCTGTTGTCGGTATTTTTTTAATTTTTATTCTTTCTACTTGGCACTAACCTGAGCTCAGCAAGCTGCTACTCACCAACAAACACTGCAAAATCTGGTGGCTTGATATCTTTGGCTGAAGGATATTGATATGATTTGAGACAGCTGCCAGTAAATTCAGGAAATTTAGGACACTCAACTCAGCTAATTCTTTTTTAATAAAAACAACCCACTGCTGGGGGACAGGACAGCAAGACTTGAGCAGATTGAATGGAAGTGAAAATAAGCAGTTTGTTTGAGGATGAATTGGATCAGAAATAACCGCTGCAACATAACTACAGATAAGAGAAGGCAATATCAAAGTAAAAGACTAAAAGTAGGTAGGTCCAGTGATGAACTATTTTCATCCAGCCATTGAGTCTCAGATACCACCACTTGAAACAACTTGACTCTAATGATCCTGGTGGCAACGGTTTTCTTGGAAATCTCTTCTTTTTTTTTTTGTAACACTTCCACTCTCAAGTGCAAAGATGCCTCAGAGGCCCCCAGTTCCACCTAGCACACCCTCAGACACCCGGAGATATCAGGATGGCCTCTTATCTTCAAAGTGAAGATGTTTTTGAGAAGGACATTGACCCTCCATCGAGAAATGTTAGTGTTGTCATATCACACAGGCACATACTGTGGCACATATCACAGGCTCTGCTAAGGGGCTCCTTGACCCCTCAATAATCCATCCATGTTTAATTCCTGGTGACCAGATAACAGCAGATATACTGTAGTCATTCACTTCATGTGGTATACATGGGAGTAAGTAAATGGGAGTTTTTAGATCAGACTATCAGACTACATTGGCCCTTTAAATCATTTAAGCTGATGATTATTGTGGGTTATAAGTGGGTTACTGTATAAATGAAATAAAATGTATGTTTTCCTTAGACTGTGTGCATCAGTGTTAATTAAGAAATTAAGAATTAAAAATTACCCTGTGGCGTTTTTTTTAAGCAAACACATTTACATTAAAATTACATTAATTGTTATATTTCCATTCACAGTTTCTCACCAGAATACATTGTGTGTATCCTTTAGGCCTAATAAACACTTTTAATGAGTTTCCTTCCTGATAAAAAAAAACATTTTTAAAGACAGAAGAAGAATTTCACAATCTATATTGTTTACATCCATGTTTGCTAGCTTGCAGTCTTCACATTCCTTCACATTCATTTCTGTACATGTTACTGAAACCGTCAGCAGGACTGCAGTTCACGTCAGCAGAGTGCACGTGCTTGTGCATGGATGAATGTCGTGTGCTTGAGATGCAAACAAAACAGGGGCCCAAAAACACTGACCCACTGTGCTACTAGTGGTCCAATATGCCACAGGGGGCCTTTAATTTATTTACTAATCTAATGGAGAAAGCCTGCGGTAACCCCTTTTGAGCTAGTGACCACAACACTTTCCAGCCTTCCTATGACATCATCTAGTTGACAAGACCTCTGCCACTTCAAATTAAGAATGGAATGAGGGAAAATTTTAAGCAAATAGCAGTCGGCCAAGAGGACTAAACTGGGTTGGAATAAGAAAGACCATTTGGTTTTATGAGCTGATAATAATGAAAAAGTCCAACAATAAATACCAACAACAGTAGCAAAAAACAGAGGAGGACAAATTGGAATCAGTCACCTGTAATTGTAGTTAGTCCTTAAATGTTTGAGCTTCACTGTACAGAATGATGTCTGTGCAGAGTTTGACACTAGAAGGATGTTTTCACGTTCATCTGCTGAAAGTGGAAAGTTTCTAAATCTGATTTTCAGGGGCGGGGCTACGAGCAGGATTTGTGACATCACAAATAGTTTGGAAGCAGCCAATCCTGGTCCAACATTCAACTTGCAAAAGTGTGATGTGGAGACGTGAAGCCTCCAGCGCACATACACTGAGAATGGACTTTACAGTGAAGCAGGAAACAGCTGTTGTCCAGCAGTTCAACTTATATTTATAGATTCTGGATTTTTAATGAAGGAGACGGAGGAGTATGTGAGTAAGTGAGGCGTATGTGAACAAACACTGTTACTGTCACTTATTGATGGCATTTTTACCAATCGGCTGAAATATTTCCCTAAAATTTGTGTATTCACACATTACAAGTTGCTACAATGGCTCTTTTGGGCATAAATCAAATTAATACAAAACACCAGATTCTCTCTGTTAAATCCTCTTCTGTAATTAAATGGGATAAGCTAATGGAATGGTGTGTGAGTGTGAGTGTATCTATACCCTTAGGGGCTGTTTGTCCCTGATAATGAGCTGTCAGTTGTTAAATGTAAGTTGTACTTGCAGAATGATGCAAGGGTGGCGACTTAAATACAGATTTTCACATCTTTCCCCACATTAGAAGGATAGGGTTCAGGTTGAAAATTGGCGAAACGACCCTTTAAGCCTGATATCACGACGAACACTCTGTTTATCTAACAGCATCAGGAGTGTACTGTACGCTGCTGTGCAGAAAGGGATGGATACGCCATGATTAATGGTTAAGATGCAGCAAGTAGTAGAGTGTGGATTCATAAAACACAAACATTCTTAAACACACTGCGAGCAGCTTCTCTGTGAGCTCCCACAGACTGCAGATACAAAGTAGCATGCACACAAAACATTTACTTATGTAGGCAAGTATCTGCAAGCACGCACACACACACAAGCTCCGCAAGTGGGCCGATAAAAGGATGTACAACATTACCGCGGCTGCCCTCTGGGAACTAAAAAGAAAGCATGACTCAACCATTAACCAGAACCACACAATGAGTCAGCACATTTACAAGAGATGGACCAGGCATAGTGAGACATCCATTTTACAATACCTGAGCATACATATTTGGACATATGCACATAACAGTTTCCAGGATATGGTTCCTTTATTGTAAGGTGGTTATTCTGATAGGTCGTGCTGCAGATGAGAAGACTGCAGACCTGTGAACTCTATGAAACTAACTCCATACTAGGTCTTTTATGGAGGAAAGGCAATGCTGCAACCTCTATGGGTTGAAACATACAACATCACGGCTGGGTGGGGTCAGACTAATGTGAGTTGCACTATAGTACAACAGAGCATGCAGTCATCAATTGTTGACAGAGCACACAAGATTATTTGCCTGGGTGCAGTTACTCTTCAAAAGTCTTGTTTTTGCTGACCTTCTCGCGTTGCTGCAGTGATGTACAAGTGTACTGCTTGGCATGTCAGTACGCTGTGACATCACTGATAGGTGTGGTAATAGGTTGAAACTTTCAACAAGAGTGGGCAGTGAAAAACTGCGTCTCAGCCTGGTGTAAAATCACACTTTAAGGCCTATGTGTGACATGAATACACAAGGCTAGGAGTAAAGAGGCATTCAACTCAAGCACACCATTCACACAGACAGGAGAAAGGAAACAAACACAGGGGGAGAGAGAGACAAGGATAGCATGCACACAAGAGAGAGAGACAAGAGGAGAGGCTGAATCTCCTGTAGGATAAATATCCAGATCCAAAACATCTGGAATGAGGCACCGACAGCCAGGGGAGAGAGAGAGAGGTCCCAGGACGGCTGATGGTCCAGCAGATGCAGTGGTTTTCAGAAAGTTTGCAGTATTCTCGTCGGCAGCAGAAACATGGACTATAAGTACTAGGGTTAATAGGTTCATTGAGACTGAGACTGACCTGCCAGGAGGATAATGATAACAGGTACATGCCTGAAAGAATAAGCAACTAACTGAAAAGTTAAGGCTAAAAGATGAGTTTTAAGCTTGGATTTAAAGGCCTCAACAGAGTCAGATTGTCTGACGTCAGCAGCAGTTATTCCAGATGAAGGGGGCACTAACTCGTCTTTGTAATACTAGCCTGTCCTATCACATTATCCCTTGAAGTACCATAAGAGGCTAGGCCATCACAAATTGTGTAGAAAACACCAAAATTAAAGATAAAGACTAGCAGTGTATTTTCATTGTTCTATATATTTAGTCAACACATCAGCAGTTACAATTTTAGAGACGTTGCTTGGCAGTAATAAATGTAAGTACCGAAGTGAGAGAGAGCTCTCTGCCAAAGTGTGGGTTTTACTGGATCCAGGTATATTGCAGCATACAGTGAGTCACAGCCTGTGACCCAGTTGTGCTTTGTCGCTCAGCGTGACCTCATTCTGACTGCACAGCAAAACAAATCTGATGCTATGGCAAAATGCATAGCTTACATTTAAGACGGTTTATGCTTGATTTAAAGTGGATTTCACTGTGCTATAAAAGCAGTGTTGCTTTGCTGCTCAGCGATGGGTATCATAAATGCATGCAGTCATTTCAGGTAGCATAATTAGCTACCTGACTGTCAGTCAAGATCCAACAGTAAAGTAAGACTAAGGCATGTATTTGCAGTTAGAATTCCAGCAAAGAATTGTAGTGTGTGTGTGTGTGATCTTAGGTGATGTCGAGTTTAGAGACAATAGGCTAGTTGGCCTTAATCCTGCATCAGAACACAAGTACAGCTCTGTGTGTGTGTGTGTGTGTGTGTGTGTGTGTCATATGTAGCACGTTAACAAGCATGCACAAGACACATACACACTGTGTGGTGCGATAAGCTTGTTAGCAAGGCTTTGGCTTAAAGGAAATATCTGATTGCACTTACAGTATATAGGCAGGGTTTGTTCCTATGTGTGTGTGTGTGTGTGTGTGTGTGTGTGTATGCGTGTGCGCACGTGTGTGTATGTATGTGTGTGATCATAAGGATCAAATAGAAACAAAAGGAAAATCCTCAAATATGTCTGGTGTCAACTTTGAAACAGGTTGGATTTAGTTTAAAGAGTTCACTAGAGGTCACATTTAGCTACTTTTAGCATGCTAATATGCTTAACTAAGCTAGTGAACATGGTAAACATACGTGCCAAACATCAGCATGCTAGTATTGCCATTGTGAGCATGTTAGCATTTAGCTCAAAGCACTGCTGTGCTAAGTACAGCCTCACAGAGCTGCTAGCATGGCTGTAGACTCTCAGTCTTGGGACTTTATGCAAACAGGTAAGCAGGCATAAAGAGAAAGAAATCTAGGCAAAAGTTGCTCTGTGTGTGAGTGTGTTTGTGTGCATTTCTGTGCCTTTGAAATGTCACAACGTTCTGCTACAGATCTGTGTCCAGAATTACAGTTGCAAAGTGTCTTGCTCCTACTCAAAGTCTTTGGATACTGATCCAGTTTGAATACAGAGTATTCTATAGGCTTTACTATCATTAATTGAACTTGTTTAGCCTATATGGCAGTGATCTACTATAATCTGATCTTTTCACATCAGCCAACCTTGTACTTCAGCAACCTGGGAAAGATTTTTTGGCAGCATGACACTTCCAGCAATCCTCAAGGACCAGCTTTAATCTTGCAATAAGCCACTGCCGAGAACCGACACCAGACTTTGTTAAACACGCATGGATTACGTTTAGAACTATTTATTTGCCCTGATTTCTTTCCTTTCCTGGCATATCCACACGTTAGTGTTTGTTGAGTAAACTTGTGGCACATTCTGTTGGTGTCAGTAACATATCCCCACTTAAGTCTTTTGGCATCTAAATTCTGCGCCTATTTCTAATCGTTCTCCAGTCTCTAATTTGTCTTTCTGATATGCGAGACATGTTGTCTTTGCCTTTTGAAAGAAAGACATCACTGTGTGTGTGTGTGTGTGTGTTATTTCTTTATGTGTGTGTTTGTGCATGCATTTGTGTGTGTGTGTGTGTGATCATTATGTCGTGATCTGAAGCCATCTGGGTTGGCTGGCTCATTTGCGTATCTGGTGTTAACCATTATAAATATTCATGACCAGGGTCTAAACTGGTATGAATATTCATTTTGGCTCCAGGCCGTCGACCGGTGGAGTGGCTGTGATTCCAATCAGCAGAACAGAAATCAACTCAACCTTTTGTGTGGTGGACAAGGACACAAGACTGTCGTAGGCCCCTTGGTATGCTCGGCGAACGCTGCATGTATGCAGATTATTACATTTGCTTTGGTCAAGTGACGGCCACATTTGATGTGCATCATACTTGGGAAATGGCGCCCGCAAGACAAGAGAGGCAGATAGAAACAGAAACAAACTCAACTTGTCTTGGGACAAAAAACATTTTAAAGAGACTGAAATTACTCTTTGAAATGAGAAGCTGCAGGGCAAACTATCCACAAAAGTCCAATTGAGAAGCTGCAGCAGCAGCATTAAAAGACACAAAGAGGGTGTCAAGTCAGCTAACGTGTAACACTGTCAAACCAATAAGGTTGAATTCTTAATTTCTTGGCCAACACCATTCGGCTAATTGCTTGTTTAACAGTTTGCTTGCTACTATTGCAAACTATTATTAGTTGCTAGCTGCTGTATAAATGATCTAGTTGGTTAAAAAATACATTTAACATCAGCATAGGGACATTCACAGTTGCTGTTATGTTTCATTCCTCTTGTTGTGGCCTGTGTTTTGGACCTTGACCAGCTCTGCCTATCACAACAATATCAAAGGGAATTTGGGGTCTACGTATAATTTTGTGTGATTTCCATTCAGTGTGGCTGGTGTGTCTTCTGTCTCTGATGTCTTGACTCCATTCTCTCACGACTTTGGATCGCTTGCCTTTGCGTTTGTCATTTCCTACTTCACCAATTTCAGACACGATGATGATTATGATGATAAATGTGTGTGTGTGGAAAAATGTAGCAACAAGCAATGTTGGCTGGTTAATTACCACTCAGACACATGTATCATTAATTAGCAATTTAAAAAAAGAGTGTCGCTTTTGCAGTCACCCCTCGAAATATCACTTTGAATTCTGAACTTGGGCCCTCAAGTATCCAGGGGCCCCTGAACTCCAATAGGACCACACCTTTAGCATTGCAAAATAATCCAAGGAGCCCCAGATCCAGAGTGAATTACATTAAAGTTGAATAGATCTCAACATAAAAAGCACATTTCATCAAAGGGAAGGAATCCTGGTTGGAGCTGCTGTGGGACAAGGTAAGATAGGCTGACACACCTGTCAATCAAAGAAGCACACTCCAGTACTTTGAAGTAATAATCCTTAAGACTTTCATCATTTCAAACCGAATGTTTGATACTATTCATGGTATTTACACTGATTAGCTACCTTTCAATAGAGGTGCGAAGTCCCTCCCCTTCAGATGGACCACCATGGGACCTTATTTCGGAAAAAAATATGTACGGTAGTCAACGTAGGACATATTTTGATCCCATTTGTGCCATGAATCACACATATGTTTGTCAATTTAAAAGATAATTTTGCAAGTCAAGAAAGTCGCAGTTTGTCGTAAAACAGTTGAAGTATTATCTGTGAAAATATGTAATTAGAAAGACTACACACCCAAAAGTCGCGCAAGTGATGTCATGACTTTCTCTCCATAAGCAACCCAGAGCCGCTGAAGCTACGATGCCTGTGTGTTTTGTACCGGGATGTAGTCACACCAGTTGGTCTCGCTCGTTCTTTCGCTTCCCGGCTGATAAAAGTTCCAGGAATTGCTGGATGAAACACATCAGGTAAGATAACGTTACACTGACGGCTGTGTTGATGTTGGTGACGAATATTGTGCGAGACGAGATGTAGGTCACTGAGTGGTTTCACACCAAACTAAATGGTACTTTACTATCTTTACGACAAACTGCGACTTTCTTGACTTGCAAAATGACCTTTTAAATTGACCAATATCATATGTGTGATTCATGGCACAATTCAAACAGGATCAAAAAATGATTTGTCTCTCGCCGTTGACTACAGTACATATGTTTTCCAAAATAAGGTCCCAGGGGGGACAGCGGAAGGGGAGGGGCTTCGCCTCTCTCTACACTGTATTAGTAGTAGTAACATGCTGCATTGTGAGACTCTGGTATTATTACAATGTTCTAAGCATTACATTAGTAACTATAGGTGGTATAGAACTGAAATCACAAGGATAAGAACAATTATTCTAAGAATCAGCATCCAAGATGCACATCGTAGGGCAATTATATCACACTTTTGAAGTAATTAATTAATTCCGTACTAGTAAGTCTCTTCTCTCTCACTCCAGTTGATGTTTTGAATAGAAAGATATGTGTACGTGTGTGTAGGAGTGTGTGTGTGTGTGTGTGTGAGAGAGAGAGAGAGAGAGTGCATCAGTATTCAGGGCAGAATGTTTAGGAAGTGCCAAACTATTATGATGTGTCATCTTCAATAATACACGCTCATAACACACACAGAGCATTGTTTTCGAGCATGGTGGTGAATACTGATAAAAATGGTAATTTATGGGAGGCCGATTAGGGTGAAAACATTGAAATACGTTCACATACACACTGAAAACATACACACACACATTTACAATGTGGACACACATGTTTACAATGTGGACACACTCACTGAAAACGTACACACACACGTTTCTCATATTTCCAGAGGCTTCTTGAGACGGTCTCTCCCATGCACAGATGTAGACACACACATTTACTCAGATGCACTGCACACTCACTGAGACAAAATGATAATATTCACATTTATATGCTTTCACGCTACAACTTTTTTTGGATTCTACACAATATGTGTCCCTATGTGCAAGCACAGGCAAGCCACATAAACATAAACAAACGACACACACATACATTTACTAGCGTACAGAATTCACACATTTTTCTCATTGTCTGACAGAGATGTCGAAACACAAAGAACAAAAAAAAAAAAAGAGTGATGCAGGAACAAGAGGTTGTTTTTGGAAACATGGCGTGACTGTGGCAGTTGAATTGTGTCTCTGTTTGTGTGTGCGTGCACATTTAGAGTAGAGGAATCTGGAATGAGTTTAACTTCACTCAACCACACAAATGCTGCACACACATGCACACTATCCCAAGTGCTTTAAAAGAAAACACTAGAGGGGAGAACAAAGAGCCTCCTTGAAGAATAGACATGAATTATTCACTCCATCAGATAAGAGGACAGAGAGGGAATGAGAGAGAGACATAGAGTGAGGAATGGATAGAGAGAGAGATGGAGTGTGGGTGATACAAAGAAAGAGACAGACAGATGGATTGACAAGGACAGTAGTGTATTATATTGTATTAGCAGTAGCGATGACAGAGACATTGAGATGGTTCTCAAGAGATTTTGGATAAAAGAACACAGCTTGCCATCACCTTCTAAAGCATGTCTAAAATTCCACAGGGTGTAAAAATATCAAATTGACTAAAATAAATAAATAAAACAACTCCTTCAGCATCAAAATACATGGCATTACTTATCTGTAGTAAGCCAGAAGCTTTGGAAATCAGGGTCTTTTTCTGATTCAAGGGGTATTTTTGCTACCTGAAGGAAATAGTTCATCCTGTGAAAATCCACAGCCAGCAGCAGCTTAGCTGCAGCATCTGTGCTGCTTTCCACCCAGATACGCTTTATCAGATCCGTCTTTTATATTCTACTAGTAATGCAGTGATGCTGTAGGACTTCAGTATCAGCAGACAATCCGGATGCTTTTTATCCAATATGAGGAACCTGGTAACTAGTCATTTCAGGTGCTTTATCAGCTGCAAACAATTGTGGTAACCTGTATTGTAGTTCTGCAGTGGTTCTGTAGTGGAATCGACTCGGCACTAAGGCACAAGTAACTAAGTACCTTCACTGAAGTCCTAATGTGTTATTACTACTTTTACTTGAGTAAAATGATCTTAATACCTTTTCCACCACTGGTACATTCAAAGTAGCTGATGATTATTAATTATCACCTATACAAATACATTGTACTCTGCCTGTGTTGAAGTATTAATCATGCACATATTAGTAGTGCTGGGGTGTACTCTATCAGATACCAAAAAAACACAATGTATTTTGTGATTTTCCTCCTTTTTTTCCTTTACTTTTGAACTGATAGCTTTACAACCATTACTGTACCTCACATAACCAATGCTCAGTGTCAGGCAGTAACCCATTACTGACTAACCAATGCCTGACTTGGACCAAAAAGGGTGCCAGTACCCTAATTCAACAGTTGCATGACATGATCATCCCGTGTGTCTTGGATAATATATCCCACTTCAAATGCATTTTTGTATGCATTTCATTACATACATTACATAGACGCAGTTACGGGGGCATTATTTTTTTCTCCACCCATATTCTGCCCTACTCTGCCTCTGATGTGGACAAAAATCAGAAGTGCCAGCCCATTTCAGGCGCTGTGACTAACACATTACAGTGATGTGATTATTTTTTCAGTAATGCGTAGTATAAAGGCCGGTTCAGACCAAAGATACGCACCAAGACGAAACCATTTTACAGTCGTAGGGAAAAGTTGCAGCTGTGTGAACTGACCCGTCTCAGCTCGACTCAAGCCGGCTGATGGCGTCGCCTGCAACTCAGCTTGTCAAGTCACCAGCGGTTGGTTTTAGAACGTAAGGTACATCACCTGTTTCAACAGCCAATCAGCTCGTAGAAAAGTCAGCTGGTCATCTCGCCCTGCTCATTTTCTCCGTTTCATCAATACTAGAAATGCAACGCTACACATTATTGACATCTACAAAAAAAAGCCTGAAAAGCCAGCAGTTAGAACGGAAGTACAGGGAGTCGTTGCTATGGAAACGATACACCGTCTCGTCTCGTCCCATTGCTGTAAACTGGCAGGTTTCAGAACGTTGCAGACCGGCGCATTAAAGTAGATGCAAGTTTCAACTCGTCTCGTCGCGAATCTTTGATCTGAACTGGCCTTTAGGGAACACTAACACAACATTACAGACTGCTTGTTAAACACAGAAGATGTGAGCGTGGGTGTAGAGGCTTGGAGTTTTTTTAAAGGCACTTTCAATTTAGCTGGGCTGCTTGACTAAAATAATGTAATAAATTATGTAACTAATCACCTTTGCTAGTGAGTAATTAATAAAGTAACTTTGTCAATAAGTAACGTGTAATGAGGAATTGATTACATTGGTGCTGATGCTGATCTGTAAACTGTCCCTTTTTGGAGACAGTTTTCTGAATGTATCTTTTTAGACTGTACTCTGCTCGGATTGTGTACTTTGTACTTTGTCAGATACAAAAAAAAGTGTTTCTTCACCTTGTCTTTGTATATCTTACATAACTGAATGCTTTTGAACTGATACTGTAGCTACAGCCATACTCCACATACTGTAAGTGATGCTGATCTCTAAACTGTAAACAGTCTATCACCTTTATTCAAGTAAACATGGGGTGTTTTACCCAGGCTGTGAAAGGTTTTAGAAAATAGTAGAAATGTATTGTAGAAATGACTGGGAAGAAGTTAGAGAAAAATGAATAAGATGAAAGAGATTGCGGGAAAATTTCATCCTTTATTCAGTTGCAGAGAAATGAATGAGAGACAGTAACACGGGCCAAAAAAGGGAAGGGAAACAAAATACTGGAGCGATTGCAGAGTCAGATTGAGTTTCATCATTTATTCAATAGTCCAGGAGAATGACAGCGAAAGGCAGGGAGGTAAAGTGAGAGTGAGAGTGAAAGGGCCTGAGAGGCTTTAAAAGACCCTGTAAGAAGTTTATTATCGGGTTTCCTAATCTTCTTTCTCCATTTCATCCCTCAACCATCAGCTCCACAGCTGGCAGCCAGTCACTTGGGAGGACGGGCCCTACAGTACTGTAATGAGGTAATTTTCATTCACTCATGCCATTTCTGTCCTTAGTTACATTAAACCTAATTCTTGCTGGGGGGACACAAAACGGCCAACTCACAAAGGAAGTGTGGCATCAAGCAGAAAGAGGTTTATGTTTATTGTGAGTAGGCTTTGCACTCATTGATGGGTTGGGAAATTTCAAAGTAGGAGCGATCAGCCCAGACTCTGTTTGGAGCCATAAAGGACACAAACCCATAGAGGCTACTCTCCACATTCGCTTTTAATTCTTTTGTTCACCCGTACTCAGAGTGCAACATTTCACCTCGGCCTGTCACTCTTAGTCACCCCGCGAGTATGAAAAATCATGTTATTAATTTTAGAAATCATATCTTATCATTGTAACTAGAAAAGGCTACATCTTCGGACGAAAATGTACTTGTGGTCACTGATGAAACTTTGCAGTTGAAATATTTGAAATACCTTAACGAGGTACTGCACACTTAAACATGTTTTTTGAGCTGTAAACTGAATGATATGACTGTACTGTGATGAAACACATCAGTGCTGGTGTTAATATTGACATTTCTTACCATTTCATGGGTTGAAAATGGCTCAACACGCCATCTACTGTTTTAAATCAGCCCTGAACCTGCGAGGCCAATGCTGACATAGACTCAACCGGTAGGGACTAATCTACGTCATGTACTTCTGCTTTGTCATTTTATGGCTACAAATAAACCTAAATGTGATGAAATGGTTGGAGTGGTGCAGCTACAATTATGCTTCTGACTACAACTGACAATTATTTTTATTATCGATTAAGCTGCCAATGATTTTTTTCAATAAATCAGTTAATCGTTTGAAAATAGTGAAAAGTCCACTAAAACCACAGGAAACTCCAAGCTCAAAGACCGTTAGTTTACAGTCCCAATCAATGAGCCGTCCATTTCAGCTCTAATTATGTTTAGATCAGGTGGCACAGTGCAATTTTGATACTCAATTGGACAAAATATTCCCCTGCATTTTCAGCTCAGACCAGCTGTTACTGCAATCACAAGTACCACGTGTTGTACTTGCTACACTACTTGTTACACTGCTATAAGCAAGAACAATACTGGCTTGGCATATTAGATAATGGCTTACACATGTTGTTCACTTCTAATATGTTGAATATTCTTATTGGATTTTATTGGAGACCACACTAGTTATTCATGGGAAGTAGTTTAATTATTAGATCCAATTTGAGTTTTAGTGTCTGATAATCCCAAGCTGTTTTATTTCTTTATTTGGTACATTTTTAAGACCTTAAACAATATGTCAGATATCAGCGACAATACCCATGAAATACTGGAATCCTAAACCCTGTACTGACTGAAGTGAGCGGTTGTTTTGTGATCTATATGTCTGATGTTCTTTTTCAAGTGGCTGATTGGCTAAGATGGTGATTATTCACCCCAACATGAGGCCATTTGTTTCAGTTGGAGCCCAGGGTGACACAGGAAAGGTCCTGACTGAATAATGTGACTGCGTTTCTAATTTGTCTCCAAACCTGCGGGGAAGCCAGCTACTTGTTATCTGTTAGCAGCTGTTCAGTTCAGAATGACAAGAACCCAGCACAACACAGTCTACACACACACACATACTGGGCCAGGCTGCCAGATGCTGTCCAGACAAGGTAATTGAGAGGTGGCAAGTATGGACAAAAGGAGAGAGAACAACAAGGCAAAAGAGTGAAAGGAAAGTGGGAAAGAGGAAAAAAGGTGCTTGTTAGGTCACAAGGGAGAGGGGGAGGGAAGTGTGAATGCGAAGAGGAGATAAAACAGGAAACATAAGAAAGTAATATTGGAAAAATGTTAAAGAAGGGATGGAGCGACAGAGGAGAGGAAGTGGAGGCACAGTCACATGGGAGGGGTCGGACGGATGGGGAGATGGATTTAGGAGGAGGAGCTGCACAGGAGAGGTCGGATTGGGAACTGTAACAGTGTGCATCACACCACATCACTCAGGAAGACGAGGAGAGGACAAATAGGGACATAGAGTGCAGATGGAGGAGAGGAGGGAGAGGAAAAAGGAGAAGACAAAGGACGATGAGAGGCAAGAAGTAAGAAAAGTGGACAAGGAGGAGTTGGAGGAGAGAGAAAACACAAAATGTCTATTGGCAGAATGATACATTTGTTAAACATTCACCAGCAAGTAAAAAAACATCTAGGAAACACTCTTCTACAAACACTATTCACTTACTTGATCCACTTTGGAGGTACTGGTATGCATATTTTTGAACTTTGCTGCTTCCAGGCTATTGGCTAAGCTAAGCTAATCACCTCTTGGCTCTAGTTACGTTACTCCACTCCCATGTGCATCCTCACTGGACAAAATGCTTTTTTTTTTTTTTGTTGGCACTTTGTGGTTGGCCACATTCATTTTGAATGAGTTGAAATCAAACAATCATATGATTGGGTCTGGTTGTTTCTGATTTCTTTGTTTCAAATATCAGAAATGACTGCTTCTTTATTACCCTGGCACCACAACTGAAGTTTTGTTCTGCTGGTTGATCTCAGTAATTGCCAGAACATTTATTTAAAAAAAAATGTTGGCCCCTAGTAACGCTGTTTGATTGCTTCATTCATCTTTGCCAAACCCCTATGTCTTCTCCCTCCTTCTCTTTCCGTATTCCCCATTTCTCTTAATCCATTTCCTCACTCTCTTTATCTCCTCACTCAACTCGCTCTGTGAAAATCTCACTCATATTCTCTCTCTCATCTCCTTTACTCTTGGATCTTCAATACCCTACACAACAATGTCATATTTGTCTCAATTCCAAAGACATTAAGCACACACACACACTCACTCACTCACTCACACACATTAGCCTCACCGTATAAATGCTGTTTGTACAGCTCAATTCAGTTCACAGTGGGCAAGCTGGGAGCAGCTTCACAGCCAATTCTCGAAATGTCCCTACTGTGTGTGTGTGTGTATGACTGTTTGCTGGAATATGGCAGTGGGTTAACTTTGCCAGAAAGCCTCTTCATTTGGGTTATAATGACACCAATAGGGAGACAGATAGAAAGACAAAGAGAGAGTGAAGGACGGATACACAGACAGAGTGTAGTAGTGTTTGTTACTGTCATTATGCTTTTCAGTATAGATCTTTTACTCAGATGGGAGTGAGAGAGCATCAGAAATACTTGAGAAAAGAGATGGAGTGATGCCAATGGAATGCCTGAGGCCTGACTGTGAAGTAGCTCTGCTTTCATTCATGCTTCCAACACACACACATACATGAGTGCACAAACATGTAAACACACGAGTGTTGCCTCCTTTGTTAGAATAAATTATTAAATGTGCTCCCGCCTGTTAATTTCATTATGAGTTGGGGGGGAAATCTGATAGAAAACAACAAATTGCCTCCCTACAATTCCCATGGTTAAGTCTGAACAAATTTCCCATTGAGTGCATACACACACACACACACACACACACACACACACACACACACACACACACAAACACACACACATGCATGTGATAGGTCTCAGTCTTGGCAGTGAGCCCTGCCTCTGTGTTCCTTGACGAACCAGGGTGCATAATGGATCCCACATAACATCAGCACACACAAACACAGGGGAAAACACACAAGTGAGGAGGAGGCATAATTGAGATGTTTCAACATGAGGCAGAGGGAATCGGCGCACGGTGGCACTTGTACAAATCCAGGCAAACAAACAAATCACACACAGACACAAAACAAAGCTATATTAGCCCAACATTAGTCTCCTCAATGAAGAGATGGGAGCTTCATTTAGGGAGGCTTTTAGTGATTATAACCATGGAAGAATGTCCAATGGATTTTATGGGTGTTCACTATTGCTCAACATGTATTCAACAAAATGCAAATGCTCTTACATTTTAAAAAATGTATACATTTTTTGGGGGGTTCTATTAAGCAAATATCCTTTTCCATCCCTGCATCCTAGTAAAATTAAACAATTAAAGTGGCACATCACTGATTTTACACATGAAGGTCAGTTTATTGTCAGCCCGTGAAAACAGTTCTGGAGGAGCTTTGTCAAGTCTGAGAACCCTGATGATGTCATCATCTTACATATGTATAACGGAAAGTCTGCATTGCAAACTGGAGGTGCGGAGCTTGAATGTCAACTATGGTATTGTGAAGGTTAGGAACGGATCGTTGTCATGGTAAATAAACCGTGGTTATGGTATGGTTAGGGTTAGCAACTAAAACACTTGGTTAAGGTTAAGGTCTCCTGCATGAAAGTTGGACATGCTACAAACAATCCACCATCCCAACCTTACCTTTTGCCTTGCTACATAAAGTGCACACTACTTCCTGGATCGGCACTGAAGGTTGGCATTGGGCGTAAATTGTGAGGTACAGATTTCTGAGCCATTTTGCATGTTGTAAGAGGTTAATTTCACTCCACTAATGAGCCAAAATGCACATTCACAACCTGATCACCACATTTTCTTCCATTATACTATCATCAATAGAGGCCAGATTTCACACAAGATGCCAGTCGCCTGTGAACGCCAAGCTCCATGGGCCGTGTTATCGTCTGAATTATAACGTGTCTTTCACCAGCCGTTACTTCTCACTGCACTGCAACTTCAGCTGTCACTTTATTTGTCATTTGTCCAAGGAAGGTGTTTGCTGAGTGCAGTGTTCTTTTCCAGCACAGTCGTGCCTCACATTCATTCACAGTTACACATGTTCACCTCGCAGGTTTCTGCTGTCAGCTGCGGACAGCTTCCAGGTTCAACCAGACTTACACCAATCTGCCAATTGAGCGGCATTTTGTGAAGCTATTATCTCAAGGGCTTCTTAACAGTAGATCTTCACTACCAATTAACACTTTTGTAACCTGCAGACTGAGGATTTTAAAGTGTATTCGTTCCCTAAGTAGTACCACATTAGATCCATAAAGTTACTTGGTAAAACTAGGTGTTAAAATGTAGAACTGGTGTAAAAAAGAGTGAAAGCTATCCCCTTTTATAGGCATACAGTTCTAAAAGTCTTCTTCATTTTACTAGAGACCCTGTGGACCCTCTTAAAGGACCCCTGGGTGGCCCCAGACACTTATTTTGAGTCGCAGTGATTAAGGTCACCACTCCCCACAGATAAGGATGGGATAAATGGAGAGAGAGGAGAGCAATAGCACGGTGTGTATGTAAAGTTGACAGGTGTTAGAGTTACAGGGTCATTACCACCATAATCACCCGGTAATGACACACTGGGAGAGATGGGAACAAATCACTCCCCACTCTCTTCTTCTCTTTCTGTCTCTCTCTCTTCACCTCTCCATTTGACCTTGCAGAAATCAATCAGTATGCGGCGGGTTCCTCACTGATTGCAAACTGTGCACCAAATAATATTGGTCGAAAACACTGTCTGGCAGTCGTGACTTTGAGTTGTGCGTGAGCGGCTGTTTGAAAGTGTGTGTTCAGGTCCACGTGTGATGAGTCAAAAGGAAAGCGGTTGTGACATGAGGCATGCTTGGTGGGCAGCAGCTTGACAGCATGTTGCAGGGAAGCAGAGCAGACACACACACACACAAGCGCACTGAACAACCTGTCACTGCTGCATTAGAGGCTTTTAGCACTTCTTAGCAAAGCAGTCTTCCTCGAGACTGTGAAAAAACACACCTCGCACAAAAAGACAAACCTCCATACACACACACACGTTCTGGGGAATAGAAGTGGATTTACAGTTGGAAAACATGTTTATGAACAGATCAAAACGGTTTCTGTTTTGAGGACTTCAGGCGGAGAGTGACAGAAGTCTTTCTTAAAAATAAAAAGACTCGTGTTTTTTCGGCAGATTCAATGTCATTTTGCTGCAGCATAGAGCTTCTAGACTCATACAACTTGCTTGTTTGCTGAGAGCTTCCTCTAGCCTTCCTCTAACAAGAAGGTTAGAAAACAGTGTGTTCTTCAGGCTGAACATGGATTTTAAATATGTTTGGTTAGTTCTAACATTGTTCTATATTACTGAACAGGCTATCTAAAAGTTTATTTTCTGCTATATCTTTTATGTAAGACATGTAGAATTTTACACATGCATATTGCTCTGCATAGATATACCCTATCCATTCAATTGGCCATGGTGGTGGTTGCAGTGATGATTAAGGTTATGTCAAGTTAATATTCAAACCTGCAATAGCTGATTATTTTGGCCACATGGGGGCAGTGGAAACAAGTTGTGAACACAATACTGACATATCACCTTTTAAGTTGATATATACTGTTAGCAAACAGTTGCTTATTGACATCCAGCAGATATGCAGCAACATTATCATTAATTTGGAGTTGTGTTTATGTCACCTGATGAATATAAGTCCAATATTCACTATCTTTTAACTCTGTTTTTGGTCTCTACCAACTCCTGAGGGAAATGTCTAGCTCTTCAGCTGCTAAATGCTCCACTGTGTTCACCAGCTAGTCGCTAACCTTGTCTGCCTGCTGTTTGGTGCTGAGCAGGTAGCGTGCAGTGGGTTTTTAAAACTTTCAATCTGAAAAAAGCTGCCTGCTGCATTCTTCTAACAACTGAGAGCGGTGAGAGTGAACCAAAGCAGTGAAGTTGTGGGCCGCACAGCTAAACAATGAGCTGAAAATCACTTTAAAGCTCTGTAAAACCGAGGGGAGTTGCAGATTCGGGTGACAATTCCCTGTAGGTTCATTACAAGCGCCCCCTTTCACAAAGTCACATTGTTTTGACATTGTCATTGATACATTGTTATTATACTTTTTTATTACATCCTCTTTTTTGACATTATAAAGACTAAACGATTAATCGATAAATCAAAATAATCGGCAGATTACTAAAAAATAAAAATAATTGTTAGTTTTAGTTATTATTCTAGTTCTTTTTACTTACTGTTGCTGTTACTTAAAAGAGTTTTCAGAAGGAAATACACACCACTATATGTCTCTCATTGCTTCAACATTTATAAGGATGCTTCACCACATTGAAGACATGCACACTACTTTAAGTGCACTCTCAAAATGGCAGTGAGTGTGCAGCTGCAGTTTTAAGCAATTACTAGCCTACTCTGCACAGGAGCTGTCTGCTACACTGATTCTCTGCAGCTGCAGCTCCATTGTAAGGGTGGAAAGTGGGAATAGCTGGCTGTCACCTATCTTGAGGTGAGGAGAACTTGATTCATTAAAGTTGAAATTTGGAAACAGCACAATTGTGGTGAGCTGCCATGGTTTACCAGCTGTTTTGGTGTTGGTGTTATAAGCAAAAGTGCATTGCTTATCTCCCATTTGACTGGTATTACATGTCTGTATTAGTTAGAGCTCATTGCATCTTATGCTATTTTATGTTTTGATCATCTTTTTGTGTTGTCTTAAAGCAGAGCAGGGAGGTCTTAAGTGTTTTCGCCAATTAACAGCTTGCGAGTAAAACATGGTGTGGTTGAAAAAGACGCAGTCAGAGATTGCCTGGTTTTTGCTCCCGCTCACATTTCTCATTAACGCAGTGATTCTTTTTAGATTCTGCACAATGATCTGTTCTGGTCTATGTAATTACAATCCATCCATCTAGGAGGCTATAACGCAGAAAGTCTTTAAGAGTGGAGACTTACAGCTCCGTGGGTGGCCTGAATTTATGGTTTGGACGGAGGCGGTGAGTGTCTTTATGCTGGATAAATCATAAACAAGCAAACCGCATGCAGTTACGAGTGCACATACATCAGAAAAGGCTGAGGAAAGCAAGGGTGCTAGGGATGAGACTACTTAAGTCAAGAAAGTAGCCTTAAGCAGGTCAGACCCAGGGACACAAACTCAGATAAATACTAGCTGCTCTGAACGGGTGTGTGTGCGTGTGTCAGGAAGAGAAATCAAGATTGTGTGGACGTGTGCGTAAATGTTTCTCCATGTGGGAGAATGCTTGTCAGCAATGAGCAATTGTCTTTTTGCCTGTGAAAAAAAAAAGACAGAAAAATCCCGGTGCGTAAGGTCTGGTGTGTGTGTGTGTGAGCTAAAGGCTAAAGCATAGAAACACTGTTTCATGTGCCATTTTGGCAGAAAGACAGCGGTCAGTTCAGAATCTTCAGACTGAAAGGTGGACTGGGCTCCGTTTGTTGTGTGGTTCTGAGAAAAGGAGAATATTTATGCGATGTAAAGCGTGTGTGTGTGTGTTTGTACAAGCTTATTTTTGTGTGTTTATACAATTACTGAAGTAATTGACAAGTGATTATTAAATAATATGCAATTATGGTGCAAGATTTTCACACCACATAGTTCAAAATGAGCTTGAACTGTGATTTTGGGGTTGGGTTGAATCTACTGGGTTTGATGGCACAATTAGACTGGGAGTGTGAATGTGTGTTTGTGTGTGTGTGTGCAGCCGTGAGAGCCTGCACAAAATAGCAATTAGCTGTACAGCATAATGTGCATGAACTGAGCTCTCAATTAGAAGTAGTTCACTTCATTTATTATTCCCATAAAATTTACTGCAGGTGCAAGCACACTGTGGAGTTGTGTGTTGTGTGTGTGTGTGTGTGTGTGTGTGTGTGTGTGTACAGTATGTTGGCGTTTGTGTGTTTCCTCTGTAACCTGTGCACGTGTGCTTTTGTTTGTGTGTGCATGCTTTTTGTGTTTGTAGCTCTCATATATCATCTCTGGGCTGACATTGCTAAAGATACGGCTTTGATTAATTAGCTGCACGCACAGACGCACGTACAAACGTAAAATAAAAAATAAAAACGATAGCTACACACACACACACACACACACACACACATGGTGTAATTCAAGGTTACGGTCCAGTTGTCTTTACCTCTGAGTACATCAGAAGGTGACATTGTTTTGGCAGAGCAGGGGAGTGTTTGCAGCTTAGGATTTTTATGTGTGTTTGTGTATGTGTGTCCATGAGTGTATGTGCTTACAGTACGTCCTGTGGGCAACAAAATAGCCTCACCAGGTATTAAAAGATATAGAAAAGCTTAGAAAGTATGAGCTATTCATAAGCATTATTCTGATTTATTCCTTTACTTTCAAATAAAGGTTGTAGAGAACGCTCAACTTGAATGAATAGGCTTCTGGTTGCATGTTGCATAGTAAGAAATAGGCAGAAGGGTTATATCTTACTAAAAGGAGTTATATTGAATATTTAGAACCAGACAAAGAATAAGAGAAGGATGATGTTTTTAGTAACAAGAATCCTAAAGTGCTTTGGAGAGAAAAACAGGGACAAGATTACCTATTTTAAGAAGAAAGCATTCTGTCACTTTTGTATGATGTTTGCTGCTTAGTGAAGACGGGGAGGCAGCTTCCTCTGAAGCTACTGACAAATCACGGCGAAGTGGAGGAGGTGACGATAACAGGACACCAAAATGGGATTTCAAAATCCTCCTAATGATCAAAAACCCCGCTGCTCTGGAGGATGTCGCAGTGGCTTAAACCTTCGAATGTTACTGCGAGATAACCCTGCTGAGGATAACGTCTGTATTTTACATTTTCATCTCTGGATGCAACGTTCACCAGAGGAGTGTTTGACTGTCAGACCGAAAATGCAGAGTCAAACATCAGGAAAGAGAGAATTTCAATACATTTTTCGACTCAGTGTCACTGGTGACCCCTCAGTGAGCATCTTGTATGAATCTTGTGTCCAGATGTGACTGCAAGATTACATGTTAATACCACAGACTGTATATAAAGATGGACGACGCATCTCCACTTCCTCCCACTGTACAGAAATGAAGCCAAAATATCCTGGATACAGGCGCTGCCATCTTGCGTTGGTGACGTCATTTGGAGCCAGAGTCTGTGCAGTAATGATCCGCGGTGGAGTTGCGGTATCGGGACCCACCCGAACCAATCGCGAGCACACTCACAGTTGTTGATGATGACATCACACCCCCTTTTTATAGCATCAAATAACTAATTAAAACTTAGCAGAAAAATGAACACTTGAACAAACACCAGCATGATAAGAACTACCTAAAATGACAGAAACCATCTTTGGGAACATTTTATTTGACGTGTATTTTTCAGTTTGGCCCATGTCCCATCCACTAACATGGAGGAGGCGGGGTTTATGACCTATACTGCAGCCAGCCACCAGGGGGCGAACGAGATGTTGTGGCTTCACTTTTGGGGAGTAACAATTACTTATTGCTATACTGCTTTTTCAATGCAAAAACCAATAAACTTTTAACTGTTAACTGAATTTTAATCTTATAGGCCATTTAAAATAGGGTTCATATTACTTTTGGATCTTTGAATAAACATTAAAGCTGCTATAATCAATATATTTATATCCATTTTAGCAATGGATGAAATAACTATATGTAATGTGAAAGGGGTTGCTTGTAGTGATGAATCCACAGGGAATTACCACCCGACTCTGCAGTTCACCTCAGTTTTACAGAGATTTAAAGCGTCTTTTTACATCAATCATTGTTTTGGTTTTCGGGCCCACAACTTTACTGCTCTGGTTCACCCTCACCACTCTCATTGCTGTCGTTTGCAGCCACAGCAGGTAGCTGTTTTCTGCAGAAAAGCTCTAAAAGTCAACTGTACCCACCTATCTGCCTATCACCAGACAGACAAAGTTGGCAGCTAGCTGGGGAAAGAGACAGATATTTCCCTCCGCAGATGTTAGAGACCAAAACAGAGCTAAAAGGAGAGTAAATCAACTTTATATGGTGATAATATGACAATCTGACCTATTGCCCTGTGTATTCAGGGATATACTCCAGCTCCACAATAACCCCTAATGAAAATGAAAGAATAAAGAAAATGGATGGATGAAAATTATTGACATTTTAGCACACATCCAGGAGTTGTTGACACTATAGATTCAATCAAATCTTACAATGTGTCTCCAGATTTTACAATGAACCTGTCTTTTTTATTTTTTGTTTCTCTTTGATCCGTCCTCTGTTCTTCCAAACTGCATACTCCTGCACACATAATACTGACTTGAAACACATAATCCCACTTGTTCTCATCCAAAAATATCTGTTCATCATTCATTCTTTTCCTTTGTTTGACCTAGTACAGTGTGTGATCTGAACTGCGTGCTTCCTGTCTCTGTTTTTTTTCTGTGCTTGACCGTTCTTTGTTTTCGGACACGTGGCCAAAAAGGTTTATTTCTGTTCTGGTGTGTTTGCTATATGGTAACTGAAGACACACTGCATTTACATTATTGCCGCAGTGCTAATGTCAGAAACAAAGCAGGTCTGATATGGTTAGAATAATAAGGTAATTAGATGTACTACTAAATGGGCCACCATCAGCTTGACAGGGAAGGACTTCTATTATCACCCTACAGAATAAATGAAGAGAAAGGTTAAGAAAGATTTGTATCACAGAGAGATGGAAAACAAACTGACACCAGCGACAAAATGTGGAGGCAAATTTAACGTCAGCGAGACAAAGAGATCCACAGATAGAGAGGACAGCGGTAAAAGTTACAAGTCAAATGCCTTTTTAAACACAAGCACCATCACTGTCACCCTCGCAAGCCTTCAGTGTCCGCCTCGATGACAGATCGAGACTGAGAGAGCAAGGGAGGGAGCAAGGTAGAGCAAGTGTAATGTCATCCCCGAAAGTGAGAGAGGTAAAGGCTAGGACCTGTGTATAGCTCACAGTGCCTGACAAAATGACTGTTAACAATGTAATTACATCACTGCCTGGCAGACAGCCCAGCCCTGCCTAACCCAATAAAATACAACCAGCTTGGTCAAAGTAAAGTCTTACAGGAGAACGATGGAAAAGACACAAGCAGAAATCCCAGCACTGCCTAAACGGATACAGAACAAGGTGTCTCGCTGTTCTGTGGGATCCTAAAGATGGTTTGCTATAGTGTATGATTCAAGATAGTTTTTGGTTCCTAAGAACTATAACAAAACAGTCAGATTAGTTTTAGTTCAGTTATAGTATTTCCAACCCAAAGCTACTACTGAGTTTGCTGACTTTATGACTATTCTGTACTTGTGCTAATGTGATACTACGTTTTAGCACTGTCACAGATAAACATTGCAAAGATTTTATCACAGAAAGTAAATTAAGAAGTAAACACACCTCCCCAGAAGACATGTTATGTGTGTGTCCTGCTTGTGGTCCTATTCCACTCCATGGATGTATAAAGAGAATTGGATACAGTGTCGGAGGCGGGGCCCTGTTCATTCCTATGAAAGTTGCTCAGTGACGGATGAAGCCAAAAGAGTTCGACTTCCAGGGTATAAAATTACCTGGATCTTCCACATAGCTTCCACATTGTGCGGCCCATAGAGCAAGTGCACTAGCTTTTCTTTTAACCCCGCCTCCCAAGTGTTTGGTCTCATTCACTAACATGAATGGCAGTGACTCTATAACTCTGGATTTGGCTATTAGTGAATTTTACAACTTTTAGGACATCATGATTTAAATAAGGGCTAGTGTGCCAGTGTGCATCACGTGATGGACCCAGAAGTTGTAATTAAACGGTTTGGCCACTATGTCAAATTGGCTTCAAAGCCAGGTCCACTTCCTGGGGGCTTGATCCACTCTCTGCAAGTCAGGTTCCCTAATGATGACGTCTAAGTAAATGACCTGAGGATCTTGGGAAATGAAGTCAAATTCAAACATTCCATTAACCTGTAATTGCTCAGTGTGGTCACAGTGGGCGCTGTTTAGCTATAGTTACATTGTCTCGCTTCAAGGCTGAAAAGTAATAAGAACAGAGGTTGCCTTCAAGTGCTCCTCCTTTGTTGTTTGTTTTTATGTGGAGTCATGGCCACTGTATTAACCCATTAGTAAGGCCAGGGGCAAAAATTAGCGGTGACCCCCTGTTTGTGGTAATTTGATTAAACACACATTTGTTTAGGCACCATGTATATTTTGGTACAGGGCCCACAAGTCAGGTAGACAAGGTAATAATAATTCATATTCAGAAATCATATTGTGCTTCAGTGACACAAAATGTGATCAGGTGTATATTCTACATTGTCAGATTAAACATCTGCAGTAGTCATAATCACAGTGTGTATTATTTTAATGGCTCATGCAGAGTGCCGTGCGTAAAGTAAAAATGTGTACAAATAAGTAGGCTGGATAGTGTGTTATGTTGCGTGCAATAGCTTGGATGAAAAAAGGTTGGCTATTATTCATAGAGAGGGTTACTAACGTCATGGTAACCAGATGGTGGGTGTTTCCATCATGATCTTGTGTAATGTTCCTATAGTAGCGTAGGCCAGCATTATTATGCAATATTAGTACATGGATTAAAGAGTAATCTCTAAGAGAATGTGTCATACTGAGGTTTATGAAAGGCATGATGGGGGCTTAAAGGTGGGTCACAGGTGAGATGAACAAATATCAGATCGGAGGAATGGTATCAACTGTCATTCATGTGCACAATCAGCATTTAAAGGAGCTTAGCGCTGGAGTATTATGCATTCGCCTCAGAGACAAGACAATAGGTAGAAAGCCTCAGAAGCTGGTATCTCAGGACTTTCATTCAGCTGTATGAAGAGCGTGAGATGCAGTTGAAAAGCCGTGATGAAGAATCTCCTCACCATGTGCTGTGCCCTATTCAAAAGGGACACATATATTGTTTTTAACAGTGAGCATCTTTATATAATGCAGCTGCATCCACCTGCAACTTCAGCAACTCTGCGTTTTTGGCCACACATGAATGGCATGAATTACATATACATGAACTGAAATGATAAACTGCACATATATAGGCATGTGTGTGTTTGTGTGTTGAATTTTGTGCGTGTGTGTATACATAATAAATAGACTGTATGCAGCTCAAGAGGCAGGGCAGAGCACTAACGTTGCCAGTTCAGTGGGATCAGATCCACTGGGGCCAGCCATACTGAAAATATGTACAGTACCCAGTGAACCTGTGGCTTTGGACAAAAAGCCTTCACTTAACTGCTTTTTATACAAGTGTTGCATTGTGTAATTGTTTTTAGAGCACACTATCACTATGGTGCATGAAATAAACATAAATCCAGGTGATCACTTCAGATATTATGAGTCACTTTAATACATTTATACATAACTAATTTAGTTCAATTCAAACTCTCTGCAGGGCCGCAGTGACTCAACTAACTCAACTAGCCATATTGTTTGTGTTTTTCACCATAGACTTTCAGCACAACTAAACATATGAGCTCTATATGGATGTTAATTAGTTCAGAAGCCACCCACTCAGGCTGAACAGGCCACTGATTTCAGACAATTTTGGACTGGGAACAAATGAGAAATTCCACTTTAAAGTGGGACATCCATAAGCTGCTCCTACAACTCTAGCTTCAGTTTGTAAACAAACTCCTCACACCAATGTTCACAAATCTCCATCCAATTTTTCAGAGATGATTATGACTTAATGAACAAATTCTGGGGTGGGTTTTTCCCTCCGAGCATTTCAATATGCATGTGCCTGCTGCTTTATCGAGTGAGATGCAAATGTGTGTAGAAAAAGCAGTCAGAAGCACTTTAGCTGCTAATAAGACTTGCGAGTATTGATACACATCTCAAATGTTTGGAATGGATTTTGGCCCTATAGTTAAGCATTTTCCAATGCTCTGGGTGTAGAAAAACATTTTCTAACTAATGCCCAATAACTCACTGATCTGGTCGGCTGCTTGTGAATTACGGAATTGACTTAAGATGGAAATAATGAGTCAATATGTGAGAAATAAGACTGCTCAGCTGTTGGACCACATCAGCAATCAGAAGTTCATTATGTATGCTTTCTATTGGGTTGTTGTTGTTGTCTGTGTGTGTGTATATGTTGCATGCTTGTTTTTTTATAGCCTGTAAGAATGGATAACCTAAGTACCATTGCCAAGTAAAATTAGTTCCAAAGTAAATTATCAGCACAAAAAAAAAATAAAAATAAATAAATAATTAAGACTGACTGGGTTCCACCAAATGTAAGTACAGCCTGGCCACACGTCCACCACATGAATACATGTTTGGATCAGTAACGCAATGGACCAAAGGCTTTCAAAGAGCCTCCTCAGGGGGGCTCCAAACAGTTTCAGGGGAGGCTCAGCGAATGGAAGTGAAAAAATATTCCATTAGTTATCAAAAGGAGATCACATGTGTGATCTAGTTCAGAGGTAGTTCAGAGATACAGTAGTTTTGGGGAATTGTACTGTTTTTCCCAGAGTCAGAATCTAATAAATGCCTTAGCACAGACCTTTTTATGTATTTGGTGTAGTTAGTCTGACATCATGTCAAACAGCAATATTAGGATATCTTAGCTCAACTGTTGAGTATCTATGGGATCAAATAACATAATCATGATCCCATAGGCATCTCCAGGAATTGAGCCAAACTAAGAAAGGTAAACTGGACACACACACACACACACACAACTTCAAAGACAAGAAAAGATCTGTGCAAGCTGGATAAAACAGTCTTGTTTGTCTTGTCCAGTCTACTTCCCAAGATTAAGATTCAATATTTGGTTTGTAAACATCCTGTGCAATTTGTACATTGACACCAGTGTGTATATCTTGGGACCATGTACATACATTGCCGTGTGTGTGTGTGTGCGTGTGTGTGTTTGTACTGAATTACCATCTTTTTATCTCTCTCAATGTAGCTGAACCAACACTCCATCCTTGAAAACTTCTTGTGCTCTTTGGTCAAAGATGTGAACTTGGCTGGAATACAGACACAGTTTCTGTCCCAGATACACACACACACACACACACACACCAAAACACACTGCTGCAGAATATATTCTGGCCTATTTCTCAAAATAATGGGATATGCAGTGTGTGTCTGTGTACTTGTCTGATGTCCTTTGAAGTCCACTGACATTATGTAGTGAGATACATAATTATGCACACATTCATACACACACACACACACACACACACATACACCGCGTGTGTAAGTGTGTGTAGGCTGGCCAGTTGGGGCTGCAGATCAAAGGCATTTGTGTCTCTGTTGTGGACCGTCTTCTCCAACTGTTTGCAGTTTTTTTTTTTTTCAAGGTTTGCAGAGATTATTTTGGCTGTCTTGGTATCTGCAGATGTATCATATAACCTACAACTGAAAGTGAGTAAAACAACATTTACAGTATACTAGGGTTGGTCGATGGTTTCTATTTTCATATCGTCCAATCGTGGTTACTCAAGATTCGAACGCCGGGGGGGGCGGCGGGAGTAGGAGGCAGTGGGGGGAGTTACGTCACAGCATGGCTGGTTCAGACCAAAGATTCACAACGAGACAAAACCGTTTCAGAATGTTGCAGGGAAAAGTTGCAGCGGTGTGAACTGGCCCGTATCAAGCCAGGTGATGGCGTTGCCTGCGACTCAGTTTGTCAAGTCACCGGTGGCTAGTTTTAGAACAGAAGGCACGTCACCTGATTCAACAGCCAATCAGCTCGCAGCAAAGTCAGTTGGTCAAGTCAGTTACAAACTGTCAACTGGTCGAAATGTGAAATGAGTTTTGGATGGAGGAAAGAGAGGATCATCTCATCAATTTGTTTGAGGAACAGCCGTGTCTGTATGACACAAGCCTTGACATTTACTCAAATAAGATCATATTTTAAGACGCTACAAATTATATCCAGCTACAAAAAAAGCCTGAAAAGCCGGCATTGCACACGTGTGTCTAAGTGGTTTGTAGTTAAGGATTTAAAATTCACTCGTACTGATTAACGGGGCTGAGCGGGCGGACATGCTGCTCCATCAGAAACATCTCTAAATGCACAGTAGGTCGCAGATTCTAGAGATTATTTTTATAACATCTTAGTTCTGATAGTAAATTAGAATTGCCATGATATTGGTGTAGGAAAAACCAATTGTTGATCATCCCTTCAATCTTTGATATACGATCCTATAGCCAATCGGCACAAGCCTACTTTATATTAAGGATGGTTGGAGAGATCATGATCATTGTTGTTCTGGACAAAATTAGGGCCAATTGCTGAGCTTCTTCCAGACCCAAAGTTGTTTGTGCTTGACAGGAATCTCAAAATCCTAAATAGGTGTAAATTATAAATGTTGTCATGCCATCAGCTCTTAGAAATGTTCTCAAATGCTCCTATGTTGTTTTTTTACTTACATTTTATTATGTTTATTTCCTAGTTCAGATACTAGGCACTAGGCAGACACCTCGTGTCGTAGGTGTCCAGTTATTAAAAGTTAATCCGCACCTGCCAGCCAATCAGAATCGAGACTATTCAGTGGCCATGGTATAGAGTGCTGCAGGGATGATGTATTTTTGTAGGACAACCTGGAAGTTAGCATCGCCCTGGTTCCCTCGACAAAAAGCCAATGGGATTTCTCCATTGGCTTTTGGATTATTTAATGTCCGCGACAACCTCTGTAGTCTCATTTAGCCACTTGTTAGCAACCACCTTTTTTAAGACACGTAAAAGCTTCAAAATTCACGAGTGGGGTATTTACTGACGTATTTTATGTTGCAGAACAAAACGTGAAAATCTCTTAAGCTTGTGTTAACCACAGACCTTATTTCAGGCATCTAACCAAAAACCCATTCAGAAACCCACTGACTTCCAGACGAGGGAACCGGAACTGCAAAAATGCGAACTCATTTTCCTCATTTCCACCACTTTATAAGTGTGGTTGATCCAT
This sequence comes from Macquaria australasica, assembly GCA_005408345.1. Classification (NCBI taxonomy): domain Eukaryota; kingdom Metazoa; phylum Chordata; class Actinopteri; order Centrarchiformes; family Percichthyidae; genus Macquaria; species Macquaria australasica. The sequence goes on along the minus strand of SEMN01000042.1, from coordinate 527,361 downwards.
AGTTCTGGAAAATTCTAGTGTGTGGAAACCAATCTCCTGTAATGACCACCCCTTCCAAATTACAGAAGAAACAAACCTGTGTTCGGGATCATTTGGGCCGAACAGAAAGATTTCCCACCTCCGTTCCCTTTCTCTTTTTTTTCTCAACCAAAAAATGTGTTTCCTATTATAAAACATAATCTCTCCTTTTCTGTATGCAAACATCTGTAAACTGCCTGAAGAAATGTTCTACGTATGCGCCTAACACCAACATTCAGCTCCTTCTTATTCTCGTCTCTCCCTTTTTTTTTTTTTTTTGTGGACAAACCATCTGCTTGGCCGGCCTGTGAAAATGTATTCAGCCTGACATATCACCAAAATGCAGCTCAATGGACTTAATAGCCTGGAACGAATAACAGTTTTATTCTGAGTGGATTACACTTACGCATGCCTGGACCACCTGTTTCATGAAATCAAAAAGGCATAAATCCCAAAATGAAATGAATAAATTCGAATTAAAAAAATAAATTAAACTTTATTTCACTGCAAGGGATTAAGCCTGTGTTGACTCAGAGAGTGTACCAACGGAAAATACTAAACAGTTGTCGGGTTGGCTGTCTGGCATTGCTGTTTCAAAGAACGGGATGTTCCTGTCAGGATAACCTCTTCAGTGTCTGATTTGCCGGTATATTCCCAGGCTACCTGGTAAAAGAACTGTGGTTGTGACCAGGCTGATATTGCTGGCTGCAATTTCTGGCTCCGATTCATCCATGCTTCAAATGAGTCTTATCGCCGGTCTTCAAATTGCAGCAGTCACTCTCTGAAGGAGATACAAAAGAGGCTGTGTGGCCAAAATGTTCTGGAAGAAAAGGATTCTGCTAGATCAAAGTCTAATTTAAACTGCTTTTGTTTTGCTGGGGAAGACTCTGAATATAATCACTTAATGCAGATATCTTTGACTCCAAGATTAATGTACTATACTTAATAAGTTTTGTAAGACGGTTCAGTCTTATCAGATTTAATGGACTTATGCAATCAGTAGAAACTTCAAAAACATGGAATTGTGTCTGTCGCAGCTTGTAACTGACGTAAATGATAAATGAAGTCCCACAAGTATAAAGTCCCTTATCACACAAGATGAGTAAATGGCATTTCACATCAGCAATGTAACCCTTAGGGCCCGTCTCACCAAATTTGCATCATGCAAGTTACAATTTGCAACACAAGATCGTTTCCTCTGGCTCATATTGATACATTTCTCTGATTAGAACAAATGTCATCCTTGCGACCCAGGTATGAGCACGCAAGAGCTCCGTAGGACCCCCAAACGACAATTATTTGTGAGTGTACAAGCAGTGCTTCCAGATGTCTTTTGTGACACAGGTCCCTGGTACGATTGTGGTAAAAATATGCTAGATGAAAAAATACACCCCTTCATTGTGAACCTTACCCATTTTTGAACTGCTGGCTGAATAAAAAAAAAATCCATGTCTTGGATGAAAAAAAAGAGCTAACACATCATAGTCTGATAGGGCTGCAACTGCCTATTATTGTCATTATTGATAATTGTCTTTCAATTAATCATTAAAATGTCAAAGAAAAGTTAAAAGGAGGCCATCGCAACTTCCCAGGATCCAAAGTGACGTCTTAAAATGTCTTGTTTGACCAACAGTCTAAAGCTCAAAGATATTTACAATGATAAATGACAAAGCAGCAAATCCACTCATTTGAGAGCATGGAACCAGAGATGTATAGCTTTTTTTTTTTCACACCACACTCTTTCTGAGGCGCTGAATCTGTGGCTGACAGCAACTCTGAGACATTGTTAGCACATTTGATTGGATGCATGTCAGTGGTCCTTCTTCCTGCATATGGAATTCCACAGCAGCTATGAAATCAACACATGCTCAAATAATACGCACAGATAATTCTGTCTGGTGTGAAAAAGGCTTAAAGTGTGGTAGCTAATTAAAGTGGAGACCCAGGGATTTGGAGTGTCTTGTAGTTCTGCTGAGTGGGAGGTTATTGTTCCAAAACAGTGAATATGTATTGGAGAAGGAGTTTTGAGAACCAGACGCCTCAGCACTCGGCCAAGAAATTGCTGAGTCACTGGTATTGATCAGCAACCTGGCCCCCCTTTCTACAGATAATTTGTGGTCATTCTGTGCAGCTTTGAATGTAATGTGTATCTCTCTCAGCAGATTGTCAGAACACATGTAACATACCAAAATACTCTCATGGACAATGCGACACAGGGGATTATTTTATTGTATTGCATTAGCATCAAGATGAAAAATTAGGGTTGGCTCGCTTACGTCTCTGTCGGACTTGGGTTGGGTTAGGACAGAAATATACAGCCCGAGCCGCAATGGCGGTAATCTCCAACATGACAAGATGTCTCTCTTCTGGCACCAAGCCATTAGCTATCCATCCATCCGTCCATTATCTATACCACTTATCCTTTAGAGGGTCGCGGGGGGCTGGAGCCGATCCCACCTGACATTGGGCGAGAGGCGAGGTACACCCTGGACAGGTCGCCAGTCAATCACAGGGCAGCCATTAGCTAATACAGAAATAAAAGAAAGATGAATCTGAGCTCCTGTAGTAATTCAAGGAAAATCAGATAAATCATTTACTTTGAACGTGATTGAAATGACCTGCATTACACATAAGAACTACATCACTGAACCTTTCCAGTGCAATGAAAGGCTCAACGTGCAGTACATGTGCAGTAATGACCTGAAAGGTGATATGGATAATCTGGATATGGAGAAGTTGTCTAATGGTGATTTACCAGTTACCTAGCAACAGATGTGGGTTATGTTAATAAGATACTGACGCCAAATATTAAAGGCTGAACTCCGATCCACAGTAATCACAATCCTTGAACCCGTCTGTAATGAGGAAGGAGCCAGTAAAACCTGCTTGTGCACAACAGCAACCATAGTACTGAGGGGATATTAAACTCATGTTCATTCATAGCGATGAGCCTGTCTGTGAATACTGAGTCCAACACTTTAATATATCATGATTCAGTGGGGAAGGTGCTTTCAACTCCAGACTGAGATACAGCATGAATAAAGCTATGCATGTGTGTTTTGTGAAGAAGAAGAAGGAACACATCTCTGTCAAAATTGAATGGAAATGAGAAAAAAAGTGCACAAACAAGCATGTACGCATTCAATTCAAGCAAAGTAAAAACATCAAAATACATTTCAGAGGGTTTTGACGTTAGAAGCTGCACTTCAAATCAAATATTCCAGGTTTACAACCAAAAGTTGTAGCATCTTTTTGTTGTGTTCAGTGGTTTTTCGATAGGACACTGTGAAAGCCTCTAAAACCAGCAAGGTGGCCTTTTGCAGTGTGTGTTGTTTGCTGTCATTTGAGGCCTCTGTTAGTGTGAAAAGAGCTTAAGTGGAGCTAAGTCGCTAGCGGTGGGATTTTAGAGGAAGCCCTGCTCGCACTGAGTGCCGCTCTGTGTCGGTGCTGAATGTGCATCCCTGTAGGAGTGATGCTAAAGTTAAAGAGTTGGGTGCTCACTTTCTTCACCCTGCATTCTTACATTCTCTCCATTTGTTGTTTTATGGAGCCATTTGTGGAAGGTTAAATGATAGTTTGGTGACCCAAGGAAGATGCCCCTTTTGTTGGTGTACAGGGCCTGCCAGTTAGTGATGTTAAGTACCTGCTTAAGGAGAACTGAGCAGGTATGCCACAGGGCTTGGAGAACCTTGCTTACCATTGTGTTTCTCATCTGGAATATAATGTAGGATTCTGTTCTTAAGGGGGCACTGGGGGATCAGAGATTATTTGTCTGATAGACTGGAGCAATCCTAGGCTCACCATACATAATCACTGATATGTAGCTACACTGCTATACAAAGCCTAAAGGCAGTTACCAGCCTACAGATTTGGTCAGAATTGACGTCAGTTTAAATTTATACAAATTAATATTCCATAGAAATGTGTAATTTATTTGAAAACAACATGTACCATTAACCAAACTGCTGTAGCCTAACTGCACTTAAGCTGTGTAGTAACTGAATTCTGGCTTTGTATTGCCACTCAGGTTGCACTTTAGCTTTGTAATCCATACTCTTACATTCACCGGACTCTCTGTCACAGAGAGGCAGCCAACTAGGCAGCTAAAGCAAGACAGCTATACCAACTTAAAGCTAGCCAGGGATGTTGCTATGGCTAGTCTTAGCTAAAGCTAAATTTACTTGATTTTTGCTGTAATTTGGAATTGAAACATATTAGTTTTGATAAACCTGCTTCTTGGCAATTCTGTCTGTTATCTTGAGTAGCTAAATGAAGCAGTAGCAAAAAAATAAAAACATGATAATGATAAAAAAATATATATGTTGCTTTTAAGAAATATATTAGCCTAGCTTAGCAGAGCAGCAGTAATTAGCCTCTCAGCTCAGACTCTATGGTGGAATTTGTTCAATATGGCTTGGTAAAGCTACAGACACATAGCAAAACAGAGATACACATAATCCCTATTATCCATGAACTATATACAGTATATAATCAAAATAACTTCTTTAACTGGACAAGAAAGCTAAAAGAGCACTGTTTGTTTGTGGATATTGCTTTCTCACCTCACATTCCCTTAAGATTATCCACTGACAGACTGCAGTTTCTGCATTTGTAAGATATTTTATATAGTCTGTCTATAGCCTAATTTTTTCAGGTAAACCTTTATGCCTAAAAAGGTATAAAATGAATACGTTAAAAAGTTTCAGTATGTTACATAGTTTGTCAGCCAGCCTGAAAACTTGATAATCTGATTCTTTCACAGTGCTTTCCTTGGTGGATGTGTGTCTTTTCACGCATGCACACACTCTGTGTCTTTAGCTCCATCCTCCATTTGCACCTCTCTTCCTTTATCTTGTTCATAACCCTCATTTATTCTTCTTTGTTGCAACTAAATGACAAGTTAGATGCATTTGCTGACTTGATAACAGCCAGCTATATGTTATAAATCTCTAACTGCAAATGTGATGTAACATTAGGAAACAGTAACATTCTTTTAAAATATACTGACAAGAACTGGAATGTTAAGGTTAAACGTGAAAATAAAGTGGTTTTAAACATTGACACATACAATAGAAAGAGGGGTTTGATCTTGCTTCCTTCGACACAGTTTGGGTGTCCACCATGACAGCGCAGCTAAGGAGGTGGATAGAGCCAGATGTACTGAGGGATGATGGGAAGGGAGACGGAGTTGGGTGGGCAGAGATGGATGAATAGATGGATAAGCGGAGAGAGAGACAGAGAGAGGAGGGGTGGGTAGCAGTCACAGAGATGGAGGGATGAGGTGGAATGACAAATGCAGAGATGAAAGATGGTCCAGCTGGAGAGGTCCCCACCCACCCTCCACAACACACACACACACGGGCACTATATGTTGTCATCTGGTGTTTTTATTTTTACACTGAGCTATGTGATATAAAATAAAAGTATGATGTGAGGCTGTGAATAATGGAAAATAACTCTCAGATTGATGGCTCGTGTCCCTGTTTTTTTTCTCTTTTTTCTCATTTTTATTGTAGGAGATGTCGGAGTTGTCAGTGAAAATCAAACCTGTTTTTCTAACATTCAAAAACTGTATGAGAGATTCACAGAGTCTTTTTCACCTTGAGTGACTAAAGGGTTTATAACAGACTTCACTGGAGACTTAGCAGGTACTATACGTATGTAGAGCAAAATCTAATTCACTGTGTTATCAGTGCTTAACTGATTTGTCAATTTATTGGTTACTTGATAGATTACTATTTTGATTATCAATAATAATAATTGTTTGAGTCATTTCTCAATGCTAATCATTGCATGGTTACAGGTGCTCAAGTGTGAAGATTTGCTGCTTTTCTCTGTTTCATATTATAAATTGGACACTTTGTTTTTGTACAATGAGCATTACAGCCTCACAAAGCTGCTAGCAATGCTTTAGAGTCTTTGTCCTGTTTATTGAAGGTAAGACAAAACAAGCAATTTGAAGACAAGGCTTTAATATCTTAAAGTCGCAGCAGTTAATAAAGTTCTGTTAGAACAGTGCACTGTTTGATTTTAGATTAATCTCTATAAACATATGTCTGCATATGAATACAACAAGGACAAGATTTTGGTGTCGGAAGCATTCTGGTTTCCGTTTGTAGTCCGTTTGTAATCCAGGTAGTATTAACCAATCACGATTGAGCAGGCTTTGGTTGCCCCTAAACACTGGCCATTGCCACCAGAGGCTAAAGACGATAGCTGATGGGTTCCGAGATTGGTTTAGGATTGATTAATTTAAAATGGTGACCACAGCTGGTGAATGTGTTAAAATTGCAAAGGTTTGCTTTAGGAATGAGAATAGTCAAATTGCGAAACACTCCAAAGAGATAACATCAGCTCTTGCCAAGTCCAAGTCAGTGCAAAACTGCTGGTATCTGTTTTCCAAACCCACAGTGCACATTTCTGTAGTCTGACAATCTGTAAATCAGCTTAGCCAGTTACTGGGTAACTCATATTTGCTCACTAAAATCCATTATGCTTATTCAAGGAACACACGCTGAGTTGTGTAACCACCACTGACTGACCACACCTCAGTTATGTAACTGCTCTCAGTAGTACGCTACCAGCTCTGTGGTGTTTCAGAGTGACTGGATGAGTTAATGTGAGTAAATGTGTGGGAGCATCCATATCACTGATGAGTGGGTTTGACTCTAACATACTGCTGCACTAATTAGACTTACTCATCTCCCAGTTCGCTGTGTACACACATCCATACCTGCATTATTTTTTCTCTTGATCTGCAAAGATAACATGGTGCATTTGTAAGATATGCTGAGTCAGTATGATCTTCATTGTCACTGAGGGGACATGGGGGTTAGCCGCAACAAAAAATACAGGTGTAAATTGGAGAAGAAAAAAAGAAAAAGAAGAAGTTAGGAAAACATAAATGCAAACAAAATAATTAGCGCCCTTATTGGGGATTATAAGATAATAGCTTCCAAGCCAAGAGTAGTGAAACTGCAAATGCCAATAGACAACAAAGACACTTCATCCGAATTACGCAGATTCTGCCCCATAAGCTTCAAACGTTCTTTAGATTGGTTGGATGAAAATGTAGTATATCCAAGGAAAACAGCTTGGCTTTTCTCATAACCATCATGCAATGGGTGCAATCATTCATCTGAAGGTAGAGCTGAGTGAGACATTCCTGAAGTTTGTGCTTGACTGATGCACTGTGATGATTCCGTCTGTGTGTGTGTTTCTGTGTATGAATATCTAGGACAGATATATTGTGGAACAGATGGGATTGTCATAATTTGATGATAACTAATAAGGCATACTGCTACTGGTGTGTTATGTAATTCTCCAAAAACAGATTTATAAATAAGTAAGAACGGCCTGAAGATCAGATGGCATGCGACATTTGTTGACTTAACCTGGGTCAAAATCAACCTCTGGCTGATTTGGCTCAAAACTCTTTGCTACATGTGAGAGAATTAGTTAAATGCCTCTCATCTTCTTTTTAATAGCGTCTCAGTTCATATTTGAGATGCACCAGATGTCTTAATTATTGTTTGATTTGTTAGTTTGCAGTTGCGCTTGGTGACTCATGAAACTGTACTTAACAAATATTATTTTTCAACCTAATTCAGACATTTTTCCAAAAAAAAAGTTGCATTACAATATTTTTCCTATGTCTCATTTGTTGATTTAACTAATGCCTGAGTTGATCCAAACAAAAATCAAAAGGCTTGTACTAAGAGAGCATTCTTAATTTTTCTTTTGTTCAGGCGCCCGAAAGTGCAACAACTTGTTTGTACATCTGTTCCATTGGTACGTTAAATATCACAGCAGCACAGATCAGAAGCTCTGCCTGCTGCCTTCTTTATATTTATCTCATTGAGGAACACTGGTTACCCTTGACATTTATTCTGCTGCACTATTTATTCTAGCCTGTGTTTGGCTGAAGGAGTGTAGCTGTTCTGAAGCTGCTTGCAAACTCAAAGGGGCTTTTGAAGAACTATTAATTATATTTTTCTGATGGAGCACTGCATACAGTAAGCCCAGCCATTCGAAACACAGCTAATCCACTATTTGCAATATTTTACATTTGTACAAAAATCTACCCGACTGTTTTCTATTCATAAGCTTGGAAGTAAATAGAAGGCAGCCATTAATTCCCCCTATACAGTCCTGGATGGAACAGAAAGCTTATGCTGTGAATCTGCAGTGCAGTGCTGTACACAGACAGACAATTGCAAACACACACACACACACACACACACAGACGCTGTTCTCCTCCTGCTCACTAACCTGTTTCAATAATTCAGAAGAGTGACTTGCTGGCTGGCTGGCAATGGGCTTTATCCATGGACTTGGTCAACCATTACACACTCACTCACACACACACACACACACATACACACACTCTCTCTCTCTCATATGAACATAGTGATTGTTATGCTTGGCAGTTTTACATCTATGCAGCTACAGTATACACACCAAACAAGCTTCAGAGATTTGATACCATATGGATAGGACTTGTTTGTGGCTGCACGTGTATTTGTGTGTCTACTGTATGTTGCATAGATTGGCATGAGTATTTTGAATCTAAAATCCCATATATAATGTCATGTGAACAGAAGATAATAAAGTACTGTTTAGTAACATACAGATTTTTAGTTGCAGAAGTTACAGTTTCTAGTCTTCGCAATCTGACCTGGGAAAAATGTTAGATCGGTGTCCATGGCTGTCTACAGGTCAGCTTTGCTGCCAAATTTAGGGGCTTATCTCATCAGGGGAAAAAGGGAAAAAAACTAATTTTACAAACAGTATCTCAACAATAGCTTCTGTCAGGAATCAAAACACTGTTTGCTGATATGAAATAGATTCTCTACCTATAAATGAGTCCTTTATCTAAAGCCCACAACTTCATTTTGTAGTATTTATTAGCAGTATTGGGCCAATTGGGCCGATTATTTTCACAATTAATTGATTAATCGATTAGTCTATAAAATGTCAAAAAATTGTTGAAAATGCTCATCACAATTTCCCAGAGCCCAAAGTGACGTCTTCAAATTGCTTATTTTGTCCAACAGTCCAAAAGCCAAAGACTTTTCATTTACTGTCAGAAATGCCAAAGAAAAGCAGCAAATCCTCACATTGTTTGACATTTTTGCTTGAAAAATGACTGAAACGATTAATCGATTCGATCGACTAATCAATGAATTAATCGTTGCAGCCCTATAAACCACAACGTCTATGTTTTTCTTCTATATTCGTTAAATGCATAAGACGTGTGGGTGTGAAGTCTTTGAAGTTGTTGAAGTCACCTTTGGTGGCTGTTTCCATTTGTACTATTCCTGCCTGCAATTCTTATAACGGATCCACTGACCAAAGTAGCGCAGAATATGTCCATATCTGACAGATTACACCTGTTTTTATTGAAGAATGGCACGCTAACATGGTGGCTAACTATAGGTTCTTCACAATAAAAGCATTGCACAGATTTGCCACTGAAAAGGTTTTAATGTGAAGCAGCGACAGCAGAAAGGGTTCGGTTTGCATCAGCACTAACGTTGCTGAAAGTGATCAGCAAACAGTAAAATAAGAACTGAAAATACAAACAGGAACACATTTAGTAAAATATGTGCCGCCATGCACCTTGTGTTACACCGTCAAATCTTTATAACCCTGTGAATGTTGGTTGGAAGGCTACATACTGTATATTCTCACTTTGACTGCACGAAATATAAATGTATGATGTCTGTGCAGTTTCTATATGCTGTCCATGCTGTGAACTTCATCAGACGCCCCGTGGTGCAGCCTAGTTATAGCTTTTCCTAGTTTGGACTTACATAGGGTTCTGAATAATTGAAAGTAATTATTTTTAGGAGACCTTTTTACTATGGACAGAAGTTGTGATTCTTGTTTCACGTGGGGATTCGTCAACACTGTCATTAGGAGTGAGTAAAGTCACCGCGGGTATCTGGGCTCGTTACAGGACACGCGCGCCCTTGTGATGTCCAGACAAAAAGTGAGTAAATGTAGTTTCACCCTGGGGGTGCAGGCTCATTAGACTGCACCAGTATTCTTTTCCCATCGGGGATCTACAAGAAGCTAACCACTGAGCCACAGTTTATATAATGCTGTTGTCTGGTGTAACTTTAATGCTTTGTGCTGTTATGGATTTCATCAAAGTTTAATGCTGCTGCTACTGCTGCAATTGTCAGATTACTGAAACATAAGTTTGATGGTGACTGACACAAGACTTGTGACTAATATTTTAGAAGGATTCAAAGGTTTCTTTTTTATAAAGGTAGACATACAAATAGTATATTTCAGGCAAACATAGGTGAGATACAAGGTAGATGTGTCTGTAAATAGCTGCCGCAACAAAGTATGGTGCGGAGTTACATAATAGCCTTGGACTAGTTTCTGCTGTGCAGGCAAATTGGTAGAACACTTTCCACTTTGTAGTCACGTAGTCGTGTTTCTTTCAGGGTCATATTCAGGGTGGAACATCATTTAAAACTCTGAAGGAGTTCATAAATAAACAAATGTTTGGAGAAGGAAACAGACAATAATTAATGCATTAAAGCAATCATTCAGTAATGTGGCTGCAATGCATGTTAACAAAAAACTAAACTAGCAAAGTTAGCTTGCTGAATATACAGTTTATAACGTATGTGCCTGTCCAGCACTCTCTTCCCAGTGCCCAGCGAATGTAAAGCTTGTGCCCTTGTGTGCGGTACAGGGCGTGGCCCTGCATATTCACACCAGTCAATCACTTTCACTACTCCTGGCAGATTTGCTGACCAAGAGGCTCTATTTTACCACCGTATCATTTTAATTAGGGCTTTTCCGTTTAGTTTTTTTCCAAGGTCATATTGAGGGTGGGGAATTAATAAATCACAAACCGTCTCCATCATTCAGTTCATGTATCTATCTACTGTATCCATCCATCCATCAAATATTTTAGGGTGCAATATGTTGTATAACAATACAACATACAATACTGTAATGCACAACTCATGTCAGTTGAGATCGCAATGATAAAGTAAGTACATTGTGTTTATACAGTCATACAATAGCAATCCAATGGGCAGACTCAGGAAAGGTAGATATTGTGCATGTGATAAAATGGAGTGCATGTGTTTGTGCTGCCCTAGGCAGATTTCATTATTGGCTGACTGTGTGTGTGTGTGTGTGTGTGTGTGTGTGTGTGTGTGTGTGTTTGATCCCGCTGATACCAGACACCACCACACTATTGATGTGAGAGCAATCTCTAACTCTCCTCTGCATCTATCTATATCTCCTTCCATCTTTCTCTTTTTCACTTTCACATTCATCCCCCTTTTTCTCTTTTTCTATCCTTTCTGCCCCCCCCCCCCACACACACACACACTGTTGCCATCCCCATGCTCCCTCTTCATTTTCTTTTCACCTGCTCACCCTCCCTTCCACCTTACTCTTTGCCCTCAATCTTTTCCTCCTTGCCTTGTTTTGATCCTTCCCTCCCTCCCTCCTTCCATCCATCTCTCCGCCCTGCTGGCTCAGCTGGTATAGAAGCAGCCTTTGTTTTAGCTGTGTCCTCTATCCTTTGAAGGGGAAAAGCTGAAAAGCGAGAGGGGAGGGAGAGGATAGAGGGAAGACGTGAAGTATGGACAGGGTAGGAGAGGAGAAAAATCCAAATTGGAAAATGGGATATAAAGAAGACATGTGTGGGAGGATAAATAGTAATGGGGGGAGGAAGAAGAAGGGGAGAAGGATGAAGGAAGGAGGGATCAATGGCCAGGCTTGTTCAAGTCATTGATATCCAGTAGCAACAGCATGTGATGGCAGATTTCCTGTGTGGGGGGATCAGTCTATAGGACATGTGCTCTCAACTTAGCACACTTCCACTTGGTTCAATGGTGCACAGTTGCATCACTTCAGTTCTCAGTTAAAGGTCAACCAAGCAGTTAAATGATAATTATGCTGTTTTTGAACACAGTCAATGCTGGAGAACCCTGCACACCTTTACTGTGCTTTAGGCCAAGTAGCAGTCATGACAAATGCACTGCAAATGCAACAGGTTGTAAAAATGTGATGTGGAGACACAGAAGAGTGATTCACATAGTCAAAAGGTTTGTTTTATGTTGAATTGTTGCTTTCTGAGTCCAATATTGAATACCCATTTTTTTTCTTCTTTATTTCCTGTTCTATAGTGAATGAAAGCTGAAAGAAGATTTTGGACCATTACCCTCATCCATGATGTTATAGCCGTGGTAACATGTGAATCCTGAAACAGAGTGTTATTCGCTTTTACATCTCTGAAGGTAAGCTATTATTTTTATTTTTATTTTTTTCGGTTCATTTTTTATGGATTTGCTCAAAGGAATAGTGGCATTTTGAGAAATGCAGGTATTTGCTTTCTTGCTGACAGTTAGATGAGAAGAGCGACACCACTCTCATATCTATACGCTAAATTAGGAAGCTACAGCCAGCAGGTGGTTAGCTTAGCGTAGCATAAAGACTGGAAGCAGGGGGAAACAAAATCCGTCTTCCAGCACCTCTAAAGCTCACTGTGTTAACATGATATATCCTGTTTGTTAGAAACATGTAAAAAGCAACTTGTTTTTAAGGGAAGTTACAGCACCCAGCCAAGAAACAGCTTCAGCACATAAACCCTTGTAAAACCACAACTTGTCAGTTTTATAATTGAGTTTTTGTACGGATAACAAACAAGATATAATGATATAGTGTGTTAATTGGTGAGCTTTAGGTTTTTTGTTTTTAGCTTGTGTCAGAGCCAGGCTAGCTGCTTCCCCCTGTTACCAGTCTTTATGCTACACTAAGCTAATCGCCTGCTGGCTCTGCCTTCACGTGTGGCGTACGGACATGAGAGTGGTATCGAACTTCTCATCGAACTCTCAGCAAGAAAGAATAAATGTCGACCTTAAATAATTCTGCTGTGAAGGCTTGTGCTGAAAGTTTGCTCCTCTTGGGACTAAACTCTTCCAAACAGAGATTTTGCTGTAATGGAGGGCAGGCTAGCCTCTCTTTCCTGGTAGCAGGAACCAGGCTCTGGCGCTGCTAGGCCGAGTTTGAGTCACAGTAGTCAAGGAAAGCAGGCTAGATGTGGGTCAAAGCAAGAGGCTTTGGATTGTCACCTGGGTGTCAGGCTACTTTAGTTTGGCCTTGTAGTGGTAATGGAGATCTAGTGGAAACTACGTTAGCGTTTTGGCTTCATCTGACTTTGTTTGCCCCTGTAGTGGAAACCTGAATAGTGTTCTCTGTGAGTTCGCCATGGCAATTGGACTAGTCCTGTTTTGCCCTGCAGTGGAAACCAGGCTCGCCCAGTTTGGCTATTTCAGTAAGAAACAGCAAGGCTTGAGGTCGAACCAGTGGTATGACTGCGCTTCCTTTTTGTTAAGAAATCTTCACATGTGTCTCATTCTCACCCACTTATTTCTCCCAGCCTTCCTTTCTCATCATCTCTTATCTCCCCACTAATGTTTCCAGGCGGGGATATGCTAGCTTGTCATCTTCATATAGGTTTTCTATGTCAGAAATCCACCTCTAACCTCCTTACCCCCTGAGACTCTGCTGCTGATTCGCTCTCCCACGGGCCCTCTCTCTCTTTTCCCTAGCTTGCTTCCCCTTTTCCTCTCTTTAGTTGGCTACACTTCTAACCTCGATGCGTCCCTTTGGGATGCGGCTGACTGCTGAACTCAGCGAGAAAGAGGCAGGAGGAAAGAAAAGAGGGAGAAAGTGGGGAGAAGAAAGAGAGAGAGAAAGAGAAGTGAATTAGAAGGCAGAAGGTGGGCAAATGAAGAGAAAGTCAAGAATCTATCCATCTATCTAGGCGGAACATGTTAATTATGACTAAATCTGTAATCTTTTTATCTTTTCAACCTTGACACTATGCTTTCAAAAACCAACTGGATTAATGGAGGCGGAAACGGAGGATGAGATGCACATGGTGTGTATGTGTACATGTGGGCACGTGTGTAACAATGCCTCACGCAAACGTGAAATCTACTCAGACCCTAACAAATCTCACACACACGGATATAAAGGGTGTTTGCTGAGATAGAATCACAGCCAGAGGTGGGAGATTCTCACAGCATATCATCCGGTGCTCATGGGTCGGACAAACGCATGCACGTGTGTGTGTGTGTTTGTCATCATTGTTCATCACCAAAACAATTTTACCTCTTAACTCTTATTCCGTTTTGTGTCTCATACAATGGTTCTGTAGTCTCAGGGATCATGAACCCATCAACACATTGACCTCTTCATTTAGTTATATTTTATAGCTAAATGCTAAATATAACTGTAAAGCTGTAAATGATTCATGTGGTTTCTGTGGACTGTGTTATCAAACTATAGTCCACCACAGACTTGACCTTTTTTTTTAAGGCTTATTTTTCACTCTTTTCACTTTATTTACAGGCTTATCGTGTTGTCACTACATGTCTTAGCTAGGCATGCCAAAAATTGTTATATTATATAGATATAGATTATGGCAAATCTGCACCATGGACACTTGAAGGGATACTTCAGCAATAATTGCATTTTTTGTAAAGTTGGGGGACTCACAAGAAACGGGTTAAAAAGGAGTGGTCAAGATATCCTGACTTGTAGTCTCTAGTATGGGTCAAGCTATAAAAACTCTGGATCCTACATTTCCCATAATGCAACTCAATGACATCTAGAGCTAAAATGATTGCGATTATTATTCGTATTGTTGGTCACACATAACAAGCAATTGTATGTCGTCTTGGGCTTTAGAAAATTATGATTATTTCATTTCTTCCATTTTATAGACCAAGCATATAAGTGATTACTATTATGGAATTATGGTATTGTATAGCACTTTTCAACCTTAACGGTTCCCAAAGCGCTTTACAGATTGGTCTCATTCACCTATTCACACACACATTCACACACTGATGGCGACGGAGCTGCCATGCAAGGTGCTGGTCTCCATCGGGAGCAACAGGGGTTCAGTGTCTTGGCCAAGGACACTTCGGCATGAACCGCCAACCCAGAGGACGACCCGCTCTCCCTCCCGTGTGACAGTGCTTACCACTGCACCACTATGCCTGCTGCAGATTAATCCATAATGAAAACATTAAGGACATCATCTGGGTTATTTTTTTCAAACTAGGCTGACTAGTAAACCTTGTTACGACTAAACTGACAGAGTGCCCTTTAAGCTGCATTAGTTTGTGCTGTAAACATGTAAACATGTTTCGACAAGAATTACCTGGATTACTTTCAATACAGATGGAAAAGTCTATAAGAATGGATTTTCACATCACTCTGGGGCAAAACAAGTTTTAATAAACTGAGTGGCACAGATGAAATTAAAAAGGCGAATGCCAGTAGGCAGGCCCACATACAGTACAGTATTTATACTGCTAAAATATACAGTATATAGCATGTGTTTGCGCATGTGTGTGTTTCAGTTCACCTGGTTCATCTTTCTTTTCAGCATCTGTCAATCATCCTTTCCCATGAATGTGCAGACCTGAGAGTTAGAGACATCGAGAGATAGAGAGTGATTCTTTTTTTTTATTTTACTATTCTCATTGCTTGAGGGAGAGAGGGAGTGAGGAAGAGAGAGATGCAGAGAGATGAGAGATCAAACGGCAGCCTCTGTTTGTTATATCTTTTTAATGAACAAAGTGCCACACATTTCAATGCTTTGGACTTCACTCAGGATTAGACGCCGATGGGGGAATTCAACCCGCAACCCTCCAGCTTCTGAAAGTAACTTGAACTAATGCTCTCTTTAGAGCTGGATCACCCTTGTGTGTGTGTGTGTGTGTGTGTGTGTGTGTGTGTGTGTGTGCAGAACAAGTCAAGTCTCCCTCTGTCCCCTACTCACTTTGATGAATGGAGGCCTGGATGGATGGATGGCGGGAAGAGAGGAGGGATAAAAAGAGAGGAGATGGAGAGAGGATGCATGAATGACTGGAAAGTACAAGGAGTTCAGCCTGGATTGACGGACGTGGGGGGGTGGAGAGTGTACGTGAAGTGGAAGTAGATGGATGAAAGGGTGGACGGATGGCTTTGACCTTTCCATCACCCTCTTCAGAGCTGGCCTTATAAGGTACAGATTTAGTTACATTTCCTCTCCCTCTTTTTTCTTTTTTCTCTATTTTCTGTCCCATTGTCCCTTTGTCCCCCTTCTCCCCTTTTTCCTTTTACCTGCCATATTTCGTCTTTTTCCCTTTTTGCGCTTGCCTTTTCCTTCTTGAAATGTATAATTTCTTTTTTCCTTTCTTATTTAGAATTTTTCTTATTATCTTTTTCTTGATCACATTCCATCTTTCTCCTCCTATCCACTCCTCTCATCTCCTGCTTTCCTCCGTTAACCTCCTCGTTACCTCCTTCTCTGGCAGCTTGTGAGTGCGTATGTGTGTGTGATAACCTCACCAGGCTGTGTGGCTGTGTGTGTGTGTGTGTGTGTGTGTGTGTTCTCTCCCAGGGAGTTGAAAGACTGCCTGGATCCCTGGGGGGAGTTTGGCAGCCGAGACCTGCCGAGGGCCAGCCAGACCTGGGTCACCAAGCTAACCTCTTCCCCCTGCTTCGCCTCTGGCCCCACGGGATAATAGGTGTGAGGAGGGGGTGGGGGGAGGTGGAGTAGAGGAGAGGACAGATAAAATGGAAGAAAGCAAGGGGAGGAAGATAGTTCATACATGAGAGGAAATGCAAATACATACGACACACACCCTAAGGTATTTAGTTAGTCATGCTTAAAACTCTCTCTTTCCCTCTGTTGCTTTTATGTGCAGTTGTGCAGTCTTTTTGTTTTCCCTTGGCCAGCAAACACTTCCACTCCCAGCGTGACACAGATACCTGACATAAGCAATCTGAGATGGCATTTGACATGTGCGTCATGACTTTGAAATGAAAAAAGCATAAAGAGAGTTGACTCAGAGTTTGTGCAAGTTAAATGTAAGACTTTTTACAATTGTGTAATGACATTGTAAGGTTGACCAAGCAGCTAAGGAACAAAAATGTCCAAGTAAAAGTATTTTTATTTTTATAGCAGCAAAGTTGGTGCAGAATAGTTGCAGTGTAGATAGATTTGTCAAAACCGAAAAACATGGCATCTCAGCTATGTCCCTCTCTGGGCCTTATGTCTCAACAAACATCACTAAACATTTAAATAAGACTATTTTTACTGGGGAGTTTTTTTGTCTCTAAAACATTTCACAACCCCCTTCAGCTCTACCACACATGGCACATTCTCCAGGAGTGACTCCACATAGGGAATCTGGATATAAGGTAGGTAGTATCAAAAATGTGTTGATTTGCCAATAACAATGACAGACATTACTATGTTAATACAACAGCAAGTAGGCCTTAAACAGAGAACATGGTGTCAATATCACTACCTACTGTATCACCAAGCAGCCTTATCACTGCAGGCTGGATATTCCAATAAAGTAACTGTGATGGTTTTGTACATGTGTGGGTAGTCACATTTTTTCTCATGGGATAAGTGTACAGCAAGAAAACACATTATCGAGGCCACACAGAAAAGTATCAATTTTTTTTGCAAATAAAGTCCTAACACGCTAATAAATTGTGAACATGTTTAGTGTTACATACCAATACAGACAAAATATTGCAGGAACTGGGAAATAAGAGGAGATGGCGGATTAACACCAGATAGATTCCCTGATTACATTAAGTAAGCATTAACACTAACATTAAGTATCCCCTTGGTTTGGCTGATGGGCCACCTCAGTTTTTCCTTACTGATCCACAGGTGCCATTGCTAACTGCTGCTGTTTTACCTATGGGTGCATGGCAACACCTATTTCTGTATCATGTCTGCCTACACATCTGTATAAAGGTTGGTTAAATGGAATAAAAGCGGAGGTGGATCTTGCCACCAGTGTACACAGCCACACTACTATTCAGATAATCTGCTTTTGAACCCACTATGCTGATATTTACTTTACAGCATAAAGAGTGTGTGCTGTTCCGTCGAGGAAAATTGATCTAGAAATTTTCATTTTCTTCCAATGCCAGATGTTGAAAAGAACAAAAGGCTGATGTTAGGGTTATTTCCAACATGTTTCCCCCTTTAGTAATATAAAAGAGAAAATACATGGCGATGTGGGGTCTTAATTTTAAGAAACAACCACTACCTGTCATGTCCTCATTTGTTTCTAGCGATTATACCAATATTTTACCAGTTAGTTTGGCAGCTGTTTGTTGACGGTTGCAGTAAAAGTGGAACACATGCTTGTATACTTAAAGGAATAAAGGGATGGTATATATCAAACAGACAAAGCTGCTCATTTTCCTCTTGTTTCTGCCGTATTAGGGCCATTTCTTCTTGTTTATGAGATTTTGAAATGCAATAGGATTTCACAAAGAAATGCCCCTAAGGATTTTGTTATCGTTTGTATAGGAAGCAAGTTTCTGTCTCCTTCACTACCTCATCACATCACACACAGTCATATTATTTCTGACTTCTTCTCTAAAATTCTTGGCTACTCTATCTCTCTATTGTTCTCTCACCTTAAGGCAGCAACAGGAAATGGAGTGTGTGAAACAGGATGTGAGGGCAGCCATACTTGTTTATTGTACACTGAAAGCCTGCAGCCTGGCTAGAAACCACTGACGGATGACAAAAATGGACAGAGACAGTGAGGTTAGGGACACAGACAGAGGCTGGTCTGTGTTTTTTATACCTGTGATGACATTTCAAATTACAACATTTTGTAGCAGCACTGATGTAATGACCCCAGTGCTGCAAAAAAAACCAGGCACAGGGTTTAAAGAAATAACGCAGCGAAGGGGAACATAATTACATAATGGCATAGAAAACATGTAGATGTGAGTGAATTTAATTTAATTTTCAAAGTTAAAAGTCCACTGTCTATCTATTGTGTATTGTGTTGTCATATCCTATTAATTGTTCTTCTATCAAAGGAACTCTATTTCTAATGGTCACTAACCAAGAATAAACATTTTAAAAAGTCAAAAGTTTGTTCAACATATTCTTGACAATTGGATGGAAGCACAACTGTAGAAGAAGTAGGGGGATGCTGTAACTGACTAGCCTTTTTACACCCAACAACTTACTGCGATTTAATATTAGCCATTATAATTGACGGTTATTTTTTATGTGACATTGTCTTCTGAGAATACAGTACTCTACTATTAATTATAATTACACCCATGCCTCCACAAATGATACTTTTCCCTCCATATGCCTGCTGCCCGCTGATTTTCATGTAGTGGGTTGCTGGAAAAATAACACTCTCTGTGTGAGTAAGTTCATTTGTAGAGTGTTGTGGATACAATGTATATGTTACTGGTAAAATACAATATGTTGTATTGGTACAAACTAGATTTGTGTGAAGAGCAAAACATCCTTTCCAAAATGTGTGTGCTGTAGGCTGGGACACGATTGATGTATAGCAATAATTAGATTAGAAATATATGGAAGCAAAGAGATGCAAAACATTTAATCAGCTGAATAGTGAAATTCAATCACTACTGTATACTGAAAGTTGACATTTCAATACAACTTTATAGTATATCACTGAAATAGCCCTAACTGAACCGCTTACGACAAGTAACCACTGCATACACATAACATTTAGTGCAGAAGTACACGTTTGCTGAGAAAAGGTGCAAATGCAAAGATTTATCTTGCAATTTTAAGAATTGATATTGGATCATTAAAATAAATCAGACATTTTTTTTTTTACCCAGAATGTTGACCTGATGATGGTGCTCAATGAGAAGTTATACGGGATCACCAAATCTGTCCAGAGGGAGACATGAATGTGTGTACCGATTTCCATGGCAAACCATCCAATTGTTGTTGAGACATTTTACTTAAAACAACAAATGGTCAACCTCATGGTGGCGCTAGAGGAAAAGTCAGAAAGAAGTCAATGGGATTTATCCTATAGAGACCATGAATGTCTGTACAAAAAGTTGTCCAAATCCCTCCAGTAGATGTTGAGATATTTCACTGGCTTAGTTAAAAATGTGACCTGTTGTTGAGTTGTTGAGATATTTCAGTCTATAGACCAAAGTGTTGGGCCGGCGTTTGGTCAGTCGTATGATCCAAAAAAAGACAAGTTCAGACGAGTGACTGAATTTTTTGAAATTACACAACTTCAAACTCTAGTTTTCAATAGTGATTCGATTTTGCAGTTAGGTATTCAGTTGCAAATTTAATTCCATTAATTATGGCCTATCTTTGTTTCCGTAGAAAGACGTTACCTAAACACAGTATTTGCATGCATTTTACAAACGGAACTCAAATGTAGTGAACTCTTGTAACGTGTGTGTAATATTTAGAATACGCACTCAGTAAGGCGTATAGAGATTACATGTTCAACTCTTTCTTCCCTCCAACTCTCTCTGCCTCTTTTTCCATCTCCATTTCCTCCGCCTCTGTCTGTCTTTCTATTTCTGTCTCTGTTGTTCCAACTTTATCTCCCTCTGCTTTTCTCAGCACCATATCCATCACTTTGTCTTCTGTGTTGTCTTCGTCTGTCTGACAATGTGCTGCTGGTGATGTTGAGTGCATCTATATCCATCCATATCACTGTTGCAATCTTAAGAGAGTCTGTGCATGCAGCTGGTACACACTAATATATTTTGTCTTTTGCTATGCTTGTGAGACGTGCTTATGTGGAGACTTCAAACCTATGGCATTTATGTAGTACAGTAATTCTGAACAATAAACTAGTATAGACCCCCACACTATGCTGTATTCACAAAATTGGCATTAGGACCATACCTAATATGCATTTTTTGTGCACCAAGGGACTTCAATGAAACTGAAATGAAATGAAGCTTTAAAACATTACTGCCAAATAATTACTAAGATTAAGGAATTCATTTAATTGTTTATGTTTTTGAAGCTGAAGAAAATATCGATACACTTGTGTATCATGATATTATGTTTTGTGATACTGAATCGATTCTCAAAAACACTGTATTGAATTTTAATTAATAGGTTACACGCAACGATTCATGGCAGTGGTTCATTTTGTGTTGTGTTTAAAACCCCAACTGCTAGATAGCAGACTCTTCCACTCCAACATAACAACGTAAATTGAGACAGGGAGAAGTAAGCACATATCGCTAGGGTAAACACAAAGAACACAGGCCTATGAAACAGGCATAGTCATAAAGGGCACACCGCTTATTAGTTTGCCATTAGCAAACCAAGCTGACTGGTAACGTTACCACCGACGGCTGAATCTGAAAGAATTAGACCGGCTCCTGCGACGTACAGAGCTGAAGTGTGGGCTCATTTTGGCTTCCACGATAAAGAAGGCACTAAGGAGTTTGACAAGAGCCATGCCGTTTGCCAAATGTGCCATGCCAAAATCAAATAATCTGGGAACACAACGAATCTGAGAGACACCATTCTGATGATGTACAGCTAACGGAACAGCAAATGGCTAACGTTAGACGAATGGATCCCTCTCAACTCACTCTGGAACAAACATTTTGTTAACTGATATAGGAAAATGTTAATTCCTTTGCTCGGATTGCACAAAAAAGTAGTGATATGATGTTGGATGTTACACGGACTATGATAAATACAAATAGTGAATTGTAACCCCTGTATCGTGATACGTATCCTATCGCCAGATTCTTGCTAATACACAACCCTGCTCACCATCATACGTTAGGGGTACCTCTGTTTCCTTTGTGCATTGCATTGTGGGGCAATAGTATCAGTCAACAGTGTACTCAAAACAGTTTGCATAGTACATGAGGTAGTGTAATATATTTGCAACATTACAGGATGTTTTTGCTGTAAAGACACATTGCTTTGAAATTGTATTGTAGATATGCAGCCATAAGAGGAATGGGCTTTATTTAAAAATGTGTTGGATATATTCCCTGTTGTGCTTTCTAATTTAGCTGTTTCATTAATGCACGTCATTTTCTCCACATTTGTGTTCCCTCAGATGCCCCCTTTTCCCTTTTAAAACCGCCGCATTCTGTCAGACAGCTTGCAGATGCTATCCTTCCTTCCCTAAAGCTAAATGTGTCACTACCGGCATGTCTAGCACTTTTTCATAGCATTGTTGTGCACACTTTTTTTTCTCTCCTCTCAGATCCCCCTCTTCTTCCTGCTAGGTAGATTGTCTCATTCATTATCTCAGCCTCTTTCCACTCTTCATCTCCCTCTGTCTTTCTTCTTACCTCATTTCTTATTGAACACCTTGGTTCAGCGTTACAAGGTTTCATTCTCTGTCCTTTTTCGTCATCCTTTTCTACCTCTGCATTTCGTGTCTCGGCTTGCTTGTCGATGCGAGTCTGTATACCTTTCCCTCTATCTCTACCCCTTTGTGTATATATCTTCACCTCCCTTTCTTACGGGTGGTAAAAATAGATGCTCCAGCACATCCTGAATTCCTAACAGAAAGCACATGTAGTGCTGGATTTTTCATAACTTTGGTGAAGATGTGCTCTCTTGTGGTGATTAAAGGATAACACTGGTGTTCTCTGGGTTCATTTTGTGGCCAATTTGCTCTAATTAAAGCTGCATTTTACCTTGCATACTGCATAATGCTTAGCTTATTATTTGTAGTGTTATTTATTTTAGAGCTGCACTGTCCCATAATGGTTGAAAAGTAAAATGTAGGCCTAAGCTGAGTAGATAATACTGTATCTGTTTCCCTGTCCAGAGGCTACCCCCTCAGCACATGATCACACACACAGCCTCCTAAACACCTAAAATAAAACACCAGAAGAAGAGTGACCCTGCACAGATACAAGTTGCTTTATTTTGTATGGCTATTCATGGAGAATATTAAGAGTAAAATAATTGCTAAACCACTCCCCAAACAGCGACCATCCAATCATAGTTTTGCAACCATAAGTACCAATGGCAGGCCTGTCCAGCTTTGGATTTCTACACATGCTGAAGCAGTGTGCATGGGGCTGTAGAAAAAGTGAGTCTGGAGGGACTTAAAAAGAAAATTGTTTTTGTCTGTTCTAACGTTAGCCACTAACGAAACAACGAAATTACGATTGCACTCCCTGATATTAACAGGGGTCACCAAGCCGCTGCATTCATGCGTGCCACCATTCTGTGGGTCCAAGTAGTAATTAACTTGAACTTACTGCAGTATTATGTGGGGATATGTTAGAAAAAGACCTGTTCAGGATTGACACATCTGCTGTGTGGAAGTACGTGTAACACAAATTTCAAGAAGTAAATCTGCCATCGTTAGGAGAGCATCTGCGAACTTTCTTTGTTCACAATATTTCGGGTGTTCTTTATCAGGAGAGGTTTATAGATTTTGTCTGCATGCACTTGTCTTATGTACTATGTGTCAGTGTGTCAGCTAACTAGTTCATAATCATCGATCATTATGGATGGACTTACAAAGCTGCAGGTCACGTTCGTATAATACTGAAGGCATTTTTAGAGTGATGGGCCCACCCAGAGTTTGTCTACTCTGTATGTGAGAGAGTAATTCTGAGGGCTGTAGCTCTTTGGGTTATCTGACAGCATTTTCTATGGTTTAACAGGGAAGGGACGCATGCAGTGTGTTTTACCAATCACAGATACTGGTGCACCTGGACCACAACATGCTAGTGACATGGTACAAAGTAGCAGTGTGCCTTTTAGTGTGTCCAGGGAGGAAAGGGGTTTACAAATATGAAGGTGATCGCACTGCTCTCTTCTTAAGGACAAAGGATCCATGAGCCGCTCTGCACCTGGGTGTTTCAGGTCACCGTTGACCTGTTGCATCAGCAATTCGGTCACAAGATGAGAGCAGCCAGCCTGTGATTTCTGAGCCTCTGCAACAGTGATCTTTACATACACAAATGAATAAACACGCTAACAGACAGTACATTTAAAAATAAGATTAGATGGGTTTATGCTCCACTGCATCCCTGAATTGTCCTCATTCTCCCTGTCTTTTTCTCTTCATCCATCTGTCCCACTGTGGCTTTGTTAACTGCTGATGTATGTGGAACATTTAGACAGGAAGCGCACTGCGGTTGTCCAAATATGGACGTAGATGACTGTACTCATTGGAGAAATATGTTGTCAAGTCCCTCAACAGGAAATGTGCAGCCTACGCTTAATGACTTGTGTGTGTGTGTGTGTGTTTTCTGTAAAAACCTTCTAGTTTACAGATTATTTGCCAGCAGCGGTGGGTGAATGTCAATGAATATAAAGGGCTAAATATGATTACTTAAAGACAATGGGCACATGTTGTGCTCGATAGTTCATGTATTACTTGAGTGTACTATCAACAGTGGTGCGATGCTTAATGTTAAAACAGATAAGCATACAGCACAGTATAATGATAAGAAGCTGCTTATATCTAAAACTTACAGTAAATATTCAGAAAATTGAGAGGTTAACATCTATTTATCTAATTTTATCTTCATCATTTGGCTCAGTGTCTCCTTCTTTACCCATTGCAAAGCAGCACCTCTGTTACCATGTGTGTTGACTGACCTATTCATTCCAAAAACATTTTCTCACATTCTGTTTACAGTCTGACTGTAAACAGAATGTGGTAAACAAGCGAAACTGATGTAGTGGGTGGTGAGAGCCCTATGTCAAGTTTTCATTGGTAATTAGAGTTAATATCACACTATTTTGTTTTAAAACCGCATAGCTCCATATGGTGCCCATAGAGGAATAATAATGAGGGGGAAAAAGTTGCCACAACAGTCTACTGTATAGGAATCACTGTAGGTGTTCTGTTAAGATTGTTTGCTAGACAATTTGACAAAACAAATATTCAAGGTTCTGGTTGAAATCACCGGTAGCAATGGCCCATGGTTGGGACTTTTTGCTGAGAGAGTCACTGTAAAAACTGGCAAGTTAATCTTACTTTAAAATTAAGGAAAACCTGTTGCCTTGAAAAAAGTAAGTCAACTGTTAGGTTTAAGGTATGTTTACTTTATATAATCTTGTTAAGTTAACTTAAAAAATGTTTTATTTGTATTTACTAAATGTCGTTAGGTTAATACATCATAAAAATGGCAAGTAAACTTAACTTGTTCTTTCCAAGCGTGGGCAACTTAAATAAACTAAGTAAGTGTGACTCAACTGAACAGTTCTGTTTACTTTTTACTAGAAAAATTAAGTAAGCACAACTAATAAAAATTAAACATTTTTATTTAAACAAAATGCCATTTAGAGTACCTAAAGACAAGACAAGTGAGGCTAGTGTTTGTGGAAACAAACTCAATTATACAATGAACAAACAACAACTACTAACAAACCTACTTTGACACCTTTAAATTAAATCCATCCATATATGAGTCCATGGCACAGTGTTCACCAATACCAATACTCAATCAAACGTTCATCTGCTAAACTTCCCAAGTTAGGTTATTCACGATGGGTTTAAAATGAGGAAAAAGCTAATATACAAGTTAATATCAGCTAACTTTAGCATTAGCCTACATTAAGTTTCAACTTAGCACTGCAGATGCCATATATGGCCTGCCAAAATGCAATTGTAGCTGACAAATTAAAGTATATATTCTACTTACCTAGAGTGTACTTGAGTAAAGTCCACTTTACTCATGTAAACTGTTTTTTACAGCTCTTTCATAAAAAATGAGTACTCAAATGACATTAATCAAATCAACAGGATACTTAACTCTTAAGTAAAGTACACTCATACATTTAAGAAAGCACAGGTGCCACCTAACTTCCCTGTTGATGTAAGGATGCTGCTGCTATACCACTCATCCTTACCAGACGTGTTGGCAATGAAGGTATGGAAGTAAATGGCAGATGGAAAGCAGTCTTTCCCGTAGCTCCAGGACACTGATATACTGGGCTACCCCTGGGCCAGGCGTGTCCTTTGTGCACTGTCTTCCACCCTGTCAGGGAGGGATCTGCCACCACCAACTGGAGAAGCATCACTGGCTCCACTGCACTTTCTCTGCCAATTTTCTCTTTGCCCTCCCACGAGCATAGGGCTAACCACGAGCATAGGGCTAACCATAACCGCCTGAAGGCAACCACTATAGCCTGTAGGGAACTGCTCAAGCTCAGTCTTAGATCCCAGAGGCACCTTTGCACCAGGAACATTTACAGTAGATCCAGTGTAACAGCTTCGACTGATGATGCCATGGGGCCTAGGAGACAGAGACACAGCTTAAACGTGATCTTGACCCCCAACCTGAATCGTGAGAGCATGTCCCTGAGTGGTATGTGCCTCTTCTGTGTGAGCATCAGCAGCTCAATCTAGGAATCCACTGCTAGGCCCATGAACTCCATCCTCTGGGAAGTCTCCAGCCTGCTCCTGGGACATCTGGGGTGCAGGCCTGGGTGCTTCAGTAGTTCAAAAGACCTTAGTGAACATAGCCACAACCAGTGGTCTAAGTAATTCAGAGTCCTTCCAGGGGGAGATAGGACCCCAACCATGCACCCAAATGAAGGTTCAAGAAGCCAGCATATAGACTTTGTAACTCAAAAATTAACCAGTCAGTGCCCTTCCCAGATCAGAATTTGAAAATATCCATCCTTTAGATTCATTATGATAAACTGGCAAAATTGCAGCTATAGATATTTGTTAAGTTCCAGCTCATGTAAAGAAGGGAGAATGCCATCCTTCTTGGAGATGTGAAAATAAAACCTAGTTGTTGTAGCCTGCTTCTGATGGGCACCTTTTCCAAAAATAATGGAAATTATTATTTGCAAAGAAGATAATTAAGTGGCTGGCAAATAACTGAATGCAGAGTATGCTCAGCGAATGGTGGACAATTTCCACCGCATTGTCTTCACAAAATCCAGCTAGCCAACAGAGAGTGAGACACTTTTAGAGGCAACTTTAACAACTGTCTCTTACAATATGTTGTGGCAATGGCTGCACTCTCACGCACACATCATCACCATCATCATGCATTATATATTACTCCTGTGGAATCAAAATGATGATCAGTGATGGTGACTGTAGGCAGACGTGCTTAGGCAAGGCAAGGCCGTAAGTGCTTTACACAGGCAAAGAAAACCATTAGAATGACAACAATATGCAGTGAAAGTCAAATAGAAAAGACCAGAAATGTACTTAGTTTACTCAGCTACAGTGCTACAACCTCACGTACGCCATATGCTAGAAACTCAGAGGTAGTTTGTCAGGGGGTAACTCCCTGTACATATGGACTATGAAACAGCATGGAGAGATGGCCCCACATTGACAGAGAACACCTTCTTCTTCTGTATTTGTTTGAATGGAATAAGAACATGCAAGCTCTCTGCCCTCACTGGGAAATTCAGTAGTTTGACATCCCTGTGCTAAGCAATAGCTGTATATTCAGCACCATGGAGAGCTCTTTCCTGCTGCTACACAGTCCCAGCAGTCTGTTCAGCTTCAGTTAAGGCAGTCATGAGGCTGTTCAAGCAGAAGCATCACCGATTTAGAATTGAAACTCAGCTTCTTTGCATAGCATGGCCGTTAAAATACTATAACAGTTGTCTTGAAAACAACTGTTCTATAACTTTACAACACTGATTTTATTGAACACTAAAGAGTGTTTTAGCTCCTTTTTATACAGCAGGTAAATCCAGTTACCAGCATTCAGGGACACAGTGTGTCGGTAAGTGTGTCCCTTTGAGGTCGACAGATTGAGTTTTAAGCTCCAGTTGAGGGGGGAGATGCACACAGCATTCATCTACACACTACATTGGTAATTCCAATTCGATCCTCTCTCTAGCATTCTTATCTCTTGGGGGCTGGCCTCATGTCAGTACAGCTGATATAGAAAATTGGTTGCCTCATTGAACCAAAGCTAAATGACTACTTACAGCGTCATTGTTTGTGCAAAAACAAAATCACACAATCACACAACTGTGTTCCATATTTAACTATTTTAAAGGAGCACATGGTGGAAGAGCTGCTATTAGTTCCTTATTGTGTTATTTCCTTAAAGAGCCTTTTGTGAATTAAATTCAATGTAAAGAAAAACAGTTTGAAGAAAATATTGCTCCACAGTGCCAATAGTTACTTAACAAAAACTCCCTTAATTATGGGGACATCCAGTAATGCTGAAAAGGCTGATTATTCACATTATAATGGTATCTGTGACATGTTTAAGCAAGAGTATTTATAGATAAAACCTGTACGTTACAAAGAATTCACAGGGTGGATCTAATTCCACAGCTTTTTAGATTTTACACATACACGCGTGCACACACACACACACACACACACACACACACACACACACACACACACACACACACACATCATCTTTCACAGTAGCCAGTGGATGATTCTATGACTGTGAAGTGACAAGTAGCTTTTGATGGATAAATTTAGATTAGTCACACTCCCAGGTATTATGAAGTGATCACACACAGTGGCGTGCAGGTAGTTTAATGCAAGGGCTAATACACACACATGCACTCATACCACAAACACACACACACACACACAGACACAAGCTGTATTTAGCCTAGTTATTGTGTTGGTTATTTGTGTATGTTTGTATGTGTACACAGAGACACACATACATTGGTGATCTGTATTTAACCTAGATACTGTGGGTGATTAGCCAGTGGCTATTGATAAGTCTCTGACACATTAAAGGCAACATAGCACACACATGCACGCACACACTCACACACACACACACACACACACACACACACACACACACAGACGTGCACAGAAACACTGTGTTTCCATGTGTGTTCTGTTTCCTGCATCAATTTGGTATCAAAATGCTCCCAACTGAATATCTGAACACCTGACCCACCTGCCCTGACACAGAAACAAACACTAACAAACTAAACAAGACAGAAAATTATGACATCACCATTGGCGGAAGGGATTGTTGATTCGGTTTTCACTCAGAACTCTAAAAGCAATGAAAATTCTTTTTATTAGGATGCAAACTTTCCTATTTATATGTAAAAACTCCAACAGAACTCCCTGCGTTTACAAAATCATTCAGTCTCAGTTTGGCAGCATGAGGCTTTAGCCTATAATTGATGAAACCAATACTGATTTGAATCCTTCCTCCACTTTCAAGTTTTGCAAAAGAGCCGTTTGTGTTCATTAAAACTGCATGACATTGTCCAGATTGTTACACACATTTGCTAATGCCCATTTTTTTAGGACAGCGTTCCACATTTCCCTCTTCCGATTCTCTTTGGGCCAACAAGTGTGACAGTGGTGTGTGTGTGTGTGTGTGTGTGTGTGCTCACATTATTGCGGCCTTTAGCTCAGCTCATGGCAGGACTGTAGTTAAGACTGTGTTGACTGTGTGACTGGTTTCAGTCTAGTTCACGTCAATACTGCAACCGAAGCAACCTGAGGCCAATTAAAGACTGGTGTTACTTAAAACTTACACACTTTTAAACAGCCAGTTAACAGCACCAACACATCATTCTAACACATTATTCAAGTGGTTTTGACACTGGAGGTGGGTGCCAGTCTTGCTTGACTGTCATGATTACAACTTTGTTTTCTTTATCTTCCTGTTCTGCCCACGTATGGGATTTGGAAATGCTTCAATCCATTTACAAATGCATTCTAAATGAGCCTCTTAAAGAACGTCCATGACACAATCTGCATGAATGGGGCATGTCGGAATGCTACAGTCACATTTACTACAGCAATAGATACAACATTTATTATCAGTCTATCTTCAGTGTATTTTATAGGTCTGTATTGCAGTAGAACAGCATAATTGCAAACACACATCTAAACGACACAGCCTATAAGTTACGGGAATTATAATGACAGTAAACTTTATAAAGTAGCTCGCTGTCGCTGTAAATTTAGGATGTATTTTGGCACAGTTGGGTCTGGCAAAAAGCCACAGTATATCATACATCATCAGATCTCAAATATTTGGGAAGAAGTAGTCAGCTGAAGCAGTAAATTTACAATCGTTTAGTATTATTTCTTATAACAGATTTTGGGGGGTGGGGGGGTTTGCTACTTACAAGGCTAAGACTACCCACATTTTTCCAAATGGAAAAAGTAAAATTTTTGAGCCGATACAGTAAAAAGCTTTAGTGTTTTTTTGCTATCTTGCACTTACCATATTTCTTACCTTGCTTCCATTGCTCTTGCAATTGATTTAATCTTTTTTTGCTGTCTTTTTTAAGTGCACTGTAGTTTGAGGAAGTGCTACATGAATACATAGTTGTTGTTTTTTTAAAATTCTAAATAAATGTGTTCATGGTCTTTTCCAGCAGAACCTTGCTTCACATTCATACAATTCAGCGCACACTGACACCCAGGGAGCTGCCTAGCACTGTACAACCTCAGTCTGCTACTTTTAGCTATCTGAGCGCCTTCAGTGGAGCAGGCACGACAGCCCAAGAGTCTTGCTCAAGGGCACCTTGGCTGCAACTGCGGACAGAAAAGAGTGTGTTCACTTGCATGTCCAAATAAATTATTGAATTTATATTTAAAAAGCTCTTGGCCGTGAGCGGGTGGGCTTTTGGGAGAAAAAAGCACTGGAAAACAGCCGTTGACCCGACCACAACCTATCTCTGTTCACTTTGAAGTACTATTTTTATTGCTATGACATGATGGGACACGGAGGAGCAAGGTAAACATTGAGAAAAAGGTTTACGCAAGTTTAATATTTCCCCAACATAGCTGCTCTCTCTTACTATCCATGTCTCTTGCTGTGATTCAACATTACTTCCCTTCTCTTTCTTGTCCTTTTCTCTCTTTCCTTAAAAATGCATGGTAATTCTTTTTGACTGACTTTTTTCAATACTGCAATACATTAAATTTGGTGTGTGTGTGTGATTGTGGGTTAAATGTGCTGCGTGTAAATAATGAAAGCGTGTGCACATGTTTGGATCAGTGTAAATTATTTAACCAAGCCCCCCCCCCCACACACACACACACAAACACACACAAATACACTCTCCTCTGCGACATACTGCTTGCACGCCACAGTTCTACCTGTCTCTTTCTGCCTGTCTCTCCCTCTCCTCTCTCGCTCGCTGTGTCTCATTTCTTATTGAGTAGCTCAGTTGGAAAATTACAAGGTCAAGACAGCATTTTTAAGGAAGTAAGCATCTCAGTGGGCTGGCTTGGGACCTGCAGTTTCATAGTCTGTTTCAAACTTGACCATGTCTGAAGTACACCCTCCAGCTGGATTCACAGGGGGGGGGGTTGGGTCTTTATTTAGTAACTTTGG
This sequence comes from Macquaria australasica, assembly GCA_005408345.1. Classification (NCBI taxonomy): domain Eukaryota; kingdom Metazoa; phylum Chordata; class Actinopteri; order Centrarchiformes; family Percichthyidae; genus Macquaria; species Macquaria australasica. The sequence continues at coordinate 496,227 of SEMN01000042.1, read as the reverse complement.
TAACAACAGGATGGAGGAGCCGGTCCCATGGAGGAGTCCACAGTTCAGTCAAGCACAGACTCTGGGTCTGTTCTTTGAGTTTTGGCTGTGCATTTTCATTTATATTTTAAGCATTTAGTTGGATGTCCTACCCAGAGTAACCCAGAGATCTGGGCCCTGGTTGCAGATAACAATTGATCTTAGAAGGTAAGAGCATTTCTATGAACACTCACATTTTTACGTATTTTCCAAAGCAGCACTTCAAAGTAGCGCCTTAATGTTGGCTCTCCGTAGTGCAAATAAGAATGCTGAATACACTTTAAAGTTGCTTGGAGCATTTAACTGTCTGTAAGCCAAGCTATGGATCAAAAATACATAGATCACAAAGTGCATGTGTTGTAAAGGACACAAGAAAAGGCTTTTATGCCTGGATTCTTTCAGCATGAAAACAAAGCTTAATGTGGAGGCAACAGTCAGCAGCCTTCAGCTCTCTGCCCTGTATGATTCTGGGTGTTACTGGGTGGAGGGAAGTTGAAGAAAGTCAGCTTGGATTGATGAAGCATGCTGCTGCATGCAGGCCAACGTTACTCTCAAGTACATCTTGAAACCTAAAATGAAGCAGTGTGTTGCACATCATCAATTGTGGCTGACATTCTATCTTCATTTCTGTATTAGACCTGCACTGTATGTAAGCATGTGACACAAGACATACACACAATAAGTCAAAAGACAAGAGAAGATGTGGCAATTGGAAACAGAACATCAGCAAGTGTGATGTCTGAAGTCTGTAGTTTGTGGTTCCTCTCGTAGATGCACTCTTTTACCTACCATCATATCTAAATCCATTTTCTGGCGTCTCACTGTGGTTACTTGGGGCCTCCTGAGCCCCAAATGGAATGTTCCTATTGGTGCCAAAAAACAGCAATGAATGAGTAAGGAGCCAGGATTCTAAAAGCCACTGGAGGTGTGCTTGGGATAAAGATTAAATCTCCGGGTCCCCCAACATTACAAGCAGCTAATTTTCAGCAGTGTAAAGGTCAGGGCATTATTGCCTTCAGAGTATTTAATGTGGGCTAAAATGTAAACGCTAGAGTGAAAAACCTAAGAGCTAGGAAGAAAGGTTTTTTTGGTTTTTTTAGAGATGTCGGGTAGCGTGGAGAGAGTAGAGGAGGTATTCAATGGGAAGAAGGATGAAGTGAAATACTTCTTAATCAGCCTTCTTCTTGATGGCTGTCAATTCTGAGCTCTGACTGACTTCCTCCGGAGATTTAAGGTAAATTACTGCCTGTTAATTACAAAGTAATGGCTATAAATGAAGAAATATTGGTCATTATTGAGTCATGTGCAAATGAGAAGAAGGCACTCTCACCAGGAACCTGGTCACAGTTGGGAAAATGAGGCAATATGTAAATACACAATGTCATCATCAGTGACTGGATTATAATGACTGCTAATGTAAAGGCTGTGGTATTTTTTAATCTTGAGAAATGTAGGATTTTTTATTTAATGTTCATGGGAAAACACTACAGTGTATCATGCTAAAAGGAGGGCAGAAAACACAGGATGGTAGTTAACCATTTAAGGGGCCAGTACACTCCATCAGAACTGCTTGTCAGATGGTCAAATAGCTTCAGAAACTCCCCTCCCCTGAAACCATAAAATGCACTACAAAAAACAAACTAAAAAAGACAAAGAACAAACATGGCAGCCTAACAAACCTGCATCTGTCTGTGTACACATTTCAGTGTTATTAACAGTGGAATAGTGGCAGTGCAGTATATCCCACAGTGGCATTGCAAAGTAATTGTTAATTGGCTGGTAAATACTTGTTACCATTAGTCCTTAGCTATAAAAATAACAATCTGACAATGTGGAAGATCCCATATAACTAACCTGGCTGTTAGTTGGCTTTCCTATGTAAAATGTAATGATTGCAGTATGGAGACAGTAGCTGTGTTTCCATTAAACTGTCAAGCGAATTCTAAGCGAACTTTTGAAATGTCGCAAAAAAGAAAAGCGAATTAGATGCGTTTCCATCAACTGGTTTGAAGCGAATAAACTAGGCTCGTTGCAAAGCGTAAATTTATACGCTACGCTTTACACATGGCTGTAATCCGTAAGTAAACAGAGTAGAAGAAGTAGAGGTTGCGAACCAGAAACAAAACAATTCGCCTTGGCCATCTAACCCATCTAAGAGGTCCTCAGGAATTTGTTTCTATTGGGCAAGTTCTAATTGTTCTTTCATGTCAACTAGAATTGGCCATGTTTCATGCTGTCTGGAGACAAAGACAAATTAATGCTGAACAAATGTTCGCTATGTCAGAGCTTATTTGGCAAAAGTGTTTCCATATCCCATTTAGTGCATCAACTATTTTCAGCGTGAGCGTAAAAACCTAAAAAAACAACCGAATTTACCTGTTTCCATACAGCTTTTTTAATGCGATACTTCGAAATGCAGAAACAAATATGTTTATGGAAACAAGGCTAATAATGATGCTGCACAAAGGAAATGAGACCAGCCTTACTCTGATTGGCTCAAACGGGGGGTATTTTCCAATTGCATCTAACATGTCCAACAGAGATCTGTAATAAGTGTCAGCAGCAAGGACATAACAGTGCTTTCCAGCAACACACAGACAGGGAATATGAATGACTGGCATAGATGGTGATCTTGAATAATAATGTAGTTAGACTCTGGTGCAACAATAGCAACAGTGTTCACTGCACTGCTTGGATAAAGGTAACTCATCATATATTTTGGAATCTATCTCATGATTATTACAGTTTATTTGGTTGTTATCTGGAATTTTAGAATATTAATTGTTGTAGTCTCAAATAACCAGATTTTTGCTCTCATCTGTGCGAATGCAATGTCTGGTCGGATCCTCTTTCAAGTGAAAATCTAGTTAGACAAAAATAGAACATTCAGGGTAAGATATTGAACTTTGTGGGCTGTTGTGGATTGTCTTGAATGTGCGTTGGAGACTCCAGCTGTTTCATTGCTTCTGCACCAACACAGAAAACGGTCAATAGTTGACATATGAGGGGCAAGCAGTGGGATTAGGAGACCTTTTTGGAAGAAGAAGCTGTAAGAAATGTCCTTTTCAGTGATATTTGCCACGCTCTGGTTTCCCAGTGAGAATTCAGCCGTTTTATTCTTAACTGTTTGGAAGATGAAAGATGGCTGCTTCTCTGCCTCTCTCTCTCTCTCCCTCACACACATCCTGCTACCTCTGCTGTCAACGCTGGCAGTGCAGGACAGTAGAAAATAAAGACGAGAGATAGACAGGCACGGAGATGAGAGAGACAGAGAGACGTATGCTTCCACATTCTCTCTCGCTCGGGGCTGTTCTCAGACACCACACACAAACACACACGTTTCATATAAGTTGTAGAATTCTTATTCTTTATAAATATCGTCTATATATCGATTTTTAATTAGTATTCTACCTAAATGTATAAACAGCGTTGATTGGTTTTAATGTATTCATGTATATTGATGTTATTTGATGTATAATAATGCAATTAATGTTCATCATGCAATGTGTTATGTATTGTATGTCAGGTGTGGACACCAGGAAGACTAGCTGATTGCTATAGCATCAGTTAATGGGGATCCTTTAAATAAACAAAAAAAAAAAAACAACAACAATGTGTCATTACAAGCTAATGCCATGATATGTTTGCCATGCCCTCCCACAATGCTTTGCTCCGTACAGGCCAGCCCCATTTACTGATCTGCATATAAACAAACAAAAAACAAGGTCTTTGTGTATGTGTGTGTGTGCTGTGTTTTGTGTGTGTGTGTGTTCTTATGTAAGCATGCAGCCTCCTCTTGCCTCGAGGATGATGATGGAAACTGTTTGTCATCCTCCCACCTCTCTCTCTCTCTTTCTCTCTCTCTCCTGCTCTCGTTCTTCATCCATTCAAATCAAACATGCTTTATTGGTGTAACGGAGAGACACTTCCAGGCTACCATAGCTGTGCAGACACACACAGATAGCTAATTGATTACGAATTTCAAACGCACATCAACAATGATGTACGCTGTAGGTTAGTTACTCAGTGGGTGTCACACAATGTCAGATGTTAAGCTCCCCGCGCAGTTCTGCAGGATCGCAGAGTGAATGATCCTACAGTCTGTCATGAGACGCTGCAGTGCCTCCAAACAGCCACTAGGGGGAGAAAAAGGCTACCTGTGAATGAATGAGTGTGCGAGCCACTCTCATCGCGTAATTTCCGGCCGCAGCAGGCAGCTGTTTTTAGCGAAAAAGCTCTAAAAACCCCACTGTATACTACCTGCTCAGCACCAAACGGCAGACAGACACAGTTAGCGACTAGCTGGAGAACATGGAGCATTTAGCAGCAAAAGAGAGGAGTTGGTGGAGACCAAAACAGAGCTGAAAGGAGAGTGAATATTGGACTTACATTCATCAGATGGCCATGACTCAATGTGAATACTAATGTTGCTCTGTCTCTGCTGGCTGTGTAGGCAGCACTTGCTAAAAAGTCTATATCAACTTTATAAAGGTGGTAATATATCAATGTTGTGTTCACGGCTTATTCCGCTATCCCAAAGCGACCAATTAAGGTCCTGTGCAAGGACTCCTTTTTATTAGCTACAGTGCAGCTTATAGTGTATTTGTATTCTATGACATTATAAAAGTTTGCTTAAAATGTTTTGGACACTTGGATGGAAACGGTGTCTTCTCTTGTTCCCGTCTCTTTTTCTGTCTCTGTCAGTCTCATGTGATCTTGCTCTCCCTACTACTGTATTTCAGTCCATTACTGTCACTGCCTGTCTCTTATATATTCTAATATAAAACAGCCTGACCCAATTTAGACTGTTTAAATTAAATATTCATTGCCCCTTCCCAATTCATGATTAATACTTGTCACCCTGGAGAGCCCATTATGAAAATAAATCTTCGCTAAGTATCTTTTTTCCTGCAAGTCTTTTTTTTTTTCTGATCTTGTTTGTAGTCATCTCAGTTTGGTCAGCTTCTATCAGTTTCTTATATGTCAGATCACTATTCACTTTTTCTGAACATCAGTACTTCTGCTTGAGAACTACAGACCATTCTGCTTGTAAAATATTCATACTGGTTAAGGCTATCATCCCTTATGGTTTTGCTTAGTTTGTTCATAATTGTACATTTGTTTGGTTCCCTACATGGACTTCAAAGTGCTTAAAATTGTTTGAACACACATACATTTGCAGTATACAGTATTCTTTAGCAAATGCAGAATATATGGGAAGACCAAAGAAACTGTTACTGTTTGAAGTCATTTACAGGTCAACAAATATTTATTAGTACAAACTGTGTATAGCATTTCCAAATGTAACCCGTACCATGTTCACTTTGATAAATTACCAATTCAAAGCAAGTTTTAGTTTGCGCAACTTCAATTTGATTTCGGTTTTATTTCAATCTAAATAGTTGTTGTTACTCTGAAAAATTCTGTGGAATATACAGAATTTGTAGAAATGATCTCCCACATGCAAGACTTAGTGGAATAATAATAAACCACATACGAGCACACATACATAGGTTATCCTCTCCAAACAGTCTGTTCAGAATTCCTCCTGATACTATCTAAGTTCAAATATCTGGAGATATTTTATGAGGGTGTGAATGTGTGGGTATATGTGGATGTCTGCTTGTGTGTGTGTGTGTGTGTGTGTGTGTGTGAGAGAGAGAGAGAGAATGAGGCAGGAAGATACAGTATTGTGAAGCAGACTGTATTCGGCAGATTTGGTCTCAGTAGGGATTCGGACCTGATTGTTTAAATCAAAATATGTGCATGTAAATGTTTCTATCTATATGTATGAGTATATTAAAAAACATCAAATCTCCTTGGTGCTTTCCCTAGTGTGTCTGTGTCTGGGAGAATTAAGTGTGTCTGTAACGACAGGATAGATTAATGGGATGTTTTTTTTGTACAGAAATGGAATGTATCTCACCCTCTTCTTTAGGCTTCTGGCAGGGGTATGTATCCATGCGCTGTGGCAGTTTGGATGACAGGGTGAAATAAATGGTGTCATTGTATTAACATCAAACACGTCTACGCCTCTGTGAGGACGAAAACATACTACAGCAAAGAAAATCAGCACTTGCGACTCTTAAAAAAGCTCTCGTTGTGTTTCATATTTTGAGATGCTGCATCCTGTGGTAGATGTAAGGAAGAAAAAGACAAGAAAGACATTGCTGTACTGCACAACCAACACCTCCTAAGGTGCATTTTCACACCTATTGGTTTGCAGCAGTCATTTTAACCCTGGAGTGGTTTGTTTGGGTTCATGAGAGCTCTTTAATCACACTGAGACCTTGCTGGGAGGCTGGTTTGTTGGTACATTTCAACAAAGCTTCAAGGTTTGTTTGGATTCAGAGTGTGAGCAACTGTGGCTGCAAAAAAACACTGAGCATTATAGGTTAACTAAGCTGCCAACTATTAGTTAATTATTTTACCACTGGAGTGTTTTTAGCTGTCTGTGTTTTTAGCCACAAACAGCAACGGATATGTTCCTCTGGCAGTGCAGACGACTGACGACTCAGTCTGTGTGTGTATGTGTGTGTGTGACAGCTCAGACTTTCTAAATTTCAAGATTTAGCAGGAGCACTTTTAGTTCTTGGTTCTCCAGGTCCTCTTATTTCTTTCTTCTGGAGTCAACACAGGATAACCTCACTTTTTTTTTTTTTCATTTCAAGGTGACCCTCCAGCCCTAACAGGAAAAGCAGGTATCAAAAAATGAATGGATGAAATTGGATTGGACCTGTTTTTGCTACAATTCACGTCTTTCCATTGACCTTATGTGCATTCACCACCACCTTTATGTTTGGCTTCACTTTCTATCTGAAAGCACCTTCCGACTCGTAGTCCGTAGTTACTTCTTGTTTGTGTGTTGCTGAGAGCACAGAATCAGACTCAGAATCAGCTTTATTGGCCAGGTATGTGTACACTTACAAGGAATTTGACTCCGGTTTTTCGTTGCTCTCAATGTACATACACAGAAATAGACATACATACAGCTAAAAACAAGGACAACAAGCAACAATGACATTTGTAGACAGTATGACAATGGTGCAGAGCAAGGGCGCTGGAATAAATATGAATATAAATATGATTAATGTAACGGGTTGCTTTATATACATTAGGTAGGTGTATATGACACAATATACAGTATGCACAGCGTGTGTAGATTTGTGATGATATTTACATGTTTAATAACTGTGTATTTAGGCAATGGGAAAATATAATTTATAGGTACAGTGGATGTTTGTCACAGGGTTATTGCACAGGGATTGTTCCTGATACTATTTGACTGATGTTAACTGTTCATCAGAGTGATGGCCTGTGGGTAGAAACTGTTTTTGGGTCTGGTTGTTTTGGCGTACAGTGTTCTGTAGCATCTATCAGAGGGGAGAAGTTGGAACAGGTTGTGACCAGGGTGTGATGGATCTGCAGTGATGGTTCCTAACCGTTTCCTGACTCTGGTCCTGTATGGAGGGCAGGTTGGCACCAGTGATTCTTTCTGCAGTCCTGACCATCTGATGTAGTCGGTTCCTGTCCTGTTTGGCGGCCGATCCAAACCACACAGTGATGGATGTGCAGAGAACAGACTGGATGATAGCAGTGTAGAACTGGATCAGCAGCTCCTGAGGCAGGTTGAACTTCCTAAGCTGGTGCATCCTCTGCTGGGCCTTCTTGATGATGGAGTCGATGTTGGACATCCAATTTAGGTCCTGGGAAATTGTGGATCCCAGAAACCTGAAGGTTTCCACAGCAGACACAGTGTTGTTCAGTATGGTGATGGGGGGCAGTGTTGTGGGGCTTCTCCTGAAGTTCACTGTCATCTCCACAGTTTTAAGCGTGTTCAGCTCCAGGTTGTTCTGACTGCACCAGAGGACCAGCTGTTCAACCTCCCGTCTGTATGCAGACTTGTCACCGTCCTGGATGAGGCCGATGACTGTTGACCGGAGTTTAACAGACGGGTCTCCTGAGGTGCAGTCGTTTGTGTAGAGGGAGAAGAGCAGTGGGGAGAGCACACAACCCTGGGCCAGTGCTGATTGTCCGGGTGCTGGATGTGATGTTCCCCAGCCTCACCTGCTGCCTCCTGTCTGTCAGGAAGTTTGTGATCCACTGACAGGTGGGGACTGGCACAGTGAGCTGGGTGAGTTTGGTGTGATGTCTGGGATGATGGTGTTGAAAGCCGAGCTAAAGTCCACAAACAGGATCCTTGCGTAAGTCCCTGGAGAGTCAAGGTGTTGCAGGATGTAATGCAGTCCCATGTTGACTGCATCATCCACTGACCTGTTTGCCCGGTAGGAAAACTGCAGGGGGTCCAGCAGGGGGCCTGTGATGTCCTTCAGGTGGGCCAACACCAGTTTTTCGAAGGACTTCATGACTACAGACATCAGGGCGACGGGCCTGCAGTCATTTAGTCCTGTGATGGAGGGTTTTTTGGGGACCGGGATGACTGTGGAGCGTTTGAAGCAGGAGGGAACGTCACACAGCTCCAATGACCTGTTGAAGATCCGTGTGAAGATGGGGGCCATCTGGTCAGCACAGACTTTCAGACAGGACGGTGAGACGCCGTCTGGACCTGGTGCCTTCCTGATCTTTCTGTGAAAGAGCCGACACACATCCTCTTCACAGATTCTGAGTGCAGGTGAGGGGTCAGTGGCAAGGGGTGTAGGTGGTTGTTTGATTTCCGAGCGGGTGAGGGGTGTGAGTGTGGGCTTGTCAAACCTACAGTAGAACACATTCAGGTCGTCAGCCAGTTGGTGATTGTCCACAGTGTGGGGGGATGGTCTCCTGTAGTTGGTGATGTCCTTCAGGCCTCTCCACACTGACGCCGGGTCGTTGGCTGAAAACCTTTTTTTCAGCATAGCTCCTCTTTGCTACTCTGATCTCCTTGGTCAGTGTGTTTCTGGCCTGGTTGTACAGGATCCTGTCCCCACTTCTGTAGGCCTCCTCCTTGGCCTGACAAAGCTGCCCGAGTTTTACTGTAAACCAGGGTTTATTGTTGTTGTATGTGCAGAAGGTTTTAGTTGGCACACACATTTCCTCACAAAAACTGATGTAAGGTGTCACAGTGTCTGAGAGTTCATCCAGGTCTGTAGCTGCAGTCTCAAAAACACTCCAATCAGTGCAGTCAAAACAGGATTGTAATTCCAGCTTTGCCTCGTTGGTCCATCTTCTCATGGTCTTGACCACAAGCTTAAGCAGATTTTTGTTTCTGCCTGTAGGTCGGTCCCAAAGCTGCACGGGGAACAGAGCGATAGGCGTCCTTTAATGTGGTGTAGCAATGGTCCAGAATATTTGTATCCCTGGTGGGACACTTAATGTGCTGTCTGTACTTTGGAAGTTCATGGCTGAGGTATGCTCTGTCAAAATCCCCAAGAACAATGAGCAGGGAGTCTGGATGGTTTTGCTCCATGTTAGTTATCTGGTCAGCCAGGTGTGAGGTGGGATGTAAACACCAACCAGAATAAACGAGGAAAACTCCCGCGGTGAATAAAAGGGTTTACAGTTCATGAACAAGGTCTCCAAGTGAGGACTGCATGATTTCCTTAAAACTGTGACACCTGTACACCAACCTTCGTTTATATAAAAGCAGATTCCGCCTCCCCTGGTTTTTCCCGATAGATCCGTTATGCGGTCCACTCGGAGGAGTTGGAAGCCCGGTAGATGGAGTGTGCTATCCATGATGTGTTCACCAAGCCAGGTTTCGGTGAAGCACAGGGCGGCAGATCTGTAAAAGTCCGTATTTGTTCTGTTAAGGAGTAGCAGTTCGTGCATCTTGTTGGCCAGAGAGCGGACATTCACCAGATGTATTGACGTGAGTGCAGTTCGAAATCCCTGCTGTCTCAGTTTAACTAGCGCTCTGGCTCGTTTCCCCTTCAGCGTCTCCGGCAAATCCTGTTGAGAGCTGCTGCTCCTCCGACTAATAACTCTGTGAAAAAGTTTGACCAGAGGATAGTCTGATGTTCAAGAGTTCCTCCCTGGTGAATGTGACCAGAGAGGGAGAGCAGGAAACTAAACAAATAAATAAAAACACAAAAAGTACCAAAGAGCGCAGTACCAAGGCTGCCATCTGCGGTGCCATCTTGTTTGCCTTGTTAGTTAAATACCAAAATACAAAACAGCTTTTTATCAAAAGAGTGCTGCATTTCCAAAGGGGATACAGTAGTCTCATACTATACTGTGGCGAAGGCTAGAACTGTTTCCGAATGCTTCTTTTATGCAACTGTTTTGTGCCACCAGCTAAAACACAGATGCCCAGCAGACGCAAAGCCTGTTAACCTTAAGAGAGCACTGCAGAGGATCCCTGCACTGCCCTAGAGCTGTACTTACGGTAAGTAATACTTGTGCGTATTACTTACCAGCTATACATTAAACATGCTACAGCTGTGTGCATTTAAGTACTATGACTGTATGTGGAGGAATGCAGCTTGGAATTTTACTGGGTGCGCTGATCAAGTCCACCATGAGAAAATGGACCTGTATCAGTTTCACTTTCAGTTCACTTTATTTATGTATGTACTTCTTATGATGTGTCTATATTTGTTCAGTATCATGTAATGTGAAGTATTACAGGAATTATTGTGCGAATAATTGAACGGTTATTTTCATTATCGATTAACCTGCTGATTATTTTCATGATTAATCCTTTAGTCTTTAAAATGTAAAAAAAATGTCAAAAATGCTCATTACAATCTCCCACAGCCCAAAGTGATGTCTTCAAATTGCGTCTTTTGTCCAACCAACAGTCCAAAACCCAAAGACTCTTCATTTACTGTCATAAATGACAAAGAAAAGCAGAAAATCCAAATGTTTGACATTTTTGCTTGAAAAATTACTGAAACGTTAAATCGATTATCAAAATAGTTGGCAATTAATTTTCTTTCTATCGATTAATCGACTAATCGTTGCAGCTCTAGAATAATTAGCAAGCAAGCAAGCAAGGCTCCTGAGGTGCCGAAAGGACAGCGGCCGGCCAAACTGTCTTCACAAAGCTGAGAACATCAGAAATGTACTGAATAGTTTCATAGCTCATAGGAAGGCATGGGGCATTGATCAATCATTATAGACACCATTAATAAGTTCACAACATATATGTGTGATCTGAACAAATAGAGAGTAAAATGCAGAGGGTCATGTAGTGATGCATGTTACAAGCATGTGTTTCGGAGCTGGTTTTGATTTAATAATAGTAGGGTATCTTTTCTGTGAGATGGCTTTCAAGAACACGTGTAAAAAAAGAAAAAGAAAAATATTTTTCATCCAGATTGTCCTGAAAGTCTGCAGCCTTGCTAAGTGGCCCTGCGAGGCTATGCTAACATGCTGATCAGGCATATTGTTTACCATGTTCACCATTTTAATATTTTCTAAATAGCACTAAACACAAAGTACAGCTATAGTTTTGCAGGTATTTGGTGATAAACCAAAGTACTGGACAAATTAAATTTTGACCTGATGATGGTGCCAGATGAAGAGTCAGGGGATCACCAAAGTTAATATTTGTTGAGACATTCCACACTGGACAAAAGTGGATCAACCGACTGAGATTGCCATAGAGCCATGCTCTAAAAGGTATTTTGCGTTAGTTATTACCCTGTACTCTATGACACACACTCTTCTGTCTGTATTGAAGTATAGTGTAATGCCGTTGAAATAGCTCCATGCTCTAGATGTTATGCTGGGCCAATGATGTATGGGCTGCTTTATTTATTTTAATGGAACCAACAATCCCTGATCCCTCATGAAACAATGAGCTGAGGAACCATTTCACATCAGATACTCTTCACCCTCGTATGCATTTTGAGGGATAGTGATGGTAATGTTATGGCATAGAAAATGTGTCGTGAACATGATATCATCTGAAAGCCAGTGATGGATGCACTCCAGCGTGTTCTGAAAAATAGCACTGTGATGTACTGGTACGGAAATAGCGTTGTAGGCCAGATATTACACAGCACCACCATGAATCAGGCACTTAAAGTACCACTGTTAGGCTCTCACCGCCAAAGATCTCCTATTACACAGCATCCTCTCTCTTCCTGTTTTTTCTTTCACTGCTTTGTGTGTGTTTGAGTACTGGATCTTAAATCAATACTTAAGTGGTGCATGCGCGTCTTGATATACATCTGGTGTATACTTCTGTGTGTGTGTGTGTGTGTGTGTGTGTGTGTGTGTGTGTGTGTGTGCATTAAACATGCCTTCAAATGTGTGTGTAAGGTTTTAAGCGTGTGTGTGTGTTCTCTCATTCCACCGCTTTCAAACTGACCTTGGTGGTGATCGTCTCATATCCCTGGCAGCTCATGTACTCCTATACATCATCCAGCTGGCTCTATCTGCCTTTGATTTGCTTGATTTCATTCATTAAAGGGTATTTTTTGTTTTTTACATATTTTGGGGTAAATGATTAATAGGTACAAAAAGTTTTGGAATTGGTCCAGTAGATCGCCTCAGCCGACAATGGCGAAATGGGCTGCAATGTAATCCTTTGGGGTAACCCGTGAAAAGTCCATCCACTAAAAGTGCTTGTTTTTGTCACTGACAGACTCAGACTGTTATTCGAAGTGTCTGACAACATTATGGAAAGGATCCCTACAGAGACAGACTGTTAAAGAGTAAGATCCTTTTTGTTTGTCCAGAAACAGAAAGTCTTGTTCAAGGAAAAGTCTCGCTCTGAAATCTCACGAGAGGTTGAGTTGTTGCATGAAGACAAATGAATGCGATTTTTTGAGTGTAAATCTACAACTGATCATTGTAAATTGTATGTGTGTTTTTTCTGGGGTCCATTTATGTGACTGAGGTTGTAGGAATCTCTTATTTTGTATTTGGCTTCTGTTTTGAATGCAAAGCACCCATGTAGATGTGAGTTTGGTGTTTGTGTGGTTGGGATTCATTTGACTTGTCTGCCTGTGTGTGTATGTTTGCATGTGTTGGTGTGCCTACATTGGTGGTTGGTTGCCATTCAGGGTTTCTGGAGCTTGCCTGTGTGTGTGATATGTGTGTGTTTGGCCTTGCTCAGAGCAGCAGTATCAAAGTGGACTAATTGAATAAAGAGTAATTGCAATGCATTTAGGCAGCTGACCCCTGTTGTTCAAGTGGGTAAAGCCATTAGCTTAAGCATAAGGTTTACTCCAGTGGACACACAGACAAACAAAGCCAGAGAGTGGAAGCAGGAAGGCAGTGGATTAGTTAAGTGGCTTGGGCATTGGTGCTTTTTTGTTATGCATTAGATGCTGGTACAAACAACCGAGGTACATGCTTGAAGGCAAAGAAGACCATGTAAACTATTAATTCTCTAGAGAAAATTAAAAACAGGAGCTAAAAGTTTTTCCAGCGGCAACAGCAATATACTATAATCTCCTCCATGCTTTGAATTAAAATCTCGATGGAGAATGCACAAAACATTGGGACTAAATGTCCCATTTTGCACAAGCTTTGTCTTGATTGTCTCAAATCTTTCCTTAATGTGTGCTGTATGTCAAGTGCATCTCCTGTCAATACTGAGGTGCATTAATGACTGAAATCAACAAGGGATTATAACATTTTTTGCTTGATAGTGTCCCAAATGCTTTGTACTAAAAATTAACACACAATGTACAATTTAAAGGCTCCTCGGAAATTACACACATTGTATATAATGTAAGGTATAATGTAAATAACCCCTGTCAAGAAACACATTTACTAAGGTGATGTCTCATGTTAATTTGTGTATAAACCACCTTTCAATCAGAGGTTCAAATAGTCGAACCACAAGGTACATTAAGTAGCTGTTCTGGAGCTTTCAATCATATCACTTGAGTTTGCCTAGTTGTCATATAGTTGTAGATCAAAGTACTCAAAGAAAAATAAAAGAGATTTGACAATCTGCAATTGCATGACAACTAGGCAACTCCATCTGTTGATGAAGATCATGTGATGTGATCAGGGGATTTTTTTTTTATGCTGATAAGCAATGTGTAGGTGCGTATGATAAATAAAATGAGGCACATGCACATGTATCTGCAATAATATATCAAAGTCTGATACATTATCTTAATCTTTGCATGTTAATAATATCCACAATAGGTGATTGAGATACAACAGAGCAGATGCTCCGTGTCAAATGGAATGACTGAGATATGCATTAGATTAATCTCATATTACTGTCTATTCTGCTGCAGCCAGCAGGAATCTGACAAATGAAGGAGAAATCTGCATAGGCTTCTGTAGTTGCACCACCATTCTAATATCTGTACAGTAATCTAAAAAAACTGCTGTCAGAGAGAGAGACTGAAATCTAGTCTCTGTAATGATCTCATTTCCTATGTCACTTAAATTGTTTGAGGATGTAGGCCTGTGTGGATGTTGGCGCTGTTGGAATAGTGATATGTTGCAGTAAATAACACTGCTCTTCTCAACAAGGGCCCGGCGCTCTGAAACTTTTGGAGAACACTTCAACGTATGAAGTGTTTTCCTAACTCAGACATGACTAATTTATTTTAACAACACAAGTACCATAGTAAACTACCTGACACTTCTCAACAAAGAGCCCTGCAAACCGCTGGATGACACTTTGGGATGACAGAGTAGTTTCCTCCTTCTAATGCCCCATCCACATCATGTGGTAAAGATCGTGGCTACGAGCTTTTGACTTAAAAATTCAGTGCGCCTAAAACCCCCCAGAAAAGGTACTGTTCAGGTCTTAGTTATAGGGCGGCTGTGGCTCAGGGGGTAGAGCGGGTCGTCCCTTAATCCAAGGGTTGGCAGTTCCATCCCCGGCTCCTCTTGTCCACATGTTGAAGTGTCTTTGGGCAAGACACTGAACCCTAAGGTGCTCCTGATGGAGGCCAGCACCTTGCATGGCAGCTCCATCACCATTGGTGTGTGAATGTGTTTACCAATCTGTAACGCGCTTTGGGAACTGTTAAGGTTGAAGTCCATTTACAATGCTGGGAAATACTTCATTGTCTCCTAGTTGACACCTCAACATCTAATGTCAATAGTATCTTTATCTTATTTCACACTTTGAGACACAATATTATTCTCTCTTGTTCTGACTTTTGGAAGCTTTTGAAGACTACCCATCCATCCATTTTCTTCTGCTTATCAGAGGTCATGGTGGCAGCAGGCTAAGCAGGGTCGTCCAGATGTCCCTCTCCTCAGCAACACTTTTCAGCTCCTCCTGGGGGATCCTGAGGTGTTCCCAGGCCAGATGAGATATATAATCCCTCCAGCGTGTTCTGGATCTAACCCAGGGTCCCCTACCAGTTGGACATGCCCGGAAAACCTCCAAGGGGAAGCACCCAGGAGGCATCCTGATCAGATACCCGAACCACCTCAAGAAGACTAATGGAAGCTTTATGATGTTAACATTCAGTTAAATATTCAAAGCCAAGAATATATCTTTTCTAATGTCTGTACCATTACATAAAATTGAATGTTTCCTTACTTTTACACATTTCCACAACATTCAGCCTGAGAAAGTAGGTATCTTTGAAACTTTGGGTTCTCCACCAGAAATTTAAGTGAACTTCTGTGGGTTCTGGGTTTAGACTAAACAAAAGGTGCAGTTTTAACTTCAGCTTCTGAGGACAGAGCAATGGGGTTTAGATTATATGATTTTGTTCTAGACAGGACGGGTTTAAACCTTAAACAGCAGCAAAGCTAATGACAGAGCAACAGCAACCCGTTAGCTTTAGATAGAAAGAAAAATCCTTACATAACCGTTTACCTTATCTCTCAGATGTAAATAATATAATAAATAATTGAAAATGGGGGTTTGAACACAATAAAACAAAATTAACTTACTGGATTTCTTATTTGTGCTTAATACTGCAAAGTATGGTTTGCTATAAAACTAATGACTTCAAATGTATCACTGGCTAATTGGAAGTGTAAAAAAGCTGATCAGGAGCAACAAAAGTCTGCAGAAATCTTCAAAAGAGTTTGAATGTGTGAATACTTCCAAGCTGTCGCTTTTAACCGCCAAGCCGTTCCGCTGGTTATCCCCGTGAGATTTGAATGCAGCCTAAGATCAGTTTGAGTATATGGAGCGTGTGGAGAATCCATTTGAGCTGTCCGGGAAGCCAGTTGTTCATCAGTGAGCAAGCCAGGGGTGAAACTGGCTTTATGGAAGACCTTCGGGGAACTGGGGTGTCAGTGTGGAAGGCTTTCAAAGAAGTGGATAAAGCAGGCTGCACACATGTGTGAAGCAGAATCGTATTTTACACACCACTACAAACAGAGCTTAATTTGTCTTCCTTACCCATAATCCCTTTGGTTAATTCGCCATTCCATTTGATCCCAGTGGTCCTACATGTCACTTCAAGCTACACCGAGTCAGTATCTTGCGCGTGTGTTTGTGGAGAGGGGTTTGTGTGAAATTGAGCTCAGTTTTGGTGTAATCTTTTTTTCCAAATGTGTATGACAAGTGACATGTAGCCTATGTGTCCTTTCCTATATAGTGAATGTTGGATGTGGTTTGCGTGTCACGTATAAGTGTGACAGCGCGATGCCGGCATCGTCTACCCTTCCTTGTCTCTTCTCGCTAAATGAAATTTGTCCCTCTCCCTCTTTTCCTTTCACAGCTCAGCACTCATTTTAATTAGCTCGCTCTCTGATCTCTCTTTCTTCCTCTCCCTCTCTGATAATTCTCCCCAGTTTCCCCTCCATTTTTCTGTCTCTCTCACTCATTCGCTCTCATTACAGTCATTTCTCAGTGTAATTAATGAGCTGATATCTGCTTTCGTGTCACAAGGGTCATGAGCTTTCTCTCTCTTTCTCTCTCTGTGTAGCGCCAGTGCACATGAGTCATCTGGCGCTCCATTTAGCCGCCGCTCTGTCTTTCTGCTCTGCTTTCTCTGCACTCAAATAGAGAGGGAAAGAGAAACGGGGATTGTATGACCTCCGACGTTGCAGCAGATTTCAGCTCAGTAATTACAGTGAGAAATGAAAGAGATATATAGAGAGAGGACCGCACAACTAGACTAGAGAAAGGTGAATAGCTTCTTAGTCCTGGGTGGTGATTTCATATATTATGAATATGTAGCATTTATATCAACCTGCAGTGGAGTTGTATCATACTGACTCCATTCAGATAGCAACAGGAAAAGTGTCAATTACTGAAACGGTTACTAAATTGATCTCCAAACACTTCTCTGTGATTGTCCTCCTAGCAGTCATTGCAATGTCCCACGTTAAGAAGATGAGTCTTCTGACACCCGTCACAACATTCAAGCATGACAGCTATACTGTGTTGTCCAGATCAGGTTTTCTGGTGTGCAGTTTCAGGGCCAGTGTTAAAGGATAAGAATGGAGATATTTTATATTTCTCTTACTGTAAACAAATCCAAAACAAGACCTAAATCAACAACACATTTATTCTAATTATAAGTATCCAAAGCCTGATACAGTTTATTTCTCTGTGCCATTGATCTGACACTTTGTCCCAAATCTATTAAAAACACATCAATGATCGACACCATTGCAGTTCCTTCTATACAATAAACATGGCCTCTGTAGTTTATTTTGAGTCGATCCCACATACTGTCCTGCTGCCATAAAAACTCATTTGCACACCAAATTCGTATCAATCTGTGGTTCTAAGACTGTATTCAGACCAAATCAGGCGTTGCAGCGATTAGCGCAGGGTTGAGTGGTGGTGTGGGAGTGTCACATACTAACCAGAAATCCCAACTTGAAAAGCGATACAAGCCAAGCGACTGCACAGTGATTAACGTCTTTGTCCTCCCTCATAGCAGGGTTGAACAGCTGATGTACAGTCATCATGGTGCCAATCGATCAGTCTTCCATCTTCACAGTTGCTCGGTAAACAGCAGAATGCTACAATGCTACATGGTGAACAAAGTTCTTCTTCACCTGGGCGTCTGCCGGTCTGATGACTGGTGTGTTTGGCCACTGCAGCGTGAAGTCGGTTGCGTTTCTCCAAAAGTTGATTCTGTTTCAACTTTTCGCCACAGTTTTCACAGCGTTTTCTCTCGGCACCTCCTGCAGTCCCCACTACCGCAGCCCAAATGCACTAACCTCGTTCAAATGAATGGGAAGACTGGCATTTTCACCGCAGCGCCTGATTTGGTCTGAATGCAGCCTAAGACCCCATTTACACTATGCATTAACATGCAGTCTGTGTCTGGATATCCTACCAGTATAAGGAAAAACACGTCAATGCAAAGTGCAAATGCTCACAGAGAGACTGGAACGCAATCTGAGCGTTTTGATCTGATCTCAGCCAGGTGTAAATGCAATCCATACAGTGTGACCACATTCTTAAGAATAAAATCCGCCCAGTAAGTTGAGACATCACCTAACTCCACCTTTTCCTGCTAGCTTAAGCAAGCCCATCAAAAGCTACAAGTAGCCCTAGCTAGCAAGTCTTCTTCCACAAAAAGTGATTTGAAATTAATGTCGCTTTACTTGACTTGGGACACACCCATGTTTGGTGACGAGTCCTCCAGCCCCGCCTAACCAATTTGTATACTGAGACCCGATCACAATGCGGGCGGAACTGAGATAAGAACACTTATTAACACCAGGTGTAAATGGATTATGAAGATATCTGTATCCAGATACAGATCACATGTTAATACGAGGTGTAAATGGGGCCACAAGGATGCCAAATGCATTATACTCCTCTTAAGAGATGTTTGAGTGTCATATACATCTAAATTAAACATGTCAATTTGTCAACTATTATCCATCATACCAAGCTTTATACCCTAAAAGTTTTATCGCATGGTATCTCAGGTTGCTTCTGGTTTCTTTATATATTAACCATCAGACAACAAAACAACATCATCCAATCTTTTTTTTTTCTAAAATAGTTTTTACAGGATGCATGATTATGATGATTATTTGTAATTGTGGTGATACTATAGTCAAACTATATATTTGTGAGCCAATTTAGTGGGAACACTGACAGTCTATGTCTGAGAAGTGCAGTGCTGAAACGCCACAATAACAAATTCACACCACAGATGGAGGCAAAATTGAACAAAAAAGCATTTTACACTAACTGTGTGCTTCTCAGTGAGGGGGGATTACAGCTCTCTGATGAGGTCTGTTCCTTTCCAAAAGCCTTTCGTTAGTGCGACTTGTCATTTGCTATTTTAATTTGTATTTTACACTACTGAATCAATTCTTTACATGGGCAACAGATAGACATGTAAACATTAATTAGAATAACCTGCTTTAAGTGATATGTTTGCTTTGCAAATACTATACTCTCCTCTATCATTGATCATTTTTTTGTTCAATCAATTAATCAAACAAATGCAACTCCAAGTGCTGAACATCAAGAGAGTTTAAAAGTAAAATGAATAAATAAAATCAAGTATAAAATAATAAAACTAATAATGAAATAAGAAATAAGAGTACAGTAAAAGAAAATCAGAGTCTAATGACAAGTGGAGTACCACTTTCTAATATGGTAGCCTTTATAAGTTATAACTAATGGCTTTATTAACGGTTAACAAATTATTTACTTATGCTTATGACAAATCAACTGTCATACAGAAGGAGGATAAACACCAGCAAAAGGGATTTTTCATGACTTGGCAAATGAAAGTTGTTCTTATTAATGGGTTATAGCTAATCTATAAAGCATTAATAAATGATTTATTGCCATTAATATGAAATTATTTTTAGTTTTTATTTTGATCAGTATCTTACTGAAAATGTTATACACTACTCAACAAAATTAGTCACTGAGTAATCACCCAAATCTTTTCATCACTTTTTTTTGATATGATAAAGCGTGAAAAAGGTTCACTGAGGCAAAACCTCAACTACTGGTTCACTAATGCATGTGTGTGTGTGTGTGTGTGTGTGTGTGTGTGTGTGTTTGCACTGTGATCCCTTTAATCCTGATTCTCCCATGTCCTTCAAACCCCAATCAAGGTTGTCATTAATGAGCATTTTCTCTCTCCCTGCCTCGCCCTGCTCTGTCTCTCTCTCTAAACCTTTCCTAATTAACTACAAGCACTGCTGCCTACTAATAATGACTGAATGTGTGTGGCCATGCATGCGTGTACACGCACAGCAACATTTCTGAGCAATAAATGACTAATAAACATCTCTGGTGTGATTAACAATGCCTAAAAGTTGGTGGTGATTCAGCTCAGAGGCCTTTGGGTTCATCTAGTCATGTCTAGTCGTTTGGATTTTTAACTTCATTAGTATCAGATTCACTCCAGTTGCCAATTGTAATCCATGCCCAGGAGTTATCCAGTGGTGCACACATACACCTCGAAGCATACTAACACAGTAATTTGAAAACAGGCCCTTGTAGAGTGCAAGTCATCTCTGCATTCAGAGTGGCATACAGTTTAGTTGATATGGAAGGAAGTGCAGTGGGTGATAAGTAGTCCATTAGTGCAGCATAGCATGACAAAGTTATACTTAGTTGAGTGAACACTGTCGAACAGTGTGCACAGTGTGAAGCACACAGGGTTTTCCTTGCGCTGCATACAGAAGACTCTGCAGAAACACTGGGAGGATATTAAAAGACCATGCTAATAAATGGGTGATAATTCCCAATAATTAGCTTGGGTGAAGAAATATCTACAATATATGCTCAGTTCCTGTTGAGAAAAAAAAAGTCAAAATGTCATTAACGTCTCCATTTCTCTCTCGCTTTGTGTCTGGCATTTTTCAGGTGTGTTGTCCAGGTGGGGCAGTAACCATGGAGAGGCTGTTGCTGTGTGTGATGCTGGCAGTTGCCATGGCAGTGCGGGCACAGATCTGCCCGAAGCGCTGCGTATGTCAGATCCTGTCACCCAACCTGGCAACCCTCTGTGCCAAGAAAGGTCTACTGTTTGTACCGCCGAACATTGATAGGCATACAGTGGAGCTACGGCTGGCTGACAACTTTGTCACAAGGTAACAGTCATACTAATAACACTACTACCAAGAGAACTATAAGTACTTTATACCACTAATACTGCTTCTGTTGTTACTACCTTACTAGTACAACTTCCAGCACTAACTTTGTGACAGTTGCAATGCGTGAAACCACACAGCCTCATTCATTTCAGTGAGACCAATGCTTTGACATAGTGGGGGTGCCCTGGGTCAGCTGGCAAAAAAGTAAAACCAGGCTCAAGTTTTGCCACAACACATTCGGCAAGGCAACGCACTACACTGCGTTTGTCAATCAAATACAATATTTCTACTGTTTACTGTACATCACAATCTTTAAGACACAGGGTAAAATGGTTTTTAAATTACAATATTCTGTGCAGTGTTTTGATGTATTAAGTAGCCACCTAAAGATTTAAAACAGCCTCACCGGTTTGCCTTGATCTGATGGTAAAAAAATGACAAAACGTTCAAAAACGCTGCTAAACCCACAAGTAATAGGATTTCCAAAACTTCAATAGCCAGTCAAATCTCTTCCAGTCTTCACCAGGCCACACGTTTCATTGAAGTTCAGTTGTGAAAACAGTGTTACCAACAAGCTAGCAACAATATACCCCACTTTCATTTGTTGTAGCAGACCAATTCTTGTTAGCTTCCCTCGGGACTTCTAGCTAGCGGAAATTATCAATACTGTATTGATAAAAAAACCAACTCACTCTTAGAGGTAAAATGTGATTGTTTAGTTTTAATGTCACCCCAGAATTTAGCTTTGTTTAGTTGTACTGGCAAGACAAGCTACAAAATTACAGACGGACCACCAATCACAGAGCACTCTGATGTTTTTTACCTACGAACTAGCCAAACGTACGGTCCTGAGAGGGGACACACATGGGGATATTTGTTTATAGATTTTGTGGAAATTGATTTTGAGAATATAAATAAATGTAAAATGAGAAGGTATACTTTTTTACAATTAGATTTAGTTTTATCTGGGACCTGACGGTTTCCCACAAGCCTTCAAACTCATGGTTGTGGTACTCGAACAGGCCTTTTAAACGCTGTCGTATTTTTGGTTTGACCACCTGCTAATGCTATGCCCCTTACTACTATATTACCTCTAATAGAATATTGTTACTGTTACTGATACTGTTACAATTAAGATTAAGCTAATTCTACTGCTACCGCTACAGGTGCTGTTTGTGCTAATGCCGTTAGCCCTGCTAGTACAATAGCTACCATGGGTAAAAAACTAATATTCTATAACTACTAAAAGCACTGCTACTGTAGAAGCAGCAAAAGTTACAACTGCAACTTTTGCTTGTACATCTACGATTACTGTAAGTGTAGCACATTAAACTGTAAGTACAAGGATACTGTTACTACTAGGACTAAAAGGGCTATTATTACAACTGTCTAGAATGGGTGAGTGCTTCCTATTTTTGCAAAATGTGTTCACTGAACTCTGACATCTGTGTGAATAACTCTAAAAAGAATAACTATTTGTGTCGTGCTTTTTGCCAGATAATTTAAATTGAGTCAGAAAATGTCCACCAAGACAAAGCAAACTACCCCTATTTCAACTGGAAAAGTCATCATGATATACAATGTTAGGGTTAGGCTTTTACTACTTACATTTCACTTTTAACAACCAATATGTAGGACTCTCTTAATACTTCAAGAAGTACATCAAGTCCTTGGAAAGTTCAGTCTTAATGTGTGAGAACGACCAACTTTTCCTCAAATCTGAGACACTGATCTATGGTGTCATCAGGCAACAAAGCCTGGAGCTTCTCCAGCGAAGATGAATAAGTTGCTGAATTTTTGGATAGAGTGGCATCACCCAGGGTGCTTTTAATGGTGATACCATTTTTCAAGGCCCAAGAGTAAGTCTTGGTTTTCTGGTTTATAGCCTGTAGAGAGAGTTGTTCACGCTCACAAATACTGAATGAGCTGCACAGGATGAAAAGAATACCATATGTGAATTTAGTTCTTTATGAATTCTTTGCTTTTAAATATTGAAAGAGTTTCACATAAAATATCTCTTTCAACATTATTCAAAGACTGACAAATATGCAACATCACCTTTTAAAGGAATACTTTAATATTTACAAATTCATTTGTATCTGTACATTGACTCAAGTGCTCTGTCTCCTCAAAACTGTTGCCTAAAACAATAGCAGATCTAGCACTGGAGGAAGTATCATAGATGATATATGTCTGCCTCTTGTGTAATTTAACTGTTCCTATCTGTGTCCACAGTGTGAAGAGGAAAGATTTTGCAAACATGACACGGCTGGTGGATCTAACATTATCCAGAAACACCATCTCCTTCATCACACCTCATGCCTTTGCCGATCTGGAAAACCTCAGAGCTCTACACCTCAACAGGTACAGATTTGCATACAGCTGGAGACTGTATGTGTTTGTGATATTATGGGTATTGCATGAAATCCTCTTGATAAGCGTGAGGTGTTGTACTGCATCAATCTCTCTCTCTCTCTGTCTTATCTGCAGTAACCGACTGACGAGGATAGGCAATGATACATTCAGCGGGATGTCGAAGCTTCACCACCTGATTCTGAACAACAACCAGCTGGTGCTGATCCATCAGGGAGCATTCAATGACCTGCTGGCGCTGGAGGAATTGGACCTCAGTTATAATAACCTGGACTCTATTCCATGGGAGGCCATCCAGGTCAGGTTCTCTTTAAACTGCAGCAGCCTTTCAAACCTGTTTGGCTGGAGGACCTTATGAAAAAGCCAATCCCAATCACAATAAAATGGCCATAAAGTATTTTTTGCCATTTATTTGAAATTAGAATAAAGGGATCTTAAGGGCTTTTGAACTGAATAGAGCCCATTATGTGGACTATTCATAAAGTACATATACAGTTGTCATTGATCTTCTCAAGAAAAAAGAAGATTTTTTAATTTCTAAGCATTTTTCAGTGCTAACAGTTTATAATTTAACCAGTGCTCTTTAGCAGCCAACAAGCAAGTTGTATGTATTACAAATGTCAGGGCTTCTGTGGATCAGCTTACTGAAATGCTTGGGAACTTGAGATGGCTAAGTAGGTAGTTAAAGTAGTTACGTTAAGTTAAGTAGTTAAACTGATGCTGTATTAGGTAATTGTGTTTCTGTTATAATTAACCACATGATGGCTTCATATCCCTACTTTCTTAACCTCCTCAACTTACTTCTTTCAAATATCTTAAAATCAGAAAACATCCGGGAAAAAGGATCATGAAATTCTCTGTTTTTCTCTGTTCTTCCTGCAGAAAATGATTAGTCTTCATACGTTGAGCTTAGACCACAACATGTTGGACTTCATTCCAGAGGGAACATTTTCCCTGCTACAGAAACTCAACCGGCTGGACGTCACCTCTAATAAACTCCAAAAGCTGCCACCAGACCCACTTTTTCAACGAGCACAGGTACTTTCAGAGTTTTTATTCCCATCACATTAAAACCCAACCTAAGAAAGAATGTAAAGTTATTAACAAGGTTCTTACAAAGTCTTGAAAGTTTGGAAAATGCTTAATTTAAGCCGTTATGTTTTCAAAGTTAAGAATATGCTTGAATTTGAATATACTCCTTGAAAAATGCTTGATTTTTAACATAATCTGGTGTTTCATCATCTACACAATCACTCATGGAAACTAAAAATCTTTTAATATTTAAATTTTATAAATATAAAATTTGGCATTTATATTTACACTTAAAAAACTGTACAGTAGCTGTCATTTGTATGTAACTGACAACTGTTTGAACAACTGAGATAGAATGAGTCTTTCACGTCTTTTCATGTCTCCTCGTAACTCAATTTACAGTGGTATAATATAAATATATATATAAAACCCCAAACTGCATTATTCAAACGATGCTAGTGGTCACTTAATTTACATGGCACAGAATAGAGCTCAGCTTACAGATGAGATAAATGTGAGGCTTTGGCCCTTAACAATAAAAATATGCTGTTGAGCCACTATATGAATGGTAGTAAATGGAGAAACTTCCATATTAGTAAGGAATCACTATAAATCAATTTAAAGCAAATTTAACTGGTTGAATTAGACCTATCCCAGTGAATATGTTGAATTTTATGTGAAGCAGGGTTTTACTGATTTACTAATAAAGTTTTAAAAAAAATGGAATGATTGTTTCACACTACCAGGTCCTGGCCACGTCAGGGGTCCTGAGCTCCACTTCTTTTGCGTTGTCATTCGGTGGGAACCCTCTGCACTGCAACTGTGAGTTACTGTGGCTGCGAAGGCTGAACAGAGAGGACGACCTGGAGACATGCGCCTCACCCCAGCACCTCTCTGGCCGATACTTCTGGTCCATCCCTGAAGAGGAGTTTCTCTGCGAACCTCCACTCATCACCAGATACTCCCATGAGATGAGGGTGCTTGAAGGGCAGAGAGTTGCACTCAGGTATCCTTATCCGTTTTTAAAAATAGTATGAACCCATGCAATCAGTAAAAATCAACAAAGTTTCCTCATTATCCTACAACAACTCTGCCCTCTGCCCTACTTGACTAACACATAAACACACAGACATACACACGCTCTGGTTTAGTTCCTGTAGTTGTGCATTATGTTTACAAGCTGCTCAAGAACACATGAAATGCCGTACTGTTCAGTGAAGCACAAGACAGGGACATCGCGCTAAAAACTAAATCACGAGGACGAAACTAAATCAAGACAATAACAAGTCTGAGAGATGATGATTACTTCATTTGCATATATATTGGTCACACGCTTCCAATCATGATAGATGTTATGTTTTCAAATATGGAATTATGATGAACTTGAGAAAAGGGGGGGCAAAGGAAATCAATGAGATGCTATTATTCTCTTTCCTTTATTGTGTCTTGTCTTCAGCTCCATATATAAGGTACAGAGATTATCACAAGGTCAACCCACCTTACATTTCTCATCTTTTGCAGCATCCATTTGCATGCAATGCATTAAGCTTCACAAAGCCAGGAACATGTGGTGGTACATACATACATTTTAGAAGTATTTAGAAGTACCAGTACGTACTGGTAAGAAGTTTTTGGTACCCAATATGTACGTACAACAAAATTCCACTGTAATGTAATAAGTATTCTAACTTGAATTAATGTGGTATGTTGACACAGTAGATAATGTTCAGACCCTTTTCCCTTCCACTTAAATCCCATGGGGAAAGTGGAGGGTATCCAAAAGACACCATCAAGCAATGCTCTGCTTCTACTGTACAGTTGACCCCATTCTGTCTTGATTCTAATATGTTCCACTCTACTGGTTTTCTCTCCTAAAAGGTGTAAGGCAAGAGGTGACCCAGAGCCAGCAATCCACTGGATCTCTCCTGAGGGCAAACTGGTCTCTAACTCCTCCAGAATGTTGGTCTACACCAACGGGACTCTGGACATCCTCATCAGTACTGTGAAAGACACCGGCTCCTTCACCTGCATCTCCTCCAACCCTGCCGGTGAAGCCCACCAAACAGTAGACCTGGTTATCATAAAACTCCCCCACATCTCCAACAACACCAACAACATCCAGGAGCCTGACCCAGGATCATCAGACATTTCCACGTCGACCCGAGGCGGAGCCAACGGGAGCAACGTGACGGGTGACGTGAAGGGCGGGGTGGATAAGAGGGTGGTGACGGCTGAAGCCACGTCATCTACGGCGCTGATCAAGTTTAACTTCCAGAGGAATATTCCAGGCATTAGGATGTTCCAGATACAGTACAATGGAAGCCAAGATGACTCGCTGGTTTACAGGTAAGACTGACAGAATCACTACGTCACCAAGACATTCATCACAATAGAGTCAGACAGTTTACACAATGGAAACGGAACCATGATATGGCTAATGTGGAGGTGGAGAATTACCCAAGTCTGAGCTGTATAGATTCGATTACAGTAGATTAGGTGCAACTTTAATGATCCTGTCGGGATCCTGTCGCTACCTGAAAATGAAAGATAGACTACAGATAAAAAAGTACAGCAAATATGCAAGATACCCAATGGAAATGGCAAATAAAAATATATTAAATGATCAAATGTGTGAATTATTCAGTATGAGATAAACTTGCATAACTTTCTTACTAAATGTTTCCTTGTCAATAACAGAAACCGTGGTAAAGCTGAAGACTATGAGCCTTGTTTTTATCAGAGCATATGTACAGACTATTTGTCATTGTTTATTGCATTACAGCACAGACAGATGGTTCAGGGCAAATTAGACCAACACGGAGATGAAACAGGGATGGAGAGCAAAGATGCCAGACAAAATGCAACGCAAGAAAGTTCATGATCCTCAGTTGAACCTGGCAAAACAACGCAGCTCACTCTTATCCTGCTGATTCACCTGGACGGCCTTGACAGGGAGAGCCCTGCTGGTCCTTCTTGACTTTTGCCGTTTGCTCAGGATTACACGGATTAGATCGATCTCGCAGGGAATGATTGTTATTTGAGCTAAATATTTACTCCGGTGAAATGGGGGAGAGGGAATTAACAAACACATAGAGCTTTCGTAGGGAAATCTGCCAGTATTATCTGCCTTTCATATCACCGCTAATCCCCATACATACTTCATCAGTATGCATCATCATTAAGAGCTGGGGGTGAGTTGAGATTGACCGTCTGGGTCATGATGATGACAATAGTCTAGGTTGTTATGAAACTCATATCTGTACACAGATTCTTTACTATGAACCACAAATTTGTGATCCTTGATCTCTTACAGCCTTTATCTCTCTGACTACACCAATATATCATTAACAAACAGAGATCGTTCGTAGAAGAATCTGCCAATATTATCTGCTTTGCAAATTATTCCTAATCTCTGTACATAATTCATCAGCACTTAACCCCATTCAGAGAATGCATCATCGAGAGATGGCGCCAATGGGATTTATAGCTGTCTGTCTTCCAAAGATAACGTCATAGCTCTTCACATCAAGATCTTTCCTCTTTATCAGTCTCTTCCTCTGCTGCTCTCTCTTTTATTCACAAAAACACACCAAAGCCTTTGTGCATTTGTAGGATTGTCACCATTCAAAAGGCTGCATTCATACTTTTAGCCAGAGACTTTAAAATACTTGTTGGAAAGTATTAAGTTGGAGAGCATGACGGCCACAAAAATAAACAGCTTCCTGTGGGGGCACGGAGGAGGAGTGATTAGACAGCCTTTCACCACCCACCCCGGTCCTTCCTCGCTCTGTCATGTCACTGAAAGTCTTTCTTTCTGCCTGTCTTTTCATCCTCCCCTCTTCTTTTTGCTCTCCCTTCCTCTTTTTTTTCCAATATTAAGCGCTGAAGTCATTTGTGTTATTTGCAGCTCTCTTGCCTTTAGATAGCGTATTGATTTCCATTCAACACCTCTGCTGGCACAAAGCAGCAACCCATTGATTCTGTTCTGATGAAGAGGAGGAGGAGGAGAAGAGGGACGGGGAGGGAGAAAGGGAAAAGACAAGTGGAAAACACAGGGGAGAGAGAAAGGGAATGACAGACAAGGGAATACCGGTCCTTTTGTCACAGACAGGGCACTTACTTTTCAGGTTCAATGAGAGCGTATTGATTTGCCGCACATTGACATTTCTGCGATTTACTCCCCACCGGCTCGACATAATGCTATTGGATGAAGGGATGGTTGCTGTATGTTTCCTTCATACTCTGAATCCAGCTCTCTGCGTAAACAGATGGACAAGCGAGTGATAGTTTAGAGCTCTTACAGGCACATCCTCCCGGTTATGTTAACCTCCTGGACATTCAATATGCTGCCCATCTGAAATGTAATAGTTGTAATACTATTCTGTCCTGATCCCTGCAGGGAAACACTTCACCACTTCTTCCAGTGGGAGGTCAGGGTCAGCTGCAGAACAGCACTCCTGGAGCTGACAGGGATTCCGTGTCTTGCTCAAGGACACTTGAGACAGGCAGATGTTTACTGAGACACGTTTTAACACCAGTGCTCCTGCTTAAGTATTGTATTTCTATTCCGGAGGCAGGCCTACTGCCCAGTCGGTCACAATAGGAAACCCCCTCACAAACAGCAAATGTAAATAATCAATTTCTCGATACCATGATGAGTATTTTCCTTCATTCTTTATTATTAAGAAGAATGAAGAATAGCTGAACAATTTGAAATTTGAAAAAGAGCACATTTAAGTTAATGTTAATTGTGTGAGTTGGTGAAACAGTCAATATGAAACCTTGACTGTTGTCTGGTTAATATGCTCTCTGTGTGCCAGTGTTTTTACAATTTACAAGTAGCCAAAGATGGTTTTGGAGAAAAAACACTCAAAAAATAAGGTGTGGGCTGTATCTTTTTCCACATAAACAATCTAGGCGATTGTATCAGCTCAGGAGTTGTCGAGTGTATGACAGACGGCTGCTGAACAGAGCTGTCAGAATATTCCAGTTAAGCTTCACATCATATCAGATTTTTAAGATTAATGTGGACCTTCAGTATTTGGGGCTTTGAAGAAGCTCCTTGCGTGAGTCTGTGAAGCTAACGTTAGCTCAAGCAGCTACAGTGCAGAACTGTAAACTGCAGCGTTCACTTATTGCTGTCAGTCAGATATCAAACCGCTGTAAGAAGTGACTTACATGCAGTTTGTCATATCATACCAACAATGCAGCTGTTATCTATAAATACAACGCCACCAAGTGTCATGATTAACTTTGTTTATAAAATGAATGAATGAAATGTTATTATTGTGTCATGCATATAACAATGGCCAGCGTGCATGGGCTTACAAGACACCGTTAGTTTATACAGGCCAGGACCAGAGTGCAGCGTATACATTTCCAAACAATAGAAAGAACAATTAAAACAATTAAAGCATATTTCACAGTCCAATCTTCAGACCATCATTGTCTACAACAAAATTCATAAATCACTGCCAACATAATGTTAACTCTCTTAAATCATCATAATTTGTATAGTACAAAAGAAAATGGGACTGCATGATGTGCACAGATTCATTTTGGCTTTGACAATATATTTTTGAACCATTTTTTTCAACCTCAATAAAAGCTTACTTTTAATAAAGTTAATATTGCAACACAAATTCTTCCTGTAGATAGACATACAGCAGATCCACCTTTTTTGCCCATGCAGAACTGTGACTTTCTCCACATAAATACCTTCTTATTTATTCTATCCTCTGCCATTTTTATTAGACAGTTCCACAGAGATTGAAGTAAAGTACACCAGTAATGTCATATCTTGTGAACTAAATTTAAGTTTACATTTATTCAGAAGTTGACTTTTATCTGAACCCTGGGAGGACCTCAACAACAAGCAACTGCATTCTATTCTGTTAATGTAAAATCAAGATGAATGTGATTTACAAACCTTGTTTAAAACTATGGCCTGTAGTTTAATTTATATACAATTAAAATTGCAATTAGATACTTTCCTCAAACCATTCAGCCTCAGTCCAAAGTCCTTTGACTAAGTTAGAGATTTTGTTTTTTCTGCATCATTTTGGTAATTTGAAATTGGTTTCCTCACAGGACATTTTCCTCCTCACCCTTCCACTGTGGTCAAAATTGCAGTTTTCAAACGTTTTCTTCTGGGGACTGATACCCTTTTTGTCAAAGTCAAACCCTTCTTTCATGCAAACTGCAAGGAAGTAAACTGAGTCATCCACACGGCCCTTATTTCAGCCTTGGCTGTTAACCCCTCATTTCAGGGTCAGGTCAAGGGAAGGCTGATGTAGATTAAATAATGTGGTGACCTTTTACACATGACCTATCACGGCAGAAGCAGCACATGCGGCCTTTGGCCTTTACACCTCGCTGGTTTTATTGAACAATTCACAGCCGTGTCGATGATGATAGTAAAACTTCTACCAACGTAGAATGTGCTCTTATTCAGATGTAGAGCCAATTAAGAGTTTGGATGAATGCAAGTCATTCTGGGATAATACAAAGAAACAAATAACAGGCCAAATAGATGTATTGTTTAGTCTATGAATAGGTGATGATGGTAAAAAGGCTGTTAAAGATATGTGTGCCTTGAACAGAGAAAGAAAGATAGAGAAAATACTGCTTTCTAATAAGATATACTTAATAAGCATTCTACACAATATTGTGTTGTTTGATCCCCTCCACTCCTCCACCCCTACCTCCTCCCCATGCAGACTTTGGCGCTCTTTATAGGTCGCCACCTAACAATAAATGTAAATATGGGTCATAATAAGTTGCTTGCACATACGACCTTTAGAGTCGTAGTTTTGGACATTCTCGTCATAATTACTATGGCCACCAGAGGTTGCTGCCTAAATAAACGTAAATATGGGTCAAAATAAGCTGTCAGTCTCCTTATAATGCAAAAACAATAATTACAGTTAGAGCAAAAATAAGAATTAGAAAAAGAAATATAAAGGATAAAAGTTTTAAATACTAGAGTGTAAACTGGCCTGTGTGTAAATGGGCTGTGCAATTTTTCCAGTATATAAAAAATGTAAAATGTCCTCAGTGTAGTTCATCTCGTACCTCTGAACAACCAAAAGTGACGAGGCTCATAGGGAGCAGGCTGTTTCATAAGGAATGAGGAAGTTGGTAGTCTAGCTAGGAGCTCATCCACACTGAGCTTTGAAAATGAATCAATAAAAAATCAGTTTGCCACCATGCATATATCCATAAACACAAGCCCTAGAGAAATGGTTCATTTAAGGCTTAGGTAGAATACAGTTCATCCACTGTAGGCCTGCAGACATAAAGGCCTCAAAATATCTGCCAAATCTAAGGTTTTATTTTCTTCCATAGGACACGAACTCTACTTTGACATTCACTTTTACTGAAGTTACCGAAGAATACACACACAAAACCCATTCTGCCTCTTTCCTAGTCCTCATCTGCTCTGCCTGTTGTTTTGTTTTTGTTTTTTTTCCCTCTATGTTCTTTCAGCAGTTGTTTTCCACTCCAGCAGATCCATCGAGCTACAGGGGCTGGTTGCCATTTGCCAAAAAAAACTACACATCAAGCAAATTGTGTGGCAAGCTTTTTTATGAGGCTACACAACAGGGGGTGGGGGATGAATCCAGGCTTTTAAAAAGGCATACTCTCCCCCTCTCTCTTCCGCTCTGTCTCTCACTAGGAAGTAGTTTATCCTTGCCAATGGTCCCTACGGCCCAGGTATAACACCTTGCTCAGCTGTGCTTAAGGCGTGAAAAAACATCCGCCTTTATTTCGCCGTAATGTTCCAATTCTGATTTTATAGCACCATAAACATATCCCGGGCCTAACGTAACAGTGTTATTGTTGTAAGTAGTCTATGGGGTTTTAAACACGGACAAGTGGTAAAGAGGGAACTACCACAGCAGTAAGGATGATTCTGAAGGGAAGGAGGGGTGGTAAAAGGCAGCAAAGGAAACAAGGAAGGAAAGAGGGATACAAAACATAAAGACGATTTATGTGACTCTGTTCAATCAGATGAGGGGAAATGAAAGGGTGGACATGTGGAAGGGAGGGAAAGAAGGAGGGAAGAAATGATAGAAAAAGGAATGAAAAGAAAGAATATACTATAAGAAGAAATGGGTAATAACAATAGGAGGAAGGATGGGAAGAAGTAAGAGATAAAATGAAAGAAAGAGGGAAAGAAGAATGATCTGAAGAAAGAGACAAAAGAAGGAATGGTTTTAGGAAGGAATGAGAGGAGAAAAAGACAAAAAGAGGATGGCCCGATGGCAGGAAAAGTGAGCAACAGGGAATGTGAAAAATAAGAGAGGAAGGACTAAGAGAAAGGCATGGAAAGAGGAAGAATGGAAGAGAGGTAAGAAGGAAGGAATAGAAAGAAAAATAGTAATTACATAAGAAAAGGAAAAACCTAATGTATGGGAGATTAAAAACAACAGACTTAAATGCAAGTAAGAATGGATAAGAGAAGATAGGACAGTATGGAGGGAGAAAGTATGGAAGGAGCCAACCACAGCATTAAAGAGAAATGTAGATGACTCAGCTAAACTGGAGGAATGGAGCTGAGCTGGGCAGATGGAGGTCTACAACCAGCTACAGATAGTGCTGAAACGTCTTACCCGCATCTGGGACAGCTTTCGTTGCATGGCACTTTGACATCTACTCTGCTGTGCTTGTTTGCACTGAGCTCAGCAGTAATGAGATCTTGCTAAGTGTGGAGCCTCCTTCCACTTGTTTTGGAATTAGGAATTGACAAAAGTGAAAACTAGGGGCCTCTTCTGTTTGAGAAGATCACAGACTTGTCGACACATTTAACAAATAATTGACTGACTTGTAATGATTAATTTCACGCATGAATTGCATGCATGCGTTACCATACTTGTCGTTAAATATATATATTTTAAAACAAAAACTTCCAGTCACTTTCAATTTCATAATCAGTAACATTCAAATGAAGCTGTTGCCACTGTTTCGGCACGAGTTTAAATAGAGGCAGCAGTGTTGTCCTTTTCTGCTATACATACTACTTCAAATCAAATGCATTATTATTTAAACCTGCATTAATCGATTTTTTGGCCACTTGGGGGCAGCGCAACGAAATGTCAACAGAACACTGACATATTGTTTCTTTATAAAGTTGATATGTTAGCAAGAAGTTGCCTATTTACATATCCAGCAGACACAGAGCAACATTAGCATTCATTTGGTAACAGCTGCCTGCCTGGAAACGAGGTTGATGAGAGCAATGAGAGTGAACCAGAACAGTAAAGTTTGAGGGCTGTAAAACCAAAACTATGACTTTTAAGATGCTAAAATGCCCTGCAGAGTTGGTTGATCATTTTCTGTGGGTTCCACACTACAAGCGACACCTTTCACGTTAAACACAGCCATTTCATCCATTGTTAAAATATTTACTTGAACAGCTTTAAGCTTTTGACTTTTCTATGTAATAAAATGTGTGACTGCAGGTTTCAGCTGAGCTCAGTTTGATTTGCAGCGCTAGGCATGTTACCCCTAATAGGAATTGGATTAATCTCTTTTCAAAATTCTAATTTGGTTCATTAGATCTTTCATTCATACTTTTACTCTCTGGAAGCAGTTATTCATTATACCACAATTTCGTACTGCAAAACCTCCAAAATGGCAACTGTACCCTGTCTCACCTTGAAAGATTCTAATATTAACTGATAAGGGCAAACAAACAGCACTGATGTTTGATGTTCTTGCCATCTATTTTCATTGATAAGAGAGGAGTTCTTAAAGGGTGAGGATAATTATAGTTTTTTAGATAATGCCTCTACACTGTATATATGTAAATGAGGTGCCACTGTGTTTTATTTGGAATTGTAATATTATGACTGTAATTAAAATAGTACTTTCTTACACTGTTCATTGATGGGCAACATATTACCCCAATCTTCTGAGTAAGTCGGTACCACCAGTGTGAACTGTTCCACTTCACTGCTACATTAATAAAACTGTGGAATCATTGCTAGACCACTAGCTAGGTGGCTAATATTTACTTTTCCAGTGACTGTCCTCCCTGAGTCTGACTTTGAACAGGGTTTAATGAATAAAAATGGATGGGGAGGTGTTAGCAAAGCCCACCTGGCCTGGGCTCAAAATCCCCGTTCCACCTCTGACTACAAGCTGTGTGGGTGCTTGTTAACCACCAGCTCTGGCATCAGGGGCATTATGCATGGTAAAACAGAGATAAGAAGCTAGCTTCTGCGATGTTTTCTGTCTGCCTGAGAGACTCAGACCTATTAGCATGGCATTGTGCCATCTGCTGCGTGAGCCACATTAGCTTTGAGGTCAGGCAGGAATTGAACTACCATTAATCCTCTTCTCTTTGTGCTCAGAAACCAGTTGTTCTTAACCGGTTTGATTGCACTCCTGTGTGTGCCTTACAGTGTGGTGATTGTCATGCGAGATTGTTTGCCTAATTGTTAAGAAAATTAACATGAAAGAAAAAAAACTTATGTTGAATAGGAAAGTAATGAATCGTGAAAATGTCACATTACCATTTTGTGTATGCATTATATAACAGCATAAAGAAGCATGTGAGAATATGAGGATAACGCATGTTTAAAAAGTGCAGTGTAAAGGAAAGTTTTTTAAAACCCATAACTGCTTTTGCATGCTATTTTGTTGGCTTATCTGACAACGTTTTCCATGTTTCAGGCTATTTAATTTAGACTAGCTTGCATTGCGGTAGCATGGGAGGCTTTAGCCAGAAGCACTGAATACCATTTTCTGAAATAATTGGACAGCCTACTTTTAGATATCTGTGTGACCCACATTTTGGTCCTATCCCTGTTTGGGCAACACTGCTGTGCAATTTTACAATGTTTTGCTGTTCAAACACTTCTTTTGACAGTGGGTAGTGGTAATATACTACAGGAGCCCACTGATGTTTGTACCATTTTCCTTTCTTCTTTTACTTTGACCAGGAATATTTAACAGCCGAAACAGCTTTCTTATCAGGGTTTTGGTGTGTGTGATGTCATTTTAAAACAAAAGTAGATGTTATAACATAATGAAAATGTTGCAATGTTGCTTTAAGTTTTGTACAAATTTATTTTTCTTTAAAAATGCTTCTCACCAAGACATCTCCAAGACAGGATTGGATGGATGGATTTATCGTCCATGTTGGCTTAAAAGCTAAGGTTCAAAGCTCATTAAACTTGGAAACAACAGCTGATAAAACTATCTCAACACATTTAGTAGCTGTTCTGGAGCTTTCAGTCACATCACATGATCGTCATCCACAGATGGAGATTGTCTAGCTGTCATGGAATTGTAGATTATTGAAGTTATCATTGAAATTTGCTGCCAAAAATAACCTAATTTCATGTTTCAAATTAAAATCAAATACACATTTCTTGCTTATTATTTACTGCTTACTCTTACTGTTGAAGTTGCGACATTCAGTATGTCAGTAAACCAGCAATTTATGACAGACACAGTTTGTGATATGGCCAATATATTGTATTTCCCTTGTTTGAACCTCACTCTTAAAGAAATAATTTAATATTTTGGGGAATACGCTTATTTGCTGTCTTGTCAAAAGATTCTTCTAACTCTCATATCTGTACAGAAAGTATGAAGGTACCACCAGCAGCCAGTTAGCTTAGCTTAACCTAAACTAACAACCAATGACTCCAGGAAGTTACTAAGCCTGGCCAAGAAATAGTCATAACCCTCGATAAAACGTGTTGTTTTGACAGTTGTTTTTTTGTACATATGAAACAAATGAGCTATGACGTGTTAATTATTAAGCTTTAGAGGTGTTAGGTGGATTTTGTTACCTTTCAACACAGCCAGGCTAGCTGTTTCCCCTTGTTTCCAGTCTTTATGCTAAGCTAAGCTAACCAGCTGCTGGCTGTAGCTTCATATTTACCGTACAGACGTGAGTGGCATCGCTCTTCCCATCTAACCCTCTGCAAGCAATCAAATAAATGTATTTCCCAAAATGTGAAACTATTCCTTTAAGTCAGTCAAAAACATACCTTTGTCTTGTGAATGTAAATCTTGGATACGACATGGTGTTAATAAGTTCACAAGTGAAGCCAAGTGTAATTCTAGCTACACAGGTGTGAACAGACATTTCACACAGTACATGAAAATGAAATTCAGATCACCAACATCTTTTTTTAAACTGGACAACTTCCACTCCCCTTATGTAATCAAAAACAATATTCCCCTGCAGCTACACGGAACTACTAATGAGCAAGCCCAGAGCGGTGAATATAATTTACAAACTTTGGAAGACGTTGTCACACAAGGTCTGACTGGGCTCTGCTCCTAGGGGAACTACAGCTGAGTTATTAGAAGCCCTGGCCCCTTATCGCACGGCTCCAGCTCGACCTGGAAGCCCTGGTGTTGTGTGTTGAATCATTGCCAATGGATGCCTTTTTTTTTCTCCTTGTGGCCTGCAGGCTTTGTCCAATATTTAATCAAGTGAAATGGCCTCAAATAGAACAATCTGGTATCATAGTTCACTGTTCTGTGCATGGAGGCAAGCATTTGTCTTGAGTCAAAAAGATGAGAGCAACTAATGGAGATCACATTGTCCTCCTGGCTCTGTCCCGGCTGGAGTGAGGAAAGCTAGAGTTGATTAACACGCACGCAAACATGTGCGCGCTCACAACCACGCACACGCAATAAGGGGTTTACCAGCATGTAGTGCTGTATCAGTGATGAATGTTGGCAGAAAGCCAGACACAGTGACAGCCACTGGGAAGAGGAGGCTGCCGTGGGAGGAGAAGATTACTGTAATGGAACTCACACACATGTTCTGTACACACACACACACACACACACACATATACTGCAGACACATATAGACATAAGTACACAAATGCATACTCATAGAGGAGCATCCATACAGACACTTTCTCTCGTGTAATGAAAGTGTAATAAAACCCAGACACACACACACACACACACACACACACACACACACACACACACACAGGCGCCCTGGGCTGAGGGCTTGGCAGAGCAGAGTAGATAGATTAGTGTAATAGTCTCGGCCAAGGCAATCATCTGCCCACTGTAGGGCTTCAAATGCTGGCAGCAAGATCCTGCTCAGACACAAAGAAATTAGCCACAATGAATGAGTCAGTCTGGATGAGTTCACAGTGCTAACGGCTCACGCAGTCAAGAAATAATCGTATACAAGACAAAAAGAAAATCCACTGATTTGCATGAAACAAAATACATTTTGTGAACTCAGCATGCAGCGGGACAGAGTCCAAACACGCCAAAGTCATTATCAGCATTTGATTGTTCCTTGTATCTGTGAATTATAAATGATGACAGCTTGGCTTACATGTTGACAATGAGAACTAGCTATGCCATGTGAGTTTCATTGGCCAGAGTGTCCGGTTGGATGGATTTTGTTTAGAAACATTCTAATTTGGGCTGAGTCCAGGAGGAGTCATGTAGCTAATGGTTTCTTGGAAGCAAATGTTTCTGAGGTGGAGAAAAGAGAGAATGTCATTTATTCATGTGGATACATGGCTAAGCAGCAAACAAGCCCTTAAGCAAGGTACATAATTACTGTCCATTTGTTCCAAAACACATTCAGTATTTTTTGAATTAAACACAGTTGCAACATTTGGTTTTTAACTTGCTGTTACTCTTTTAAATCGCAATTGTTTGCCTTCACTGTAAACAAAACTTAGTAATCAATATCCAGATTAAGTAAGATTTATCAAATATATCGTCTGTATTATTCCTCTTAATGGAGCTATAAGATACTGATGAAGATAGATAATAGACAGAATATGCTTTCACTGGTGTGAGGAGATAGGGTTTTCTTGGCATACAAATACAGCAGAGTTGTCATGATCTTTATGTCTCTTTCATGTCATGTAATGTGTAGACAGTGGAGACAAAAGACGAGAAAACATTTTGGACTGACAGCACTCTCCATCATCAAAATATCAACTGAAGGAATATCTTTTGTCCCATTCCTCCAGTGGAGTACGCCGTCTTATTAGCTCATTTTATTAAGTGGCTTCTTTAACCAATTTCAATTCTGTACGCATGAAAAAACACAAGCCTGAATATGAAATTTGTTGTGGATTATATTTAAGGCATTAAGAGATGTATTAAATTATGCAGCAGGACTGAATAAAACCAAAAGTGGTATCAACAATTACTGAAACATTTCATATAACATACTATTCCAATAGTGATTTAGAGTGCATCTGATGGGTTTAAGACTTTATAGTGAGCTTAACATACTTATTCTTGTTTATAATATTAACGTCAATATAATATTTTAAGAAATATTAAAAACTTGGGTTAAGTGTTCCTTTATGGTTTAAGAAAATTATCCTACCTCTTAAGATGAACGCAACATTTAAAACCCACT
This sequence comes from Macquaria australasica, assembly GCA_005408345.1. Taxonomy (NCBI): domain Eukaryota; kingdom Metazoa; phylum Chordata; class Actinopteri; order Centrarchiformes; family Percichthyidae; genus Macquaria; species Macquaria australasica. The sequence goes on along the minus strand of SEMN01000042.1, from coordinate 457,559 downwards.
AAGTTAGATGAAATAGTCACAAAGCTTTTTTCTTACCTCACATAAAGATGATGAATTGGAGGTAAGTGGTTTACACAGGACAGCGACGTTATGATACTTCTCTGTTTTCAATAGCAGTAAATAATACGTTCTGTTGTGGCTACTCAACCGAGAGGTTAGGATATTTTTATGATATGATATCAGGATAATATTATAGGGAGGTCAGTCTGTGCAACCACAGATGCTCTCCAGATAATGGGGAGAGATTTGTCTGTCAGTTGTTTGTCAAAGGTGTTGCTGCAGCAGTCAAAGATGGACAGAGAAGGTGGAAAAGTCATAAAAACACCCACATCAGGATCGCCAGCACAAAGCTTAGAACACACACCTCCGTGGCATTATCACCCAGTACCGCCAGTTTACTGCGTGTTCTGTCACTTTTAAGTATGATTATAGTGTCTCTTTATGTGTATGTGTGTGCATATACCACCTGCCTGTGTGTGTGTGTACGTGTAGTGGGTAAGCTCTCACTCCTATACTGTCCCAAATCATTAAAGAATCAAAAGGTGCAGGTATTCACAGTAAAGAAATGTTCCAAAAATCCACTGAATATTCATAACTGTTTACTCTCTCTCTCTTTTATACACACACACACACACAGTTGCATATCCCAGAAACATACAGTATTAATGAGCTAGTAAATAGGGGTCTCTGTTTGAGAGCATGACAGAGTTTAAGCCTGCAAGAAAAAGATGAACAGTGCAGGCCACGCTGAGTCATAAAACAAACATATTATTTTACACAAAGATATTAATGCTTTGCTGAGACACAACCACACACACATTCATACACACAAATGAAGCCCAAGGCCACAGCAATAATAGGGACATTAATCTCTGCCTGTGTATGTGTGTGTATACAAATGTAGCTGCTTGTATCTGAGCTTGTAGGTGCCGGCGACACTCGCTCCTATCATTAACCTGCACACTTCAATGTCACTTTATGTGTCCCAACACAGAAATAATGGCACTGTGAGTGTGTGTGTGTGTGTATGTGTGGGGACCAAGGTTCACCACAATAGTGATGAAAACATCAAGAGAAGCAAAGGGGAGAACACTCATGGTCAGCCAGTTTTCAGATGGCCCTATTAGTATTCATGGGGTCACATAGATGCTCATACAAACACACACTCTTACAGCCTTGTGCTTTATTCCACTGAGGGCACACTAATGACCTACTGCTACATTCATTCCCCAGCTCTTAATACTAACCATTAAACCTTAACATGTCTCCTAACCTTCACTTAACTCGAACTCTAAACCAGATGCTTAACCTGGCCAAAATAGCCCTTTGCTCCTCTCAGCGAGCACGAGGCCGCGAGCTGTGAACTAGCTGCCCTCTTTGGTTTTAATGAGGAATTTCATTAGCATTTTAATGAGGAAATCCAGGAAAGCTGACAAGCCCGTTAAGGGAAACTGAAGGACAAAATTGTGCAAATCCTCGAGTTGATGTGACAAGTATCCAGTGAAGAATAACCAACTCAAACTGGCAAAGTACCTTTGTATTTGTCTAAAACAATATCTGGATTGATTCACTGATGAGCTGAAAACTATTTCTCTTATATGTTTTAAACCTGAAGATAAAAGATTTCGTTCTGAAGTACACCTGTGCTTGGGTGGAACTCTGTTGCTGGTTTGCACGCTGAGGAAGGGCATCTGCCCGAAACACCTGTGCAATAATAAATCATTTAAAAGGTCTCCTGTCCTGCTGATGGCTTTTGGGTTTTTGTTTTTGAGGATTCAGCACCCAGCTATACACAGCGGAGCTGAATGCATTGATTCACTTCCATTTCACTTCCCTGTGGAGTATTTTATTTTCATTTCTGTATTATTTTCTACATTCCACTCTTCTTTCAACAATATATTGTTTTTTTTTCTTCAGGAGGATAGTGTTATAGGCCCTTAGAAACTAAGCAGAGGGTACATTTATTATGTAGATTGTACAGAAAGAACATACAGAAAGCATATGTGTACACACTTGTACAATCAAATGACTATGAATGCATAGGTAGGGTTTCAGAGAGTTGTTTAAAGCAGCTATAATCACTATTTTTATATTAACAATGGATCACATGACTACTTGTTTGTGAAAGGGGTCGCCTGTAGTGACAAACCCCACACAGAATTATCACCCGGCTTAGCTTTTTAGCGTCTGTTAGCTCATTGTTTTGGTTTACTGTTTTAGTTCACTCTCCCTGTGCTCTTATGAGCTTTGTTTCCAGACGCAGCAGGCAGCTGAACCTACTGTACACTTCCTGCTCAGCACCAAACAGCAGTCAGACAAAGTTAGCGACTAGCTGGTGAACACAGTGGAGCATTTAGGAGCTAACGCGATACTTCCGTTTGGAGTTTGTAGAGATCAAAACAAAGCTAAAGAGAGATTATTGGACTTACATTAATAAGGAGTACACAAACACGACTCTAAATTTGTATGTATCCTAGCTTGGAGTGTAAATAGGCAACTGTTTGCTAAGATGTTCACCAGATCAACTGAAAAGCTCATAATATGTCAGTGTTGAACTATTTTTCATGGCCCCCAAGTGGCCAAAAAATCAGTTATTGCAGGTTTAATACTTGTAACGGGCAAATTACAGTTAATGAGAAGGTAGGGTTTCAGAGGTGTTCTACTGTATAACTGTTGAGGGACACCACATTGGTTGTTCTAGGAATTTAACTTTCTTTGGACCTTTGTCAAGCCATGAAAAATTCCCAGAACATAACAGTTGACACAAGCGCAAATTCTTGTGATTCTTGACACTAGCACCACTTAAACGCCTTATGTCAGACTATATAAATTAAAATGGTTTGAGGAAATCCAGAAAAGCTGTTACATATGCATGACATGTGAGTATACATATTGTTCTAACATGATTGGTCCAAGTGGGAATCCAAAATATTGGAAAGTTTTACCTCTTTGGGCCTCAAACAGTTATTTAATTGAAACCATCTGAGAAGTTTAGAGGGAAATGTCTCCTCTCTGGTGGAACTGCTGGAACATCTGAAACATGAAAAGGGGACCCATCCAAACCCCAACCTTACTACTGCAATCCTGTACTTATTGTGCATTGTTCTTCCTCAAAGTGCATCTAGTCTCTTGATGCTCTCCAAGATTAAACATTTGTATTTCCTGTCTCTCCCTCCCTCTCTGACCCTCTCTTTTGCCACAGAATGATACCCCCGTCGAGCAAGAACTTCCTGGTCAACAACCTGGCAGCAGGGACCCAGTACGACCTCTGCGTGCTGGCCATCTACGATGATGTCATCACCTCTCTGACAGCGACACGTGTGGTCGGCTGTGTGCAGTTCACCACCGAGTCAGAGTACATGAGGTGTCATTTTATGCAGTCTCAGTTCCTCGGTGGGACTATGATTATCATCATCGGAGGGATAATAGTGGCCTCGGTGCTCGTTTTCATCATCATCCTGATGATACGGTACAAGGTGGGTCTCTGTCTGTCTCTTTTAATCCACTCTGGCCAGAAAGGAGAGAGAGCTTTTCATTATGTGGAAAGATTGGCACATGGTGGCCATTTGCTAGCCTGGTCTAATTCTGATTAACTGACAAACATTTAAGATACAGTATATCACAGCATCCAACTAAACTTCCACTGAGTATTTCTACATGATTACCATGTCTCACTGACCTTTCTGTGGAAGCCCATTTCCGCCAAAAAAAACAGCAAAAGTCAATTTTGAGATAGTAAGTCTTGAAGTGTCTTTGGTTTGTTTTTTTAATTTGTTTTTTTTAATTCCCCAATGATAGCATAAGACGTGTCATAATTTTGACTTTGTGTCATCATTTTGACTTAATCAGTCAAAATATTTACTTAATATATAATCATTTTGACTTCTTATACTATTTTGACTTACCATGACTCATTTTATTTTTATCATTCCTAACTTTTAAGCGTTTTTATTTTATTTTCAACGTGGGAATGGGCTTCAATACCTTCTAATGTAATGCATCGACAATGTCAAGAGTTACCTCATATTATGAGTTAGAAATGTTCTGGGTGCAAAAGTATAGTAAATATAACAAATATCATCAGTGAAAAGAAGTTGTGCTTTAACTTCTTTTCACTGATGATATGATACACACTTACATCATAAATTTAAAATAGCAGAGGGAGGTGGAGATGTTGCCAGCTCCTCAGGAATATCTGTTAAATTCTTTTATTCCACACTAATACGACATGTAAGAGAAATCATTTTTCAGCTAAATACAGGAAGTTTAATAAGTATGTAACGTAAGCATCCACTGTAGTGGCATCAAAAGGGTTCAATCTGTGTCTCCATTTTTCCCTAAAATGCATAAAAGGCAACTAAAATAATAATGTATTTTTTCACTTACATACTTGAATGTAGGATTGGTTGATATAGCAATATAAACACAGACTGCAGTAGAAAAATGACTCAATTGGAAAATTATAAACTTACAGTACTAAGTGCATTGCTTGACAATGTATTAAGCAACCAATTACATCACAGAAACAAAGCTAATACTAACCAATCATATTACTGACCCAATACATAGGTCCCTGGCTGCAAACATTTCACAGTGCAGGATCTAGACTGACAAGATTGAAGTTTATGTTCATTTTTGTAAAATGTATTTATTTAAATTATGTTTGCAGCTTCTATAATTCTTGGTAATTTTTCATGTTTTCTAAATCACCTACTAGTGCATTTTAAGGTCAAGGGAATGTTTAAGCTCAACAGAAATAATAACTTGATTTATATCGTGATATGAAAAAAAGTTGTTATATGTAATATTTTTTTGTCATTTTGCCCAGTCCTACGTGAAAGAGTAGTATAAAAAAAAGAATCAACACCTCATTACTGCCATCTGTATTTTTTCTCAGGTGTGTAACCATGGCGAGTCCGGTAAAGGCGTTTCGATGTCGATGACCAACGTTCACTCACAGACCAATGGGCAGCAGTCACAGGGATGCACTGTGACTCCCAGCGCCTCTAAACATGGCTCAATCGGATTAGACGACCTCTCAGGAGGCACAAAGAAAAGGAGCGGAGGAGCAGGGGGAGGAGGAGGGGGCAACGATACGATGACTCAGTCGTCTGACTTATCCCTGCCTGACTGCTCCACGGCTACGTCAGTTCTCAGCCAGCCTTGGGCAGCCAGAAGCCCAACAGCTGGAGCCGAGGAACGGGAGAAAGCGGGTGAAGAAAGAGGTCAAGCTGGCGTCTCGTCGCCCACCGCCACCACCACTTCACTAAACAAGCCAAAGCGGAAGCCCGCCCCAAGTAAGCCAGGCTCAGCTTGCTCGAACACCTCGGCTGCTCCTGATAATCTGCCCTCCTCCTCCTCCCCTCGCCCTCCTTCCTCCTCCTCCTCCTCCACCGCCTCCTCTGCTCTCCTCCCCTCCTCCACCCCTCTGGAGAACCTCAACACCAACCGCAACAACTCCACTGCTCTCAATCAAACACCGCCTCCCTTCGGCCCTTCCACTTTCTCCAGCCCCCTTGCCACCCCGAGCCCCGTCCCCTCCACGCGATTCAGAGAGACGCCCATTCTGCGCAGGGCTCCTCGTGCCTCCTCCTCTGCCTCTGCCAGGTACCAGACTCTCCCTGTGGAGGAGGGAGGGAGGAGTAGGGCGAGGAGGAGGTACTCGCTCAGTGAAGGAGGCCCAAAGACTCACTTGTCCTATCAGGGAGGAGGAGGGGCACCCAAATTAGGGCACATAATGCGAAACAAAAGGAGCCAATCGATGAGCGGGATGCTGCTCCCGAAAGACGGGGATGGAGACTCGGACAAAGGGCGGTGCGATTCGGACTGGATCTTAGAAAGCACGGTTTGAGCTTGAGACAGGAACCATAAATACATTTTTACGTTTATTCATTATTGTTTAACTTTCGTATGTGTGTGTGTTTGTTTGTTTGAATTTGTTTATAGGTGTATGTGTGAAGGTGTGTTTGTGACATATGAAACAGTGTGTGTGTTGTTGCTGTTTAGAATGTGTGTTTTTGGTGTGTATGTGTGTGTTCTTTTATTTCTAGATGTGTGAGTTGATGATTGTGTGTTTCTGGGTGAGCATACTTTTTCAGCCTGTTGTTTTTTGGTTTTTTGTTTTCATTTTCATAATTTTTCTCCACGATTCTTTGTATTCAGTTTACAGTTTTTTTTCACTTCACAGTTTCTTGTTTTTCAGTGGGTCATTCGGGCGAGTGGATGTCTCGCCTTGTCTTGTAGCGTCCTCGACTTGTCTCGTTGGTTCCACTTTATAGCACAAAAGAAAAACAAGACAATGGACTCGCCACGTCATTTCCCGATTCACACTCACCTTATCTGAAAATACCACGAAAAGGGAATTATTACAGGAAAAAAAGAGGAATAAAAAACAATACAGGAACTGAAAAGCACACTATTGTTACGTTCACACGCCCACAGCAAGTGTGTCCATACCGTGGCAAGAGAATAGCAGTCGGTGCCTTCTTTTGCACTAACAGACCCTCTGACAGATGATATAACCGGATTTAGGACTCCACCATGCTCCACGAACGAGGGATTAGAACAGAAAGGACAAACAAAGGAAGGGAGAGATTTCACACATAGCCTTTCTTACCTACCGAGGAGTACAGGCGTTTCTTGACATGTAGACAGATACAAAGTGAGACAAAAAGTAACAAACACATGAAGACTTTAACGGACCTCTTATGAAATTGATATTTTTTAAAGGGAAGAATAAAAAAAAAAAAGAAGAACATCAAAAACCCTCTGAGCTTTTCACTGACATTGGTATACTACAGCCTGTGTTGGTCACAAGCTCCCGGAAAGCTTCTGTACAGAAAAAGACAACATGTACTGTGTTGTTATGTTGTGTAAAATAAAAAAGGGATAAAATGAAACCTGGAAATGTGGAACGTGTGTTTATGTACATATATGTTGAAAAGGAAAATGTGCTTCACTTGATCTTTTGCATATTTAGCGAGGATGAGGTTCTCACAAAATTAGCTTTTGGAGCAATAATGTCCACAGCATCAGTTTCTACTGAGATTGCTGCTTTCTACCAGGATAGGCAATATTTATGGGAGGTCACAATCACTTTTCATCTGGCATTAATGTTTGTGGCATCAATTGTTGTTCCTATTATTGTGTCATTTCCTTTGGGGGGGGGGGGGGGGGGACAATTTCCCACTGCAAATCAGAACAGACGTGTGGCAGTTTTTAATTAAAACAATTGAAGTTTCACGTTTTCATTCATCTTTTTGTGATTTGATACATCAATGTTTAGCAAAAAAAAAAAAAAAAACTAGACATGCACACACACACACACACACACACACTGTCTGGATGTTAATTTAGAGCAGAGAATCTCATTTCCAAACTCCCACTTTTCCCTGACTGCAAACCCATTTATGAGAGTGTGATTCTGGAAAAGTGCTCCCATGAGGCCTTGACAGTATGCCAATGACTTAGACTCGTGGGATATGTTGTTGTTGAGCGTGCACAAAAATAATCATTGTTTTATCTTTATTAAGATGGTGAGATATTCAAATTTTAATGACCAGAACAGTAGTAGAAAATGGACCAAAAAATAAAAAAAACACGCTTTGAGAACACCTGTTGAGTAACACAGTTGTGCAAGTGGAACAGAAGCTAGATTATGAGAGGGGGCAGGACTCCGGCTCTCTATATGCTCTCACTCTCTTTATACAACACTCTTGTGAAATAACAGGCACTCGCAATAACACAAGAGCTGCTACTCGCTCCATTTAAAGGAAACATGCTGTTGTGGATATGTAAATGTATAATTTTCTAAAATAACAGTATGGTATTTAACAAAAACTACATCCAGAACTGGTGGTATAGTAAGTGCTATAGGCAACATAGACATTTGCCCAGGGAGACAATGCATGGGGGCAGTGGTGGAAGAAGTACTCAGATCTGCATTCAAAATCTTAGTTAAGTAAAAGTACTCAATATGCAGAATGATCCATTTCAGAATAATTTATAATATCACTGGATTATAATTAGTGATGCATTAATGTGTAATCTTCACTAATGTTGCAGCTGGTAAAGGCTAATTTCAATTACTTTTATATACTGCTGGGTAGCTTAAACCATAATAATACACCATAATGTATTAGTTGATTCATATTTTCTATTAATAATCTGAATCTGCAAGGTAACTAAAGTTATCAAATAAATGCAGTGGAGTGAAAAATACAATACTGGCTTCCGAAAGAAGTATAAAGTAGCATAAAATGGAAATACCCAAGTACAAGCACCTCAAAATTGTACTTAAGTACAGAACTTGAGTAAATGTACTTCATTACATTCCAGCACTGCATGGGGGGAACATAGAGAGCAGTGTTTGGAGCCCATTAACTCTGAACCCAGTTGACACAATGTGTGTCTTCTCAGAGTCAATTCAATTCAGTTTTATTTATATAGCGCCATATCATAACAAAGTTATGTCAGGGCACTTTTTCGAATAGAGCAGGTCTAGACCGACTCTTTATATTTATATTTATATTTATATTTATATTTACAGAGACCCAACAGTTCCCACCATGAGCAAGCACTAGGCGACAGTGGCAAGGAAAAACTCCCTTTTAACAGGTAGAAACCTCGAGCAGAACCAGGCTCTAGGTGGGCGGTCATCTGCCTCGACCGGTTGGGTTGAAGGGGGGGGCGGGAGAGAGAGCAGGAGGAAAGAGAACATACAGCAGCACAGTACAGTTCCACATAGGGATGTAAAGCAATAGTTGTGGTAATGGTATTGATGATAACACCAACAGAAATAATACTAAGAGCAATATTATAATAGTAATACTAATAATAAGAGCAACAGTAATAGCAGCAGCGGGTGCAGAGCAGGAGCACAGGGGCAGCAGGTGGCCGCAACCATAGATCCAGTCTCTACAGCTCCGGAGGCAGAAATACCTGCAGAAAGCAACAGAAGGGGAGAGAGAGAGAGAGAGAGGAGAGAAAGCACACAACTACGGGAAGAAGTTGAATTAATAACAAGCATTGATGGATATGAGGGCGTACAGATGGAGAGGAAGAGGAGGAGAAAGGAGCTCAGTGCATCATAGGAAGTCTCCCAGCAGTCTAGGCCTATAGCAGCATAACTAAGGGGTGGCTCAGGGGTCACCTGAGTCAGCCCTACTATAAGCTTTATCAAAGAGGAAAGTCTTAAGCCTACTCTTAAATGTGAGGAGGTTGTCCGTCTCCCGTGCACAAACTGGGATCTGGTTCCACAGGAGAAGAGCTTGATAGCTGAAGGCTCTGGCGCCCATTCTACTTTTAGAGACTCTAGGAACCACAAGGAACCCTGCATTCTGGGAGCGCAGTGCTCTAGTGGGGTAATAGGGTACTATGAGCTCTTTAAGATATGATGGTGCCTGACCATTTAGGGCTTTAAAGGTGAGGAGAAGGATTTTAAATTCTATTCTGGATTTTACAGGGAGCCAGTGTAGAGAAGCTAATATTGGAGAAATATGATCTCTTTTTCTGGTTCTTGTCAGTAAACGTGCCGCAGCATTCTGAATCAGCTGGAGAGTCTTAAGGGATTTATTGGGGCAGCCTGATAATAGAGAGTTGCAATAATCCAGCCTAGACGTAACAAATGCATGGACTAGTTTTTCTGCATCTTTTTGAGATAGGATGTGTCTGATTTTTGCAATGTTACGTAAATGAAAAAAGGCAGTTCTTGAAGTTTGTTTTATGTGGGAGTTAAAGGACATATCCTGATCAAAGATAACTCCGAGATTCCTTACAGTGTCATAACTGAACATACAGACATCATACACATATCCCTATTATCATCCCAAGTTACTATTTCCAGATATAGGAAATATACTTAATGTTAATATCTCTCTATCATCTTTATCAGTATCAAAAGTAAAATGAAAATATCCAGGTCAGCCACTCAACGGGACTAGGAAAATCTTTACTTTTAACCTCACTTACCCAACTGTTGGTCTGGACCAAAGAAAACAATGGAGTGACAGGTAACTCATTCATTGGAGAGTTATGGTGACTATCATCCTGCATTACCAGCACTACATGGATTCATGTGGAGAGAGACAGAAACTCATGCAGCATTTCACTGCACCGTATGTTTTATTTATCTCCCCTGGTGGTAGCTGATCATGATTATTATTAGTTCAGGAAATGGAAGTGGACATGAGTCATAAATAATGATGGACAGGTTGAAAAAGAGGCGTTTTGTACCCATAATATACAGTAAGTGTTCAATCATTATGCACTCACATTCTATGGAGGGACAAAATCTCAGCACTCACTTGCTGACATGCATGCGTTACCATGGTTACAAAATGATTATATAGCTTGTCCCTCACAGTTCCCACGATCAGCAGATGGAATAAATAGTAATTTAGCTGTTGAATTCATGCTAAAATCACAAGTCTACTATCACAAAATCCTGTGGTTGGTCTGTTTTGCTTTCATGCCACAAACAAAGCGCATCAGCATCTGATTGGAGACCCTCCTTGTCAGTCGCACCAGAGTTCGTTTGATTCAAATCAAACAGGTAAGGTGTGAAAGCACCCTAAGTTCTCATATATTACCACATCATGCAATACTCAAGTGTCAGTTTCTCACAAACCCAAATTCAAAACTCTAAATACTCTGCGATGACAGCACTGACACACATGCACCGCATATCATAAACACCACAAAGTCTGCTATCATAGACCAGCACCTACAGTAAGTAATAAAGCGACCTGGGGGCCACAGTCAGTATGGGTGAAGTCACTATCAGTTAACATCAACGCAGGAAATTGATTCACTTTGCAATTAAATTACTGAAAATTGTTTGACATGAACAGTTCTGACAGGCAATTGCAAATGGATGTTCTCACTTCAATTATCAGACATTGCTGTTTTAATGGAGTAAATTAAATTGACTGAACTGATGGTGAATCATTACTGACCTTTGTGAGCATATTCAAGTGTTTATTCTGTGTTTTTCAGCAGTGGTGGGCCCTCACTGTTAGAGCCTTAGGTGAAATTATCAGTAATAAAGTCAATGAAACTGGCGTGTTTCATCCTGACAAAGTTATTTAATTAAAGAGAGTTGTCATGAACTCCGACACAAAACTGGTGGACTCAAGTGCACGACTCTTCTTTTACTGAAGTTGAATTCAACAAAAACTGCTCACGAGGAGGATATACAAAGTACAAAACAAAACGCTCACAAGGAGGATATACAAAGTACAAAACAAAACGCTCACAAGGAGGATATACAAAGTACAAAACAAAACGCTCACAAGGGGGATCAAAAAATAACATAGACTGAAGCAAAACCTGACGCATGGAAACTCGCTGGTACTCTTGACTCAAATCTTTTTACGGATGAAACAAGACGAACTGGCACAGGACAAAGGAAGACAAGGACAATTTATACATGAGGTAGGGGGAAACAGGTGAGACCAATCAGGGGCGGGGACAATCACAACGGCGGGAAAATCACACAAAGGGAGGAAGTCAGGGTCTGAAACGAGAGGGAAAGGTGAGTACAAAATAAAACAGGAAGTGCAGGACGAGACTAGACATGAGTGACTTCAACTTAACATAAAACTAAAACTAAGACATGACATGAGATACAATAAACAAATCCGACGAGACACAACAAGAGTGAGATACAAACTCAAACTCCTGTGGGATTAAAACCAAAATTACCCCCTCTACTGCACTCCTATCACATTCATGTTCTCTCCGTGGTTTTAAATGTCAATAGCTGATGACGCCAACAGACATCAGGTGAATATTTAAACAGGAACCCGAGTCGCTGGAGAGTCATACGAGAAGGCGATGGGGGAAAGAATTCTCCTCGTTTAATTTGTGTAAAAAGCCCATTGCCTCTGCTTTACAGCTGTCCTATATGGCCACAAAAGTGAGCTCCCACATCCACATTCCTCCTCTCTTTAAAAGTGTGTCAGTAATGTCCTGGTTCACGCCTCCTTGACTGACCTTCCAATGCCTTTCTTAAGCTGTAAATGATTAATGGTAAGAGGCTTTGGAGGAGAATATCCCTCTCTATATCCTTCTTCCTCGTTTTCACTCCCTTTCAACCCCTCCCTCCATCCCTCCCTCCATCTCTCGGTTTTCTCAATTTATATTTTGCGGATTTAGCAGCAGCTTTTGTACAGTGACTGATAGTTTGTGTAGAAGAAGCTTATAGTAGAAGTAATAATCTGTGACATTTACACTGCATTTCAACTAATAAAGACATTCTGAAAAAAGTGAAAAAATAATGAATAAGGTTTTGTCACATAAAGAGTCACATGATCCATGACTGGGGAGCAGAACCTGGCAGAGCGCTCTAATGGGGGCCGTCTGATCAAGCCCCAGCAGAAGTTTGAGTCATCTGGTTGAAGCAGGAGACGGGTGGCAGAGGTGCCCAAGAGACAAGAAACTGAAACTTAGGAAAACGATGAGTCCATCACAAGAATGTGATAAACTGTTGGAAAGAGTGACTAAATGAATGGGATGAGAAAAAGCATGAGAGAGGAGGACGGACCAGAGCAAAACTCCAGTTTTAATGTTGCTAACTTAAAACCTTATAGTCCAGAATAGTTTTAAAGAGTTGACAAAATCTTAAACCTGTGTGTGTGAAGTCGAACATCTAATGGTGGAATTTTTTGCTGCAATACCGTGAGTGGCCACTGGGAAAAACTGGAAGCAAGGCTGAGCGGTGGTGCCCTATCCATACATCCATGGTCTTTCCTTGAGAAAAAGAAAAAAAAGCTCTGACACACACAAGCCAAGAATGCCATCGACTGTAACTCAAACTCCATCAGAGAAAAAATCCAAGGAAAAAGACAACACAGTCCCATCTACATCCTCTGTCTGACTACTAATCTCAAGGAAATGCAGCACAGAACAATCACAGCAGAGACCAGCACGGGGAACAAAATGAAGCTAAGAAATAATAGAGACTTGCTGATTAAAAGCCTTTATCACTAACAGTACATAACTGCTAAAACTATAGGATGCTGACAGGAAGCCTTTTTTGTTCCTATTTTCCCACAGTTACTCAACTTCTCCATTTCACCATTAATTTAGCATTTTAAGAGTTTGTCTGATGCTCTTCTCCAGCATGAATTACACTGAATGCACAAGTAGAGCAAGCACCCGAGGCCAGGGTGACATTAGTGACCTGGAGTCCAACCTCCAGGTTGAGGCTAAAGGCTCTACGGGGCTAAGAGTAACTGTTAAGTAAGATCATTGAGGTGGATCAGGCTCAACGGGTGCACATTTACAGGAGAGTAATCAAGGCTTAAGGCTGTCATTCGAACCTTTCTGACCATCCTTTTAAAGGTGATTTTAAAGCCAATTTGAAAGCATGGGTAATGCTATATTTTATGGATCTGTTTCTACATGGATTTCCATGGATTTTCATTTCCTAATAATTTCACATAACTATATAATTAAGAACTCACTACAGGGAAAGTCAAGACAAAGTTCTGAGACAGTTATTTTAGCTGATTTCCAGAGGAATTTACCTTACAATAACTGCTCAATCTAAACCTAAGTAACCAGTCATTTTTCATTCCTTATTGGAAACTGTATTCTCCAAAGTTCATATTCTTGCAGGTTCAGCTGATCGTTTTTAACTGCTAAGGTAGCAATTAGTTGGAAGTGTATCAACTGAACAATTTCATTATACCCATAATTAGTGGTAGATTACATAGTTCTTTTCAGGAAATTTCCTAGGAAATTATTGGGAATCAATGGACCTGTAAAAACAGTTATATTTTGTCAATGTTTTATTTATTTTTATTTATCTTTTTTTTTTTAGATTTTCCATTTCAAATGTATGTGCTGTTGTGGTTGTTGACTATGGTTGAAGGTTGTTTTAACTTGACTGCAAATCACATTTTCTAGCTAACACCATCGATTCTGTGTGTGTGCATGTGTGTGTGTGAGAGAGAGATCCGGTTTACTGTGTATTGAGTTTCTCCACCACAGTATCAGATAGTCTTCTCACTGTCAGCTTCCCCCCACCTTCTTACGCCATCCATATGGTTATATGAGCATCTGAGCAGGTGTATCTTGTGGAAACACACACACACACACACACACACACACACACACACACACAGTAGATTTCCCATTCGAAATTATCTGTGCCTTCAGGGACTGTGGTGTTGTATAATGAACCAAACACTAATTATTCTGCTGTGTGCGCGTGCGTGTGTGTGTGTGTGTGTGTGTGTGTGTGTGTGTGTGTGTGTATGCGCAAGCTTGGACGAATGTTTTTGTCTTGTGGGAAATAATAATCAATGCAGTTGAATCACAGGAGAAAAATCAGTTCTACACTGTAAGTAGGATCAAGTCAGAGAGGTCACAGCTTAATGTAGCACACACACACAGAAAATGTATAACACACATAAAATGTATCAGACAGTACAAGATGAGTCAGCATAGTGAAGGAGGTGACGGCTGGAGGAACAATGAACAATAAAAGTACCAAGTGTACCCTGTTTTTATTAAAAAAAAAAACAGGAGTAGCTGCAGTCAGATACTATTATTTACTGATCTGAAACATTGGGCCTATGAGAATTGGCAGAAAATACACAATTAGTTATTAGATGAGGAGAATTTGCCAAAAAGAAATATAATGGTGTCAGGACGGAGACGTGAGAAAACAACCTGTCCATCAGGTCAAGGTCAACGGGTGGCGCCATGTATTAGGTTCCACAACAGGAGGAGAAAAAGGAGGAGTGAGAGAAGTGTATAAAAGTGAAGACCTGTACACTGTATGGTCAGTCACTCCATGGAAGGACTCGTGTTTGCTGTAATTTGTTGATTCTGCAGTAAACTCTATTCACATCTGAACTCATCTCGACTCAGTTGTTTTTGTTGAAGTTTATTAGTTAAGTACAAGTGTGGTGAAGATCTGAAGACCATCTGGCCCATCTTCGAGATTTTTATTCCATAGTCCATCTAAACTAATTGTCTTTACTTCTGTAGAATCAAATGTCAAACTGAGGAATTAAATGAGAGGTTAGAATTAGAGAACTAATGTAAGTAAATGGATCGTTCTCGAGAGTGGAATGACACAACCGTGCATGTGTGTGTGCGTAAGAGCTCAATTATTCTGCCTTTGCTCATGAAGCCAGAAGAATGCCTAATGAATGTGTCAGCATGTGCAGGCCAACTGTGGTGATGTGTTAGTGCACGAGAGAAAGAGCACGTCAGCATGTATGTGTGTCAATGTGTAACGAGTGAAACGAACATCACCTCGACATCACCTCAAAGGAAAATAATGAGACTCATTTTTGAACTGTATCCTATTAAATTAGTGCAGTGTCAAGTTCGACACATTATTTCGTATTAAGTAAATGGAGCGCACAGGGAACAAATGAGGTTTTCCTCTGAGCAGGCATTCGAAAGTTTCCGGCTGAGGTTATGAGGTTCAAGCTCCACAGGAATGCAGGAAAATAGTTAATCAACTAATCATTTCAGAAAAGAAAGTCAGCAAGTCATTCATCCTGTAAAACTTAAAAAAAAAATTGGATTGGAAACCTTGAGGTGTCTTTTGTTTTTCTTTAAACATCATAAAATGATGTCTTTGCACGCTTTTACTTACATACATTTTGAAATGCATTCCATGATGGAGGGGAGAAACAACAACTAAATCATCCTCAGAATAAATAAAAGGTCCTTGAGATGAGGCGGCTTACATGAACAGTTGTGTAAGTGGATTTGGAGTAATTTATTGTCAAGGACTTTACGACTGTGTAGCTTTGTGTGATTTTCTGCATAATACGGGCAAAGCCTTCACATATCTTATTTAAGTGTCCCTGCTTTCCCAGGTGACAGAAACACTTTTGTGCACTATATGGAAAGAAGGAAAAAAATAGAATGGGAGAAAGAAACAACAACTTTATTGCAGGGAAAGAGGTTGTAATGGTGTGAATATAAGGCAGAATCATATTTGTTACTCAGGCCTTGAGTATTCAAACCATGTGTGACTCTGAATGTCCTCTTCTTTCATGGATGGTTTTATTTTCATTACTTGGAAAATCTCAAGGCAACGTTTAAATGACCTGCCGACTCGATTGCAGAAGGTGATGTAATATACTCTGCTGCCTCTCATGTTAAAATACATTTTACAATCACTGTAGGAGCACGGACAAGCAGTGACATTCACATCAAGCTCCCTACACACGTACATACCTACATTTCGGAGAGGAGGCAAAGGGAACGAGCTTCTACTTCACTGTAAAGTCCAATCTCAGTGTATGTGCGCTGGAGGCTTCAAGTTTCCACATCACACATTTGCAAGTTGAATATTGGACCAGGATTGGCTGCTTCCAAACTATTTGTGATGTCACAAATCATGCATATAGGCCCGCCCCTGAAAATGGGATTTTTAATGAGCACATAGAAAGTTTCCACTTTCAGCAGATGAACGTGAAAACATCCTTCTAGTGTCAAACTCTGCACAGACATCATTCTGTACAGTGAAGCTCAGACATTCAACTGACTTTAATAAGTGCGCATTTTCAATTTGTGCATAAACATTAGAATAAAGGGTTCTTAATGTGCTGAAAATATATCTGAGTGTCTTTGAGTGTAAGAAACCTCACTCAAAGAGTTCAGTTCCAAACACAACTTGACTTTAGCTTTCCCTGATTTGCTCAGACCCAGAAAGTCTGGGTTGATGTTACTCTAAAAAGTCTTTTTTGTGTTTAGTCAAACGTGTTTCCTTTTTCACCTCCTCATTAAAACACGTCCAAATGCCTCAATATGGCATTTTAAAGGACTTCTACCATGCTAGGCTGTATTGTTCTAGCCCATTTTAGGTTCACACTTATTACAAATTAACAAGTCTTGTATTTATAAAATCACACTTCACACTCAAATTATTAGACAGCTTTGGCGACCTGTCACCCTGAGTCACGACATGAACCTAGAGAGAAAATCAAAAAGGTTATACTGACTGATAGCAGGTCATGCTGTACTTCACTTTACTCAGCGGTTTCATTTCTTTCCTCATGTGGTCAAGACGAGCTTGTGAAGCCCATAAGGTATTCATTGGGCACAAACAGTAAAGGTACTAGCAACGTTACAGACCAGCGTTTTTAAGCGTGAGTCCCCATTTTGTTAGTGTCTCATGTGTGCGCCCAAGAACACTCACACAATTGATGATTTCCCGCTCTTTCACGGATTGACAGCTGGTGGTGGTAACGCGCCAAGAAATGTAGAATTGCATCAACAAAGTAGAGGACACTGCTAGCAAGCAGACATGGATATACACAATGTTGATGTAAAAAAAAAAAAAAAAAAAAAAAAGCTCTGGAAGTGTTTTATGAGGAGGGAAAGCCATTCAACACACTAGGGCAGGGGTTCCCAAACTTCTTCGGCTCGAGACCCAAAAGCGAAATTTGGTTTCTCCCTGGGACCCGAACTTACAAAAATACATCATGAATTGCCATAGCATCTACATTCATAAAGTACTAATAAAGAACACAACAAACCATGAATGCCTTGAATGAGACAGAGAGGTAGATGACAGAGAGGATTATTAAAGATCACCACTCTCACTTGTCACCACCACATTAGTCACACACACACACACACACACACAGAATTTCTTACATTTGTGCGGCATGGAAACTATTATACATACACACTAACTAGGTTAATACAAAACTTAACACACACATTACTGACTCTTCCACCATCAAAACAATGTTGAATAAATGCGCTTTGTCGGCTCCACATTAGGGACAAGCGCGCGAGGTGGAGACGGGGGGACGCAATCGCAACTAGCAAGATGACATCAGCAATCGCAGCTAACACCACAGTCACAAAGCACAAACACGTTTTCAGGTCCAGGTTCAAGAGGGTGGGTGGGGGGGTCCATGATCCATTTTGGGTTGCGACCCTAAGTTTGGGAAAGACCGCACTATCTCAAAAGCTCTGAATAGCCTACTATGATGCACTATTTATTTATTCAGTGTTTATTTGTATAGGGACAAGTATGTAGCATAAACCAATGCCACGCCACAGCATTTATAGCCTAAGCTCATTTGCAATGCCCATCCCTATGATTACATGCTGAAACAGTCTGAAATACGAGATCAACTTCGGATATAACTACTGTAGCAATCTCACCAATAAACACCACAGGTTGCACAAGGTTTGCAAATGTATTGGTTTATTGAAATAAACATTATTAATAGTGACTGACACATTGCGCTTCTCCTTGCTAATGTTGCCACTGCTAGCGCTAGCCATAACTGGGTGTAGCTTTAAATGGTTATGCATAGCACTGGTACTGTTGTGGTACTTTAGGGTAGTCTTACATATATTGCAGCTGACGGTTTTATCTGCTCTGGTAAAGTAATTCCAACATGTTGATTGTAGTCGAGCATTAGGACGTACAGCAATGTTTCTTTCTGCCTCTTGCTCTTGCTACATGTTGCTTTTGCGCCCATGGATGTATAACTGGAGAGAACAGCGTCGGAGGCGGGGCCCCGTCCATTCCTATGAAAGTTGCTCAGTGGCGCATAAAGCCAAAAAATTCGACTTCCCAACTACCTGGATCTTCTACATAGCTTCCGCATTCTTGGCCCATAGAGCAAGCGCACTAGCGTTTCCTTTAGCCCCGCCTCCAAACCGCTAGGTCTCAGGCTCACTCACATGAATGGCAGTGACTCTATAACTCTGGATTTGGCTATTAATGCATTTTACAACTATTAGCACATAATGATTTAAATAAGGACTATTTAAGTGTTTGTACTAACTAGTTGTTGTACCTAAAAAAAAATGATCCGCTGATTTACAGACGTCTCTTTCACAATGTAAGTCTATGGGAAAAAGTCTCTTGGGGCCAGTGTGCATCACGTGATGGACCCGGAAGTTGTAATTACACGGTTTGGCCACTATGTCAAACTGGCTTCGAAGCCTGGCGAACTTCCTGGGGGCAACACCGCACAGTGTTGAAGTCACGCATTACAACTATGATTTCAATACCACTGCGCCCCCAGCTGCATATCTGCTGTATATGCATTGGAACTGCTTTATTACTGCACCGTGCTAAAACCACAGATGAACGATTAGTCTACAGTGATGCACAGTGTCGATTACTGGTTTTGATAGTCCCCTAAAACACACAATGCATTTTAGTGAGACACAATGAATGTAAACATGACTTAAAAAAAAAAACAGGTTACCTTTAATGTAGACCAGATGGTACTGGGTCTTCATGTGTGATAAATCTTAAAGGGCAGATACATCAGGAGGAAGAGGATGGCACATCCAACAGCAACATGCTAAAAGGAATATTTACAATAATGAGCTGATGAGTCAGATGTTTCTCCAGTTTAACTTTTAAAGTCACAGCAGTTTCACATTTTTGTGTCGCATGATCTTGTGGCTGGTCTGCTTTGTGTTCTTACCATGAACAAGCCGCAGCAGACTCCACTTGAAACCACTCCAAGACGCATCTTTTCAAGTTGTGACGTCCTCCCCGGAGTTCAGCTGACAGCCCCCTCGCCAGCTTAAACGAAACAAAATTTGGTGAGGAAAAGATTAAAGTATTTGCAAGTTTAACACTCAGTGCTAGAAGTCACACACAGTAAACAATCTCACATATAAATATGCATTTTTAGATTTCATTTATTTCACTGCCTGTAACTGGTAGCCAACTCCTCCTCCTCACTTCTTCTCCTAACTCTTAAGAAGTCTTACTAGAAAGCTCTGCAAGTGTGTTGACACACTGTAGCCAGCAACAGGATGACAGTATAAAGAAGAGACTGGCTCAGTAGCAGATCGCGTTCTCTTGAAGCTGTTCTGCTGTGTCCCTGAAAACAAAATACACACTGTTGCTCGGCGTTGCCGTTTCCCCTTGAATTTGACTTGCCAACCAATTAGTCACACAGCTCAAGCCTTAAACAGAGTATGAATGGGTGAAACGAGAGAACAAACACCTTCCTGCAGCGCCATACTGTGCGGAGGATGTCTGGCTTGCTCATACACCACGAAATGTTAAAAATCGGAGGCAGAGCTGAGCGCCAAATACACTTGAGAGACTTTGGGGGGTGATGGATTCGACGGAGGGATGAAAGGACGAGGGAGGTGTTCGTACAACCCCTGCGCCACTCTTTCATCCGTTTCTCCACCCCACCCCCCCACCCCCCCTTCCCAAAGCACCTCAAGTGTATACTCTCCTGCAGCACTTCCCAGGGGACTAGGCTGATTTGAATACTCCATGCTGTCTGACTTTTCATATACTGCTGCTCCCTTTTTCTTTTCAACGAGGAAGAACGTGAGGGAGGGATGAAAAAAGGGATGAAGGGAGGCATGGAAAAGGAGGGATGGAAGCAGGGCAGAAGGGAAGTGGGGTGAGGGAGGGAAGAAGTAAGGAGGTTTGAATCCATATTTATTAACTGGGGGAATGAATAGTTGAGTGGAAGAAGGTCTGCACTGCTGAAAACGTATAATTTCCAACGCATCTGCGGTAAGTATAGTGTTGTCAACACTGCATGTGTCAAAGATACAGCATTACTTTTGCATTCCAGCAAAACACAGCTTGCTGCTTATACATGTTGAGTTGAATGTGCCACCGCATATGGAGCACTAGTATGTTATTATGTATTTCTATAAGTGTAGATACAAACATTTTCTAAAACCTTCCAAGACACCCCAGAGACTTCAATCCAAAGTAACCACTATATTGAGGACCCACATCTTAGAAGATTTTGTGTTTTTGTGTATCTGAGTGATGAAACAACTGACAACAGAAAACTCCTTTAAGGGTTCTGCATTCAAACTTTACCTTAATGAAAACATTTGATTGACACCTCTCACATCTGTAAGCTTAATATGAAGCTGAAGCCTGGAAATAGGAGGAAACAGCTAGCCTGGCTCTAAAACTCACTAATTAGCACGCCATATCTAGTTTGTTTAATCCGTACAATAACTGAAATGTAAAAACGACAAGCTATGGTTTAACAGGAAGGTATGTGTTGAGCTATTTCTTGGCCGGGCCAGTGGCCTCTGAATGTTTTTACCTTTGGACAAAAGTACGCTAGCTGCTTCCCCCTGCTTCCAGTCTTTATGCTAAGCTAAGCTAAACCCCTCCTCGCTTCAGCTTCATATTTAATGTGCAGACATGAGAGTGGTCTTCTCATCAAGCTCTCTGCAGAAAAGTGAATAATATCCCAAAATGTCGAACAACACACTTTCTGCATACAAAACACCCTTTTCCAAATTGGGTTGTACATATAGCCATCCCATTTAACATGGTGCTTTGAACACAGTGAAGAGAACGAGGATAAGAGATTTAGAGAATTAGTTCAGTGTGAAGACAATGTTTGAACTAATACCAATATGTGCATTTTGACGACTAAAGTAATAAATGACAAAAACATAAATAATCTTGAAGCCTTCTTTATAGTGTCACATTTTCATCATGATTGAATAGAAAGAAAAATGTTTCTCATTCACCTGGGTTAGGCCACCTGACCCTGAGTATGAAGAGCAAAAATACCATAGAATTTATTCATGCTTTTGTAAGAGATGTTAAATGGTATACTGTATATAGCCTATAATGTTTCCAGCACAGAATAGTATATAAACATATGACCTGGCCAAATTGAAGCAACAGTGTGAATAATGTCATATGTAATACATATTTCTATCACAGATACCTTTCGTTTCATTTCATTTCTTTATTTACACATATAAAAAAAAAAAAATTTATACAATATATCATTATAAGGGAATGTGAAGGAGAGTTGCCTAAAAACCCTCAAGGGGCTTGAAAAGTGGCATTCTCCAGGCAGCATATTACAGTAAATAATTACAGCAATAAAGAATACAAAATGTATTCTGTTGTACAGTCAAAAACACACAAAAAAAACAAACAAACAAAACAAACAGTTTAGCATAGTACTTTACAATGAATTCCATAGATACCCATCTGTTACTCAAGTATGATGAAGTAGTCATAAATTATAATGCACACACACACACACATTTACACACACCAGAATATACATTACATTAAATATACATTGTTATGATTATCCACAAACTTTATCCTTAGTAGACTAGAAACCTACTCTCATGTGATAAGGCTTGAAGTTTCCAAGCCAAGAGAGATAAAAAGAAAATAACACAAACATTGACAAAAAAGAAAAAACAAGTGATAATCATAGTAGTTCTTTAAACTCGTCTGACAAAGGAAAACATAGGTTGGACCCAGATTACATAGGCAGTCCATATGGAAAAAATTGATTGGTTAGAAGCAGTGATTTCAGAGCTCTTTTAAACTGCATTGAAGACAAATTCAGAAAATGAAGAGGCAGAGAATTCCATAGTTTTGACCCTCGGTAGAAGGTACTAAACTGAGATCGGGAAGTACGGGAATGAGGGGGTCTAAGGAGACAAGAGCTACGTGTGGAATAAGTATGATATTGATAATTGTATGCGAATCTGTCATTAAAAAAAGTGGGAAGGGTTCTATTTAAAGAACTATGAACAAACAGACCAATCTGAAGATGGTTCACTTGATAAACACTGAGGACACCTAATTTAAGAAATAAAGGCTGAGAGGAATGTCTTTGATGTACACAACTTAATATTCTTAGTGCTCGTTTCTGAAGATGGTATATGGGCTCAAGTTTGGTCTGATGAGTACTAACCCAGGCTATGTTACAATAATTAATATACGGATAAACCGTTGAATAATATAACATAGTGGCTACCTCAGTGTTGATCAAGTGTCGGATTTTGCTTAGAATACCGATACTCTTGGCCATTTATGGTTATGGCCCTGATATGAGGTTTCCAAGATAAGGATTCATCAATCAGGACGACAAGGAATCGTGTAGAACACAGATTTGTTATGGGAATGTTATCTAGTACAATTTTAGGCACAAAGTTGGAAATCCCTGATTTAAGGCCAAAAAAGATTAAGCTTGTTTTTTTTTTATGTTAAGAGATAGTTTGTTGGACTTAAGCCAAATAGACATCTTACTAAGTTCTTCATTTAAGACCTTGATTAGGGTGTGGGGATCTTTATGTGAATAGAAAACACTTGTGTCATCTGCAAATAAGATTTTAGACAGTTTGTCTGAGACACTGGAGAGGTCATTAATATATATCAAAAATAATGAGGGCCCAAGAATTGAGCCTTGTGGTACACCACAGAGTATGGGAAGGAAAGAAGAATTGGTTCCATTATAGCATACAAACTGCTGTCTATCTTTAAGGTAACTGGTGAACCAGAGCAATGCATTATTTCTTACTCCAAGATGTGAAAGCTTCTGAAGAAGAATATGGTGATTGACTGTGTCAAAGGCCTTCGATAAGTCTAAAAAAATACCTATAGTGTTTTCCTTTCTATCTCCAGCTTTGTATATTTCATTAATTAAATATGTAAGCGCCATATAAGTTGAATGTTTCTTTCTAAACCCATACTGATGTATATATATAATATTGTACTTATTAAGATGTTCAATTAGTCTTTGATAGACAAGCTTTTCAAGGACTTTTGATATAGCAGGCAGAATAGAGATGGGTCTATAGTGGTTGAAAACGGCTGGGTCATCATCTTTATAAATTGGAATAATCTTTTTAGTTCAAGAGGAACAGTTCCCTTTTCCAATGAAAGATTGAAGATGTGAAATAAAGGTTTTACAATGTACTCCTGAATGGATATCAATAGTTTACTGCCAATGTTATCATAACCTGGAGAAGAGTCTTTTAGTTTGATTAAGGTCTCCCGAACCTCATCTTCTGTAACTGGTAAAAAAGAGGGCTATAATTGCTAGGTGGAATCTTAGATGCCAGAGTTGGACCAACTTCTGAGAAAAAGTTATTAAAGTTGTTGGCAATTAATTGTGGATCAGAAATAAGACCCCCATCAACCTTAAATTCATTAGGTAACTGCTTCTTTTTTTTTTTTTACCTTGTAGTTTGACACCAGACCATTTCAATGATCTAAAGGTTTTGGTGTCAGTCCCTTGTTTAGCCAGTGCAGTATGTATTCACATATCCAGTTGATTGTTATACATTGCAGGTAAAAGTGCAAGATCAATATTTTTTAAGGGTTGCCTTGCTTGTGTATAATACACAGGTAATATTGGCATACAGAGATATTGATTACATAGTTCCAAAAAGGTTGTAATACATTGCAGGACAAAATCATATGAAAATAAGACTAATAGTCTACAGCCATGGTAGCAGCTCTGCGGTGCTTTGAACTAAATGAAAATGTCAGCATGTTAACACGCTCACAATGACAATGCTAACATGCTGATGTTATATGTGCAGTTATAATGTTTACCATGTTCACCATCTTAGTTTAGCATATTAGCATGCTAACATTTGCCAATTAGCACTAAACACAAAGTACAGCTGAGGCTGATGGGAATGTCATTAGTTCTCCAGGTATTTGGTCATAAACCAAAGTATTGGAAAAATTTAATATTTTGATGAGATGCTAGAGGAAAAGACGGGAGAACACCAAAGTCATCATGATTCATCCTCTGGGGACCATGAGCACCTGCACAACATTTCATGGCAATCCATTAGTTGTTTAGATATTTCAGTCTGAACAAAAGTGGTGGACAGGCTAACCCATTAGCTTTGCTAAAAAAAAAATGCTCTTCAGCCAAACAGACATCTCAGTTAATTTTATGGTGCTTTGGTCTACAAGCTACTCTCTCACACACGTTTTACAGCTGTAACTGCACTGTGAATTGACAATTTGAGTGTAATTGTATGCCTCATATTGTATGAACAGTGAAAGGACCTTTCATTGTTCCTTAGAACTAGCTATAGCTCTCTTTTGCACTTTTTTCTAATGGTCTGGCAAACGTCTATTACTTGAGGATGTGGTTCAATAATTTGTTGATGTTGGTAAGTAAACGATAAGTCTTGGATTGCTTGGGTTCTCTCAAAGAGCCTCTGTTTGACTGGGAGAAATCTGACCTCTCATTATGGCTGACTGTAGATGAAGAAGGTATGAAGAAGGTATGAAGATAATGTAGAAGAGAAAAGACAGTAAAACGTGAGTCCCAGGCTTACTTTTCCCTGCTGCTAAACTGAATGTTGTGTGGATCAGTTAGCTGTTGGCTAAATGTTAACACTGCTGCCCTCATTCCCTAAGCCTGCTTGTTTACATCCCCTGTGTTGTGGATGTTAGGGCCGATGGAGGTAAACACAGACACCTTTGGGAAAGAAGAGAGGTGAGGTGATAGAGGGAAGGAGCATGAGAGGCACTATGAATTTTTGTTAAAACCAAGTGAAAAAAATCTGCCAATGGGGTGAGATAATTCCTCTTGTTACCAATGCAGTTTCATGTGCCAGCATTCATTAGAATCAAGCTTCAGTGCCTGAAAACAAGGCAGCAAAAAGCATCAAGAGTTTTAAGGAAATTATCCTACAACACTGGCAGATTGGCAGGTTTGTGCAACATTTATACTCAGACCTCAAAGGGAATTAGTAGAAGAGTGAGTTTGATAGATGAAGAATGAGTGCGTGGAAGAGGTGGAGGCAGGAAACATGGGTAAACATACTGGATTGGGGGCTAAATATACCGTAAAAGAGGGAGAGAAATCAATGAAGGAGGCGGTGAAGAAGGAATAAAAAATGTGGTGAGGGTAAACAGAGACACTCTCTCCCTTTCCATTCCAAAAGCTCTCCATTCTGCTGTAATTCCCTTTCCTCCCCTCCCAGTCCTTCTCCTCACCCATTCCCTCCATCCCAGGAGTGCAGGCAGCGTTTGCCAATTTACCCCACTCTGCACTGTGACCATGCTCTTCAATCCCTCACTGCGGTTGGATGGATGAATGGTAAGTTGAAAGATGTTTAAATAGAGAGAGGACCTGGGGAGGGGAGGGTGGATACACTGATAGATTGACAGGGAGAAGGAGAGAGGGGTGAAAAAGACGCATGAATACATGTTTTTTAAGTAGAGAGGAGTGTTGAGCAGGGAGTGGTGGATGGGAGAAGGAGAAGATAAAAGGAGGAATACATGTTTTTTTTAAATTGTGGAACACTCAGCAGGAGAGATGAGAAAGGGATAGGAAAGAGGAGGTGAAAAGAGAAGGACAAAATTGTTCTTCAGGGGCTAACAGTCAGATACCCTGGGAGGTTTACAGCTCCACAGCGATTTTTAGCTCTGGAGCTGACAAGGAGTTAACTGGGCTACATGGCAAAAAGGCCAATTTACACATTTTTGGAATGTTTTGTAGAAATTTCCCAAAAAAGATGCTGCGTGTGTGATCCTTATTTATAATATCTTCTTCACAGCCTTACTATTGCATAACCACTGCTTATTAGGCAATCAATGTCAAGATAATTGACAAATGTCTGAATGCTAGATAGCTTATGCTATAAAGCTAAATATAACATTACTGCTAGTCAAGATTTTCACTGCACTTTGTATTTGATTCAACATGCTGAGAGGGTGAATTAGTATTGATATTGGAAACAAAAACAAGCTGAAGCCATGGCTGTAGATAACATGTGAAACATAGGGGCGGGAAGAGAGGTGCTGAGGGTGCTACACCACCTCCCTGTTGGCTAACAGTGGAAAAGAGTGAAATTAATATTATACCTTTTTAAAGTGCAATTGAACAGCAGCTGAACATTTAGTTTTGCTGACATCCAGTTGGTTAAACTTCTCACCTTGCTGCAGTGTTGTAGAGGTGTACTCCAGGGTGTGTCAGTACACTGTGACATCCCTGTTGGGTGTGGTTACAGGTGCAACAGAGCACACTTCCCAAGTACAGACCCCTCCCAACAACACGGTGATGTCAGGTGAAAAGCAGTAGGAACTTTTGACCATAGAAGGCAGTGAAACACTGCTTTTCAGCCTGATATTTAGTTACTCTTTAAACAACAAGTCCACTGAACCAAAAATAGGTAATTTGTCATAATTTCTTACAAAGCGACCCATATGAGCATTTCCTGATCCTGTCCCCCTTATTGTCTAGATGATATTATTTGTCAGGGCCTTCCAAAAACACATGTGACTGTTACAAAAATGGTTCATATGATTCTGAACTTTCTGTTCTACCACCACTATGATTATGGTGTGGTTATGTTTAGGCACAAAAACTACTTGGTTATGGTTATGGAAAGATCATGGTCATGGTTGAAAGAAAACAGTATTGACTGTTGGTAGGAGATGGCTGCAAACACCTGTATCCTGTGTCAAAGCTACATACTTTGTTGACCCAACTTCACACTGTGACCACATCTAGAAGAGGTTTTGCAGCTCTATCACAACATCATGCCACTTCCACCATTGTTCCTGACAGACAACAGTCATAAATTGCAGGGCCACAAGAGGTCCTTGTCAGGAAACCTTAAACACAGATAATTTAAGGCATTTGAAAAAATGACAGGATCTGTGGTTTTGCTGATGAGGACAGTCTGCTTTTAAATAACCTCTCCTGAATATTATTTGAACAAACTGAGCTACACCTGCAAGCTAGTTCAGACAGTCAGCTCACATTGCATGCTCTTCACACTACACCTAACACTACACGACCCTAACACACCCTTCTGGTAATGTCGTGCTTAAGCTGTGCTCTTCTGACACTTCGACCACCTGCTGCTGTTCATACAGCATTTCAAGTCCAACCTCCATCCCAGCATCCACCTGTAGGCTCTGATTCTGCTTTCCTCTAGGGGGAATTTTCCGTCGTCACTCCCCACTCCCTGCCGTGCCTAACTTATATATCCTTGTAAATCCTTGTGGAGAGTGACCAGGTCATGGGGCAGTGACCATGACATAATAATCTACTCCATGTGAGTTGGCTGAACTTATATAAAGGTGCCTGTGGAAGCATTATTCTGTAATATATAGAATATATATCCAGTAATATGAAAACAATAGAGGACTGGATGGTAAATATATGTTGCAGATACTAACTTCCTCCCTTGAGAAGTGGATGGAGAATCAGACTCAGACTCTGACTGAACCTTTCAAAAACATCCCTCAGGGCATCTATGTAGAGTTTACGCTGCTCAGTATGCTATCTTACACTTCTTGTAAATCATGGGTTGACTCATTGTATCCACATGTGAGCACAAAGCAATCATCAACCCATCACCTACTTATGCTAGGCGGAGATAAAACAAATTGACCCTTAAAGTGAAGTTGTCCAGTCCTAGTACAATCCTAACACATCCTACCAAAATCATCACCAACTGCAGTTATTTTACCCACCTCTCTGACTGAAAGGGAGAAAGGAAGTGTGAAGACAAGGTGTTGACAGAAGTAAACACCGTCTTGAGGGGACATAGGGAACACTGAAGAAATGAGAGCAAGTACACTTCTGAAAAGTACACTTCAGGACTGGGGAGTAAAGAAGAACGGGAGAGAAAGTGTGCTGGGAAAACAAATTTGAGGAAATAAAAGAGATGGCAAGAGAATAAGGGGAAAAGAATAAGAGAACGATTTGTGGCAGACAGAGAAAGTAGGAAGGGAGATGGACTAGAGTAGTTGCAAAGATCAAAGTGAGTTGAGTTGGCGGTTTATTTTATCAATCCAATGTTTCCTGGTACAGGGCAGGAGGAAGAGAGGAGCAAGAGGAAATTCACGGATCAAAGTAGGGTGGTTTGTTTACTGTGTGTGGTTGGGTATGTGTGTGTATTTTGAGTGTGTGTGTTATTGTAACTCAATATGTTATAGACGTTAATGGGGCAAAATAAAATCTCTCTAACTGATTGTATTGGACTTCTCTGTGTGTTATTTTCTAACTGCAGGAAAATATTGCTGCAGATGATTGTTAAAATGCATTAGTGATTCTGTGTAGAGTTGTTTTTGTCTTTTTTTAAAATATGGATTTAAATACACCGATCAGCCATAACATTATGACCACTGACTGGTCATAATGGAGGAACATTGATTATCTTGTTACAATGGAACCTGTCAGATATATATACAGTATATATATATATATATATTCAGTATATAAATGTGTGTGTGTGTATATATACACACACACATACACACACATATATATACTATATACATGTGTGTATATATATATATATATATAGGAAGGATAGCATTTCTCCCTGTGTGTCTGTGCCCAAATTTCATATTCCTCTTGTTTTGCTTGACTTAAAGCTGTACTGATCTGATCTGCTACACAATATTTTTATGTTAACAATGTATCAAATGGCTACTTGTAATGTGAAAGGTATTGCTTGTAGAAATGAACCCAGAGAGAATGAGCTCCGACTATGCAGTTCCCCTGAGCACTACCAAACATTTAAGCTTTTTCAGCTTTGTTTTGGTTTTATAGCCCACAACTTTACCATTTTGGTTCACTCTCAACGTTATCATCAATCCCATTTTGCAGCTGTTTTCACAGAAAGAGCACTGATAAATTATAGGTAAACTAAAGAGCCAGATATTCCCCAAAACCGAGCTAAAAGGAGAGTGGATGTTGGACTTACATTCATCTGGTGGACACAAACAGGACTCCTATGACTAATGCTAATGTTGCTCTGTGTCTGCTAGATGTGTAAATAGGTAATTTCTTGCTAACATGTTTGCATGTTGTGCTTACAACTTGTTACACTGCTCCCAAGTGGCCACAAAGTGGTCATGTAACCTTAGATTTGCTAAAACTCACACATGTGCACTTGATTTAGCACAGTAGCGCTTGGCATGTTAGCCCTGAGGGTTTTCTGCCAGAGAGCCTAACCAAGTAGTTTTGGTGCCTAAACCCAACCAAACTGCGACCACTTCAAAACGTTGACTACAACTTAAAAGGTCATTGGTTAGGTTAAGGAAAAGATCATGGTTTGGGTTAAACTATTAAGTCAGTGATGACTTTTGGTTTCACACGGGACACAAACAGCTGTCTCCAGGGTGAAAGTCCTGTGCTTGACCCATCCATCCACCCCGACCTGTACCCTACATGGACTTTATACTACTCAACCTGACCTGCTTAGACTACATTGCAACCAATATACAGAACAAAACAACGCTTCTCGTGGTAACGGCCAAAAATGTCAACGCTTCTCGTGGCTCCATGGTAACAGTAAACAATGACAAACAACACGCACAATGAAGAAAAACACGTACAAATCTTGCAAGAGTTTCGCAAATCTAGGGTTACCATCTAAGCACGACCCCAAAAAGTCAATCAATCCAAGTTAATAATAGTGTGATGCTAGATTTACAGTACAAAGTAAAAAAAATTGTTTTCTTCAACTGTCCTCTCAAGCATATCTTTATTGTTTAAGTAATATTTTTTAACAGTCCCATAAGTATCACAGAAATGCAAGTTGGACCTCCAATTTCTAGAAAAATGTGTATAGCCTATTGTTTTTAAAACAGGACTGATCTTTGACAAACTGTAGTGCATAACTAAGCTCAAAATATTTATATAATGGGAGCCTATGACGCTTGTGAGGTAAGTTAATCCTGCAGTAGCAGACAGTAGGAGCCATGCAGTAAATACAGCAGTGGGGTTTGAACTCTTCATAGGCTTTATTAGCTGCATGAAAAACAGATAGGTATACCAGAATAATGCTTTAAACCAGGTCATCTATTTAATAGCTGCGTGTGCTCATTTGTGTGTTTGTGTGTGAGTGCGTGTGCATGAGTGCAGTGACAGTGATGCAATTACTGCTGTTGGCAAATGAACAGAGAAAGACAGAGGCCAGATAGATGTAAGCACACACAGTACACACTCACACAAGAGAAGAAAGCAGGAGAAAGCAAAACCCCATCTTGGCCGAGAAAGCATCACTAATGCTTAGCAAACACACCAGATTTTCCAACACCAACTGACCCAACGCTGAACCCACTATTTGTGCTTGTCTTTATCTGGTTATCTTTGTGTATATGGGCATGTGTGTCACCTCCTTGTCTATGAACTCATTTCCAACGTTTCAATTTGAATTTAAAAAATGTTGAGCAGATAACACTTGCATTTATCGACAGAGAAAACAGAATTAAGCCTTCATTAAATGTTACCTTCATTTTTCTTTAATCTTTTCAGACTTTTTGTCTTCTTCCAGGTCTGTTCAAATTGTTATTGCTATCTCTTTTTATCTCTGTTTCCCTTTCTGCCTTAGCTTGGTTTTTATTTACAATAAAGAAGTAAATGAAACAGAAAAACATGCATACCATACCCTAGAGAAGATGCAAATAAACTATATTAACTATACTATATTTGGTTTTGTTAGATCACAAAAAAGGACAATCACTCATTTTTAAAGCACATATTTCAGTATGCAATGAGTTTGCTGGACGGGACTTTGTAGAGCACAGACAGCTGCGACATGGCATCAAGGTTTATGCCAGAATGTGGGAAATACCATTTTTCCATCTTCCCAGGTTAGTCTGCTGTATTCGCACAGGACAGTTCCAAGCCGTGCCAAGCCGTGAACACGTTTCTCGTTACTTTTGTAGCTTCCTACTGAATCTTTGTGGTTTCAGTTCAGTTCCACTCCAACATTCCTGTCTGTACTTTATGATATCAACCTTATTTTACTGTTTACGATGGCTTTACAGCTGTATCTGAGCTGTGTTTGAACTGTGTTCAGTTACTGCTGAACAAACTGAACATTTCCTGCTTCTACTGCTTCACGTTAAAAGTTTTCCACGAGCAAACCAGAGGCAGCAGGTACAGGAGTTAGCAGAGATTCGACTTATTCCTCAATAAAGATTGAAACCAAGATAGTTGTTGAATGCCAGGGTTTAGTCAACCTGCAGCTGTAATCAGATGTCCTTTGCACTCTCTTAGGTTTCATGTCACACTTTCTACAATGAAACCCTAGTTGTTGGCCTCTCAGTGCTCTTTATTCTGGGGACTCTATGCATCTGCTGTACTTAGGCCGTATTCAGACCAAATCAGGTGTTGCAGTGAAAATGCCAGTCCTCCCATTCATTTGAATGGGAGAAGTGCGTTTAGGCTGCAGCGATGGGAACTGCAGGGGGTGCCAGAAAAAACGCAGCTGCCCTGCGGCGAAAAGTTAAAACAGAATCAACTTTTGGAGAAATGCAACCGACGTCATGCTATGGTGGCCAATCACGCCGGCGTTCAGACCGGCAGACGCCCAGCTGAAGAACTTTGTTTACCATGTAGCATTGTAGCATTCCGCTGTTTACTGAGCAACTATGAAGATGGAAGAGAGACTGATCGATCGCCGCCATGATGACTGTACATCAGCTGTTCAACCCTGCCACGAGGGAGTACAAAGACGTTTAACCCTATGCAGTTGCTTGGCTTGTATCGCTCTTCAAGTTGGGATTGCTGGTTAGTTTGTGACACTCCCACACTGCTGCACAACCCTGCGCTAATCACAGCAACGCATGATATGGTCTGAATACAGCCTAAGAGGGAGGTATATGTTTCTTCAGCCACACCTAGCCTAGCTTTTGCTGGCATAGACAAACAGAATTATCATTTTAGGAATGTTTGAGGTTTTCTAAAGCTGGGTTCACATAGGAGCCGGACGTGCTGTGAAACGCCACAATATGCCAATTCTAGCTTGAGCAGTAGCCTGGTTGTTCACATCAGAAGTGCATTTCTCTGCGCCGGTCAACAAGCGATCCTGCTCCTCTGCTCTTTTCTAAGGCTGATCTTATTGCTGTTATGTGCTGCGGATCATACAACTCCCAGTGCTTCTCCACTTCTAGGATCAACTTGTTTTCTCTCTCTCGCTGCTTGTGTGTGTGTCTGCTCATCTCTCGCTCTGTTTAGAGATAACTGACAAATATGTGGAATAAGTACTAATTTAAAAAACACAGAGGGGCAGGAAAATCAAAAGGGTTGGCAAACCAGATGTATATTCTGTCATGCATCAGAATCAGATCATTTATGTCATGTATAATACATCATTTATATCCTTTATAATGTGTTTTCATGCAGCAATTTGCAGCACTTCGCGTCATGTACGCCTCCTATGTGAACCCAGCGTAACAAAGTTTATTGGATGAAAAGATAAGACAACATCCATACAATAGACATACTTGCCAATTATTATTCTATTCTTGGAACACGTAGTATGAATATGTGTAGTTGTGTCCATGCTTGGGTTTTTATGTTTTCAGTGTGTGTTCCCTTTGAATCACATGGATGAGTGTGTACACGCTTGCCAGCACACTTAAGTGTGTGTGACATTTTCTTATTACCTTTGTGTTTGCCTGTTTCTTTTGAATGGTGTAAATGAAATGTTTGTGCAGTCAGTCCTCAGTCCTGTGCTCATGCTTTTCAGGTGGCAGCAGAGAAATATGACTGAGAGAGCAGTATTAGGGATTAGAAGATTAAAAATGAGGGACTACAGTAATGCTAATTATTATGTGGATTGTGAAATAAAGTACTTGTATTCAATATGAAATGATGGAAACAAAAATGAAAGAGTGAATATGTGAGAGATGTATTTTTTAAATAGGGGTACATTAAATATGATTTACAAAGAAGGCAGAGGTTCTTTTGTGCCTAATTAGGAGCTGGTACATAACTGAGGTAGGCAAGATGTTTTAGAGGATGAATTTCTTTTGTGTGTCATTACAGTGACCAAAAGAGTCTGCTATCTGTTTTATAGAATAGTGTGTTTACAGTGAAGACATGACAACATACTCGTATATTGTCTGTATATCGTGTGTGTGTGTGCGTGTGTGTGTGCTGTTGATGGACAAAGGAAATGAAGGAGCTACTTACAACTAGAAAAAAAACACCTAATTGCATATAGTGGCAAGGAAGCCTAAGTAATATATCAGGAACCAAAAACAACATTTTAGGTCTTTATGTGTAACTGGCAGTCAAACTAAGCTGCAGTTTGACTTCCTTTTCCTTTTCTTTCTATATTTGTATTGTATTTTTCATGCTAATGTTACCTTTTTAAAATTAATTTAACCGCTAGTTGTTCAGTCAGTCAACACTGGCAATCTTGGCACACTGCAAAAACAGCCCTAGAAAGAGGAAACAGACTAGAAAGAAGCCAAATATTCTTAAATATAATCAAATTGTCTTGTATTGAGCAAAAATCTGCCAGTGGGGTAAGTCAGTTTTGCTTGGCTAGAATTCTTAAAACTAGCAAAACAGTCTAGCCACTGAACGACCAAAATTTAAGCAACTTGTGCTTGAAAATGTGCTTAAATTTATTGTCTTGAAATAAGGCTATATAACCTAGAATTTACAGTGAAAAAA
Organism: Macquaria australasica; assembly: GCA_005408345.1. NCBI lineage: Eukaryota > Metazoa > Chordata > Actinopteri > Centrarchiformes > Percichthyidae > Macquaria > Macquaria australasica. Next base: position 423,378 of record SEMN01000042.1, on the reverse strand, counting down.
TAGTATATTGTGCTTAAATTAAGCAGCCAACCAATGGATTTGAACCAGGAACCCTCACTCTGTAAAGTGACAGTGCTAACCACTGCACCACCAGGCAAACAATAATCTCACATTTCTTTTCACTTCTGTATTGTTGACTCTGTAGTCAACAATACAGAGGCTGCACAGAACTATGGATTCAAAGACAACATAAAGACCATTGGTGGTCAAGGTGAAAATGAAAATGTAAATGTAAGATCTATGGCAAGATAACAAATGTAACAGTGCTTTAAACCTTCTTATAATAAACAGGGTTCGTACAGCTTTACTGTAAAAGTCAAGCACTTTTCAAGCACTTTCAAGGTACCTAAACCAAAAATGTCCAGACTCTCGAAGCCTTTGTCATCACATCTAAATTGTGCCTAAATACCAGAAGACAACAAACAAATATGGCGACGGGATCGTTTCATTTCAAACATTAGAAGATTTTAGGTTTACATGAGTGATTGTAGATGAAACACCAGATGGTGAATGTTGAAAATCAAGCATTTTTCAAGGAGTATATTCAAATCCAAGCATGTTCCTAACTTTGAAAACATAACAGTGAAAATTAAGCATTTTCCACTCTTTCAAGACTTTGTACGAATCCTGTTAATTTCGGGGGAGTTAATTCTGGTAATTCTAGTTTCAAGCATTAAGTTACTCAGAACCACTAATAGAAATCTCAGTGACAAGTTATAGTATCTTATTAAGTACTTGAAGACTAAAAAGCTTGAAACAAGTGAAATGCTCTAACATAAAACTGCCTGGTGAAAAAATATCCTGTCAGACAAAAAACAAGCATATATTGCCTTGATTTAAGATATTTCATCTTCCTTAGATTTCGCTTTTTGCAGTGCAACAGCAAGCCCTCTGGACAGCGCTGACATTTGAGGGTACGGAGAGCTGAATCCAAAATGGAGGAAGCTATCAAAGCTTGTTAGCTTTGTTGCACCATTCAATTTTATTTAATCCTCCTCTGTCAGAGTATAAACTGCTCCACAAAAGAGGAATGGTTTGTCAGCGGTACAAATACTGTACGTCTTTTGAATAAACTGTGAACTTATTGTCTCGTTATCAACTGAGCTAACAAGCTTGCTAACTTACAGTAAACGCTGTCACAGTTAGCAAGCTACCTATATTTTCCTCTTCAGTAACTTTTTTGAAGGAAATCATATAAAATCCTTAAAAAAAATGAAATAAAAGTAAAGTACAGAGAAAATTGCTTGGAGAGCTGGCTGATTAGTGCTAGCATGTTCCCAGTTTGCTAGCCTGTTAACGATTAGTAGCGGCTGGACTTAAACAGTAGGAGACTTGAGGCCGAGGTTAGGTGCATACCAACCAGGTGTTTATTTCACCCACAATAAATACATCACAAGAACATCTTCACATAAAAAGTACTGTGGACCTGACAGCAGCAGCGCTTGATGGAAAGTGGCAGCCTCATATAGCCTGCCGCTGGCTACGACCTCGACCACTACCACAGTATAGGGACCCCCATCCCTCCCCAGACATCAAAAATACAAAAACACAATCAATACATTAAAACACATGTACCCCACACTACTGTCAGATTATGCTAAGGTACCCAACTAGCCACACTAAATGTATGCTTGTCTTCCCAGGGCCGGCCTTCAGTCATGTCCAGCTGCGATGCAACTACACATCATGCAACAATTTCAATAAAAGCCTTCAATCCTTCAGGTGTGTGTTGTGTATTTATTTCTTTTACCCAGAACTACCCACATTGTGCTACCAATACTAGTAATGAAGAGGACCTTCATTACACATGCGGATGAAGTTTGCATGCCACTTTCTGGTATGACCGGGCCTTTATGCTTATAGTTGATTAGTTAGTCAAGCACACAGGTGTCTTACAAAAGGAGAGACACATTTCACAAGCAGAACTTGAAAGTAAGCCAGATAGTCATGGTTTAAAAGTCAGTCACGGAGGTCTGATGCATAGTTGCAACCTGCCTTCCTCATGCAGAAAAACGTATCCACACAGATTTAAGTAAATGTTTCATGCATCTGCATGCAGAAATACAAACATCAGACAGTTCTTAGTACTTCATCACCCTTTAACTTCATCAGACAGCAGTGACTGGCCAAATGTTACGCTGAAAGAATCAATATTCGTCACACATCACTCTTTTTTCCCTCCCTTCTTTCACTGGCCTTGACTGGTGTCGGCATAGCAACATTCCACTTCCTCTAAATTACCATGTGGCAGCCAATCAAACACGAGCAGTGACCCTGGAGAGGCAGCAATAACAAATCAGCAGAGAGGAAATGTGAGTGTGTGTGTGTGTGTGTGTCAGTGCCACTGTTGGGTGATATGCTGCGTTGGACACTCACATCCTCATGTCTTGTTGAGCAGAGACCTTTGACTCTAGACTGTCTGATCTATTTTTCATACTTCTGATGGCCCACAGCCTCCTCCATTTTCTCCACTCCTTATTCTTCACCTCTTCTCGTCCTTGTCCCCTTTACACCATCTGGTAACACTTTTCAGAGTATCTCTTCTGCACTGGTTAGGTTTTATGATACCTCTTAATTTCAGATATACTATAGTGTACTTACTGTAGTGTAGAGTATACTGCCTCTTTCCTGTGACACAGAATTTGCATACTCTACCTAATGTCTCAAGGACAACTAGGACGTCTGGTAAGTCCTTCTGGTTCCTCTACCTGTGACAGCAATGAAGTCCATACAAGGCTTGTGATATACTCTCTTTTTATCAACCCATAAACATAGACAAGCAGCTGCAATGTGAGTGGCACTGTGCATACTTGCCTTGCCTGCGAACTTTGTGTACCTGGAGGATTAAAATTATATTCATTATGAGGCAAATCAGCACTGAATCACTTGGAAGTTACTATACTATATATATGGATAAAAACACAGTGGTGACGAAGTTCTATAAGTTTCTTCTCAAAACTTTCTGCCATTGTTGCTGTCATCTTACAGGAACATGCACAACCAACACTGCAACAATATGCAGCAACGCCATGATGCCCACATGAACATAGTTAAAGGATAGTTTGACATTTTGGTGAATACACTTTCACTCTTTTGAGGGTTAGATGAGAAGAATAATGTCAAACAGTGTGCGCCAACTAGGATCCAGCGCCAGGAAGTTGTAAGTTTAGCTTATAAAGACAGGGGCAAACAGCTAGTCTGCATGGCTCTCTCCAAAGTTAAAAAGTATGCCTACCAGCACCTCTTCTTTGTTTAATCCATATACAGGAAATCACTGCGCCAGGCCGCTGGTAACCAAGAAATAATCAGAGCATGTAACTCAATGTAGAACCACAACTGCCTTTTTACATTTTGTTTTTTCGGACTAAACAAAGGAGAAACAAGATCTTGGTGAGCTTTAGAGGTGCTGGTAGGCATCATTTTGAATTTTTAAACAGAGCCAGGTTGATTCTCCCTGCTTCAAGTCTTTATGCTAAGCTAATCTAACCACATCCTCTGGCTCTAGCTTCATAGTTAGCGCACAGACATGAGATTGATAGCAATCCTCTCATCCAACTCTGAGCAAGAAAGTACACTAATGTATTTTCCACAATGTCTCTATTCCTTTAAAAGCAAGTATATTAGCACTCGGAGCCTTTTGAACTCCCATTTCAGTCCTACAGATACAAATGACGTGGGTTATGCTCTACTGGCTCGTTAGAAAATTCAAAAAGATTGTCATTTTATGCCAACTTTAGACCCTGTACAAAAAAAGACATCAGGCATTCAGACATGACTCTAATGGTGATAACTTCACATTTTTGTTAGTGATGTGGTTATATAAACTTCAACAGAGCTTATATTACTTTTCCGACTAAACATTTAGCTGTCTTCAGAGTTGAATACCGTCTCCCCTGCTGTCCTTTGATTATGGACCAGAGATAGACTCTTCACATTCAAATTTCATCAAATTGCAGTTCTTCAAAGTTCTTAAACTAGAGTCTGTGCTTGTATTACAATAATAGGACTTCCTTGTTTTTTTCGCCACCAGACTTTCTCTCTTTACAGATGCTTTGATAATAATATAGCTGCTGAAATTAGAATTCAAATAGTCTGTATCTCTGTATGGATCTTCCACCCTGTGTCTCTCTTAATCCCCTTATGGCTAACAACAGCTAACCTGCTGGGAGTTGACGGCTCTTTCGATTTCTCTGCGCATTTCATTTTGTCTGCGTGTCAGTGAGTGTGTGTTAAGGACATAAATGCACAGTGCTGTTTGCAGCTGTAGTCTGAAGTGGAAGCCTGAAACATCAGATTTACAATGATCTACAATCATTTTCTCAGTTCTTTTGTCCACTGGGCAGATCAGTAAATAAAAGAGATCTTAAATCTGGGAAGAGAAAACAGAGGGCTGTCTATTTTTTTTTACTTGTATGCAGTATATTCTAGATGTATCTGGTAAAAATGTTTCAATCTGACCATTTATATGTGGATAAAATGCCACCACTTACTGTCTCCAACTGGAGTGAAGTTACTTGCCTCATTGTCAAATTTAACAAAAGTGTGTGTGTGTGTGTTCTAAGTGGTGTTTATTATCTGGCCTTCCTCTGTTCATTTAACATTTATGAATATCAATACACAGCAGTTCCACATCTTCACTGATGAACTTTTAAACTGCTGAACTTTTAATGAGGTCTCTCTCTTCCATCACTGTTTTCTTTCCCTGATGGTGTTTCGATTCATCTCTAAGACCAGAGTGAGATAATGACTACAACGTACTTATGCTATTGTCTCATTTTCGTTTTCAGTTTTGTAGCCAAGCTTGGCTCTGTAGATGGCAAAGTAATTCGGTCGGTCAACGAGTATTGGAAAATTTCCATGAATTTTGTACAGGCATTTATGGTCCCCATATGTTGAATCCTAAAGACTTTGGTGATTCCCTGACGTCCTCTCTAGCGCCATGAGGGTGGCGCCACCTGTGCATAGGTCTAGCCCATAGACTGCATATAAAGATAAAGATGGACGACATGACAGCTCCCCAAAAGTGAAGCCAAAACATCTGGATCGGCCCCTGGTGGCTGGCTGCAGTAGAGGTCATAAACCCCGATGGTTTCTGTCATTTTAGGTAGTTCTTATCATGCTGATGTTTGTTCAAGTGTTCATTTTTCTGATAAGTTTGATGCTATAAAAAGGGGGTGTGGGTCATGATTGACCTGATCTGTGAGTGTACTCGTGATTTGAAAGATGTTTTTGACACCAACATCAACTATCGCCACATGACTAGCTATGACCAGAGGTAGAAATGAGGCCTAATATACCAGAACCCTGTTCCGGATGTAAAAGATGCTACGGAACAGCATTCTCACTGGTGCTCATTTAGAAAACCATTCCCCCATATAAATGTTGCCTTTCTTTCTCGTTCCCTTAAAACGCATAAAATCATATGAAGCTGACAGCTCTCCTCCTATATCTGACCATCAGCATTCATTTCACTCCTCGTTATCCCTCTGCACTCTTCGTCCATTTCCTAAATGTTTTTCCTACAAACTCATCTGGTGTTTATCTGTCTGGCATTTGTCTATTGATTGATCTCAGCAGCATTTTCATCAAGTCATTAGTTTGCTCCTGCATTTGTTTAATCGTTCCGTTCTCTCTCCACTCCACTATATAGTCCTTGGTGTTTTATGCGTATTGCATCAGTACACTTAGGATAATGAGTAGTAAGGTTAGCATTTTGCATACTGCACTTTGGTTTGTACAGTGCTAATGTTTATTTTCTTTCTTATTTCTTTTTCTTTATCCTGCTCTTCTCCTACAGCTAACCATTGCTTACTAAAGGTGATATAATAGACGAAATCCCCTTGTTTCTCGTCTTGATTCTGGATAAAAGCCTATATTAAATGTTTATCATTTGCTTTTGCTTCACAGTTTTCATTGATCTGAAGTGTCTGACTGTATGATTGTTCAGCCCAGCTTGGTTTTATTGGGATATCTATTTTACTTTCTTTTTTTGATGTAATGAGGAGTAAACCCAAATGAAAAGCATAAAGACAAGTCATCTTTTCATTGGAAAACAAAGAATATTGACAGCTGCATGCTCTCAAAGAAGAAACAACAAAAGGTACAGAGATGAAGAAAATGGAAAGCTTGTTAAAGCCAGAGAAAAGGATGAGAAATCCAGTACCTAAATGTAAACATCACTTATCCCATTCATACTCTTACTTTGAAATAAATTACAATGTTAAATATTTTGCTTACTTACTACTGAGATGTAGTCTTTCTGCATTTTTATGATGCTGCTTTTGTGGTACTAGTAATATACATTTTAGTAAATATATTTTGACAACCACCAGAGAAGAGCAGCGTTGATTTCAATATGTGGGCTTTTAGATAGCTGCCCCCGAACAAACCATAACTGGCCAAAAATACATTGGAACTACATTGAACTCAGGGTTTTGTGTGTGTGTAATATTCCAGTCTGATGAGAAGACCTGAGTTGATGCTTTCACACTGGAATTTCATCCTTCACACGCTCACAGTACAGGACTGCGTACCAGCGACATCTCCTGTGACCTGGGCTGATGTAGGCCAAACACACACAGGATAAACCCCTTCATCATCCTGTCATCTGGTCCTTTGAGGTACAGGATGTAACCGCCCAGACCTCAAATGTTTTCTCTCAGCAGACTGAAGCAAGTTTGATAAGTGACTCTTGGCCGTGCTACAGTAAAACCTGCCATACACTACGACTGGCCTTAACAGGCTTTGGACTGCATGAAGCTCCTGCTGTAACTGCAGCCACTATTGTGTCTTTGAGGCAGATTCACCAGCCCTTAAACTTCTGTTAGTATTGCAGTATTGATTTGTAATTCCTACACCCAGTATATGTGCTATTGTCCTTGTAGTGTATCCACTCTAAATGGACTTGCTTTCGAAGACACTTGTGCTTTGTTTATGACCCAAAGAAGCAATATGACTGTATGTAATTCTCTTCCTTCTCTGTGATGACTCACTCCCTGTACAAAACCAAAACCTTAAACTGAGTTAGAAAACTTAGCAAAACAAAAATCAAAACAGCAGATGAATTGGTTTCCTTTAAAAAGCACACTCTGATCTCAAACAATCATCATAGGACTTCTAAATTTTGGGTAGACTATGATTAAGTGAGTAACATTAAGTCACAGTTATAGCCTGCCGATTTTATTTAAAAAATATCAATATTTAAAATAATAACTATTATTTTAAAAAGCAATAAAATGCCTTTTTCAAAAATCTAGAATACAAAAAGTCCAACATCTCTTCAAACTATCTTAATTATTCCTGATGTTTATCTACCAATCAACCTTTAATCAGTTACTGCATATTCAGTTAATTATTAATCTCTAATTAAACTCTCTTTATTAATCTGTGAGCACCAATTAGTGCCCTCAAATCAATGACTTCTACCTGCAAATTAGTTAATAGGTTTCCTCAAATTAATAATCTGTGCCCTTTAAATGACTAAATTGTGCCCTCGAGATAAAGATACAATTATCTCAAATTATTTTTTGTCCAATTACTGAAGAAGTGGGAACTGAAGTTACAGGTTAGTGCAACCAGATGTGGGCTAACAGCTGTTCTTTATGTATTTACTAATTGTAGACAACAATTTGCTTAATTTCCTCAAATTAATATTAAGTTATTTCCATTTGTCACTCTCTTATCAATATTGTTATTTGTGTTCACTGGTAAATCAAATTCACCACACACAAAAGGACAATCTATTTATTTTTTCTAATACAACACTGTGCTAATTTTTTTTTAAAGATGAGTAATTCAGGGTATTAATGGTAAATGGACTTCACTTATATAGTGCTTTTCAACCTTATCGGTTTCCAAAGCGCTTTACAGATTGCTGTAAAACGGGGATTGAGTCACCAACCCTGAGATTAATGGACGACCCGCTCTACCTCTTGAGCCACTGCCACCCTAATATCCAGGTTGTCTGCATGATTTACTAATTTGGGCACACTGTTAAGGGTAAGCATTTCTAAACTGTGCGCACAAGTTATAAAAATTATACTTCTGAAAACTGCTGGGCTCTGTATAGTAGTTTGGCACATAAAATGAAAGAACAAATTCTAAAACCCTGCTGGAAAACCTCTACCACACTAAAGAGGATGAAAGTACTGTATGACAGTATCCCACTGTGCAAACTCAACAAGACACTACAGAAGAAAGCAACCGCATAGTTCAACCTGCTGTGTAGCTTAAAAGAGGGATAAAGGTAAACTCTCCTTACTGGAAGTAATGGACAACACTACTTTGCAAGTTCCAACAGGATGACATGTTGCACTTGTGTGTGTCATCCAGTTGGCAGGATGGATGATTGATCTATGGGGTTTTTGCTTTCTGACTGGAGACACTACTTCTGAAAAGCAGATCTAATCCTTGCTTAATTGCTGCTTTTTGCTTTTATAGCGTTTCAGACATTTTAAAAAAAATGACCATGAGATATTGAGATGCAGGATGTTGAACGGGTTGTTGAACAACGCAATGATTCTACATACATGTCATGTTGGATTTCTAATTACTGCTCCCTATGACTAAATTATTTAGAAAGAGGGAGGGAGAATTATTTATTTGAAGGAATTGCAAGCTGTACCAGAGATCTGTAAATGCTGTTGGAATTCCTTGGATAAGGCCAGAGTCATATACTTCTTATTAACCTTTCAAATGTGAGTGTCCAAACCCCTTTACCACGTCCCATGCTGATGCAACAGAACAAGATGAGAGGTGTGAAAAATAGAAAAGCCAGAGGACAACAACAAAGAGAAAAATTAATCTTGAATAGTTCTAATAGATGAGAAATTGTGAGTTCCAGTTCAGCTCATTGCCTCACCGAACAAAAGAGATGTGCAGGAAAAGCGGAGCTGAGAGAGAAAAGAGTCCCAAATCTGCACTTTAGCATAGCATGTGCTTCATGAAAACAGGAGAGAAGAGGGTACAAAAGACCAGACAGAGGATTGTGCTCTCAGTATTAGTAAACAAGGTACATTGTGTTCCTGAAAGGAGAGAAAAGTAGATAACACGGAAATTAAGTAACATACACTTTTCTGTGAAAGCAACATAATCGCATTAACTGTATCTTGCTTCTGAGCTCTGAATGTGTTGGAAAAGAAAAGAAGTGAGAACAGGACAAGGTAAGACAAGAGATGACGTGAAGAGTAAAAGACAGTTCCAGTGTTCCAGTACATTGACCACAACTGACAAGGTCCTTTATCAGTTGGGCAATATGCTGATCCAGCCCAGTGTGGTGGGATCTCTAAAATAGTTTTTAACCCTCTGAGGGAGGCAAAAGAGAGAAATAACAAAGGAGATTTTAAGAGAAGAAAAAGGAAAATGAGAAATAAAATGATATGGAGGGAAGATGATATTCATATATTTGATATTCCACATTCCATTCCCTGACCCTTTTACACTTGGTATTATAACATGATCTATATCTCCTTTCTAGGTAAATGTGAGCCGTAAAACACACACAGTATGCTCCGCAGTAGGAACGTGATGCGATCTGGGAAACTTGAAGAGATTGGATCTCAGCCACAAGTTAAGTCAGTCAGTACAGTATAGTATGTTTGCCTTACAGAAATGTCATCACTGTCGATACAAATGTCATCACAATAGGGAAGGATATTGTCGCTTGTAGAAACATCATTAGCATGGGTTCAAACATCGTCCATGTAGGTAGAAATAGCATCACAGCTGGTGTAATTGCCGTCGTCATACATTTGCATAGTGTATCTGAAAATTACAACCCTGCCTCCTACAAATTCCCAACCCGTTCTCATTCCCAGGTCGTCAAATACCGACGCTTTCTCATACAGATGCACAAGACGCTCCTTGGTTCTCCAATGGAACTGATGCTCGCAGCTTCTTATAGCGCTGGACGGGTTAATATTGGAGTGAATGGATGGCCGGAGCAGTTGCTCTGAGTGTCTAATATTGCTGAAGATGGGTTTACATTGGAGTTGAAAGCCCAGGGCATCTCATACAGATGCTAAAGGGTACCTTGTTCTATATGAGACGTTGGTATTTGATGACCTGGGAATGAGAACACGTTGAAATTCCATTGATATACAACTACTTTGCACTGGCTAATACGTTTGTGACTATTGAGTTCAAATGCAGACAGTAGTGCAACACAGCAAAACATTGTAGAAATTAGGTAGCAGTAGATGATTTTGTTTACAAAGCACACACCCACATTGTCTTTTTTAATATTTAACCAAAACCTCAAACTTTCCCTTAACCTTAACCCCAATGACCATACTATAATAACTATGATTATAATGATGCAGCATCTATTGTGCATACATTTCCACTTTTCAAAAGAGGATAAAGCAGTTTGAACATGTAGTGGAAACAGCGTTTAGGCTTCAAGCCTCTGGGTGGCTGATTCCCATGGTAGTGGTTGACTGACATCTGGGAGCAGGTGTTGCAATGAGACGTGCTGCAACTTTGTGGTGGTCTGACCGGAGAGTGCCTGGAGAATGACTGCATAGCCTATGACCATTGATACAAAATGTTTTTTCCACGTCGTTTTGGCTATCAACCTCCCAACATTTGGACAGACCCATCGTGCTGTCAGGTTTGTATTCCACTTGGAAAGTGGATGCTACCAAGTAAGAGGAAGCTAGGTTAGTGCCGACTCCCACTAGACGTTACTTCGTGTTCATGTTGTTTCAACACCTGCTCAAGTCATTGGGAGCTCCGGCACACTCTGTGCTGTGTTTGTCCCACATTAGGCAAAGGAGGGGGGTCTAGCTAACATTAGTTGTCTCTCTTTCATGGGTCCAAACAGTGGTTTCCTATGTTAAAGTCCAATGTTTTGTTGATTCATCCATCCACCACAACCTCCTGCCTGTGTGGATTAATCCGTCACCTGACTTCCTCCTTTGCTCCCCACTGACAAGAGTCATAATTACTGTGGCAGCTAGAGGACTTTGTGACTTGAACATAAACATATGTTGTTATTGGCCATTTGCTGAAACCGCTGATGATGTCATTTTTTGTAGGAGGACAGTTTCGATATTTCCCTCAGGAGTTAGAGGCCAGAGTGAGTACTGGACTTATATTTGTCAAGTGGCCTGAAAATCGACTCCAAATTAATGATAATGTTGCTCAATGTCTATTGGAAGTATAAATATGGATGTTTTTGTTGACACCTCTGCCATAACGACTTTATAAGGCTTTATAATATGCCATAGTTATGCTTACAGCTTGTTGCGCTTCCTCCAAGTGGCCAAACATCAGTTAATGCAGATTTAACTAAGACCACATATTTTCCCCAACCAAAAGTGTTTTAGTTGCCTGACCTTAATCGTACCATAACAGTAATGTATGCACAATGTTTCTCTAACATAACCTCATATTTTCACTTGCTTAAACATGACCAGAAGACTGGTCAGGAAACCATAAAGACCTTAGTCATGCTTTAGTCGCCAGAAGTTAATAATATAGATAAAATAATATATGATGAATATTTTGCAGTTGCTTTTTATATACATTTAATTGTAACACAACAATTGATTTAAAAAATATATATAATGTGGCTGTTAATCCATTAATAATAATAAATACTTTGTCAGAGAAGAATGAGATGCAGCCACAATGAAGACAGAGTGCAGACAGCAATGCATATTAAAGTCAGGTGTAAATGCAAGGGTGTGACTGGATTGCTCATTATCCACAGAGCATATCCACATGCAGATCAAATTTTAATACCAGGTGTAAATTAAGTCGCTCTCCCTCTCTCTCTTCTATCTTCCCCTCTCCTGCAACTGGATTTGTGCTGAAGTGGACTCCTCATCTAAAGCTGTTATTGCACTTCTGCATTAGCCGTGGCATTTCCATTCAACTGGGTGATATTAATAGGTCTTTGAAATATTTAAAGGTGATAGGAAAAATAAGAGAGGAGAAAAGCATATAGGCAAATCAAACACTAAACAGTATATGAGATAAGAAGATGAGAAAGGCCAGTCACTCTTTCACTTTCATTTGATTTCCACCTAGATTTAAATCAAAGGTGTATTGATCTACAAAGGTAAACATCACAACAGACTTCTATTCAATGATGGTAATCCAACAACACAGTGAGTCACTATAGCTGATTTTCCAGGAAGTATCGATTGAAACAGGTGGGATGCAAATGGTAGATTTTGCTCAAAGTTCTTGAATGTTAAATAAAATCCCTAACTTTAGCCATATCTGTTGTTTGTCAGTAAAGAAATGATGCAATAAATACGAATGAAGCCATGGAATGATAAAATAATGATATAGGCTTGTCTGACCTGATGAATGGTTCACGCTCTTTGGAAAACAAACAAATTCTGTAAAAACAAAACATGCCCATTATGAGTGCCCTAAAATGATGTACTGTACCATGAAGGTTATTCAGTTGCATCAGAATACATGTCAAATATATCTGTCCAAAGATGGACTGACATGCCTGTACAACCAACATTACCTGACACAAGGCCTGGACTGGCCATTGAGAGCACTGGGAGAACTCCCGGTGGCCTGGCCAGCTCATTGGCCTGGAGTGTCAGACCATTGTTAAAAATACAAATACTTACATGAAATGGGTAAGTCGAAGTGAAAACAGCATGGGGCAGCTACAGTCACTCACAACTGTAGAAGCAGCCAGAACAGCACTGAGGAAAGTGTCCAAAGAGAAACTGAAAAAGTAATAAGAAGAAGATGAAGAAAGATAAGGGTAAGTCATATGCTTTGCCAAAGGACTACATCGACCTCTGTCTCTGTCTCTCTCAGTCCCATGTGACTTTTATCTGGATTAGTGCCAAAGGTGATTGACAGGCCCACTAATCCAACTGGGGGGGTCGACAATCCGGGATTTAACACTTGATAATTGGCCTATCAACCCAAAGCTTGAGCTGAACTTTAGTGGGGGGAAAATCCACTGGTGACACATATAGAGACTGGGGGGACATGGGAAAAGTTGTGTGTGTGTGCGTGTTGGAACGGCATTGGTTGAAGTATATACAGCATGTTGTGTGTAGGAAACGTGTGTGTGACGTCTTAGTGGGTAAAAAGTCCACAGACGACATCTACAGTAGCTAGTGGGAGGTTTGTGTGAGGTTTGAGCTTGTGCGTGTGCATAAATTGGTGTGTGTGGGTGTGTGTGTGTGTGATCTTAGCAAGACAATTGACTGATGACGTGCAGTATACTGAGCAGGACTTGTGGCACAGTGTGTGTTTGTATGTGCGTGTGAGAGGAAGTGATCAAGTGGGTGGACATTTAGTTTAGGAGCTGTGGTGTGTGTGTGTGTGTATGCAAGCGTGATAAATAAGGTGTTTGTGTGGGCGAGTAAGCATGCGGGTGGGCATTTACTCTGTGTGTGTACTGGTGCATGCATGCATTTGTGCATAGCTTTGTGTGAGTGTGTGTATGCATGTGTGTGTGTCTGTGTGTGTGTGTGGGGGGGGGGGATGGGCAATTTGCTGCCTGACACCTGGGCATCAATCACTGTCACATTTCAGCCCAAATGAACTACCACCAGCAGTATCATGTGGTGGTCAGCAGGGGGCTTTTAATTTGCCAGCCCCATCACGATGACATGATGTGGATGGGCTTTTATTTTGACATCTAGATACATCAGGCTTTTCATTGCTGTCAATAAATGAACTGTCTGACAGACTAAAATCGATAGGTGGCATTTTCTATTTGAGGCCAGTGCAGCCAAAGCAGCTACTGAGTTTGAATAGGATTTGACTGGTGAATATTGTATTGAGAGGTAGACAATAAGGTGGCATCATGTTTAGCATGCTGACATTTCACTGAATACTGTTGATAGGCAGGACCTACAACATGAATGGAGATGAATTTCATGTTTTTCTTGTATAGTGCATGTTTATTTTCAATTCTATACTATTTCCATATTGTGCTTTTTTTCTCCCACCATTTCTTTATTCCAATCGGCCTTGTCCCTTGCAGCTAACATGTTAAACATCCTATAAATATGCTGTAAATCAATACTTGTTCTAGTGTTGACATTGCGGGTTTAGTTGCATTATGTTACATGCATATTCTCTGCTGTTTGTTCATGTATTTTATATTTAGTTGTAGCCTTCCATGTGCTTCTCCAACAGCCCAAATTTCAGCTCATAACAAAAATGAAAATTTTATATACAGTGGGGCAAAAAAGTATTTAGTCAGCCACCAATTGTGCATGTTCTCCCACTTAAGAAGATGAGAGAGGCCTGTAATTTTAATCATAGGTACACTTCAACTATGAGAGACAGAATGGGGGGAAAGAATCCAGGAAATCACATTATAGGATTTTTAATGAATTAATTGGTAAATTCCTCGGTAAAATAAGTATTTGGTCACCTACAAACAAGCAAGATCTCTGGCTCTCACAGACCTGTAACTTCTTCTTTAAGAGGTTCCTCTGTCCTCCACTCGTTACCTGTATTAATGGCAACTGTTTGAACTCGTTATCAGTATAAAAGACACCTGTCCACAACCTCAAACAGTCAGACTCCAAACTCCACTATGGCCAAGACCAAAGAGCTGTCAAAGGACACCAGAAACAAAACTGTAGACCTGCACCAGGCTGGGAAGACTGAATCTGCAATAGGTAAGCAGCTTGGTGTGAAGAAATCAACTGTGGGAGCAATTATTAGAAAATGGAAGACATACAAGACCACTGATAATCTCCCTCGATCTGGGGCTCCACGCAAGATCTCACCCTGTGGGGTCAAAATGATCACGAGAATGGTGAGCAAAAATCCCAGAACCACACGGGGGGACCTAGTGAATGACCTGCAGAGAGCTGGGACCAAAGTAACAAAGGCTACCATCAGTAACACACTACGCCGCCAGGGACTCAAATCCTGCAGTGCCCCCCTGCTTAAGCCAGTACATGTCCAGGCCCGTCTGAAGTTTGCTAGAGAGCATTTGGATGATCCAGAAGAGGATTGGGAGAATGTCATATGGTCAGATGAAACCAAAATAGAACTTTTTGGTAAAAACTCAACTTGTCGTGTTTGGAGGAGAAAGAATGCTGAGTTGCATCCAAAGAACACCATACCTACTGTGAAGCATGGGGGTGGAAACATCATGCTTTGGGGCTGTTTTTCTGCAAAGGGACCAGGACGACTGATCCGTGTAAAGGAAAGAATGAATGGGGCCATGTATCGTGAGATTTTGAGTGAAAACCTCCTTCCATCAGCAAGGGCATTGAAGATGAAACGTGGCTGGGTCTTTCAGCATGACAATGATCCCAAACACACCGCCCGGGCAACGAAGGAGTGGCTTCGTAAGAAGCATTTCAAGGTCCTGGAGTGGCCTAGCCAGTCTCCAGATCTCAACCCCATAGAAAATCTTTGGAGGGAGTTGAAAGTCCGTGTTGCCCAGCGACAGCCCCAAAACATCACTGCTCTAGAGGAGATCTGCATGGAGGAATGGGCCAAAATACCAGCAACAGTGTGTGAAAACCTTGTGAAGACTTACAGAAAACGTTTGACCTCTGTCATTGCCAACAAAGGGTATATAACAAAGTATTGAGATGAACTTTTGTTATTGACCAAATACTTATTTTCCACCATAATTTGCAAATAAATTCTTTAAAAATCAGACAATGTGATTTTCTGGATTTTTTTTTTCTCATTTTGTCTCTCATAGTTGAGGTATACCTATGATGAAAATTACAGGCCTCTCTCATCTTTTTAAGTGGGAGAACTTGCACAATTGGTGGCTGACTAAATACTTTTTTGCCCCACTGTATATATTCAAATATTTTACTTAAAAGTAGCAATAACACAAAGTCAAAAATACACCATTAAGTTCATTCAAAATGTTACTTCACTAAAAGTATAGAAGTATCTTTGGCAACATGTACTTCAAGTATCAAAAGTGAAAGCACTTGTAATGCAGGCAGAATCTTTCAGTGTTATATAATTGATTATTATTACAGATGCATTAACGTGTAAGTATACTTACTAATGCTATAGCATTTTAATGTTGTAGTTGATCCAAGTGACGCTAAATTTAAGTACATATTTTCATCATATTTTATAAGCTGATCATGTGTTTATTATGTTAATAAAATCATCTAAAAAGTAACTGGTAACAATAGCTGTCAGACAAATGTAGCGGAGTAAAAAGTGCAATATTTTCCTCTGAAATTAAAGTAGCAGTAAAGGAAAGGAATCTTAAAATGATACTTAAGCACAGCCCTTGAGTGAATGTACTTAATTACGTCCCTCCACTTTATATGATATATAAATCCAAAAAAAAGTGTAAGGTGAACAAAAAACTGGAGAAACTGGGATACTGGTGAAGAAGAAAGTTAATTTAAAACTGAGGTAGGCAGTATTTTTTTGGCGTCATTGGGCAAAAATTCCATAATAACCGTGCTTCATATCACAGGTCATTTCAGAGAGAGGGCGTTCCTACTGGCTGTTCTACAAATGCAGACGCGTGTGAACGTCCCTTCAGATGTCTGAAGCCTGATTCAATGGCGGAAAATCCTGCAACTTGTGATACATTTCCAACACCTCCTTTGCCTACAGTGGTGTATAGTACAAAGCAACACGTCCCGGCTCCACACGGAGCTTCGGCCTCATTATGTTCGATGCCATGGTGCTCATAATGACGAGTGGCAAAGAGGCATAATGATGAACAGTGGGGAATAACTTTTGACGGGGGGCAGTGGCATATGTGCAGTTTACTAGCCTCTCATCCCACTGTTAGACAGCATTGCAGCTGCCTCTGAAGCCTGGGGCGCTCTGCTCTGGGCAGCGAAGCGCTGGAGGGGCGTCTTTGAGAAAACAAGTCAAGGCAAGAGGGACCAGGTTCTCAGTGAGGCTCACGCCATGGATAGCGAGCCCAACTAGGCATGATGTTTCGCAGGGCAACCGACTTCTTCTGCTGGTGGAAGTTGTGGGTTTGGTGGGAGGGGCTTAGCGGAGTGATACGAGGCAGCAGAGAGAGAGGCGGAAGGTTTTGCACAGGTTGCACAGGTTTTGCCTACCCCAGCTTTAATACCAAAAGTATTTAGCTAAATTTAGATCATGCATCCATGCACTGCGCAAAGAGTTGACATATTGGGAATGTAATTGTTTCATTTGTGAAAGAGAGGAGAGGACTAAGAAAAGATCAAGAAGAAAACGATAGACCATCGCTCCAGAAATCCTCAGTCCACTGCCAGTGATGTTTAGACCACCATCATATTGAATATGATGGTAGGAATGATGAATATGGACGACTCTGACATTTTGGGAGCTTGGCCCATTTGTCACCTGTGATAAGAAGTGACTCAGCTAGATAAGTCTGTCCGGTGCTCATCCTAATTTTTAGCACACCTAATGGTGAGTAATCATATACCAGTAGCACTGCTCTGTCTACAAAATGTGAAATGTTCTGTAGCAAAGATGACTTCATCAACTCACTTGAGTTGCATTTGTGAAACTAAAAAAGAAAAAGGTAGATAGAGAAAGGTACAGAGTGTAACAACAAAGCTTAATTTCACCCCCGATCAGTCTTGTTTCATCTGTCTACACTCGACTCCTGTCATCAATTGCAACTTCTATCAAAATGACATTATCTTGGAGCAAAGAGTTTCTCAATGTGCAGTTCTGATCTAGTAAACAACATGTTTTTGATCATTTTCTGGCGCATTTCACAATGTAAATAAGAGCAGATAAACACATGAAATACTTGAGGATAAAACCCCCAGGACCATCTGCTGCTGATGGAGCTGGTGTGTATTTTCATAGACGCCACGCTGCCGCACAAATGCATTAGGCACAAAGCAAATCAAAGGTTCAACACCTTACGTAGCTCTCAGGTAAGTGAAAGTTACTGGAAATGGGTGGGGAGTGATTGTAATGCTGCACCACCTAGTGTAATTTTGTCAGTACTGTTTAGTCACTTTAGCTGTAATGCTTCAGCTTTAGAGAAAAATGTTAAAATTAGAGTTAACGAAAAAAAAAAAAGTATCAGCAAATTGTTGCATCTCTGTTGTCGGCTTTGAAGCGATCAGTTTCCTGTAAATAATTGCAAATGCTTAAAAATGTCACTTACTCCTGTTTGTGAACTGTAGCCAATGGCTACAATGGCTTCCTGGGAATAAAGTTTTCTACCTCTTCTCCATGGCTGGCAGATGGTCAACTCTAATTTGTCATCTCCAGTCCTTTCACCACACTTCCAACCTGTGAGGTCTGGCTGCATGCACAACTCACAGCCAAGAGACTCAACATTACAGACATGAAGACCATGTAGACGTCTGAGTGCAAATGACAGATGGTTAAATGTGTGATGGAAATTGATTGAAGACTAAACTGTATTGAAAAATTAATTTAGAATATTTTTACTCTGCTAAATACATTTGATATACAGTCATATTTTTACTGTAGACAACAAGTTTCACTTTCATTCTTAGAGGGAACACAATCTTATAATCAGTTTTCATTCTTTTGAATATCTTTTTCCTTTAGAATGCCATCATTCAGTAATTTGTGTACCATACAATACCATAGTTCTGACCCGTTATTACAGGCAGGCCCCTGAGTTCCAAGCACCCCCAGCCAACGAAAGTGACAGGACCTTTTACATTACCTTTTATTCTTTTCAACGGTATATATCTGTAGACAATGGATTAAGGCTGTATTATTATGTATCTGTAGACCAAATCAGGCATTGCGGCGATTAGCACAGGTTTGTGCGGTGGTGTGGGAGTGCCACTACATGGCCATGCTGATTGTAGCACAAGTAGAAATACTAACCAACAATCCCAACTTGAAGAGCGATTCAACGACAAGCGACTGCACGGTGATTAACTCTTTGTACTCCCTCATGGCAGTGTTGAACTTTTTTTTGGCACCCCCTGTGGTCCCCACCACCACAGCCTAAACGCACTACCCACATTCAAATGAATGAGAGGACTGGCATTTTCGCCGCAGCACCTGATTTGGTCTGGATACAACCTAAGTCCTAGGGATCTAACTGAAATAGTGGCATATTTGCGCCCTCTAGCAGGTTACCACTGTAGAAGCTAGAGTAGGGACACCAACTGTTCTCTGTGACAAGCGTGGATGTTAAACTGGGCCAAGTGGGCTGGTACCCACAGTCTTCCAGCCAAAGCACTTCTGGGTATTTTTTCACTAACAGGATAAACAGGCAGCATGGAGGGGGGAATGAATCAGCTAGTCTTTAAGCTACACTTTTTTACGCAAGTTTCACAATACTAGCTTACTCAAATTATAAGGGAGAGCACTCGTTTTCCAAGTTTATAGGCATGAATAATGAACTGAGACCCAAGATAACCAAGATAACCAAGATAACGTCCAGGTATGTCACATGGAAAATGAATCAGCCTTGGATTTTACTAAAGTGAAGAAAGTTTTTACGTAGAGGAAGGGAAGATAAGAATCACCTGGTCTAAGGTAAGACAGCTCAGTCTTACTGTGATCATGTTTATGGCTGGTTTGGTTGTGTATCAGACTGACAGGCTTCATCATCAGTCAGTCATGATTGAGTGATGAACGGTGCAGCAGTTCTGGCTTGATGGATATAAAATGCAGCATTATGTTTTTATTCTCTGATTAGTATCACTGGTGTTCATGTTGTTGAGTCTAATTTGCGGTTTCCCAGCGGGTGAATAATTGGCTAATATTATTCACTCCTGCACTGACACATAAAGTAAGGGGTATGAGTGAAACTTGTCGATGTACAGTACATTGCAGTCAAATATTGGCAGGCAAGAATTTCATTAAGCTGCAAACTATTGTGAATCATGGATCATGATGATGCAGCAGCCCATCACTAAATTTGAAAGAGCTTATTCACCAATTGATGCCGGAATTTCATCCAACAATACTGTTTAAATAACGCTTTTAATGAATAATGTAGACTTTTAAGCCTTGAAGTTATAATTTTCGTAAAATCAAACCCCATTTTAATACTTTTTATGGTCATCATTGTTCTGCAAAGTCATTCAATGTATCTACACTCAGTAATTATCTCTCTATATAGTATCTGTTATTGTTAGTGGGGTCCACCATTCCCACACCGGATTAAAGTGTCCTTCACACCCAGGAGAGATCAACAGGAAATGATGCGGCATGTAATCTCACTGATAACAACCTCACTATTTACAGTTGAGTCTGTTTACACCTTATCAGAGTCGTACTGAGTTACTGCTAATGCAAATGGTACATATTATTGACTTTTAAAACATGGTTGTGATGCACCAGTTGCTCTTCTGTTTTATTTCTGACAAAGCATCTGCTCACGGAGGGTTTGATGTTGTATTCAACCACACTTGCTTCTTTTACCACAGTAACTACGGATGTCGCCATATCAACCAGGACTGAAATCCTAATAATAATAACTTGCTGTTTTAAGCATTTGAGATCAGTGCATATCTGTTGACATTTCTCTTTTTTAACACCACTAATAACCGGTCATAGAAAAGTAGCTCGGGCTAAACTAAACTGGTACATTATGTGCATTCGTGGTCCTACTGGTCTTGGGGAGTCGCTCTGCTTCAATAAACTCTTAATCAGCAACTTCCTTGACTTCATAAAAAGATCCTCCAGCACAGCTTGACTCATCCCTCCTATCTAATTCATATTCAATATAATATTAATATACAATGTGTCAGGCTTTATTTTTAGCTTACTTGGCCCAATAGGGATGCAGAGATAGAGAAACAGTGAAGGAGGAGAGGGGCAGAGGGAGTGGGAAATATGTCAAAGCGGAAAGGAGGAAGTCAAGGATGGAGAGACAGGACAGAGACAGATAGAGAGACAGATTGACGCGGTCAAGAAGCTAATAAAGTGACAGTATTTTGCTGTGTCTCCAAACAGAATTGGACTTCAACCCTGTCCAGTCTGGGCCCAGAGGAGGGAAATTAACAATATGTCTGTTCGTTTAGTGACTCTTCGTTTCCTGACGCCTCAGCAGCGCCTGCAAGGAATCTTAACAAGGAGCAGAGATGGCAGAGAGGGACAGAGACGGAGAGCGACAAAGGAAAACAGAAAAAGAGAGATGGAGCGATATGCTGCATTTATTCCATACGGGAAAGCTGGTAGACTCTTTCCTTGTTGAAATGCAGGTCAGCTTTCAGGTGGTGATTTACTGTGGAACTGAGGGTTTAGGACACTAATGTCTCTGACTCCCTGAATACTAAAAGTTCCAACAAGGAAACCCTTCTCTCAAGTGAAAATGATTAATTATATATAAACAAATGGATAAAAAAAGGATAAATTACAACATGGCCTCAAATTAATTACTCACCAAGGGAATGTGCTTAAAAGCTACACTGTGCAGGTTTTGCATCAGGTTGCTCCACTCCTGTTTTTCAACCATACCAACAGCCCAAAAAGGGCTAACGGGGGTAAATCATCCAATTCTGTATAAAAAGTCAGCGTTTTGTCCTACCTCTTGACAGAAGGCTCACTCACTTCAGTTTGTTTGAATCTATATAGTGTCTTCTTCTTCTCTGGGGCATATGACAGCAACATCTTTGACTGGAAAGACAGAATACGTTATGCAGCTATACTGTGTATGTGAAAAGGCATATTTGAAGAAGCTGCAAGCTAAGGGAAACTTCACCCATGTTGTCTCAAGAGCCTCATTGAGCTCAGATGCATGACTGCTTCTGAGCTGTTGCGTTTAAGCATGAATTCAGTCCCACAGATACTATATGTGATGTGAATACTGCCACGGAAAGCGCTGGAAAAAGTGACAGTGCCACGACTGGGCTCACTGTTTTTTAAATCAGTCAACTGATACAGCCTATCAACTCTGACGGGCGAATTCACAGAGAATGGATTGTGGCCGCTGATAGCACCATGAATTGCGCATCACTTGCAACTGCCACGTCTCAAGGTTCGATTCACAAAAAATATTGCGATAATGATATCACAGCACAAATACGCCCATAAAGTTATGCGTCTGATTGCAATTATCCACATGGCAAAGTAGGCTATAAATGATGGAAAGTCTTGGAGTGAAACCCCTTATAAATGCGCGAGTTACCACCAACTCTCTGAAGACGCTAATCATTTTCACTATAACTGTGGGTGGATATTAGCGCTGGTGTATGAATGACTTTTTTTGCAATGAGGCTACTTTGCATAGAAAGGGGCCAATTTTGCACCAAATGTATGCATATTCTACCTAATTTAAATAGGTGCAAGTAGCACCAGAGCACCAAGACACTATTGGCTTGGTAGCACAGTTGCATTTTACCCTTTGTGGGTGCTTTGAGAATTACATGGTTTCTTTTTGTCTTATTTGTGCAGGTTTAGCGGACGCAAAAGCTACGCAATCCTTTTTTGAATTCACCTGTGAGTGCAAGATCAAAGTCATCTGTACAAGCATGCTTTTTTGAAGCCTGCTAGCTTGCTTGATCATCTCAAACACCTTCAACCTTTAACAACTTAATCATTTGTAGCTAAAATTAGAAATTGCAAACATTGCAAGTAGATTATGTAACTTTTGCTGAACAGCGGTCACTGTGGCTAACACTAGCCACTGTAGGCTACTGGTCATACCAGACCAAGTAACTCTCTAGCAGCAAACTCCCTGAGTGTATTTAATTGAATAATGGTGTGTTTTATTGCTTATAAGTTCAACTTTTCATTTGATAAAAGTAAGATTGTGTTATTTCTTCTTTCAAGGGTTCTATAATCTTGATTTAAATGTGCATTAACTGAATTTCTGGCCACTTGGGGTCAGTGTAAACATAATGCTACCATATTATCACCTTTTAAGTTGATATAGCAAACCCGTTAGCAAACAGTTGCCTACAGTGTTTACACGTCCAGTAGATAAAGAGCAACACTGACATTCATTTGCAGTCGTGTTTCTGGCCACCTAATGAATATAAGTCCACTATTCACTCTCTTTTAGCTCTGTTTTGGTCTCCACTGACTCCTGAAGAAAACATTTGGCTATTTAGCCTCTAAATACTCCAGTATGTTCACTAGCTAGTTGCTCTCTTCGTCTGCTTTTTGGTGCTGGACACGTAGCTAAAACCAACACTGCACAAAGTTTCACCAAGATTGTCTCATTTTTCTACAAACGAAAACTTATGCCATCAGAATAATTTGAAAGACACTATTATCACATTACATTCAGATACACATGTCTTTAATCTTATTCCTTTTTGCCTTCAATTCATGCCTCTTTAGATTGAATTTCTCTTCATGTCCCTTTGGACTTGATAATCATTCTCACAGCTATATAGTAGATTCCTGCCAGTTCATATTCCTTTAGGTTTAATACCATCCTGCATCCACACATCCATTTTGAGTATGGGGGGGATTCAATATGCGTTCATATCATATCCAAACATAAAATGAATTGCTAAAATTAGTGCTAAGAAAGATCTGCACCAAGGGCAGACTTCCAGCCTGAATGAATTATTCAGGAATCAATCAGTGGTAGTATAGTTTCATCTTCAGGGGTTAGAAATATACAATATGTCCATATGGGATCATGTAAAATACCAAGGTCATAGTTTGGGCACTTAGAAATGAGTCCTACATGGCACACATGCTGCAACTGGTTTTCCTGGAGTAAATATCTGATGTACTAGACGGGGGAAACACTTCACTTCTCAGCCTGGGGGAATGACACAAAATATAATCACATGGGGAAAAAGATATAGGATGATGTTGCTGAGACAAAAAGGAGAGAGAGAGAGAGGGAATTTGCAATTTGAAAGGTTTTGTAGAAAACATCCAAGAGTCTTATCTCATATTCCCACTGAAACACCTGGCCAGTGGAAGCAGTAGTACAGGGTAGAATGTAGCCAACACACATACACACAGTCATACTGACAATTGAAAGGGGAATATTTTTTGTAATTTATTTACCTGACAAAACCTTCATAAGGCAATACAAACTGCTCAGCTTCAATCAGATTCTGAATTTCAACATATGAAGAAAAATCCCAAAACAAAGAGAGGACAGGAATACACTATAACAATCATTTTTATTTTTCTCTTACACTTGGTAACTTCCTCAAACCAGGCCATCCTCCCTCCAAGTATTTTATTATCTTGGTATCAGAGCCATAGGCATAGGCAATATTTGCGGTCACCTAGGGTGCCACCAGCTGACGTCCAATGTGTGCATTTCTCACCCTACAGTATACAACTGATGCTGAGACGAGTTTATACTGTAGAGGGGATACTGATTTGGGGGCTGACGCGCACTGTCAGCAATTGAAACTGTGAGCTACCATTTTGTGGTTTCCTATGTTCTCTATCATACCCAAAACATGATTAAAAACCAGGATAAGACTAATAACAGAGACCAGTGTGCATGTAAAGGTAATAATTGACAGATTTTGTGCTGTTTAATTTAACTGTTAAATTATTATAACGAATACATCGATCTCCCCAGGAGCTGGATGATCCAGAAACCATGGTCAGCATATTTGATGTGTTATACCATTTTTGTGTGAGTTTTTTCATTCTCTGCTAGCGGTGTGGTACAAACATTTTTATCTGCTTTAGGCTGCCTACTTGGCTGATTTTGATCAATCATTTTTCCTCACCCAAGATGTACTGGGGGAAAAAAAACCTAGTTACAGGTTCCCATGAATTATTAGTGTTGACCCACAGGGATAGCAGTCCCATCTGTGTGAGGATATTTTACAAATCAATTAGATAAAAATGGCAATAGGGTGAAATGCACAAAGGGAACTCTAAATTGTTGTTAGGCCACATGTATGCAAAATATAACAAAACCTTATTCAAGTAAGAGTTTTCCAGTTTGACTGGCTAATGGTGGGTTTTTCTCATGTTCATGCAGAGCTAAAATATTCCCCCTCTCTCAGCTAATTAGAGCTGAGACACTAATCTGAAACACCAAGACCATACACTATTGATACAACAGCTATACTGGGAGGCTACACAGAGTTCCAGCCTCTGCATGTGTAAATCTCTTACTCTATTGATGTCACGTCTGCAGTGCCAGCAGACTCCCCATGATGACATTGATTCGTCCTGAACCACACTAATCAACTAATCAAAGAGTCGCAGACTGGCTGACCAGTGTTGTCGGGTGTGACAAAACAGAGCTCAGTTCAGAGCCTGTGGAAGTATACCTATACACAGTGGAGAAACCTTATGTGAACTTATATCAATGCTCAGTCTTTAAAGGAATTTAAAAGGTAATACAATGTAAAATACATCTATACATCTGTTATTAACTCCTGTCTTATGTAAAGTCTATGATGATTTAAAGGGCCAGTTCACTCAAACAGGCTGTCAGTCGCTTTTATAGGGTGCTTTTAAGGTGTTTTTTTAGAAGTTTCACCACAACTTTTTCAGTTCTGTGGAATTCACAAATTAAATTCCATTCAAATCCATTATATTATGGAGGCGGAAAAACCACTAGATACCAATAGAGGCAATTAAGTAGATATGTTTTTAACCCAGTTTCTTAAAAATATGATCATATACTACTAATTTGCAACAGAAAATGTGTTTTGAGAGAAATGTAATGCCATCTGAATCACACTTTTTTTAATTAAAATAATGAGGAAAGGTTTTAATGTAGTCACTCTTCCAATACAATATCCCTTATAGCAGTGGTTCTCAAACTTTTTCTGTCATGCCCCCCTTTAGAAGCCAAAAAAAAAAAAAAAAAAATCTTGACCCCACCCCCCACTCCAGCAAAAACTGATTTCTCTTTACCAATCATTAACAATACCAGGGAAACTACTCATAAAACGGGAGAAGATGTATATTATTGAAATAAACAAAATATTCACATTAGCAAGATAGCCTTGCTAGCACTTTTGTTTGTTTATGTCACCACATGAATCATATTCATGACGTGGATGACCCCCTTAGAGTGACTTTGTTCCTCCCTGAGGGGCTGATCACTATGGAGTCCTCCTATGAGAAGGTCTCAGTTTAATTGCCGCCATGTGCTCCTGACCTTGTCTCGGACATCCTGATTTTTATCAGACATGCTTGATATTTTCTAGGGCAATCTTCTCGTGTAAGGTAACAAGTCAATTTTCAGACAGACATTGCATCGGGTAACGTGATATGTTCTCTGATAAAACCATAGTCTAGTGGGTACCTAGTCTTACTAAATGCCTGAGCCACTTCATGTGGCTTCTGTCAGCTCAACACCTCAACAAGCCTCTTTTTCTATCATGTAGATTGCGACCAACAATCGCAAAGGGAGAGACCTAATGATTCTTTTGGTTACTACAGAAAAACTTATGACAAGAGTTTAAGCAAAGACTGATGAGCTTTAGTGCTCAGCTCTTTCTTCACCGCAATCATTCAATACCCAACTTGAACCTGATGCCCCAAATTGGTGATCAGTCTCACAATATTTTACCACCACTTGAATAAGAAACCAAGGATACCTGAATTCCTCCAGTTGCGGCAGCTCTTCCCCCTCACCTGGGTTGAGCAATGCACCTTTTTCCAGAACTATGGTCTCTCTGGGAGGTATTTTAAAAAGAAAAGGGAGAACTAGTCTCTCTGGACGTATCCAGTCTCTCCACTCTTGCCCCGCCGCCAAGGCGAACCAGAACCAGGGTCATTGTCTTTAGCTGAGCCACTTATCGCCCACCCATAACCGATTACTTAAGTATTTAATGTAGTAACTTTAGCTATACGTCAACTCACCTCGTGCTTTGGTAGCTAATGCTGGCAAGCTAATTTAAATTGCATTAGCTGCTTATCAGGCAGGAGTTCAGCCGCAACACATGAAAGATAAATTGACAAGAAATATATTACATATTAATCTTCATTCCACAACCCATAAGGATATTTAACTTGTTAAAGATGTACTCACCTGCACGTCAGCCATGATGTTCACAGGCTGCCCCGCTAGCATCTCTTGACTCCATCTGCGCTTGCTTACACTGAATGGTCAAAGGTTAAACGTCACTGCTCACTGATTGGCTATAGGATCAGTGATGTGATTGGTGGATACAAGTGTGGAAAAAAAGATCCTTATGTGTGAGAGGGTTTGAGTCAACAGGATGAGACTGACAAATACACAAACCAAGATCGGTGACTCACAGCACAAATCTTGTGTTTGTGAAAGAAAAGCAGTGTGCATTTGAGAATATATTTTTACACATGTGAATTTTACCCCACTTTTCAAGTAAAAATATCTATTCTATCTACAGGATGAGACTGATAAATGCACAAATTAAGGTCCACAAATGCGCGAATTAAGATTTGTACTCAACAATATCAGTGTAATTATTTTTCTTATTTACATTTGTAAATCTTACAAAACACAGGTAAATAATATTTGCACTATTTTCACTTCATAATGTTTTACTTGATCTTTCCTCTCCATTTCAGTAATACATATTAGTACCATTAGTTTGATACTGACTTAGGTTAAGAAATGGCCAGTCACTATGTATTTATTAAAGTTTATATATATATATATATATATATATATATATATATATATATATATATATATATATATATATATATATCCCACCCCTACATGTCACTCTTTCAGAACTGGGCAGCTCCTTCAGCGACCGGCTGCTCCACCAGCGGTGTCTGAAGGAGAGGTACCGTAGGTCCTTTCTGCCTGCTGCTGTCAGACTCTATAATCAGTACAACTCCCGGTAATCTACACTTGACTGTCAGTGTGCAGACTATTCACTACTATACTTCATCTACTGCTGTGCATTATCTTCATACATATATTGTATTCATGATGTTATCTACTTCATATGTTGCTGTGAAATATTTTTCATATACATGTATATTATATATGTGCAATATTTTTATCTTATCTATTTGTTCATACTTACAACTGCACTCAGTCACTATTATTTATTTCTGTCTATACTGTGTATAGGACTATTTTTCTATTTTTCTATTTATTTTTATTGTATTCTATATATGACACTTTTGCTGGCTGCTGCAACGCTAAAAATTTCCCCGCTGTGGGACAATAAAGGCTTATCTTATCTTATCTTATCTTATATATATATATATATATATATATATATATATATATACAGTATATAGTAATATGTGCTTTGAAAACTACCCCATAGAGGATATGAATATTTTTTTCCGTCAGACTAAGGGCCATGCTGTCAATCCATCCCAGAAACTCTTGTCAGATCCCAGGAGTGCTGCCATGACAACCGTACTAATTCTGTTCTGCAACCTGATTACCATCGCAGAATTAATTGGAGCATGGAGACAGACACACACACAGCGACCTATCAGGTCTGGGAAGTGTATGTGTGACCTGTTCTATCTACAGAGGCAACATTGGCTCTCTCTCACTACTGTATGCCGGTATGTACTCAAAGAAGATATGAAATGTCTTGGGGCTACTTAAAGAATTATCTTTTGTATTGCCTCAAGGCCCCAAATAAAAACTTTTAAATCAGGCTTTTCTCATTTTTTTTAATTTTAATGGAGCCAACAGCCTTTCCCGGTATGGACTGGGTCGAGGGCAGGTAGACACCCAGGACAGATTCCATCTATCAGAGGGAGAACACCCATATTCGTACCTAAGGACAAGGAAAAGAGAACTACACCTGAATCCTGACGTGGTGAATCAGAGGTTTGCACTAAATGATTCATCATGCATTCCACATTTCTCACTTGTATTAGGATAGAATAACCACCAATCTTGTTGCCAAGTACTAAAGGATTCTTATTGCCAGCATACCGTAATGAAAATGGGCAGCACCTTGGATGAGTAAGTATGCACATCCTTCACTTCAGGCTTCAAGCATTTTCAAACATTTTTATAAATTTTGCAGCTCAGCTGAGCTTAGAATGTTTTTGTTTTA
This sequence comes from Macquaria australasica, assembly GCA_005408345.1. Classification (NCBI taxonomy): domain Eukaryota; kingdom Metazoa; phylum Chordata; class Actinopteri; order Centrarchiformes; family Percichthyidae; genus Macquaria; species Macquaria australasica. Next base: position 394,558 of record SEMN01000042.1, on the reverse strand, counting down.
TTTAAATCCATACTTCCAAGGTTTTAGAAAATGTCTGAATTTGAAAGTTTTTTGCCAAAGGAGAATCTTTTCTTTCATATCACGCAGGTTCAGGCCTATGTACGATGGGAGCGCTGAATGTTTTAATATTACAGTGAGCATCTGGCAGAGAATTAACATATGTACATAAAAGAATAATAAGAAAAACTAAAACTTCTGTGAATTTATTGAATACTTAATGTACACTTTTTCGCCACATCAGAGGCTTACCTCTAGGGATGGTAATGTCGGTCATTCAGGCCTCTGGTCCAGACTGAAATATTTCAACAACTATTGGATGGATTACCATTAAATTTGGTGTAGATATTCTTGGTCCCCAAAGGATGAATCTTAACGATTTTGGCGATCCCCTAGCTTTTAATCTTGGGCCATCAGCAGGTCAAAGTTTTCATTTATTCAGGTAAAGACCTAACCATCAATAAGACAGATTGGTACAAATTTGGTACAGACATCCATTGTTCCCTAAGGTTGATTACGGAACGCTTTGGTAGGTCCCTTGACATATCCTCTAATGCCACCATGAGGTTGACATTTGTGGTTCTAAGTGAAATGTCTCAACTGTTGGATGGATTACCATGTCATTTGGTGCAGGCATTCATGGTTTGGGTGATCCCCTGACTTTACATCCACAGCGGTCATCAGGCCAAATTCAGTTTATCCAATACTTCTAATACTTTGCTAATACTTTGCTAATACTTTGGGGTGGGGGGTGGGCGGGGAAGGTCAGACACTTTCAAATTGTGTGTACTGAAGAGCAACAATTGCTCACACAGTCGGTTTGTGGTACTGATGGCACACTCAGTACTTTCAGTAATAAAACTGTTGACTTAAAAGGTCTGGCTATCTGCAGTTGCCAGAAACATATTGCACCATGTCAGTGGTCATGGAATGCATTTGTGTCCCAGTGTGTATCCTGGTCAAAAACATACACTACTAACAATGTAACACTGCTGTATGGCTCCGCAAAGTAAAAGTTTTCAAATGTGACATTGGCAGTAGTTTTCCATACTTGCAGTATACAGTATAGTTTATGGTATTGAATTAGGGACATAGCTTATGTTTTCATCCAACAGCCACTCAGAATTAGAAACCAGTGCCTCGAAAAGTTAGTGTTGTCATCTTTTAGTGATACAATGTTATGCTAATATATTAAACTGCCTGTAAAATAATAACAGAGGCTAAATGTGTAATCGGTCTGAAATAGCAGGTTATAAATCCTGCCACAGTTATCAATCAATGCCACGCCACTGAATGGGACATGTTTCTCTCTGAGTTTTTGCAACAAGCAGCTAAGCACAAACAAGCACACATGTAATACACACAACTCTACACAAACAACTGTTCCTAAGTGAATACATGTGAGAATTAACACTCTGTCTTCACAGCAGGTAAACACAGGCGCGCATTTGGTGAAACACATACACTGAGAGAGCAACCTACATGTACACGTACACACACCCATTCAAGTTCTTTGTTGATCGCACACTATTAAACCGTACAGAGGGATGTAAACACACATGCACACACTTCAGTAAGCTGAGAACATTTGCATGCATAATGAGGCTCGGTCACATCTGAATAATTGATAGGAGAAAATGGATTTGGGAATCCATATTAATTTCTCCTCTGAGCAAAATAACCACCTTCCCAAAACAAGACACTGCTGAAAAATGTATACCAGGGAGAGGGCATCAGGGATGGAGAGAGTGTGTATGTGTGTGTGTGTGAGTGAGAGTCAACATAGTTTAGTGTTAATTAAATCAATATTCACATTTACCCGAAGCAGCCTGATGTTGCCCTTCACGCTTCCTGCCCACTGTTTCCCTCTGTTCCTAATCCACACCTCTTCCTCTTCATCCTGTCTTTTTTTTCTCATCCTCTCCCTCTTCCTCCTCTCCCCCTTCCTCATCTCTTCACCACCTCTGATCCTCTTTTGCTCTCTGTAGTGCAGTTCTTATACAGTAAATGAATACTGCAGTTATAGACCCACAGAGCCCATCCAGGTACCTACAGGGTGCAGCTAACATTGTAGCATGGCACTTTTTGAAGCCTAATGCTGATATTAGTATTTTATACTCTGGTATTCAGTCTTAATATAACCACTCCCTTTTAAAAGATCAAATCCCAATCCATACCTAACTGAAGGTAGATGACAGTGACTTCTTCACTTTCAAATAAAGACCATTGTTAGCGTAAAGTATTCACTCTACAGTTAGCATAAAAATATGAACAGTCCTAGACATGCACACATATGGAATTTCATATTCAGCTCCAAAAATATAGATGGTTGCACATCTCTTGTTTTTCAGAAGGAAAAGATTAGACACACAACTTTATTGTGAAAGTGTCTACATTTTTATGAACTAATTGAATATTTATGTTAATATAAATGTAGTTTTTTTTTTGCTGTATTTTGTGTCTGCCTCTGTGATGTTTGAAAAAAGTGAAAAACAGGGAGATTTTTATGCTACTCCGGAAACTGCATGAATATCAATGTCAAACGCCAGCTACAGCCTATGGTTTCCACTGTGTACCACCAGCATGTTGCAAACCAAGTCCATGTGCTTTTCAGAAAGGCAACAGCCAGATGCATGTCAGCACCTCATGCATATTACAGAATATGAATCTAATTTTAGAATTTGAAAAAAAGCCACAGCCAAAAATTCAACGGTTCCCTTTAAGAACAAATGTGGTTCATGTTGTAAGACATGGGCTGCAACATACACAGACAGAAGAATAAATCAGCATTAAGACTGAGCTCTGATGAAATGCTGTGACATAACAGTCAGCAACTGCATGGCCAATTCCCCCCTAAAACCATGAATAAAACTCAAGCACAGACTATAATGCGACAAGTGATTTGTCCAGTTAGGTTCTGAAGGGATACATGTTAATGTGTGTTTCAACAAAGAAAACAGTTGGTTTGAAACCAAAAATCCACCTTTAGAGTATCAAACAAACATCTGTACATAAAATGCTCTGTAATTAATCACTTCAGAGGGTTGCATTGGATTACAAAGGTGACAGTCAAATGAAAGCCTTCATAGAAACTTCTCAAACTACTCCTGCAGCATAATCCATTCCTCCGTTGTACATCTGTATACTCAGTATGTTTCTCATATTTTCACCTAGTTTTGACTAAAGGCTACTTTTGTTTCAGCCCTCACTCTCGACCCATCAAGTGAATGCAGTGATTAGTGCACATTAGAGTGTTTAAGAGTTGAAGTCTATATAGTGTTAAAGTGGAAACTTTCTGCACTGTTCTTTAAATTGCTTTGAAAGCTGTGGATTTTCATTAGTAGCCTGACTCATACTATATTTGTTAATTTTGTCTAATATCCAATAGGATTAACATTTTCATTTCGCCCTCATTTTTTACAGTGTTTATCAAAGATTCACGAGTTACTATTTCATACATCTTGTTTTTAACTATTTTTATTTATAAAGATTTACTCATTATTTATTTATTATCATTATTGTTGTTATTATCTGTGGTAACAGTAGCTGTAATCATTAGCTGCATTTACATGGACCCTAATATTCCACTAATAATGGGAATAACAGCCCAATCAGAATAAAAATGCCTCATGTAACCACCTCAATCGGAAGGAATTTTCAAATCGGGTTGAGAGGGGTGGTGTAAGCCTTTGATAATCCGTTCAATTGGAAAATATTAGCACAATATTAGCACAATGACCATGTAACTGCTTAATCAGATTGTTTCTCTCTGGTTGGAATAAATATATTCTTTCTGTGCATGTTTGTCCCACGTGGGGGAACATTAGGTGACGTGAACAAGTTTCCAGGAGGGACAGAAACACGGCGGCAGAAAAACCAAACAACTTCACTACTACAACTATAACTTAAAAGATTTAAGAACTGTTGAACGGTTGGTCGAAAGGCTCGAAACAACAAGTTGTTCAAACAAGTGTTTGAAAAGACGCACATGTCAAAAGAGTTCTATTGTGATTAAATGCTTCGGGCATGTAAACACACATCTTTGATATATAGGGATAGTAGTGTTAATAGTGGTAATAGTAAACTGGTATAGTACAGTATTTGTATGTAAGCCGGACATACCTGTTTCATAATGCAGACTTTGCTCTCCATATTTGGTTGCCTGTTGCTAAGTTTGTTGACTGACAAGCTGCAGTCTTGTCTGTCAAGTGTTTGCTGGCCTGAAGCCATGAGCTCTCCGTCTTGTCAGTCAGGTAGGCTGTGCTCATCCGACAGGCTGCTGGCTGCGATTAGATGGCTCGTATCGCATTCATTCCTGAGTTATACTCTCAAGATTTTACAGACGTCTTCAAACAGCCGTGCTGGAAGCCTGTCAAGTGCCAAATGTGGGTAAATTTTCCCTCGATGAGTCAATGTCAGAGGGGCACCTGCCACACAAGTAAGGAATTATTTATGAGGAGAAAACAGACTGTTGAGTCCAAATTGTCGTATGCTCTTTTTAACAGTATTATTTGACAGTTAGGCTTATTTCCATAAACATACTGACCCCCTGAACAAAATGAATATAATTACTAACCTGAAAAAGGCTGATTAAGTAAAACAGTCTAATAATGTGTGGCAGAATAACATAATTAATGCCAATTTGTGTGATGCGCTACTGTTTTTTCCCTTTGAGTATGCCTTTAGGCTTTTGTGAGGGGATCAGAAGCAATGTTAAGGCACACTATCTCCACCCTCTATCATCCCAAAACACCTTTTGTAGCTGTTCCACTGAGGGTAAATAGAGTTCTGACTGTAGATTCATGGCATGTCTGTTTGAAGCTGTAAATCCAAATAAACTCTATTTCACAGTAATGCTAGCAACTCTGAAGAAGAAAATACATTTTTTTCTCCAAAAAGTCAGACTGGGTACTTCTGCATTTTTGGCAAAACCTTTGCTGCACATACCCTCTGGATCTTTGTTCCTTGCATCATGGGAATCTTGTAAATGTTCACAACTGACTTCAGGTGAAATCTGTTGTGTGGTTACTTAAAAGGTAGACCAAGTTTTTGAGTAACCGTGACTCTTGACTCAACTCACCTGTTAAAGAAGTACTTCAACAATGTGTGAAATACGCTTTTTAGTTTTTATCCTGAGAGTAGAAGTGGAAACCACAAATTACAACAGTAAGTGCAGTAAGTGAATGTATCACTGTTCAAAAGCATTTCGGCATCCAACAGTAAGTGAACGCACCACAGTTCATTCCACCGCTATGTTCAGCGTTGATTCTGACTGTCACCAGACTTGCCAATGAGAGTGGCATTGATCGTTTCATCTAACTTTTGGAAAGAAAGCAAATAAGTGTACTTTCCAAAATGTTTAACTATTTTTTTCAGTGATGAGAACATGGACACTTTATGTACATTTCACTTTAAGCTGAGTGACAGTAGGAAAGTACCATTAGCTCAAAACTGGGACAACCTGTAGAACCACTAAAACTTAAAATCATACATTTGTAGTTCATTTGTATCTTAAAAAATACAGGCCCGAGTCTGACTGATTTTTTAAAATTAGAACAATTGACACTGATTACCCCAAAGGGTAAATAATTCACCTTACGAAACCACTGGTTTCAGACAGTGCTTTCTTGATGTATGAACAAATCCCTAAGCCAGGAACAAAAGTCAGACCTGTAAACTATAATCAACAATTCTTATTTACTCTTTTTTTAGGCAATGGGAATTGGGAGTAGGGAAAAACCAATGTAGACTAGCAGGGTGTGGATAAGGACAGTTGATCCATCCATGTGTGTGGACCTCATTTTCAATTTGGACAACATAACATCACATTGATATTCCACTATCATCACCAGCACCATCCCAGGTGGCATGTAGCTCTTGCCAATAACTGTTAAACTCTGACGCCCATCACATGGGAAACACAGATTTCCCTTTTGAGGCATGCCGATTTGAGCAGATGACCCCTTCAATCATGCACCCATTCCTGCTCAACTAGCCAAGTCCTCTGAATTATGTAGAAGAAAGTGACAGAGAGAGACTAAGTGAGGTGGAGAGAAAGTGACTGAGCTGGACCTTAAAATGCTGTTCGGCTTGACATGCCCGAGAATGTTTAAATAAACATCAGACAGAGAGAGAAGGTGAGAGCCATGCAGAGTCATACTTGAGAGATATTCCACTCAGCCAGGTCATACATTATTGCTCTTGGCTTCTATCATATCAGGCTTTCCTGATGCATTCTAGATGGCCATGTATAAGTGTTCAGAGGTGGACATATTCATGCGTATACCTACTGTAAATCTCCTCCAGTCTCGCTCCCTTTCTACTCTGTCTTGAATTTGACTGCATGGGGTCTGCTGGTGGATTAGGAATTTATGATAATCTCCATCTCATTTCTCTGAATATAGCTGCATGGGGTCTGCAGCCAAAAGAGGAAAAGCGTGTGACTGACAGAAAGAACAAATCAGCTTCTCTTCCCCTTCTCACCCTGAATGTAACAGCAAGGAGACTCAACATAGATGTTAATGATCACCTACATGTCCTGCTCTTGTCTGACCTTCCTTGTCTTCCATCTAATGCCATGTCTTTCTTTTTTTTTTTTTCTTTTTTTGCCTCTATCCATCCAATTTATGGCTGAATGTGAAGGCATGGGGCCTGAGGTGAGGAACTTATATCCCACAACTCATACAGACCCACAGTCTGCAGAGTAATATGTATGATAGATAACATGTTCACATATTAAGTACAATCTTGAAGCTGCATTAATCAATATTTTTATATTCACAAAGGATCTAATGACTGTGTAATGTGAAAGGGGTCGCTCCTAGTGATCAGACATTGAATAATGAGCCAACTCTGTAATCCCCCTTAGCTATTCAGGGCATTGAACCATTTTTTTACGTCATTGTTTTGGTTTTACGGCCCGCAACTGTTCTGTTTTGGTTCAGTCACACCACTCTAATCAACCTGTTTCCAGCTGTTTCCCACTGTACACTACCTGCCCAGCACCTAATGGCAAACAAGGTGGTGAACATAGTGGAGAATTTAGCACCTAATGAGCCAGATATTTCCCTCAGGAGTTAGTGGAGACCAAAATAGAGCTAAAAGGAGCGTGAATATCGCACTTATATTGATTGGGTGGTCAGAAAGATGACTTCAAATGAGTGCTTATGTTGTTCTGTGTCCACTGGATATGTAATTATGCAATGTTTGCTAACATGTTCGCCATGATGACTTGCAGTTATATGTCAATGTTGTGTTTACAGGTTGTTCAGCAACCCCCAAGTGGCAAAAAAGAAACAAAGAAACAAACAGTTAATTCAGTTTTAAGATAACAATGTGAAGTAGACTTTAACTTTAATTCATTTATTTGTACTTGTATGCATTCATATACCTGTTTGATATGACAGATTAATGTAAATTACAGTACATTTACTACAAGGTATACAAGATGTTTTTGTTATATGCCTACCATCAATGTACTTTATATGTGATATAATGTGTTTCTCACACATGTATACAGTACCATGTATTGGCTTGCTTTCTATTTGTTTTCTCTCGCCTCTGTAGGTAACGTAAGTAGTGTCTTGTAAGCCCATGTGGGCTGGGCACCTTTAGGTGTATGACACTTGAAAAAAAAAGAATTAATTCATATGACACATTCACAATTAGAAGGTGAGTGCATTTTAACACATGGGGTTTTTGTCAATGTCCAATAATCAGATTACCAAATAGATTATCACCTGGAATCTATTCAAGCTAAATTTAATATTATCTAAAGCTGCATCAATTAATTTTTTGGCCACTTGGGGGCAGTGGTACAAAGTAAAAAAACAAAACAATTTGACATATCACCTTATCCATTTATTATGTCAAATGAGTTAGCATTTGTTCATCCAACACACATGGAGCAACATTGGCATTTATTTAGCATCGTTTTTCTGCCCCCCTCATGATTGTCCAATATTCACTCATATTAACATTTAGAACTGTTTTGATGTACACCAAGTCCTGACAAGATTATCCTGCCATTTGGAACGTAACGTACGGTGGGTTTATCAGAGTTGTTTTTTGTTTTTTTGCTGAAAACAGCTGCCTGCTGCAGCTGGAAATAAGGCTGATGTGAGAGAAGTTTGCTCCCCAGAAAAGCAGAACAATGAACAAAAGACCTTAAAAGAATTTATAGCTAAAAACTGACGGAAATGGTAGAGCTGGATGATAATTCTCTGTAGGTTTGTCACTACAAGCAATTCCTTTCACGTTTCACGCAGTCATTTGATCAATTGTTAAAACAACAAAAAATTATTAGTGCAGCTTTAAAGGCAATACAGTAGGAGAAAGACACAACAAGGTGAAACGTTTACATTTTTTACCATACATCGAGGATACAGAAAGAGCAAGCAAATGCAAACAACACATTAAATAGGCCAGGTCTGAATAAACAGCTCCAGCGTTGTGGATCTCTGTCTGTTCTGTATATGACCCTCTATGCAGTCCCGTCTCCCAGGTGGACTAATTCCTCTAAATATTCATGACCGGTGGGAAGACCCTAAAAGGTGATTGTGTGCCACGCTTGGTCAATTCAGCTGTCGGACCAAAACATGACGACCATACATATACATCAGGGGGAGGATCATAAATATTAAATGGAGGAGTTTGGAGTTTAGATTCTCTTCAGAGCTTCCTGTTAGGATATTGACTGTCTGATCAAGTTGAAAATATAAGTGGAGTTTGAGGATTTCCATCTTAGGCTGTGACTATGTGACCTTTGAAAAAATGTAAACAAAGCTTCATGACTGTACACAAGACACTTTCACCACACATTTATCACCTGAAATTAATTGCTGGGAAGAATCTAACTCTTTCCAAGCCGTAATTTTAGCCACCTGTCTAAATGAGAGCAGGTCCATTAGAAGCACTCTAAAGACTGAAATCATCCAACTATTTAAATTATGTCACATTTGCTGCATCACAAGCTTCTAATTGCTTCAAAACACAACTGATGAGCCGTCTAGTAACACAAGAGAAACCATTGTAAGTGCAGGGTTTCAATTACAATTACATAAACTACATTTTTATATTACATTTCAAACATGTCCAATACAACAGCCCTGCCGTTAAATCTGTCTTTACAAAGCTCATAATGTTCAGTTTTTGGTGACATTGTCGTAAATGTGTAAATTCAATGATATGTTTATTATTTAGGTCATTCTAAAAGGTGGACTAAACAGAGCCCTTGAAGGGTCAAGGTGGCCATGTTCCCTCGCAATATTTATTGCATTCCCACTGATCCATTGTACAGTTAGTGTGTTGGTCCAGTCAAATCAGAATACATTGCGAATTTAGGCAAACACTCTGCAGATACTACAGAAAAGGAGAGATGATGTGACACATGATGCATTTATTGCTCATTACTCCTTTGAAATGGCCGAGCTCCATTACTATGACCTCAATGCCCCCCATGAAGGGGTGGCATGGTTTAAATAATTTGGGAACCGATGGTCTAGGATGCCTCTGTGCTCTTGAAAATAAAACTGTGATGTATTCTCAAATTCACTGACAATGACACTCAAAGAAATGACCTTTAAAACAAAAATGTGATTTAATCTAGCCTGCTTTGGGGGACAATGTCTGCTTCAGGGTGCTATAATATCAAATGACGGCAAACAGATAATAAACAATCTGATTTGTGTTTATTTAAGATATTATATTGAAATTGTGTCTCCTCTCAATAACCCTCAGAAAGGAAGAGAGGAAAAAGAGGAGCAGGAGGGAAAGATGATTAATTGCCTTGAACTTTAACTGGTGACAAGCTGGTCATGTGTGCTTAGCATATGTATAACCCATCTTTTCTGCTAATAAGACGTCTGTGCTGCTTTCTCTCCTCCACTCTGTGCGTGTGTCGCCATCATCTCTGAGAAACTGATTTGAGGAAGAAAAATGCTGTGTGAATGATCAGCTAGAGAACAAAATCACCACCGACTGAAGGCCGCTGGTAGACAATGACTGAGTCTGGATTCAAGTCCTCTCCCTCGTCTACTGACCCCTTGCCCTTCACTATTGTACATGCTGTATGACCAGGGACACTGTCCCTGATGCTGACTATGTAACATCTGTTTTTTTCTAAGACATTATTCACTAAGAGTACTGGTTCCCTTTTCTGTGAAGGCAAGGTAGGAAGCTATTTCTTTATGGTTATTATAATGCACTTAGCAATGAAAATAAGAGGTCTAAAGACCTCTAATTAAATATTCTCATCATGGAAGAGGTATTGAGATCCTTTATTGAAAGTGTAACTCCACCCACAAATTCAGTTACAATCCTCTCTCCCAGCATATTTAAAAAACGCAACAAGTGAGGGAACAATGACTGTAGGAGGCCTGGCCTCGTGGCTACGTAGTGTGTGGGTCAGGAGACACAGGAGAGACTGACTGACATTAGAGTCTTTTTTTTAATATAAATTTCATGACGTAGACAGGTCCCAACCAGTTGACTCTGTCAGCATTGGCCTCACAGGTTCAGGGCTGATTTAAAACAGTAGATGGCGTGTTGAGCCATTTTCAACCCATGAAATGCAGATTTTTATAAACTGAATAAGAAATGTCAATTTTAACACCAGCACTAATTTGTTTCATCACAGTACAGTCATGTCATTTAGTTTACAGCTCAAAAAACACGTTTAAGTGCAGTACCTCTTTAAGTAAAAGAGGTACTACACACAACAGCAATGTAAACATACTCCATTCCAAGTAAAGGTACAAAAGTATCATTGGCAAAATGTACTGAAAGCATCAAAAGAAAAACTGACTGAAAAATTGCCCCCATTTTAGATTATTGTAAATTACAGTAACACTATTATTATTAACACTGATAAATCAACGTGTAAGCTTGTAGATGTGGAGCTAGTAGGTAATTTAGTCCAGTGGTTCCCAAGAAAGATGTTGGGCCCCTTGAAAAGGGCCACAAGATAAATCTGCAGGGTCATGGAAGGCTGGATTATAAACATGCAAAGCAGACAACTGCCCCAGGCCGCATACCTCCAGGGGAGCTAAAAGTCCCTGGTTCATAGTGTATCAGTTGCTTCATGGTAATCTGATTACTTGCTTATTTGTTAGAGAATTTGCACTTCTGAATTATAATATCGACTGGGTCCTGCATTATTACATAATCTCAGGGCCCTGTGTCAAAATCGACTGCAGTTCTGTTATTTTTGTATTGCACTCACATGGTGCATCTTCCTAAATAGAGTTGTGTTTCATCAAATTACCACAAACAGACTAATATACAGAAGTAGAAGGCCAGGTAGTATTCAATATAGGAGTAGCCTACTGGTTGGTTTCTGGGTCCCTGTGCAAAATATAATGAAGATGTTATATATAGTGTGCTGTGTGCACTGGACTTGATGGGAACATGGAGGCAACAGGGGCCCAACAACAAGTTTTTTTTAGCTATGGGTAATAAGATGATTAATGTGGTAGGGGGGGAAAATCTGCTACACCCATTTGTGTTCATATTTTGGGCTTTTTTCTAATCTTTGCATTGTTTCCTTTTTGTTTTTCAAATTTGACCTCTTTGGGATTAGAACAGTTAGTCTAGAGGGGATTTTTTTTCTGTGGTGAAACTGAAATTTGACAAGGGGCACCCCTTAAAAACTGCTTTTTTGGAAAGGTTCACAAGCTAAAAAGGTTGGGATGATTTAATCTTTAACCATGTATTGTATTTTATAGGAATGTAACTTCTAACTATATCTGTCATGTAAATGTAGTGATTGAAATAGTAAAAAAAAGTATTTAGTAGCATTAAACAGAAATACCTATGCAAAATACAAGTACCTTAAAACTGCAACAAAGGGAAGTGTTTTCCAAATGGTGTCACTCACTATTTGCATTGCTATCTCTTCTTTCTCTCCCCCACACACACTCAGACACACACACACAGACACTACAGTATATCCAATTAGTGTCAATGTCTGCTTTGGTCTAATATCAGTAACATGGGCCTTTGCTGCGACAGTCCTATTATTCTTACTGAGTTAGAAAAAAAATCCATCAATTCACCCAGTGTAACTGAAGTTGATTGCGACTACTTTCACCAGCATCTCTCTTGACACACTGTGCGATCTAATCTGTTGGAGAGGCTTTTATTTTTTTAAATACCTCCACCTTTATAACAAACAAACAAACAAACAAACAAACAAACAAAAGGAACAGTGTTATGAGGTGTTACACACACACACACACACACACACACACACACACATATATATATATATATATAGGTATGAGATTGTGTGTGTCTGTGAGGTAATTCTGACTCACAATGTTTTGTCACATTTCTTGTCTTCTGTCATCTTCAGGGAAAACAATGGAAGATTGATGCACCTTATGCTCACAGAGATTCAGAGTTTTGGTAAGAAATAGACTGGAGAGATAGAACAGAATGACAACTGTACCTGTCAACTTATCTTAATATTTCTTTTCTATTTTTATGAACTCCCTCTGCCTCTCTCTTCTAGGTTGTTCCTCCTACGCAACAATATTTCAGTTGCACGCTGTATACATTTTGGACAAAATGGTTCGATGGTGGTCATCAATAGGAAACTGGTGGTAAACTGAGATTGCAGACATAAAATTGATTTTTTTAAAAAGTATGAGTTTGCAATTGCTGTCCACTGAAATCTGGCCATACCAACTGGTCTGGCATTTACTGTATAGTCTACAGCCATATTAGCAGCTCTGTGAGGCTGCACTCAGCATTTAGCTCAAAGCCCCACCTTACCTAAGGTCATACATGCTAACATGTTCACAATGACAATGCTAACATGCTGATGTTCAGCAGGTACAATGTTTGCCATGTTGACCAGTCAGATAATCACCAAAGTTCTTCTAATTCATCCTGAGGGGAACATGAATGTCTGAACCAAGTGTTATGGCAATCCATCCAATAGTTGTTGAAGAATTTCACTCAAAACCACAAATTTCAACCTCATGGTGATGCTATAGGAAAAGTCAGAAGAAAACCAAAGTCAGTAGGATTCATCCTCTGGAGACCTTGAATGTCTGTACAAAATGTCATGGGAATAGTGGTTAAAATATTTCAGTCTGGACCAAAGTGGTGGACTCACAGACTGACATTGCCATCCCTAGAGCCATGCTGCTAGCATGGCTGAAAAACAGTGGTGGCACCTTGTGTATCCATCTTTATCTAATGTAAGACTCAGCTAAGTACAGCTGGGAGTTGGCTGCACACAATGCATTTTCATTTATAAAAATTATAGTATTTGTGTTTTTAACAACTGTCAATGGGGGATGTTGTTGACTTCCCTTACCATAAACAGACTGTGAAAAAATAGAATGGTCAGAACCAGTGCTTTTATAATTCGAACATAGAAAGACAGGTGCTACTTACCTTCCATAAACTCAAATTGCCCATGTGGATCCACAGCTAAACCAGCATCAGTAATTTTCTGCTGCTGATGGAGCTGGTTCTGGATTTTCACAGCAAAAAACACTCCTCAGGTAAACCCAGAAAGCAAAAGTAAGAAGGATTTCAGTTAAAGGATCTGGGAGCCCAATTCCTCCATCCCCTTAGATGTCCAGAAAGATAAGTAACACCATGTTTTTTTGTCACTGTAGGAAGGAGTGACTGCCCTGTGATCCCTGACTTTTTGGACATTTTGGTTGGTTGGTGGCTAAAGGCTCTTTTCTGTGGCAGAGACAAGTCAGAGAGTCTGTAGGTTGACAGAGACTGAATGATAGATAAATGGAACTCTGTATCTGTCTGTCCAGCTGCCTCTCTGGTCATCCTATAGGCCTTGACTGACATGAGGCAGAGAAGCTACAGTGGATGGACTGTGATAGAAGCAGATTGAGGGAAGTGAATCATGGATAAAGCCAATATGGACGGGTCACCTGGTTGATAGAATGATTGAAAAACAAAACGGGAGACAGGAAGAAATAGGGACTGATGAGAATGATCGATGGATAGGAGCTCTGAGCAGAGCTCTCTTAGGCTGAGAACAAATAGTTGTGAAGCTGTCTGATAGCCAGAACACTCTGTCTCTATCTCAACCAGATCTCTCCTTAAATGAACTGTTCACTTGTCCTGATCTGTCATCCATCAGTCCTGTCCGGAACAGACTGAATGAAATAATTCAGCTTTCTTGAACAACATAAAAGCTCCCTCATGTAGAATAGCTAATATACAGATCATTCTCAAATTAATTTGACAGCATAGTGTAATGGCTGTCAAAATGAGAGCATCATAGCAACTAAAACTAGTTTATTCTTTGTGTTGTTTTCAGTTTTTATTTGAAGTCTCCCTGGGTGCGATTTACACCAAAATGTTCAGCATTGACTTGACGTGCAAAGGAGGAGCATCAGTCAAAGCAGGATGAGAACCACACACAGACTCCGGTGCTCTGCAGTCCCACAGCTCATAGCTACGTGTTCAGTATCAGCTGCTGCTGGAGCTCAAGTAACGAAAGTCCTGGAACAATCAGGATAACCACATCAGTCACCCAGTGTATTGTCAAGGGGAAGAGATTCACACTAATGTCTTGTTATGCTTATGCTCCGGTAGGTTAGCTGTCATTCAGTGTCCCACCATAGTAGTTAATTTCACATCTGTTGCAAAAGTCTGTTATCCTGCCCAATCGGGTTATGAGACTGTAACAGCAGATGAGCAAGCACCACTCAGTACGTAATGAGAAATGATTGTTGTTGGACAAACTTAAATTAACTATGTTTACCAACTGAGTTTGAGCTGAGGCTGTCACATACAGATGAGGCAAAACATAGCTTAGTAAGGCATTAACACTGGGCGAGCAAGTGTTAGTCAACATGAGGTGAGAGAGCACCATTTGACTGACTGATCTACACACTGACCTGAATTTGGCTTCTGATGTGTTGTCTTGTGGTGTGTGCATCATTGTCACATGGTATTGCAACAGTGCTGTAAGACATGACCACTTAGAGTCTCGAAGAGTTTCAAATTCTACTGATACACTGAATCTTAAAACCCTGCACATCTCCGCCTATTGAAAGATAAAGGCCAGTTTACTCGTCATGAGGAGTACTACTCAACCTGTGAAAACAGTTGTATAATGTTTTCTGTGAGTCTTCTGTAGATGGACGTTTATAAAGTGTGAGAAAGTAACTCATTATGTCATCAGTGATATCTCGACTTGAGCCTGAATACTACATATTTATAACATAAAGCCTGTATTACTGGAGATGTGGAGTTTAAACAAAACTCCCAAAAAAGTCCCAAATCCATTCGACATTTTAAGCTGGTTTTGAGTCAACAAGTCCTTCAACATAAACGACAGAATAGACTCCCAAAACGACATAGGTGTACCGGACCTTTGTCGTCATGGTAACAATAATAAACATGTGGTTAACGTTGTGAAACGGATGCAGTTTAGTTAGGTTTAGTCACCAAAACTACTTGGTTAGGTTTAGGAAAAGATCCTGGTTTGGGTTAGACTAGGTACGTTAATAAGTTAAATTAGATACTAACGTAACTTATGTACGTAACTTAACTTACGTAATTAACTTAAAATAAGCCAAGGTTGACTTTTGGTTTCACACGGGACACGGACAGCGGTCTCCTGGGTAAAAGTCCTGTGTTGTTTGACACATCCATCCTCCCCGACCTCCTCCCTACGCAGACTTTGTCTCTTTTTATTCTACCTCACCGGACTTCCGCCTTTGCTCCCGTCATAATTACTACGGCCACTAGAGGTCATCGTACGTACACACGTAAATATGGGTCATAATAAGCTGCTGCACAGACGACCTATACGGACGTATTTATGGGGAAGACAGTCTCTTTTGAGCATGTAGTGTGTTTACACTGAAAAATTAAAAAAAAACAGTATATTCAAAACAGTATGTATTCACACTAAAAAACAATTGACTTTTGAATGTACCATTACTGTACAGTACACTATTCTCCTACAATACAATGCACAAACGAAAGACAGGCACTGCTCACAGCTGGAGAAGCGTAGATGCTTGTGAAACAGCTCCAGGAACACCGCAAAAAACAAAAAGTAAGTATTAATCTACAAAACTCTACAAGTTTAATCTGCAGTGGCATTCTAAAGTCGCAGTTTGATTGCTATTGCATGGCTCACGTATTGCATAATTTCTTGTTATATAAAACGGATGAGTGTGTTGATTTGTGGCAAATACTACAAAAAAACAGTATGCTATAAAAATGACTATATAGTGTATACTGTATACAATTACTATTTACAGCTGTGTGTAATTGGACACAACGCAAGTGTCTACAGCCACGCTAGCGGCTCTGTGAAGTGGTACTTAGGCACAGTCGTGTGTTGAGCTTAATGCTAACATGCGCACAACAATGCTAAAATGCGTATAATTAGCAGGTATAATTTCTACCATGTCCATCACCTTAGTTTAACTTGTTACCATGCTAACATTTACAAATTAGCGCTAAAAACAACGTCCAGATGAGGCTGATGGGAATGACATTAGCTTTGCAGGTGTGTGGTCATAAACCAACAAATTAAACCTGATGATGGCGCTAAATAAAAAGTCAAGGGATCACCAAAGACGTTACAATTCACCGTGAGGGAAACCTGACTGACTGAACCAAATGTCATGATGATCCACCCAATAGTTGTCCAGACATTTCACTCAAAACCACAAATGTTAGCCTCATGGTGGCTCTAGATAAAAAGTCAGGTGATCACCAAAGTCACTTGGTCTCATCATCTGGTCACCATGAATGTCTGTACGAATGTCCATACCAATCCATCTAATAGTTGTTTAAAAATTTCAGTCTGGTCCAAAGTGGAGGACCAACACACTGACATTGATGTGCCTAAAGCCAGGCCGCTAGCATGGCAAAAACATTTACAGGCAGGGAAGGTAAAAACCTGATGCTTTTGTATCATCCAGCATTTTTGGGGCTTTGCCTTTACTACGGATTAAAAGTCAGGATAGCTCAGCCTCTGCTGCCTTGATTTTGACTTTTGTTCCTGTAATCTGTCTCGTCTCACATTTATGGAAATGTAATGAGTGGAATTCTCTTCTGCTCCTCATTATAGGATGCTGAAAATAGAGTCGAGATTTCTGTCAGTTGCAGACCAAAGACCACTTAAAATTCCCTGCATTAACACTGACTACAGAAATTTGCAAACCTATCCAGAGCATCCCTGCTGGAATCCAGGCTGGGAGCAGAAGGTGAGGGAGTATTACTTCACCGGCTGGGTGTGAGCTTTACAGCATATCTTAAAATCCGTACAGCAAGTCATTCCATGGACTTGCACTCTAATACCCAACCAATTTACTTCAACTTTACACTCGGCTCCAGCAGGGCCAGGCTCTTAACCGTCCCTGTCATTTCCAAAATGTGAGCAGGTTTCATTTTATGGAAACAGTCTGCCTTGCCATGTTATGGAATTAGAAGCAGAGCAGTTTCTATTTTTAAAATGAGAGGCAAAGCCTATTTCCACACTGTGTCCTATACCTGACCCATACACACCGCCACACACAATAGGCGTCATGATCATTTGTGTCTTAATGGGTGTGAGGCTGTGCTGTCACTCTGCCATTAACACACACAGTGTTTAGCTATGCTCTCTAACTGGTCATTAAAAATGCTCAGTGTATATGTGCATGTGTGTAGGAGTGTAGAGAGAGAGAGAAGGGAAAGAAATTGACTGGACAATAACAACAATGCTACCTCAATCATTAGCCATGTATAGTCTAGCTGGGTTTCTGATGGTTTGGTCTGCATCTGCATGTGTTAGCCGGTGAGCCAAAAAATAGCAGGACTTGAAAATAATGGGCACGTAATGGAACATGAAATTAGTAACAACGTTGGAGAGACGGAGCAAGAAAACAGATGACTAACATTTCCTTTGTTGCCGTCTATGAATATTTTCAAGAATACACAAAAAACATTTTCATGACGCAAAGAAATTTAAGCCAAGAGTTTTTGCTTGGTGCTTTACCTTGATATTAACAGGTAAGACCATTTCCCTACATGCGTGGGATAAACTGTAGGGAAACTATGGATCGCCAGTTTATTATAGTGCTTTAGCTTAAGGTTGGTCATTGTGGGTTTTTTTCTTTTATCTTTTTGACCATAATCACAACCTCTCCCTTGCCTTAACAAAGTGTTTTAATTGCCCAACCTTAATCATACCTTAACTATACTGTAGAATGTAATATTACAATATTATATGGTTATTGTACAAATTAGTAATTAAAACATGTTGGCGTTAAACATTCACAGTTGTTTCTGATCATTACTGGTACGCCATTGAAGGAAGAAAATGCACTTAAGTAAAAATCAGCCATGACTGGATGATCACTTTAGAGAGAAAAATTTTGAAATGATGTTCGGGCTCAGGTTGGGTTCAGTCACATCAGCTGGGCTAGCCTACTTGACGTGGTGCTTCCTGTTCAGCGTTGGGGTTTGTTATTTAACGCATGAACGCAACACACAGGTGGTAAATATGAATGTAGCCTAGCTAAGGATGGAGGACGTCAAACTGAATTTGTCATCGGGGAAGTTTAAAAAAACTACTGAAAACCCTATCATACACATGAAGACAAGCCCCTTTGCTCTTCTTTTTTGCTTAGAAATGTCTTAACTACTGTATTGCTGTGTCTGGTTCATTAGCAGTGTCATTAACAACATTTTCAATAAAATGGTCATAAAACTATGACAGTGTCGTATTTAGTTTGAAGACCAAAGTGATATAGCAATGACCACTGCACCTCTGGGCTCTTGATTTGTTAGTAGTATTACAGAAGATGGAAAGAAGAGGTTTGCATGTCTGGAGGCTGTGACTGGAGAAAAATAGGCTGTACTGCCCTTAGGCGGTAGACCCAGTGAGGCAGAAGGACTCAGGTGTTTCTGGTGGCTGGTTAGTCACTGCAGGGGAACAGTAGATCAAAGGAGGCTGAGCTGGATCCGGCCAGTCGGCCAGACAGGAGGAGGAGAGGGATACCGGCGTCCTGAGGTCCACTCTCAGCAGGAGGTGAGTGCAGTGTCTGCTAACGGGAAGGATGCATATTCTCACTTGGTCAGCAATGTGGGTGGTCTTGTACTCTGTGCTGGTCATGTGAGGGTGTGATTAAACACTGTTCTGGAAATGGTGACCAGCTGTCATGTGTACTATATGTCTATAAACTTTGGCCAGGTTTTAAACCAAAAAATAAGAGAGTTAGCGAGGTAAGGAAGAGAAGAAATGTGAAGGAAGAGCAGTTGAGAGGAGAAGATGAGCAGAGAAAATGGATCAGAGGGTGTAATGAGAAAAAATGAGAGAATTTAAGAGAAGGGGAGAAAGAAAATGGGGTACAGCATGGCATGAAAAAAGACAACATAAAAGTATATTACAGAAAAGAGGAGAAAATACACAAAGGGTAAATGAAATAAAGGATGAAACAAAAATAGATAAAAATGAGAAGAGAGGATGGTTGAAAAAAGTGGGAGGAGAGGAAAAGAGAAGAGTGGGGTGAACAAACACTATCCATCTCAGTTCCTGTCCAGCTGCTTAGGAGGGACTGCAGCGCGCGTGTCCACGCACGCACGCACACGCACGCACACACACACACCAGACAGCCTATTCTGCCGATGGCTGACACAGATACTGCAATGCAGAGAGAGATGAAGGGAGGGAGCGAGGAAGCCAGCGAACAAGCGAGCAGGGAGAGAGGAGGGGATAGGAGAGTGATGGAAAGGAGGGGAAGAGGAGGACGACTGAGGAGGTGAAAAGAGGAGAGGAGAGGAAGAGTTGAGGAAATATTAGGATGAAAAGACAGAGAATAAGCGATGGGTTGACATATGAGGAGAGAGGCAAGGAAGGTAGACTGAATGGGTTTGTGTCGTAGAGAGACAGAGGGATGCTGGCACGCTGTAAATGTGCGCTCTGTTAATTCAAAAGCTTCAAAAAACAAAACAAGCTTGGTGGCAGAAAGGATAATTTAACCAATTTAGGGGAACTAATGTCACATTAAGCTATTATCATAATAAGTAAAAGACTGTCAGCCTCTACTGACCTCTAACAAAGTTCACATACACTGGTTATCCTGCTGAATGACTTTATGGCACAAACAAGAGAGAGGGTGTTGTTCTTCCAGGAGAAATGGAGCTAAAGTTTTCAGGATGTGTGTTAATTGCAGGTCTTATTTTCATTTTCCTCAGTTGTGTTGGTTATAATAACATTCTACTCACAAGGTTAACTGAATAGTTTGACATGCTGGGAAATATCCTTATTTGCTTTCTTTGCAGAGACTTAGATGAGAAGATCAATACCACTCTCATATCTGTACCCTAAAAGTGAAGCTACAGCCAGCAAGGGATTAGCTTAGTTTAGCATAGAGACTGGAAACAGGGGGAAACAGCTAGCCTGGTTCTGTCCAAAGCTAAACAAATCTGCCTACTAGCACCTCTAAAGCTCACTAGTTAGTGCATCATATCTGGTTCATTTCATCCGATCAAAAACTGGAATGTGAAAATAAGTTGTTTACAAGGATTTATGTGCTGGAACAATTTCTTGGCCAGGCACAGTGACTTCCTGGAATCTTTTCACCAGCGTGAGGTTGCCAGGCAACCAACAGAAACAACAGGTAGTGTTAGTGTTAAAGCTGGGGTAGGCAGAATCTGTGCAACCTATGCAAAACCTACCGCCTCTCTCTCCGCTAAGCCCCTCCCACCAAACCCACAACTTCGACCGGCAGCAGAAGAGTCGGTTTTCAGTGAAACCGTATCCCTCGTAGGGCTCGCTCTCCACAGCGTGAGCCTCACCGAGACCGCGGTCCCTCCTGCCGTGACTTGTTTTCTCAAAGACGCCCCTCCAGCGCTTTGCGGCTGCAGAGCAGAGCGCCCCAGACTTCAGAGGAAGCTGCAACGCCGTCCAGCAGCGGGAAGAGAGGCTAGTACACCACACACACACACCACTGTCCCCCGTCAAAAGTTATTCCCCACTGTTTGTCATCATGCCTCTTTGCCACTCGTCGTTAT
The DNA here is from genome assembly GCA_005408345.1 of Macquaria australasica. Lineage (NCBI taxonomy): Eukaryota > Metazoa > Chordata > Actinopteri > Centrarchiformes > Percichthyidae > Macquaria > Macquaria australasica. The sequence continues at coordinate 373,555 of SEMN01000042.1, read as the reverse complement.
GAGCGTCATGGCATCGAACATAATGAGCCTGAAGCTCCGTGTGGAGCCGGGACATGTTGTTCTGTACTATACGCCGCTGTAGGCAAAGGAGGTGTTTGAAATTTATCACAAGTTTCAGGATTTTCAGCAGGATTTTCCTCCACTGAATCAGGTTTTCACCGTCTGAAGGGACGTGTACACACATCTGCTCTTGTAGCTCAGCCAACACGAACACACCGTCTCTCTGAAATAACCTGTGATTGGCTAAAGTCTATCGTCACGGGATAGATTTTCTGAAGCCTGAAAACAGAGGCGGGGGGGCTGAAGTAGAGGTTTGCTCTCAGACCACTTGAATTACAATATGCTGCACGGTTAATGTGGCATTTTTGCCCAGTGACGCCAAAAGAAAACTGCCTACCCCAGCTTTAATTGGTGAGCTGTGAGGTATACATCAGAAGTGCAACAATTTTTGTGACTTTCCGAAACAAACAATCCAACATTCACAGTCAGTTCAGGCCGTGATTGGCCAGGTGTGTGCAGGTGAGGAAAACATTTCTCATTGTTTTGTGTTTCTTTCCCCCCGTCAGGCTTATTTCTAGCGATAGCACCACATTCTGATGGCCAAACCTATGAAAATAAAAATAATAAATAGAAGTTATTTTTACTTAGTAAAGCTTAGAGAAACCAAGATCTTTTTTGAAGCAGACAGCCAAGAGGTTAACTGAAATACAGTATACGGAATGTAGACCTAGCCACTGTATTTGATGGCTTGCTGATTTTTAGAGTACTATATATATATAACATATTTAAGAAGCCAAGATTCAAATAAAAAAAGCTAAACTGGAGATATAATTGATAATTGTGTTTCTCCTTCTCACGGCAGAACAAGAGAAACTGCAAGAAATATATGTGAAGATTGATTCATGTTTATCTAGTTAGTCACAAATAACCTCTAACTACCTCAGAGGCAGACCAATCCAGGAAACACAAGGACACGGCACTTAGTAAAATTACATCTTACGTCTGCTTTTTTTTAAATCTACAACTGCACCCTTGCCTTTCTCTCTCTTTGTCTCGTTTTGCTTCCTGTTGCTCTCTCTCTCACACACACATACACACACACACACACACACACATGCAAATGATCGCTCATTTCTTTCCAGGATACTGGGTGATTCACAGCTGATGCAATTCATGCCATTTTGTCAGATGTCCTTTCTATCTCTGTGTCCATTCTTTTCCCTCCCTCTCTTCCTGCCTCTTTCCTTTCATTCTGTCTGTGTTCAATAGATAGAGCCATCGGCCCTCTAGCTGCTTTATGATGAACAATAATCTGACGATGGACCAGAGTACACCACTTTACAATGCTGAAAAATAAAATAAATTCAAGAAAATGGTTGTTTACTAACAATTGACTCCTAGAGGTGACCATAGATGGATTATGAGACAAGGGGCCCCTGGGCACAGACATGTAAAGGTTTTATGTCTCTTTGTAGTCATTTTGTGTCTCTTTGTGGTCTTTTTGTGTCTCTTTGTGGTCTTTTTGTGTCTCTTTCGAGTCATTTTGCATCTCTGTAGTTGTTTTGCATCTCTTTCTGGCCTCTTTGCATATCTTTGTAGTCATTTTATGTTTATTTGTGGCCTTATTTACATCTCTTTGTTGTCTTTTGTGTCTCTCTGTGGTAGTTTTGCATCTCTTTGTAGTCTTTTTGCATCTCTTTGTAGTTTTTTTTGTGTCTCTTTCATTTTGCAGGTGAAGCCCAGGGGGACCCCTCACCCCTTGGGCCTATGCCTGGTAGGCCTGTTCAGTAATCCATCCATGGGGGTGACTTACTGTGAATCATTCCATAGCACTTCCAAAACCTTTGAAATTGTTATTTCTTGAGAGCCGATTGTGTTCAGATTATTTTTGGCTTTCAGCATTTCAAAAAACATTTACACGGTTCAAAAAACACCCATTTTCTGTGAATCCTCTGATTTTGCTTCTCCCGACGGCCTCCCCTCTCTGTCAGAGCTGCCGTCTCTGAATAGAAGTCTGATTAAGACCTGCTTTGATTAATACCTGTTCTCCCTCACTAGATATTACACATGCAGTTAAATTTCCCACAATGACTTTCAGTCTCTGTAAATCACATTAGACATGCAAATGAACTGTTTGCATCCTCTCCTCCAAATATTTTGCACCCTTTGCTGGAATTACACACAATTAAATCTACATTACATATTCATTCAGACAAACCTGCAAGAAATGAAGGGCACCCGTTTGGCATACATGTACACACACAACCCTTGGGTAGAAATCGCTATACCAGGTCTGTCTAACGGGCTCTATCATGCATTACGCCATTGTACTTGGAATTGTACACTATTACATTGCATGTAAAGAAGTCATATATAATCAATAGCCTGGCAGCAGACTATCATTTACATGCAACATGTCAAAGTGATTCCCAGCTTCCGGGTCTAGATAGGAGAGAATCTGCTAATGGCTGTCAGATTATGTCTCCACTGACCATAAAAGGGGTAGAAAGCAAGCAAGATAGAAGGGAAGAGGGTTAGTATGGACGTATGCAGAAAGGTTTTTTACCTCCTAAAGATCAGGTGGAGTCGAAATGTTTGCTTTTTTCAGTCCAATGACATTTTGAGAGCTTTAATCTAGTGTGCAGATACTATCCTTTTTGGCCTGAACAACTGTTCACAACCTGTTTAATTAATGCACCCATGTTAAAGCAGCAATAATCTTTTCTTTTTTCTTTTTTTTTTGCCACAACAAACTAAATATAACACGTTTGACATATCATCACCTTAAAATTTTGTTTTGACGAACTTGCTAGCAAACAGTAGTGTATTTATACATCCAGTAGACATGGAGCAATATTAGCATTCATGTTTCTGGCCATGTTTTGGCTCTTCACCAACTCCTGAGGAAAATATCTGGCTCTTAAGCTGCTAAATGCTTCACTGTGTTTACCAGGTCGTTGCTAACTAACTGGCTAACTAACTCGCTATCTGACGGTCTGCCTGGCAGGTAGTGTACAGTGGGTTTATTGGAGCTTGGTTGCTGGAAACAGCTTCCTGACAAAGCCAGAAACAAGGCTGATAAGGGCAGTTAGACTGAACCAAAACAGTAAAGTTTGGGGCCGTAAAACCAAAACATTGGGCTGAAAGACGCTAAAACGCTGAGTGGAAGCCCCATGATAATTCTCTGTGTGTTTGTAACTATGAGCGACCCCTTTCACATTACATACAGTCATTTGACTTATTGTTAATGTAAAAATATTGCATTAACAAAAATAAGTGCAGTTTTAAGGTGAACATGCAACTGTTACTGAGGTCACTTTCCAAGCTAGAGTGAAGACTACACACTTCCCACAAATTACCCATAATTGTGTATGCTTGCGTCATAATCACAGTTTAGGAAATCCGATGACTACCAGAGTGCTATATGAGAGCTAAATACATGGATGTAAAAGCTCTACATTAATAACAAAAGAACATTTTATGCTAATCAAATACAATTTAATAAATATTTCACTGGGGTATAGTTAATAAGGAGTAGCTTTAGGGATTTCCAGAATAAATGAATACTCACTGAACAGACCATAACATCAACACAAATTAAGATAATGCAGTCCAGTGAGCCTGTCAATTAAAATGTTGCGTCTTCAGCACTTAAGGGTAGAAATTGTTAGAGAGAGAGAAATGCTACATACGATGTCCCGGTAGAGAAAAGTTTACTTCTGACAATCTCATACTATCACCGAAATCGCAAAGCAGCAAAATGATATCTCTTTTTTACCAAGTCTGATAAAAAATCTTGATCAAAACATCCCAAAGGATGCTGCCTCCTGAGGAGCAAAGTTGTCGGAATCTCACTCTAGTTATCTACACACATCTGTAATAGCAAAGTAGTTTGCTTGGTAATAGCATGGACTAAACAGTAGTGCACAAAGTGAATATGATGTTGGTTTGTGACTGGTAGGTCTTGAGATTGTAGTTATGTTTGCCACCATCTTATCCCTTATTGGGATCCAAGCAGGCAGAGAAAAGCAATGGGTGGAGCCAATGTATAGCAAATTCATTATCACTGATTATCTAGTTTATTCTTTTATTTTAAGCAAAGCGATTGCATCATGGTTCATAACACTGACGCTGTGGTCCTGTTGTTGACAGACTACCCTCCCCAAAGATACGGCTGTACAGGTCGTCCGTGAAAGCAGCTTATTACAAGTTATGTATATTGTTAGGTGGTGACCTCTAGTGGCCGTAGTAATTATGACAAGCAAATCAAAGGAGGAAGTCAGGTGAGGTAGTATAGAGGTATAAGGTATAAAGTATAAAGAGGACCTTCACCTAGGAGACCGCTGAAACCAAAAGTCAGCACTGACTTATTTTAACTTAGCCTACGTCAGATCATAATGTTAAGTAAGCTAAGTTACGTAAGTTACGTTAGTAAGTCACTAAGTCATAAGTCACGTGATGTAACTTAACTGATAACCTAACCAAGTAGTTTTGGTACCTAAACCAATCCAAACTGTGACAGTTTCAGAACATTAACCACGTTTTATTATTGTTACCATGACGACGAATGTCCACTACACCTGTTGCTGGTACTCTCCAATGGTCATTTATCATTTTTCCAATGGTTATGTATCCTATTCTGTCGGTTAGCTATGAGGACGTATCGGTTTTTGAAGGTCTTTGTTCAGTTTCAGGTTCTGAGCACGTTCCTGCTTGTTTGATGTGTTTCTTTCAGGTCAGCGCAAAACTGGACCTATAAACCCTGTCTGTAAGATTCTCAGCACCCACCTATCTACAACAGAATGATCACATCATGATTGTTTGCAGTCTTTCACAAAGCTTTCAACCAGTCACCACTGAGCAGAGCTCAAATGCAAAAAGCTACTGATTTGGTCAGAGATGGTGATTCAGTATGCCTAGTTAAAATATGTTTGTTCATGTACTGATCACCTCTTTCCCATGATCCATTGTACCCAATCTGCCTGTGACTGCAAGCAAACAAAAGGCTCCCTCACCTGCACCATCACCAACATCCATACCCATCTGTAGCCTTGGAAAAATTGTCAATTGCTTGTGAAGCATGACATATAAACTCTTTGAAGTACTAAAAATATCCACATGTGGTTTTACTGATTTGCCCAGAGGTGAGTTTTTGTGGTTCTGAGTGGTTCTAGAGCTGCCTTGTCTGGAATGAACTGGTTTCACTATTAACCAGTGGCTTTAGTTGCTTGAAAAACAGAAAATGCTAAACTCTGGATTTCAATGAAAGCTTCATTTTTCATGTTTTTTAAATCAGGACATACTGAATTTGGGAATCTGGATAGGGAGTGCAGAATCTGATCCTTTCTAAATACTGCACACTAGTGTGTGCACATGCTGGAACTGATGAATTGTTTCTTGATAAAGAAAAATACAGTAAAAACAGTCAAAGAAACCTATTTTCTGAATAAGTATTGATGTAAATGTTCTGTGGCCCAATGAGTGATCCTGTAGTAGTTTAAAACAGCTCAAAACTGACTTTGGCAGATTATGAGACAATGGGCCCCTGGGCACAGATGCATAAAAGCCTCTTGTATTTGCGTTTTAGATTTCTCCCCACAGAGTTCACTCACTTAAAATGTATCATGATGGTTTCTTTCGTGTGAATGTTTTGGCTATTCCTTCAGTTTTTCAGTAGGACTTTTTGGGCTCTGTTATTGACATGAGCGACAAAAAATGCAAAGTTAATAACAGCAACTTCACATAGAGAATCTGGCTTAGGGGCCCCCTGAGCCCTTGGGCCCCTGGGCCTTGACCCGGTAGGCCAGTTTGGTAATCCACCTATGGTGACATGTTAATAACAACTCTGTGAAACTGTCCCTACTCTGTTTTAAATGTCCACTGTGGCTGTTTTGGCTATTAGTGAATGAGAACATTAGCAAATGCATTTCTTTGTTTTCATCCTCGGAGGAAAGAACGACGATGACTTGCCCACACAAGTTGACACTGTTTTAATAGATAAGAGGTTGCCAACAGTTGCTTAGATATTACTTTTAATTAGAATAATTATTAAGCCTTTTTACAAACTATGACTCATGCACATGTGCACAGCCCCTTAAAACCATCCCGACTTAGCTGGGTCAAAGAGGCAGCAATTAGCGATTTCACAGACCATCACCCTAATTAGAACGGAGAATAGGGACACCAACAAGTTAACACACACACACACACATGCAGTGATGCCTGCACACAGATAAACACACGCATAAAAACACATCAGTCACACATACATATAAACAGTGATGATGAACAGATGTTGGTAGAAAACACACTGGAGGGGAGAAAGTCTAGGAGAGAGAGAGAGCATATCAGCACAGAGAGAGAGAAGGAGGGAGGTGTGAGCTATAAAAAAGTTGCCCAGGCCAGACACAGGAAGTCACAAAGCTAGCCCACACACTAATGAGGGTCCATGTTAATTGAGGGTAGTAATTAATCAGTCCTGCTGCTGAATAATCCAGTTCGAGCCTCTGTGTCAATCTGTCATATTAGCTTTACAGTCACACACCCACACACTTCACACACACACACACACACACACTGTAGAGAAATGCACACACACGTCGACCTGCAGCGACAAATGCATGATTAATTCACGAAGCCGTTATTGGTCACCAAAAGTGGACACATACTGTACTTGGTCAAACACTGTACTTTGTCACTAACAAATTAAAGGTGCTTACAAAGTGCAGCACCTCATGGACTTTTCATTCACTCATTCGCAATACTCACTCTTTGTAAACCCCCCCCCCGATGGTTGATAGGAGTAACAGTAAACCAGGATCATTCTCTCACCTCCTCTTCACCCAAATTACATAAACAATATCTGTGCAGATAGTTTTGGTTTTGCATGCCCACGTTTCGAGGCCTCCCTCTCTGAGATTTAACTAAAGGTGCAACAAGCCCTGCTTTGCATGTTCTATCTTGTTATACATTGAACACGGTTCTTGTCTTTGTCTAGCACATGTCCATATGGATGATGTTCACCCCCCACTCAGCCTTTACATCCTATCATGAGATGCAAAGAGAAATCTGGATGTACTGTATAAGTGCCATTTTGTAAATGGTATAAAATAACACACACCATTCCAAAACGATTATAAAAACCCACAGGATATTTGTAATACATATTTTTGCAATACATATTTAAAAATAGAAAAATATGCATACAGTGTTGTGATTATACATGAGTATAAACAAATCCTAAGTAAGTAACCTAAGTAAGTAACAGGTTTGGTACCAGTTGGAGACATACCTTTAAAGAGATGGGTAAAGGAAATGACATTTTGTAATTATTGTTGGTTTTAGGTAGAATTCCTCATTTAATCACCATCACCATTTTATCACCATATGTGGGAGACATATATCCTCTATGACCACTTTAAGCTGATGCCACCAGGAATGGGTTTTAGATTGCCTGGAATATGTAAAACAAATAGGACGTTTGGTTTTATCTCAGATCCAATAGACTTCTGGACAGCCACAGTATAATAAACGGTCAGTTTACCTTGTGTACAGATTGATAAGTGCCTTTGCACCTTTGACACATTTTGACAAAACATGCCTTTGTGGCCACTGTCATTAACTCTTGTGTATTTCAACTTTTTTCTCACATATTTGCAGTTTTTTTAATGTGTGTGAATAAATTGTTGGTGTACTTGTGTTTGCAAACTTGCCTGAAATTACCCCTTGAGGGACGAATAAAGTACATTGAATTGAACTGAAATCAGTTGTGATGAGGCTGCTTTCATCACTGATGTTCCTCACTAATGCAAGCTTGTAATATTCAGTGTGCAGACTTCCTCTCTAAGCCACAAGAGGTCCTAGCTGAGAAGACTTGCAGCCTATCACAGCAAAATAAAGATTTCCTGTGAATACTTCCTTCCAAAAGCTTTAGCTCTTTTTTATTTTGTTTACGTCGCCAAGTCCACGGGATGAGGGGAGTAACTATGAAAATTAACCCGGGGAAAAAGAATCAGGGGAACGAAAGCATAGGCACAAATAAGGAATTTATTATTAACTTAAATCAAAGAAAAGTACAGCAAAAGTCATAAGCAACAACAGAAAACCAGCTCTCTAGGAACAGGTAGAAAAGCTGAACCACAATGTAACCACCACTTGAGTTAAAATAAATTACTAATCATAAAAATAAACACTATAAACACCCTCCCTCCAAAAAAGGAAGTAAGACTACCGATCCTGGTACACTACAACTCGAGCTACAACACACAGACTGAAATCTGCCGAATGGTCCACTGGCAACACGCCTGCATCTCCTCTCCCAGCCTTTGTGCACCCGACCCTGATGAGCAAGTGGGAACCAGCCTGCTGCAGAAGGGGGAGGGTGGTGCCTGGAGGACCACAGGAGAGAGAGCGCAGAACCAAACACAACAACAAAAAAACACACACGGCACTACAGCCATAACATTTGTGCTGCTATGTAATCCAGCATTTTCCCATCAGATCTAGCACTGGTGACACACAACATAAAATACAGTTCCTCACATTCAGCAACTGGTGAAAAGACTGAAATTGAAACTGGGTTTCTATTTTAGAAAGAAGTCTTGCTTTTCCTTCAAGGCTAAAAAGAGACTATGGACCATGGAGCACTGATATTTATCCCAAATCTCAAAGCTGGATGATCGTCCTTGTCTATTCGTAGACTTAACCATTGGCATACTGTTATTTATAAGGCTGTTTTTGGACTGCTTCCTTCTTACCTATGGCCCTACATCCTACAACAAAGTATGGGAAGTTATTGTCTTCACTCATATTATAGACATATTTCTTCAAACTGTCCCCAAAGTCCATACTGAACTGGGAAAAAGGGCGTTTAAGTACGCTGCTCCCTTGGCTTGAAATCAGTTGCAAAGTCACCTGAATCTTCAGGAGCTGGTCTCACTGGACACAGATACATCCGGCAGTAGATGTTTTGACAGTTAAAGAATGATTTGATATCTTATAATTTTGTAATTTCTTCTTGTTTTATGTTTGTTTTATGTCTGCAACCGTGTTATTTGGGCTGCTGCCTGTCTTGGCCAGGACACTCTTGAAAAAGAGATTTAGAATCTCAATGAGTCTTTTACTCCTGGTTAAATAAAGGTTCAATAAAATTTTTAAAAATAGAATAACAGTGTTCTCAGTAATGCTACACAGTCTCAGAATTAATGAGATTGTGATGTATTAATTCATTTTAAGATGCAGACATGCATACAAAGTGTACATAAGGAATGTCATTTTGTTAACAAATATATATTTACTGTATAAAACCTTTTTTGAGTGTCTATTCTGATAACATTAAGTCTGCTCATTAAAACTTTGAACAGCACAACACTGATTGATGCTTTAGCTTCATCTTTTATTTCTATCGCTTTGGGTGTGAAATGAAACAGTGAAAACAGCATTGCGGTACATCCAGTGCACCTCTTCACTGTATTTGTAACGCTGTAACTAATGAAGTTTAAGCTGCGCTAATCAATATTGTTGTATTAACACATGGAAACAGCGTTGCAGTACAGTTACAGCACACAAGGTTGACTTGTACTGTCATTTTAGAGGATTGGTTTCAGTCACCTCTTAAGGTCACCATGTGCAGTGTCTCTTCAAAGTGCTGAAACTGAGTTTGAGTCTCCAACAATACCATATTTACACAACAGCAACTTTCAAAAATCCTTGAGACCATGTTTCCATGGAGAAAAAAAAGTATTTTTTTTACCTTCACTTATTTTTGGGATGACAACTATTATTAGAAATAAACTAGAAAGTTTCATTCATTTGATATCCAGACTTTTAAGAATGAGATACCTACATAAACAGAACTTCTACAGAAAACTGATGTGAAACTTCTTGAAAGCTTTTGAGAGCTTCACTGTGCTGCACTGCGTTCTTGTAACATGTTGAGTCAGTGGAAGGTCTAGGCACAGTGGGGAACATCGGGGCACATATCAGACTTTTGCAAAACTGGTGTCTCTACGCTGGTTCCTTTAGGAGCCAAATCAGTGAAATGTACAACTGGCAAACCATCCATGTCTTTAATTTTATTGTTATTCACACATCATGTTTCAGAGCTGGTTCTTTTGTGCTGTTGCTTGAGACAGGACGGGATGCTCTGCAGCAAAATGTTAAACACCTACAGTAGAATTTAATTGGCTGCCGATGTGACAAAAATAACTGCCTGAAACTGTCTCAGGCAGTAGAGAAAATTTCTGGAGAAAATCCTGTGAGAGTCACTAATGATTCATTTTGCACTTTGTCAAAGTTTTCAAAAACTTTCCTATGACAATGTAATAACTTGATGTCACAATTCATTTGAAGCAGAGTGCTCGGTGCATATTCGCAACTGCAGAACACAGTGAGAGGGGCTGCTAACAAGGGCACTTGTGTAGAAACATGACTTTGCAATTATAATGCTGCATGCATGTTTTTTTTCCCCTAGAGCTTAACAAATTAGTACTGAATAATAAAATACAAAAAAATAAAGAGGACTGGGACACTGAATGACCAATACTGTAATAACAGCTAAAAAGGGTTCATTTTAGCAGCGCACTTGACCCTCATCTGGTTCAGCAGAGCTCTCCACTCCTTTTCTTAAATATATTCCTTTAATATGCCTCAGAAAAGACTAAGCTTGATTCTAGAAGAAAGGACAATTGAGAGAGAGAGAGAGAGAGAGAGAGAGAGTTATGATGTATTTAAATTTGCTTCCACCAGACACAAAATGCCGTGAGGCTAACCCACACACTAATGAAGGTCCGTGTTAATTGAAGCTCCTAATTAATAAGTCTGACTGCTAAGAAATCCAATATAGTCCTTTATTTCATTCTGTCATAATATTAGCTTTACAGACATACACCCACAAGCTCACATAGAGAAAGAAATCCAAAGCAGTGTTTTCAGTAGTAGAACATACTTATGTCATTTTGAAGATATTTACAGTGTTCCTAATGTAGACATAGTTACAAAAACTGAAGTTGGATTTACTAACCCTAACACCAAAGTTAGCATGTCACCTAAGCAATGTCCAGCAGAGATGAGATACAGTATATTGTGTGCAAAGTTGACATTTTGACTTTTTAATTAAGCTTATAACGCCAGTAAAGACAAGGATATTTGGAAATATCTAGGCTCATTAAGATCCAAAAAGACAAATTTGCATTTGTTCATTTGGAGCAAGATTTATGCACTCCCAATGCTGAGAAACGCTGTAACATGACATCACTAAATACTACACCACAGCTGGTCAGTGTTGCTGTATACCAATGGAAACCAAAAGCAAGAGACAAAGGATGAAGCCCAAAAAGAACTAAATTTATTTTGTGAGTGGAAAAAAACATGTATGGCGCGGCTCCACTAGTTGATTTAAGCTAATAAGAGTTTTTCATTCTAAGTAATTAAAAATCTAAACAATTGAATAATTGGACTGCACCTTCAGTACAAAGTGGAGCTATTAAAAAGCATTTACTTATTTAAAAGCACAGTACTTTGGGGACACCTTTTTCAATTTTCACTCACCCTTTTCCCCTTCCTTACTGCCTTTTATTCTCTCTGTACTCTCATGTTCCTCATGAACCCCACTTCTTCTGAGTTTAATTAAAACTGACTGACATGTTTCCCATCTCGTAATGCTCTAAAAAGCCCTTAACAGTCGCATGCACACAAAGCACGCATACATCTCTCACTCATGATGTATACATGCACTGTACCATCCACTGTCAACTTCTGTATAACTTCCAGAAGTTGCATACTGTATGCAATACATACAATATTCACATTCAGTTGCTCCTAGCACGCATATCAGTTCATATCTCACCAAGGGGAATTAGCTGAAATACACAAAAATACACAAATTAAATCACAAGTGCATAAGTACACACGTTATAGGGACACTTATTAACATTAAAATGTGATATTAAAAAGTACACACACACACACACACACACACACACAATGAAAGGCACACACTGATCATAAGCGGCAATGGACTTGGTTGAGTTGGCAGGGAGGCACGTACATATTTAAAAATGCACACACAAATATGTGCACGGACATACACACACACACACACACACACCTACACACAGAGATGTTATGCTACATTACACAAGGTTCTAGTGACAAAAGGAGACAAGTAGATTTCATTGTTGCCTGTGTGTGTGTGTGTGTGTGTGTGTGTGTGTGTGTGTGTGTGCTGGTGTGCACATGGTTATTTGTTCAAGCGTCTGCAAGAACATGTTCAAACAATATAATGGAGACATTTAAGGTGGCAGTGTGGGTGGATCCCATGAAGAGAGTCAAGCACACACAACACACGCAGACTTACATATAAACACAGACTCACACACCAATAATTCATTAATGTGCATTGTCATATTGTGATACCTGTGCGTGTCTTCCATCTGTGTCGCTCTCAATCTCCTTCTCTAACTATAGCCAATCAATAATACAGGAGCCACTCACTGCTTGGCACGCACACGGCAAGCTGTTCTGGCTTTCCTCAAAGTGCCTCTCGCTCAATCTGGCATCATCCTCTTTCTGAAATCTCAACGTTCACCACAAACAAAGAGGTCTCTTCTGTCTTCTGACCTCTTTCTCTTCCATTCCAGCCGACTTATATCTCACTTTTATTAGTGAACTGGCATATAACAGATTTATTAGTCACTAGAGGGCAGCGGGGACAAGCTGTGAACACAACACCTTTTAAGTGGAAATGGCCAACTTGTAAACAGTTGCTTGTTTACACATCCAGCAGTTATGGAGCAACTTTACAATTTATTTGGAGTGGTGGTGAATTTAAGTTCAATATTCACTCTCTTTTAGCTCTGCTTTTGGTCTCTACAAACTCCTGAGGGAAATATATGGCTCTTAAGCTGCTATAGCCCTATTCGCACAGGACTAATATTACCTGGGGACCTCTAGTAATTGGTAATAATTGCGGAGGTCCACTGTGATCTTAATCCTGTGCGAATCTGCCATGTCCGTAATTTGTAAAGTAAAAATTCCACAGCAAATTACCCAACATATTTCGCCAAACCCAGAGGTCATGTGAAAATATTAATCCCGTACGAATGGGCATCTCGGTGATTTGGGGTTGTATTTTTTTTTTTTTTTTTTTTTGCAAGGTTTTTTGTTTTGTCCACGCGTTTTCTCTGCCTCTTTCCCGGTCGAGAATTATGGAGGCTGTTGACAATTATAATTGAAAGTTTTGACAGCATCTGAAGTCCTGTTCAGACGGGCACCAGAGCAAGAGGTCTTTGTGAATGTTTTCCCAAACAGTGTGGTTGTGCACCATTTGATCAAATTGTTTTTGGTAACGTGGTTCACCCCACACAGCAATTACACTGAATGTCTCTTCGCCAGTTTTTCTTCTTGGCAGCTCTTGTTGTTCAGGAAGCGGATTATACGCAGAGCCTTGACATCATATCTGGGGGATAATGTCAGTAAATTCAAGTAAAATACAGACTTCACTTTTCTTGTGCAAATGCACTGCATGAAACTCAGAAGTCGGGGGGTCATTTCTAAATCACGAGTCCGTCTGCTGTTTGGTACTGAGCACCAAAAAAAAAAAAAAGAAAAAGAAAAACAGCGGCCAAAACAACGCTATGAGAGCAGTGAGAGTGAAAGCTCCATTAGTTGACAGTGCCAGCAGAGCTGGACGTCTGACCTTGAATAAAAACTAACTAAAACCTCTACAGGAAAAACAACCTGATTAATGCAGTGATACACTGGAAACAAAACAACAAAACTAATTTGACCTCTTTACATCAGCCTTACATTTGTTTTTATCTTAAAATGCTTTTCATCCCTAAACCTGGCACACTCTCCGTTCATCCAAATGTGCACTTACAACAGGTCTTCGAATGGGCCGTTATTATTTACTTCATATGATTAAGTGAAATAAAAAAACACAAGAAAATGATAAGAATACATGATTTTGTTGATAGATAATATTTGCAGTGTGAGACACAAGGCGGTTCGTCATGTCAGTGAATTTGTCCCGGATGAGTTGGCAGGCTGGCTGACTGACAGACAGACTGACTAACAGATTGAGGTCAAGTATGGAGTTCTTTGAAAATTGTTCGCCCCTTGTTGTTTGGAAAACATCACTGACTGACAGTCAGTGTGGAAATTAATGAGATATGCAATTGTCTTTCTTTCTTTTTTGTATACCAACCTTGTTGAAGTGGATTTATTGGCTTTTCTCTGGGATGGATTAAAAGCATTCAACTCACATGCATGCACACACAATCCGTTAGGGTAAATAAGTTTGTTATGCCTTCAGGCACATATTTGTGACTTTATTTAAATTTTCTTTTAGAATTCAGTTACTGAAAATCACATGCACACACAAGTTACAAAAACCGACAGTGAGCACTTTCTGAAAGCGCCTGTGTGTAGACTTTTTGTGTCAATGTAGCATCTTACAAATTATAGTATTCTAATGGTATTTTATTTAATTTGTAGAAAGATGACACTATCCCAGGCATCACTGGTACAGTATGTGTTGCTTTCATTCCAACGAGTACTGGGATGACAAAATGTCTTTTTTGATACTACCACTAGGAGTCGCCAAAGTAAGACATTTTCAAGTCATATGGTGGCTTTAAAGAAACAATTAAATGGCCACTTTCACTATTTAATGGTGTCATCCTGCACTAGTAATTGTGAACATGAAATGTATTAAGTTGAATCATCTCAGTTTTTTTAAGTTATCCCATTTTGGTACCCCACCTATCAAATCAAACAGCTCATTTCTCCTTAACAACAGTCTACAGCCATGCTAGCGGCTCTGTGAGGCACAGTAGTGATTTGAGCTAAATTCTAATGTCAGCATGCTAAAACGCTTACAATGACAAAGCTAACATGCTGATGCAAAGCAGGTATAATGTTTACTATGTTCATCATTTTATTTTAGCATGATAGCATGCTAACATTTGCTAATTAGCACTAACTGAGACTTATACAAATGTGCTTAGTTTTGCAGGTGTTTGATCATAAACGTAAAAGTATTGGACAAATTCAAATTTTGATTTGATGATGCCGCTAGATAAAAAAGTCACTAGATCACCAAAGTTATTACAATTCATCCATGGGAATCCATCCAATTGTCGTCGAGACATTTCACTCAAAGCCACAAATGTCAACCTGCTGGTGGTACTAGAGGGAAAGTCAGGGGATCAAAGTCAGGATACATCCTCTGTGCACCGTGAATGTCTGAATATTTCATGGCAATCCATCTGATCCATTTCTGTCTGGACCAAAGTGATGGACCAAGCAACCGACATTGACACAGATCTAGACCCTAGAGCCATGCCAATTTGAGACAGTCCAAGTAACAAATGATGAAGTTTGTGTTGTTGCGCTGTTACCAAAGTTTCTTTTTTTACTACATAGTTGCTTCAGAGACGCAATGAAATAGACAGTTCAACTTTCTGATAAATTGTTACTTCCTGTAAAACAGTAAATCTTGAGTGGCACTAGTAGGTTGTAATAAAGTCATCGTCACATATTTTTAAGTTATCTAGCCTTTCTGCCCCTCCTACCAATCCAAACCGCTTTTCTCTCTTTAAAAGTAACAAGTGACACCAGGCTAAAAAGCTGTTTCACTTGTCTCTATGGTTGAAAGTTGCAAGTCTGTTGAGTGTGGTCAGAAGTGTACCCTGTTGAACCTGTAACTACGCCCAAAAGTGATGTCACAGTGTACTGACACACCCTGGAGTATAGTTCTACATCACTGCAGCAAGGTGAGAAGTTAAACTACTGGAGGTCAACATTTTTCCATTCCCATTCCATTGCAGTCCATTAGACTGATTAGTGTAAATCTGATTTCAACAGGAATGACATCATATTGAAAAGGTAATGATACCATGTAGGGGACAGAGGAAGAGGAGAATCACAGAGTAGGACAGTAACTGAACTAAAAAAAAGAAAAGTTCTTCTCATGGAAATGCCAATGAGTAGAGGCTGACAGCTTTTAGGAATCCTGTGGGTCACGGGATTCCTGTGGGATTTCCCGCGGGATGGGAGTCAGTTTTACTATTCATCATGTGACTGGAACGGGACAGGAAAAAAGTCAACGGGAGTGGGCGGGACGGGAATCATAATAACAATAGATCCGTTTTTATATATACAATAAATATGCAGTTCTAATATGCATTAACGTTATTTTCTTTATTTTGAACATAATGCTAGTCGTTCTGTTTTCCTTTTTAATTATTTTTTATTCTCTCCTGTCTGCTCTGGTGGCTGGTTGCTGGTAGTTGCAGCCACACAACACTGGGACGGGATGGGACGCGAGTCATTTTTCCAGGATTGGGACAATAATTTTTTTTTACTCTGTCATGGGATTGGGACAGGACAGGAATATTTTTGTGGGATGGGACAAGAGTGAAAATCCACTCCCGTGTCACCCTCTATCAATGAGTCAGTTGAAGTGGCTGACAAACAGGAAATAATGTGTTTTACATTTTGATTTACTTGGAATAAACATAAAAAAGAATGTGTTAATCAGCATGAGCAGGCCACCATGACTGAACAGACAAACAGTGCCACCTGCAGAAGCTCCCAAGGAGTTTTATGGCATATACACAGCTCATGTTGGCCTTCATTTGCAACTACTGGGTTATCCCAGTACCCACTCACTCCTACTTTCTGCAGCTATACCTGAAAGGGGGAAAAAAATCTGTGAAATCCAAGACTTGCACCATCTGCACCAGTGAATTAATGATGCCTTCAAAGCTTACTATCCATATGCTGTTTTGTATACAAATCATTCTATGCAGCTTTCTTCCTGTATTATTGTAAGTTAATGAGTGAGCTTATTGGATGAAAAATTGAAAGTGTTGCAGGGATACATAAATGAGGAGATGGTGCACATGAGAAGTGAAGAGGAGGAAGAGATAATGAATGACATGGTATACAATTATGATAGAGCGAGAATGGCAGTCACACGGACAGCACTGCATTGGATCTTCATGGCGAAGGATAGAAATGATGTAGAGAATGACAGTGAAAGAGGTCGAGAAGAGAGGAGGACAGCTGTGTGACGGACAGAGAGAAAGAGCAAGAGGAAAGACGAGGAGGGATGAGCAGGAAGAACGTAGGCAAGGAGGAGAGTAAATGACGGGAATAGAGGTGAGAAGAGCGGATTAAATGACTGGGTGAGAGAGGTGAAGGAGGAGCAGAGGTGGCACTCATCTGCCTGCAGCTGAATGAGTGACACAGAGAGGACAAGAGGAGAGAGAGGCAGAGGAGAAACACAGAAAAGTGAAGAGGAATGAAATCTACATTGAAAAAAGAGATAAATAAAAGGACAAATAGGTTATACAGATTCTAGCTCTTAGATATATCATATTAAGTAAGTATTGAAACACAATCATTTTGAAAAATAATTTTGCAATCGCTTAGATAGAAGCAAGCCTAGATCTACCTAGACAGATAGATAATGCTGATGGAATAAAGTCCTCTTAATAGGCGGTTAATGCAGTCTATAGCAAAGGTCCCTTTGAACCAGTCAATGTGGGTTCTTCCCCTTGCTAGTCCTTCTCTGGCCTGGTGACTCTGTGATGGGATGATTGTCAGCTGCAACCTTTACCCACTACCCTTGGAAGGATGGATGAATGACTGCATGCCATATATGAAATGGTATGGAGAGATGGATGGGAGGGAAGGAGGGGGAATTTTCTGGATGGATAGGCACACATTAACCACGCATGCTAGATTGATCCATGTAAATGTGATTCACGCTTAACTGAAAGTATCATATCAACCTCCGTTCAAACTGTTGTGAAATACGAAGTCATCATTTTTCCAGAGAGCCAGCTGCTGTGCTGCATTATGGACGTGAACAGCTGCAAGGTGGGACTATTTTAAAAGGAAAGTACACAGAAGAACACAGTTCTGTTTGTACAGTTACTTAGTTTATTTTTTATTTATATGTCATGCCAAACATCTGGTCCATCCCACATGGGATTACAAGGCACCACTATTTTACAAAACATACATCTTCTGGTAATACATATAGAAAAAAGAAAGCAAAGCTGGGCACATAAGGATCTTTGCTTTTTATACACATCATGTTTTATACATTATGGAGGGCATATAGCTTTGCTATCATAAAAGGACTGTTCACTCACATTTGTCTTCTGGAAGAATAGATCTGCAATGGGAAAGAGCAAGCTTTTGCTAACTCGGAACCCTGAGAGAAGAGTAGTACAACAAAGCAGTCCAGTTTCTGTACAATGCCTCAATGTCCTTATGGTTGACTAAAGTTTAAACATTTCAAAACATGTTACAAAAGAACAATTATCAGTAATCCTGACATGTAATATGCAGCTTTTGATAGAAAAGAAATATTGGGCAATGTAGTATAATTGGGTAGTTGTTTGTGAATGAGAGGAGTACTGTAAGAGTTGTGTCAAAATCTGTTACTAAGGGAATTTAATTTAAAGTTAAAGCAGCAACTTTTTTTGTTTTTGGCCACTTGGGGGCAGCAGAACAAGCTGTAAAAACAATATTAAATTTTACAAAACTAGATTTTTACAAGTAGCCACTTCATTTGTTGACGGTTATTTTCTGTTGTCCTGCACACCATGATGGAGCCTGATTGCACCCAGGCATAAAGTAATGAAGTGTCTCACCCTGATAGACCCTGGGTTTATTCTTGAAAACACAAACTATGGAGCTTTAAATGTTAATGGTAATTGACTGAGGCCTGAGGCTTCAATTCCAGTCCTGCATGTCAAATGACCACAGCAGAAGGTGCAAATAAATGTTTTAATACACCATGAATTTCTCAGGCACTTGACACCGACATGACACTCTCTTTGTGGTGATTTTTACTTCTGCTCAGAGCCCCTCACAAACCTGGACTCTACTCACTTTCATTGTGATGTAGTAATATCATTTTCTACACATTAGAACTGCTCCATCCTGAGCAGAATTTCATTAAGAAATGGGAGTCGGATCGTACCTCATAGTCGACGTATATGCAAATACATTCATATGACATTGTACCATTGGAGAACTTACAACTTCTGTTAGCTGTTCATTTAAGTGACAAGCAAAAATCCATAGAAAAATATTACTGCATAGATACAGGCAAATACAGAGATGCAGAGACACAGGCAAAGCACTCTATTCACACACACAAACAGATGGATGCACATACAGAAGAAGACATGGTGTCATCCATTCTGGTTAAGTATTGTTTAGATGGTAGTTGGCGTTTAATTCTCTCATTCTATTAAGTCTACAGAGAGAGAGAAAAGAGCCATTTAACACTAATCCTCACCAAATAATACATTCATTTGTGTGCAGAATGGGAGGATTTAACGCCAGCTCACAACCAAACAAGACTGGAGTGAAATGGATACCACCATGTCTCTGAGCATGTGTGTGTGTGTGTGCTTGTGACTCCATTAGGGATGAAGGCTGTGAGGAAAAATAAAGGGATTATTTCTTAGTCATCTGGAAATAAGACACGTATCACAAGAGTTCCATTCAACTGTTTGTTTGGTGGGACACTTAATTTGAAATGGCGTTTCAATCATCATATTTTAACTAATTTATGTAATTTGTATAATGTGTCCAATGAAAAGGCTGAGTTTGTTTGCACATTGGTTTATTGGTTTACAATGGTTTATGTTAGCAGCCTGCTAAAAGTAACATTTATTAAAGAGTTACTTTAAAGCAGTGTTTTGCTGCCCTCTGTGGTTAAAACTTTTAAGCCTGTTTCACCTCTGACCACAGCCAGTATCACTGATGGGTGTGGTTGGGTGTGGTCAGAAGTGCGCTCTGTTCAACAGTGATGTCACAGGGGGCGTTAAGTTACTCTTGAATGTGCCATTGGTGTGCAGGCTAGTTAGCTAGCCAAAATCCAATTGTTGGTTTACTTTGACTGAACACAGGAAACATGGCTGCCTAGCTGCATGGGCCCTTCAGTATGCTGCATAGACGTAGTAACTACTAGGTGGAAACACTGTAACTCTAATTATGGTGGATTAACTTTAATTTAGGGTTAAGGGATGATCGTTCATTATCTCATCATTATAGCAACTTAAAGGTGCCCCATGGATTTACATATATTGTTTGAAGAAAGAAATGCATTAAACATGATGATAGGCCTCAAGGATGCACGCATGGGTTTTGACTGACTGACTAGACACTGACTGTAAATAAAACTTTGTTTACAAGAAAACTCCTCAACGTACCTTTAAAATCTTGTTTTTGCTGTTGGTTGAAGTTCTTAGCTTGCTATGCTTATTGTGTACTAATACTAAAAGTGGACTCAGGGTGTGGTCAGTGCACACTGACATCACTGTTGGGTGTGGTTACAGCTGCAATGGCGCACACTGACCACACCCAACTACACCCATACCCACTCACACACTTATAATGGGTGTGGTCAGAGACAGATAACAGACTTGAAACGTTCAACCACAAGAGGGCGTGACTGAAAAGTCTTTCATCTTGGTACTTTTTAAAATATTATGTTAACAAGGAACATGTATACCCATATGAATGCTGCCACTTGTCATTGGTCACAAAAACTAATTATGCTTCATATTGAGTTATAACATTATCTGTTTCCAAAATGATGTAATTGAATGATTTATAGAGTGTTATAATCAATCATTTGAGTGAGCTATTAGTATGTGTTCTTGTACTGCTATGCCTAACAAGACCAAATGGCCCCTCAAAGAACCCCAGAAATAACACTGAATTTGCATACAGTGGGCAACATGAGGCACAAGGGAAATGTCCTCACTATGGATATTTTTCCTCACCTCTCCTGACTGCTGTTATAACATTTGGTCCTCACAAGTAGAAAAACATATACACCCATAGACATACACACACTCACAACTGTTCCTTGTACATGGTCCAAAGCAGGGGACAAAGCAGTGCACTGTGGCACAAACATAGACTGTATATAAAGATGGACAACATGACAGCTCCCCAAAAGTGAAGCCAAAACATCTCGATCGCCCCCTGGTGGCTTGCTGCAGTATACATATACAAATACATTTTTCCCAAAGATGGTTTCTGTCATTTTGGGTAGCTCTTATCATGCTGAGTGTGCTTGCGATTGGTTTTAGGCAGGTGTATGGGCGGGACCTTGACACCCCGGTTCCACCGCGGATCACTACTGTGCAGACTCTGGCTCCAAATGACATCACCACAGACTGTATATAAAGATGGATGATGCGTCTCCACTTCCTCCCACTGTACAAAAATGAAGCCAACATATCCCGGATACAGGTGCTGCCGTCTTGCGCTGGTGACGTCATTTGGAGCCAGAGTCTGCACAGTAGTGATCCACAGTGGAACCGGGGTGTCGAGTTCCCACCTATACACCTGCCTGAGCCAATCGCGAGCACTCTCACAGTTGTCAATAATGACGTGACACCCCGTTTTTATAGCATCAAATAACTAATTCAAACCAAACTTTTCAGAAAAATGAACACTTGAACAAACATCAGCATGATAAGAACTACCTAAAATGATAGAAACCATCTGTGGGAAAATTTGATTTGATGTGTACTTTGATTTTTCAGTTTGGCCCATGTCCCATCCGCTAACATGGAGGAGGCGGGGTTTATGACCTGTACTGCACCAGGGGGCCATCCAGATGTTTTGGCTTCACTTTTGGGGAGCTGTCATATCGTCCATCTTTATATACAGTCTATGGACGTCAACAGCGCAAGTGGAGATGCGTCAGCCATCTTTATATGCAGTCTATGGGCACAAATGGTGTACATGTGACACTCGGAGCTCAAGTACTGAATCATCTTAAATCAATAATCTCTTCTGTTGCTTTCAAATTCAGTGGGGCACAAGTATTATGAAAATAAATCCCCTCTCAGGAAACACATGTATTCCTGATAGCCAGAGATGGAACTCTGCCAAAACTGCTAAAACTTTAAAATGAAATGACTATGACAAAAAAGACTTTTAAATTTGTATCTGTAGGGGGATAAATAGAAACAACTTTCTTTTATTTTATTTTTAATCTTATTTCATTGCAATGTTTGATTTTCCCTTCTTTTTTCCAGATGTACCTGTTCGACTTGATTGGGCAGCCAAAGACAGTATACTACAGATGAGATGACTGACACTGATGGAGTGACTGCGTCTGGTTCTCTTACAAACCTGCATGAGGTGGGGATGATAGAAAATGATGGATGGCTCACAGGATGGGGGAGTGACACGGAGGAGGGGATCTTAGGTGAAGTGAGACAGGACAGAGATAGAGATGCAGATTTCAGTTGACAGATCGGCTGTCAGCCTCTAATGTCATTTTTAAGCCTATGACTTTAGCATGTTTATGTGCAATATATCATACTATCATACTAGTGATTGTTCAGTCATAGTTCAGCAACTGTAACTAGGCATGGCAGGTCTGTCAAGCTTTGCATGTTGAAGCGGTGTTCATGGGGCTTTAGTAAGATTAATACTGGGTCGTGGTCTTTTTTTGCCCACCCCAAAAAAATAAATAAAATAAATTACAAGAGCAGAAGTATAAGGAATGATTAAACAGTGCATTTGTCTGCTCTAACATGAGCTGCAATGTTAGCATGCCTGACTAACTAATTCAGGCCTACTACCTTCAGTAACTCAGCGTTACTTTCAAGGCCAGAGGCATTTCATTCTACTGTATTTTGTGGGGTTACAGGTTATGTTAAAAAAAGCCCCATTCACGACTAGCACATCCACTATGTAATATTACCTCAGTGTGTGAGAGAATGTAGGCTAACGTTAGCAGCTCTGTCCTGCACTTTATTGAATTTGGGTAGGTTTACAGTCTATCGACCCCAGCCAAACTGTATTTTTCGAGATAGTGTTACGTCCATCAAACATATTAGTTAGTCCTCATCTTAAAAGCCTTTTCTCTTGAACCGTTAATAGTAAAACATACTTTTTGAAAATACGAACAATTACGCATACGACTAGAAATTAGAAGCCTGCTTTTATCTACCTGTGTCTGTAATCAAGGACCCATTAGCTGTGTCTCAATTCGCGTTCTTCCATACTCAAACTTGCTATTCCGAGTGCATAAGTGCTGTGAGTACCCGGAGGGTGTACTAATAACGGTCAAAAGTTAAGCGTGGAACGCTGCACACTTCTCACCCTCAATGGTCGCCATCTTGGCTACGTAGTGGAGGGGGAGGGACCACCAACCTATGAAAATGGCGGCCGCGAACACCGCACTAAAAGTAAAACATTTTTTCAATTCAAAACAAGACTGAAGTCAATGAGCAAACAAGCCTGCAGGTATTTTGGCAGGTGACAACTGTGGTCAGATGTTGGCGATATTGCTCTGCCCATCTGCAGCAAAGAAGAAGAAGTGGTCAAATGTTGCGATCGTCATTTCCAGTAAGTGCACAACAGCCGTGTTTGATTTGAGACAACACTACCCTGTTAAAATTCACACACTACGTAAGTAAGTACATTGTGTACTACATGGAAGAGTATTAATGGAAGTATTCGAATTGAGACACAGGAATTGGAACGTGTGGAATGCTTAATTCCCTAATCTTCCCGTGTTATTATTGGAAAGGTCAATTGGAGGGCGCAGAGTAATTTCTTCACGTCTCTTTTTTGCCTATGACAAACGTATTAAACTAGGGTTATACAGTCTGACTGGGTGAGTATGGGTGCTTTAGTAAAATCTGTTATCAACTTGTTATATAAAATATATATCTGCTTCTAAAAAGTGAAAATATTCCTAATTCCTAATCCCTTGAAAAACATTACAGTTTTTTAGCAACCACTCACTCACTTTGTAAAATGTGGGTCACCACTACAGTTTTATTTTAACATTTTATTATAAATGTTGTTTTCTTCAACTCAGAGCTCTCCCTTCCTCAGTTTTCAGCTGCCCTCAGGCCAGTCTCTGTTGTCACTAAGCCTTTAATCACATAACTGTGTGTTTACTGCACATTTATCTGGCCTCCATCTGAACTAATAGCACTGATTCAAAGCTGTGAAGTGTCTGTATATATGCGCACACGCATTTACATGTATGCTTAAATTCATAAAATGTACATGATAAAAGAGTTTTTCTTTATCTCTGCCTCTTATCTCTTCACACAAACACACAGAGCATTAACCTTCCATTGAACTGGGTGTGTTTTGTCGAGGATAGAGACACAAATTAAAGAACAGAACAGCCCTGCAGGCCTAAAGAGGAAATTGTCTCAAGATACTCAGACTTAATCAATGATTCTTATTGGAACTGTGGCATTTGTATTTTTCACTATGGTGCCGCTGGACACCAAGCATTGATCATTTCCCTTCCATTTTATTTATGTCTACACTCCACACAGCCAGAACGTGAGCAACGTTGGATAGTTCAAGTGTCCACTGGTAATGTTTGAGAGGCCACTGTGACAAGAACATTCCTGTGACATTTGTGTGTTTTATGTAGAAGTTAAACTAGAATCCTTGAATATAAATTAATAAAAACATTTGCAGGAAGCTTATTCCAAATGAAGGGAGCCACACACTAACAGAGTGGACTGTTTCTTAGCTGTGCTTAATTATTGAAGTACTTGTGAGCAGGATGATATTTCTAACAGTACTCTATGAATTAACCATGATAGACCACATGCCACCACTGGAGGTCAGGAAAGAGGAACTCAACTGCAAAATATTCCTATTTTTAGATGCAAAGTGTCTTAATGCCCAAGGGAAGAAGCAAGATTCCCAAACTGTATCAAATTATGGCCCTACTACAGGCTTTGTATGAGTTTTGTTATTCAAGAGATTTCATTTTTTTTTCTAGAGAGGAAGAAGGGAAAGGAGTGTACCTTTTTTCCTCTGAGTGTTATGACAGTAGCGATAATATCAATTGTTACTCTGGAGATAAATTCTCATGTCAACCTGTTAGAAATCTTGTGAAGTGGTGCTTGAAATAAACAAGGCAGAACAGCTGCTAGGTGCTAGCTCATAACAAAGTTATCTCAGGGCACTTTTTCATATAGAGCAGGTCTAGACTGACTCTTTATATTTACAGAGACCCAACAATTCCCACCATGAGCAGCACTAGGCGACAGTGACAAGGAAAAACTCCCTTTTAACAGACAGGAACCTCGAGCAGAACCAGGCGTGTTTATCCCCCCTCTGAATTCTGATTTCAAATTTTTCTTTTACATTTCCCTCAATTTTACTCAACATAGAAACACAGAATGTGATAATGTAACAGTTCTATAGGTTTATGTTGTCTGTTAACTTTTTGTGTTTTTGTTTTTTGCGACTTGACACATCCCCAAAAGTGAAGCCAAAACATCTGGACCACCAACATCTTGATCGCCCCCTGGTGCAGTATAGGTCATAAACCCCGCCCCCTCTATGTTAGCGGATAGGACATGGGCCAAACTGAAAAATCAAAGTACATGTCAAATAAAAATTTCTGTCATTTTATGTAGTTCTTATCACGCTGATGTTTGTTCAAGTGTTCGTTTTTCTGGTGAGTTTGGTTTGAATTAGTTATTTGATGCTATAAAAAGGGGGTGTGACATCATGATTAACAAATGTGAGTGTGCTCGCGATTGGTTCGGGTGGGTATATAGGTGGGATCTTGTGCCGCGGATCACTACTGCGCAGACTCTGGCTCCAAATATTCATTTTTGTACAGTGAGATGAAGTGGAGATGCGTTATCCATCTTTATATACAGTTTACGGTTTGCCATGGCAGACAGCTCCAAAAACTACAATACCCATGAGCCTTGGCCACCATTTCTAAGGACTAAAAGCCAGTCAGAGGTGCAAATCAGATCTGTAGTGAATTCAAAATGCTTTGTCATGGCAGTTTTGAACAAAACACAGCGCCATAGTTGCTGAATTCATGCAAAACTGACCAAGAATTTAAAGTCAATTTATCTAAGCTGCAGATTTATTTCATTTTTATTTCAGTTCAAATGTGAATATTTACTAATATATAAAATGCAGTTTCAGAGGTGGTCTATATGATCTTTAAAGTGTCCCAGCTGAAGATGGAATCAAAACTGGACAAAGAATGTTAAGTTTCATACTACCGGTATGTTTAAAGTTAAATTCTTGTTGGCAAAAAGAGAGAGGAGAAAAAAAACTTAGAAAGGACTTGGAGGAAAAGTGATGGCAAGAGAAGCCTGACAGAAAGAGAATTTGGGAATGAATGTAAGAGTCACCGCGAGCAATAAAAAGAGATGTGAATGAGAGAGGAAAGGAGGGGGAAGGGTTGAAAAGTGGGAAGATTTCAGCATGAAAAAGCAATAAAGAGGGAAAGAGAAGAGCAGAAAGTTATAGACAGGGAAGCAATAGACACACTATCTGAAAGTTGCAGGAAAAAAAAAAGTGACAGCCAACAGTGACAGATGAGCACAGTGAACCATCCACTGCTGCCGACAGAAATGCTTTATTAAAAGACGAATGAAAAAAGAAAAGAGGTGGAGAACAATGGAGAATAAAACAGGTCAGGAGAAAGAATGTGAGATGCCAAATTGGTAGTGCAAAAGAGGAGGGAGAGAGGAGTGGAGATTGGGGGAAACGAGAGCAGAAAGATGAGAGACGACGGAGGAAAAGAAGGGGATTAGAGATAAAATGGATGAGATGAGAGAAGGGAGGTAAGGAGGAGGAGGAGAAATGCTTTAGAACGGAGATACTGATGATTTCCACCTGATGGATCTGGTCAATCAGCTTGTCTCACTACCTCTCCGTCTATCCCAACACGCCTTCTCTCACACATGCCCACAAGTCTTCCCTGTGGTCTGCTGCTGCGTATGGATTGATGTTCCATAGAAGACACAATGGCCTCCTCAGGGTAAAGAGTGGTTTCACTCAATTTTTCTTTGTCACCCATTGTGTGCGTGTGAATGTGTGTGCGTGTACCCTGAACAAAAGGCTTCACGTGCTTTTCTTGTACTCCTTGCCTGAAGACAAAATGGAAAACACACTCTTTATCCAGAATATACGTAGAGTACCACTGCTTCCACATTTTTCTCCATTTACCTCAATCTAGGCTTAGAAAAGATGAAACAACTCTGAACAGCAAATTTAATTCACAAGGGTATATTTACAAATGCAATATTGTACCTACGCACTCAAAATCACTGGGTCAAAATTGACTTAATTTGGGTCAATATAGCACCAACGCAATACTAATCAGCTGCTGATTGGTTAGCAGTGTTGGGCTCGTAACTCAAAACATTTAATTTATTACTCGTTAGTCTTTTCAAAAGTAATTTTATTACTTTACCTATAACTCCCTGCCAACAGCAATTCGTTACACTACTCGTTACACCCCACAAAATTTGCGTCCTTTCTTCTCGTAATTCAGACTTTGCATTTTCGACTGTGTGAATCTCAGGATAATCACCGGTAAGCGCAGCTAAGGCTACAACTAGTAGTTTTTTTCTGCAGCCTATGAAACCATAAAAGTTACAGGCTAGATGAAAAGCACACCAGGCTCAAACTGATGATTTTTTACCTGGGGGGGCTGTCTGAAAGACGCAGAGTCAATTGTGGGGGCAACATTTCATCCACCACATATCCAGCCACAAGCTTCATTAGTTCTTTGTTGTTTGTAGCCTGCTGTCCACCATTAAAATCCAGTTTTGGTTGTTTAGCCACTGTAGGACTACAGCCATCCTCCGCAGCCACAGAGGGCTCATCTTTGGTGGGGGTATTTCCTCGAGCTTCACGTTGTTGTGCTGTCGTAGTAAGTGTTTCAGGAGGTTTGAGGTTGTGTTTTTGGCAGTGGAAAGAGTCTTAGTACCAATACCTGCACACAATACACATTTGACAATGATGTTCATGTCATCTCTCCTCCCAACAAAATCAAAGTACTGGGAATATTTCCAGCTGCTGAATGTAGGCGTTTCCATCTTCCAAGATAGCTTGCAGCTTGGTGACGTGCGACAATTACAAAAACGAATCCTGGGACAACAAAAGGAAGGTTGTAATGAAATATTTTTTGGGGGGTAACTGTAATATTATTACTGAAATTTAGTAATGCATTACAGTAATAATATTACTGCCCAATGCTGTTGGTTAGAAAGAAACCTTCCGTGTCTCAGCTAGCCCTGGCACCTGGTTGGACGCCTGTACTTCTACAGTCTTACCATACCATAGTAATTGCTAAACACCATATGTCTTGTTACAATAATTACTAATGCAAGTATCTCATACTTTTTAAACTTTAAACATCTGGTTTATTCCATGTAGTACTGATGCTGCATAGTTCCTCTTTGTCAGTAGAAATTTTCGTCTGTACAATTGTGACACTGTGTTCAAGGGTACTGAAAATAAGAGAAGCTTTTGTGGTTGAGTCTTGGCAAAAGTGTTACAAAACATTTGTCCTCCTGACAAATTCTGAAAGACCAGGATACAATGGAAGAAGGTGTCCTTGTGACCTAGAACCTCTATTGGTTATCAGTTCAGATGGACAGGCTGATTTACATGAAGCTGAAAATCATTCAAGGCAAAGCGAGGCAAGGCAGGTTTATTTAGCACCTCTCAAACACAAAGGCGATTCTGTAAAGCATTAAAACAACATTTGAAAGACAATGAGCAGGCAAATAAAAGACATTAAAAATAGAATAAAAAATGACAACATAAAAGTTAAGAAGCAGCATAGGTGCAATAACAATGAAATGGTTGGTTGGTTGATTGACCCAACATTTAATCAAAGAAATAAAAGTTCAATAGAGAATTTCAATTTAAGAAAAAAAAAAAAGTAAAGCAAGGAAATCAATCAACACAAACAAAACAGGATAGTTTTAAATCTTGCTTTAAAAGTAGCTAAATGTGGAGCATATCACTTTGGGATTTTGTTACCTTTGGACAGAGCCAGGCTAGCTGTTTCCCTGTTTTCAGTCTTCATGCTAAGCTAAGCTAACCGGCTGCTGCCTGTAGCTTCATATTTAATGGCATTGACATGAGAATGGCATCAATCTTCTTACCCAACTCTTGCCAAGAAACCAAATAACCATATTTCCCAAAATGTCGAACTATTCCTTTAATAGGAACCATCTCAGTTCAGTGATGTGGTCAGACAAGTCTCAAAATGGCTCTTTGCATTTATTATTGAGCTGAGTGAAAGGTACTTTCTTAATATTTTGTCCTTTTAAGTTTTGAAACACTGGAGGTAGAATTATATGGTACCTAAGTAATGAGGTTGTTGTTTTTAGGAAACTACATTTTTGAAAGAACAACTGGTTGGACTGAGCAATTGCAACACTTGGAGGACATCCATTGATGATTCAAAACAGTTATAAAAAAATAAAGTTGGTTGGCAGGGTGTCAAGACAGCAGGTGGCCGGTTGAAAGAGCTGCACTGAGTTTCACAGACAATAACATGGAAATGATTCATCCTAACCTAATTATTTCTGTGCGGTGAGTGGACCTGACTAGTTTCATTGTTTGACAGAGATTTATTGAAAGCACATCTAATACTTTCCATCTCATCACTGAAGAGACATAGGTCAGGGGCTAACTGTGTCAGAGGACTTGTCAGCTTCTCAACAGACACGCCAATTGTTAATGCTCCCTGTTAATAACGCAGGAGAGAGAAGATTGTCTTCAAGGACACACACACACTGATGTTGTCAGGCATCAGTGATATTCAATTTGTTAAAGTTTGTTTTGGTCAATTGGATGTAACATTGCACTCCAGTGAACTCTACTTTGGCAAGTATGTTACTTCTTGATCTCCCAACAGCTGCAGCGCTGCCACTGCCACCCCTATCTTTTGCCTTTATAATGGCCATCTATAGAATAGACGATAGATTTAATTTCTTTATAAATTTAATTTATATTTAGTTTAGACAGAAAAAGAGGCGTGTGCTCAATTGGTACTGGGGAGTTAGAAAAAGAATAATTATATTTTTCCATGTCTGTGACATATTCTACAGATATAGACACTGAAACTGTAGTGAAAGGTGTAATGTTGCTGATTTGACGTCAATATGACAGTCAACAGATCATTTTCACTGTTTATTTTTGCTGAGAACTGCGTGCCAAATCTCTAGATGAGCACCCGCAGGCTGTGTGGCTGCTGTAACCTGTTAACATTGAAATGAGAAGCAAGAGGTTCTGCGATGCACACGTGCTGCTCAGGTAGGCGGTGTGTCTCGGGCTTTAGTACTTGAGATCATCTGATAGTTAATTTTGCACACAAATCTCCTCAGCGTTATATGTGAATGGGAGATGCATTGTATTTAAACATAATGAGGTGGAACACACCTCTCAACATCGCTTGTGGCTTATTGTGTAATGTGTCTCAGATGCATTTAGAATATTCATCTATAGATTTAACTTTTTCTTTAGTTACAATAAATGATGAAAAATTGACATATTTTAGTCTATGAAGCTTCTATAATTAATATTTCTATAGAAACAATTGATCAAATGACTGTGTATGCTATGCAGCTGATTCAGAATGCTGCTGCCAGGATCTTAACACTAAGAGACACGACCACATTTAACCAATCCTTGCGGCCCTCCATTGGTTGCCTGTGAGTTTCAGAATTGATTTTAAGATTTTATTGCTGGTGTTTAAAGCCTTGAACGGTCAGACTCCTGCCTATATTTGTGATGAAATCGACATCCTCTTTTAAATCGCTTCTTAAAACTCACTTTTATCGTACAGCCTTCTCTTGATGATGGCATTTTAACTTTGCAAATTATTTTATCCAGTTTAACCTATGTGATTCCTGTATTTATTTTATTTTTATTATTATTTTACTACATTATTGTAATGCATTATTTTATTGTTGTCTTTTATTATTTTACTGGATTGACTGTACTGTTTTATTTGGTCTTAATGTAAAGCACTTTGTAACTTTGCTTTCGAAAGGTGCTATATAAATAAAGTTATTATTATTATTATTATTATTATTATTATTATGTGTAATATGAAATGCATTGCTCGTAGTGATGGGCCCACAGAAATGATCACTAACTTATCACTGTTCATGTGCAGGCTTCAGCATGAAGTGAACAAGCTCTAAAATCTCACTGTCCACTACCTGCTCAGCACCACCAACAGCAGACAGACACAGTTAGCGACTAGATGGTGAACATAGTGGAGCATTTAGCCGCTAAAGAGCCAGATATTTCCCTCAGGAGGTGGTAGAGACCAAAACAGCACGAAAACATAATTGTTAACATCAGACTTTCAGGTGGACGCAAACATGATAATGTTGTTCCGTATCTGTTGGATGTGTAAAAAGTCACTATTTGCTTAAATATTCACTATAAAACTTTGTAAGGTGATAATATGTCAGTGTTGTGTTTACAGCTTGTTGTGCTGCCCCAAGTGGCCAAAAAATCAATGCATGCAGGTTTAAGTATTTGGACCTACTGATGCTGCTCGTTGGGTCCATAAACTGTATATAAAGATGGACGACATGACAGCTCCCCAAAAGTGAAGCCAAAACATCTGGACCGCCCCCTGGTGGCTGGCCGCAGTACAGGTCATAAAGCCCCCTCCATGTTAGCGGATGGGACATGGGCCAAACTGAAAAATCAAAGTACAAGTCAAATAAAATGTTCTCAAAGATGGTTTCTGTCATTTCAGATAGTTCTTGTCACGCTGATATTTGTTTAAGTGCTCGTTTTTCTGGTGAGTTTGGTTTGAATTAGTTATTTGATGCTATAAAAACGGGGTGTCACGTCATTATTGACAACTGTGAGTGTGCTCGCGATTGGCTCAGATGGGTGTATAGGCGGGAACTCGACACCCTGGTTCCACTGTGGATCACTACTGTGCAGACTCTGGCTCCAAATGACATCACCAGTGCAAGATGGCAGCGCCTGTATCCGGGATATGTTGGCTTCATTTTTGTACAGAAGGAGGAAGAGGAGACGCGTTGTCCATCTTTATATATGGTCCATGGTTGGGTCAGGTTGACCCAAGACATTATTGGGATTTTAAAGCAATACAAAAAAACTTCTTCAAAAAGTAAAATACTTAAAATGCATTTTTAATCTAATTTCATGCAATATATGGTTGATAGTTGACCCTGTAATAGTTCATTATGATTTACCAGAGCTTACTTTTGGAGATAAAGTTGTGATTTACAGTATGTCAGAAAACACACTATATAATAAAGCACAAATTATGCTTAGAAAATTATTTTTGAAAATGTTGATCTTTATATTTTGGACTGAAACTACTCAAAAGACTAAAATCATAAAAGAACCACATTGAGAAAGATTTACTGCAAATACAGAGCCCAACAAGCACTATATACTGTAATAACAGGATCAGAGTGGTGTTGATTCAGCTTTATGGTAATTTTTTAGGCTGTAGTTATAGGTGGTGTTGCATAGCACTGCATTATATTGAGAGTTTAAGGTGTTGTCCACCACATTTAATATGATGCATTGTCTTTACAGTTGCACATTCCAGAACAAACCTGCATAGATTTTAATAATTCATTTTGTTTTGAGAATCATATTGTCTCGTGATAAGATGCTGTGTTATATATTTTTTATTTGTTTGTGTTTAATATTTAAAGATACTGAATATTGGCAGACAAAATCTATCTATCAGCACCTTGATCCTGCAAGTAGTGCTCTTGGTGTCAATGTCTGGAGACCCACAGCTGCTGATGCCTGTTCTAAAAGCTATCCCATTCTTCTCCTTCATCTTAATTGTACCCAGAGAGGCTCAATGCTTTACCTTCAGGAAAGGGAGAGGAGAGAGGACCTTTATTTCAGTTACCTGTCCTCTCTCCACAAACACTCTCACACATACACAGTCAAGTTATAGATCACCTTAGGACTGCCTGATTGTCTGTGTGAATGCAAGTGTACACGTGCACACACAGGTGACAGGTAAATGAAATCAATGGCTGCACTCGGAAGATGGGTTGCTCGCCCTTTGTTAAGTGTCTGTAGGGGTGTGTGTGTGTTAAATGTGTCTGTAAAACAATGGTCATTTAGGCCACACATAACGCAGAATTGTGTGTCCGTCTTCCCCATTAGGCCACCATCAGATTTCTCTCAAACACACACACGTCTTTTACCACACAGTCAGTAGAGGGTGTAATCATTCTGTCTGACAGACTTCCTCCAGCCTTCATCCAGCCTTCGCAGGCCATCCAAAGCATCCCTTCTCCTTTCCAGGCCAGTGATTTCACTTGTCATAAATATGTCAGCCTCTGCTTGATTGACAGCCGCCCTGTTGATTGGCAGTCCAAATGGCACATGACAATGGAAGGGGAGGCCAGTTGGGGTAACATGTACTCAAAAAGACAAAGAACACACACACACTGAAGATACAAATGCCTTCACGGAGGGCAAAATAATTCCTGAAATGTGCAGAATTCCTAAACTCTGGCTTTGTGGTTCCTCAGAAAGCTTGAAAGCCTCAGGAAACAATGTGGACAGTAGAAAACAGATGTTGCTGTCAGAAATAATATTAAAAGATATCATTGATATCGGTCAGAAATACATTGGAACCTCAAGTGAAAAGGATGATGAAATGGGAAAACACAGACAATACATTTCGAAAAGGAGTGTACAGGCCTTTGATGTCCACTGTTATGTACAGGGCTTGCTCCATGGATGCTGCACAGAGATGTGAGAGTCATGGGTTTTGTGTGTGACCGCGTAAGTGTGTGTTTGGTAAAGGCGGAAGCTTTTACAGTAATTTCCTACTTAATGAAGACCCCCATTTCCTTGTTTTCTAAATTCACTAATGGAAAACTATGATACGTTTGATACATTTAATGCATCAACACACTTTCTCCACTCCAATAGTAGGGATGTCCAGGTAGTTTTTCTTAAACTAGATGAGGACATTTTCTGCACTTTTTGTCAAGAAGTCATTTTGAAACATTGCGTGTACAAAGTACATTTAATTGCATGACTAAGCGGTTCAGAAAATGAGGACTGATGTTGCATCTTATCAACGATGAAGTTTTAGGAACCTGAAGAGAAAATAAAAAACACTACAGAGAAGCTGCGTTGTGTTGTGTAGCAGGTTGGTTTTTGGTTTGTGAGAAGAAAAAACAAACAGAGCCACACGTCTGTGAAGTGGTTTGGTGAAGAGATG
This sequence comes from Macquaria australasica, assembly GCA_005408345.1. NCBI lineage: Eukaryota > Metazoa > Chordata > Actinopteri > Centrarchiformes > Percichthyidae > Macquaria > Macquaria australasica. The sequence continues at coordinate 339,477 of SEMN01000042.1, read as the reverse complement.
CAGATGAATGTAATTGATAGGAGGGAAAAGGCTTCACTTAACGTTAAAGTCCCCCTCTACTTAGAAATCTGTTTTTCTTCTTGTTCCTCCAGTTGAATGTTTGAGCTTCACTGTACAGAATGATGTCTGTGCAGAGTTTGACACTAGAAGGATGTTTTTACATTCATCTGCTGAAAGTGGAAACTTTCTATGTGCTCATTGAAAATCCCATTTTCAGGGGAGGGGCTACAGGCATGATTTGTGACATCAAAGCGCCCAATTTCAAAGATTTTAACAAAATAATTCAAGTTTTTTTTGTAGAAAGAACATATCAGATACAAATTAATATTCAAAGTAGAGCAATTCATATACATGTTAAAACATGCCTGGAGGGGATCTTCCACATTGCAGTCAGACAAGCAGATTAGGTTCATTAGAGACTGGGGCTGTGAATGTGTGTGTGGCTGCCTGTCTATATGTGTTAGCCCTGTGACAAACTGGTGGTAGACTGTGATAGGCTGTCGACCTCTCCTCGTGTTTCCTGCCTCTTGCTGGTTTTTTTTGGATACAGTGAGGCATCACAAACAAACACACTACTCAGTCTCAGTGAGTATATTTGCTTGTGCCGCGTCTGACAGCACCTCAATTTTGTTTTTAATATACTGCTGCCTTTACTCTCTGTGGGTGCTTTGCATGGGGAATCTAACTAGAGCATCAACATGGAATTCTTCATGCTTTTTGAAAGAAACTTTAAGGTTTTTCCATCATTCATTTTTGTCATCGTGTGAGTGACATGACAGCTCATGCAGTCTGCGGGACCGTTGTTAGAGGAATGAGAGGCCGGTGGAGGAGACGGTGGCTTGGCTATTCTTGTTGACTTCTATTTGTGTGTGTGTGTTAGTGCTGGGAGAAGGTAGTGAGGGGTCAGCGGAATTGGGTCTGACAGGTTCTGTTATTAGCTGAGTGTTGGAGCAAGCGTGTGTGTTGCTTCAGGTGCGTGTGTCTGCGACTGGTGAGTATCGAAGGAAATTAGTTGTCCGGCAGTGACGAGCCGACCGTCTGTCTCCCATAGCAAGAGCAGAGGGATATAAAACAAACAGAGGGATGGAAAGATGGAGAAATAAGAGGGGGGTTGATATAGGACAGGCAGGAAGGAAGAACGGAAGGAAATATAAAAGGAGAAATGACATGAGACTATCCAATGGAATGAAGAAGAATGAGGACAGAAGGAAACGAACAATAATGATAAACGAATGACCCGTTATATCCTGTTGAGTTCAGACATAAATCTTGAGAAGTACTCAGATCCAGCTCTATCTGCTCTGCGATCTGGTTCAGTCATAATAAAGTTAAATCATTAATTTGTCTTGCTACTTGTAATTATAAAACTGTCAAAATGTTTTATCCCCCCCGGGGCATAGGGTCCTGTTAACTCATGATGTGCTGCTACATACTGGAGTTAATCTGGATGCATATTTTTCTGCTAAACAAAGATGCGAGAAATGTATTAGGTGATCCATTCAGAAAGGTCATACTTACCCTTCAATAGCTTTCTATTGTTTTAAGAATATCTTGAAAGTCAGTGGTTTTAAAGAGCCACTAGTTTTGTATGGATGAAAAGCATTGCTGCACTGACCTCTGTGGGTTGAAAAGTATAAAACTGTTTCTTTATTGAAAAAAAGTTGTCATAAAGCCAGACTGACTTGTTACCTTTTGGGTCCTATTAATATAGGCAAGCTAATACCATGAGTAAAACTAGTGTCTCTCCTGCTGAGGGGCTGCTAGCCTATTAGTGATGATACGTTCGCGAATGATCTGATTCTTTTCAACGGCTCTTTGGTTCAAACGAAGGGAAGAGTCGTACTTGGTGAGAGCCATTTTAGGCCAGATTTTACTGCCTGCCCTAAATCCACTCCCTTTTACGTGAACAGTGAGGACCAGCCAGTCATAGTGTTGCATGAATTGCATTCAAGGCAAGGCAACTTGATTACTTGACTATTTACACAACACTTCTCATACAGAGGGTTAAATTCAAAGTAGTAAATTCACTGACAGCAGAGGGATACAGCGTCACCTTGTGTGATGTTTACAGTGCAGATCATTGACATTATGGCAATACAAGTAAAATGAAATTATATTGGTGGGGTGTCTAAGTTTGAATCTGATCCAAATCTTACCCTATCATTAGTGATTTTTCGCAGATAAACCTAGTAATTCAATTTCAATTCAGTTTTATTTATATAGCGCCAAATCATAACAGAAGTTATCTCAGGGCTCTTTTCATATAGAACAGGTCTAGACCGGCTCTTTATATTTACAGAAACCCAACCCAGAATTCCCACCATGAGCAAGCACTAGGCGACAGTGGCAAGGAAAAACTCCCTTTTAACAGGCAGAAACCTCGAGCAGAACCAGAACCAGGCTCTGGGTGGGCGGTCATCTCCTTCAACCGGTTGCCCCCCTGCCCCATAAAAAAAAGAAAAACAAGAACGATGAGCTGTCTTTTGAACGGCTCTCGGGAAGGAACAGAGCCATAAGATCCGGCTCCCTTCAAAGAGACGTATTTACCATCACTAACTAAGGAATCTGAGACACTCTGATAATGAATATAACAATCCTTTATTAAATCATGGATAGACAAATGCGTTTCGATTCAGAGACTCTTCATCAGTGACTAGGTCACATGGTGTGTTAATTCTGCTACTTGAAGAGACCACATACAAGACATGACAGTCAGGGCAACAAAACAAGTGCAACCTAACTACACTTCATTGTCGACCCTTGCGCTTGCGATGGATCTGTTACAGAAAAAAAATTAGCAGATTACTCAGATCCAAAAGTTAAAGTACTCATTCTGCAGTAAAATGCTCCCTGTCAGTGTTTTATCTGATGTTTCTGGATTAATATTACTGCTGCATTAATGTGTATGTTGCATTTTACTGCTGTAGATGTTTAAGGTTGAGCTCATTTTAACTCCTTTATATACTGTTGGGTAGTTTCATCTACAGCAATGCATCATATTCTATAAGATCATCATATGTTTGTTGCTGTCCTGTGAGAACCACGTATCTAAAAAGTCAACTTTTCATGAGCTCAGCTTTGTGACGATGCATTTTCCAACTAATGGGGGAAAAGGTTGTTTTGTTTTGTTTTTTATATAATTTATTTAACTTAAGAAGTAGGAGAATTTTCTCAACCTATAAAAAGGAACACTTCATCTTTTAGTTTATTCAGTTTCAGATTCAAATTCGAAATCACCAAATGTGGAGATACAAGGTTTTCACTGGACAGGAAGGGTATGAAAAATTGTAATCTGAAGAGTAACTAGTAACTAAAGCTTTCAGACCAATGTAGTGGAGTAAAAGGTACAATATTTGCCTCTGAGATGTAGTGGAGTAGAAGTATAAAGTTGCATAAAATGGAAAGTTAAAAAAAAAAAGTACTCAAATTTGTACTTCAATGTACATTCCACCACTGATAATGAGGGAAGTTTGTGTACTGTGCTGTCTAATCTTGTGTGTGACAGTGTGATCAATGCGTTGAGACTAAAAACACTACCAGATTGCGGTAGTCTTATTAACTCACTACGCAATATTGTCTTTTTAGTAAGTTTGGAAATCAGTTCATCTGAACCGTGTCTGTACTGGCCTGGTAAAACAGAGACTCAAAAGTACAGCCTGCAGACAGAACAGGTAAGGTAAAAGCAAAGCTCACTAGGCTGTTGATTAGAGCAGGGTTCAGCAAGAGGCAGGCAGTCACAACAAGCAACCAGGTCCAAAAGGGGCAGGAGCATGCAGGCAAGAGTTCAGAAAGGCAGGCAAGGATCAAAAAACAAGGTGGGCAGGATAATAAGACAAAAGGGCTTGATCATTACAGCATGGATGGCACGACAGGCAATCTGGCGGAGCACTATGGGTAAAGGGCAGGTATATGTACTGGGGAACTGATGAGGGAATTGGGAGCTGGTGTGCAGGTGGGTGTGGAGATCAAGGAAAGGTGGGAACACATGGGGACAAGTGAGGGAATGGCGAGTTTTAAAATGGATAAAAATAAAAAAAGTTAAATGTGCATGAATTTTGAGTAGAAAAACAAGATTTGCATAGTACCTGAACACAGCTTTCTGGATGGATTGACTCTTGAAGCAATAGAGAACACATAAGCACCAATATACAAGACACCCTGATTGATACAGCATCAGAAAAAACAATCATGGAGTCAAAAAGAGGTTTACATCTGGGGCTGCAAGGAAAAGATGGGGCCCTAAGCTATGTGTATTCCAGAGACTGTCCTCCCCAAAAGAAAAGGCTGTATAGGTCGTCTATGCAGCAGTTTATTACGACCCATATTCAGTTTATTACAACCCCGTTTGTATGTACGGTGACCTCTAGTGGCTGTTTTAATTATGGTGGGAGCAAAGGCAGAAGTCCGGTGAGGGAGTCTAAAGAGCGACAAAGTCTGAGTAGGGAGGAGGTCGGGGTGGATGGATGTGTCGAAAAACTATATGTAAGTCACATAACTTAACTTACTAAAGTTAACTTACTAACACTTATTCTAACTCAAACCATGATCGTTTCCTAAACCTAACCAAGTACTTTTGGTGCCTAAACCTAACCAAACTGCAACCGCTCCACAACGTTAAGCACATGTTTATTATTGTTACCATGATGACAAAGGTCCGGTACGCCTATATATGTTGTTTTGGGAGTCATTGCCAAACGACCTATTCTGTCGTTTTGGGAGTTATATCTGCTGCCACCAGTAGGGGCGCTAATTTAGGAAACACTCCTGTGGGTCGTATTAGAGGTTAGGAATGACCTATGTGGTCGTATGGGTTGGAGGACTTGTTGGTATTCTTTGATATGTGCTATCTATAAAGCAAAATTATATGAATAAGCACTTTACTGTATGGTTTCTTTGGCAACAGAGGAGGTACTCCATCTCCACTGTCTCTGCCCCAAAAGCACTATCTGCAATCAATTGCCCTTTGTTAATGTCTGTAAACGCACACCAGTGCAGGGAGAAACATGGTCTTGTTGGCGGGTTGACTGTGCTCCAAAATGGTGTCGTTGATTTATATTTGTATTCCCAAAACAACACGCTGCTCTACAATCTTTCGACTCCGAGCCACGCAGCTTTGCATCGCACTGTTCTTAATCTCCACCTGTTACACTTTCTTGCGCAGTATCACGTCCATAACAAGTCATCCTGCTAAATCATTTTAAGACACATTTGCACTCAAAATACCTCTGGTGTAAGAAGAAGGCGACAAGTCATTTCCACGACGTTTTCACAGAGATTAAACTCACCTTGACTGAATGAGATTTGGACTTCATTTTGCCACTGTTAAATATAGTGTAGCCTGAAAGCACTATTGGAAGAAATCGACTGAAAAACCAACAGGCCAGCATCCGCTATCTTCATCCAGGTTTGTAATTAGGATTCTCTTAACTCTCAAATGAAATGGAGAGGCAACCAGTAGGAGGGGAAGACGTGTCGGTCAATGAGAAAGACAAGAAATAAAGAAATTCACATAGAGACTTGGAGTCTTGGTTTTGGCAGGACTGATCAATCCAAGTAATCTCAGCAGAAACAAACAGTCGCTCTCAGTGGAAGTGTCAGAGGACGAGATGAGAGAGGAGAGTTAGCCAAATGTAGGTGGTGCCAGCTGTGTGTGTGTAGTCTTTGGCTGGCGAGATGTCACTCTGGGTTTACAGCGTTTTGCCAAGGACAAGTGGGGTTTCTATGATGCCATGTTTGTCTCTTTTTAAACGCACACAGACGGATCAAATGAAAGACAAGTGAGCACACAGAACATCACTTTCAGCTTTTCTGGCAGAGGAGTACAGGGTGGGAGCAACACTGATCAAACACACTCATGCACACAGAGCCCACGGAGAGCGAGGGGAGGGTGGGTGTGGGGGCTGGGGGATTGCTGATAGACACTGATACATCACATCAGGACACACAGACCAGGCAAAGGAACAACTTCAGGACATGAAAATGGCAAAAGACAATGGTTTTTGGGTTATGTGCCACCTTTTTTCATGTAAGGCTGTATTCAGATCAAATCAGGTGTTGCAGTGATTAGTGCGGCAGCGTGGAGTGTCATTACATGGCCATGCTGATTGTAGCACAAGTAGAAATACTAACCAGCAATCCCAACTTGAAGAGCGAAACGCCAAGCGACTGCACAGTGATTAACGTCTTTGTCCTCCCTTGTAGCAGGGTTGAACAGCTGATGTACAGTCATCACGCCGCTGATCGATCAGTCTCTCTTCCATCTTCACAGTTACAAACATACCTTCTCAATTCCTATATATTTCAGGGAAGAGACTGGATGATTCATTCCCATAAAATGTGCTACGACTGGATAAATCTCTTTTTTTGCATCTGACGGTACTTTGATGTTTCTTCGTTTTCGTTCCCTTGATGTTTTTCCTACATCACTGGTCTACATCACACGTGTGTAACTTTCATGTCGGACCATGATTGGCTCCAAACTAGTTGTGATGTCACAAAGTCCTGCTCGAATGTACTGTATCTGTCTTGAACTCAGATTTAAGATGAACACAGAAAACTTTCCCCCCTCAGCAGATGAATGTGAAAACAAACTCTGTGCATACACCATCATGCACAGTGAAGCTCCAAAATCAAAGTAAAGTAACAATAAGCAAAACATATTTTTGAGTGGAGGGGGACTTTAATATTTGAAAAGACCAGTTTTAACCATCTCCCTACTGAATGTAAACATAATATCAGACTATACTAAACTCAAGCAACCATGACTTAATCGTTAGTCATGTCATTATTGAATTGTCGAAACTGCCTAATCTCGTCAGGATAATGTTGATCGATGTGTGTTTATGTTCAACCAGCCTGAGAATGTGTGTGTGTGTGTGTGTGTGTGTGTGTTCTTGTGTGTACTCTGCACAGTCATTATTATATTTAATGAACTGGAGCAATCAATAATGTGTACTGTAAAGTGTACTGTAGCCAGGCGCACAAACACACACACAAACAGGACACATGACCTCGCATCAGGCGGTATATCGTGGTTGTAACACACGTGAAAATGCACCAGCACACATTCAGACACAAATGCATGCACAACAACAAGCACACAACACCATGCTTATAATTTCAAAAAGAGATTGGTGCCTCACAGTGAAATATTGAGGATTAGCTGCAGAAGCATTGAAGTTCCAAGCCCCAGCATTTCTTTAGGAAACCAAAGGATCAGCGGACTCATATAGTCTGATATCCCAGAGGAAGAGGAAGGAAGCAGGTTCAAACAGCAGGAAAGCAACAGCGGACATGGCAGAGGAAGTCTGCAATCAAATCTGAGGACGTTGGGCTGCTGAATCCAAAATGTGGCTGCAGCACAATAATATACCAAGGTAGAGATCATCATCAGATATGAAAGACATCAAATATATCACTGAGGCCCTACATTTTACAATTTTATTATTTGGCCTGTCCTAAATGTTGTGTCTACATAATAGTTGTTAACTCAGTATCTCCAATTGTAAAAGCACTTTCTTTTAGCTTGCCTAAAATAAAAAGGGTTTATCCCAGCAGAAGCATGAATGTGGCCAATGGTGGTGCTGTAGTAAAGTCATTTATCTCTCCAAAAGAAAAACCATGGCAATGTGGTGAGTAGTTTTCAAGATACATTAGATTCAAAAGTGTTGGTCAAAGGGGGAATTCTGACCTCCGACGGGTGCTAGGTCAGGGGGGTGACCAAAACCATATGGCTCCTATGGGGAGGATGATTCCTCTTTAGCAGGGCAAAAAATTTACTTTTAGCAATGTTTTAATGGTTGTCTGTGTAGTTGTAAAATTCAACAGCGAAGATAATTGTAAAATAAATAGATAAAACAGATAAAATAATTGTTTTACTGTGGCTTTTAGTATTGAAGCCAAAGACATGTGATTCAGTTTGAACGTTCATTCTTGACTTGAGGAACAGAAGTTGGCACAATAATCTTAACTCAAGGTCCAATTGCTAGCTTTTTCTACAGCTTTCAACAACATCTCAGCCTTTATCAGCTCCAACTCAATGACAACATAGCCAAAAACACTTCAATATGTTTTGTTAGTAGGTCAGGAGTTTATTTATGTACACAACAAGATTAAGAGGCTCTGTGAGGCTTATTTAGAGCAGTGCCTTAAGCTAAATGCTAATGTCAGCATGCTAACATGCTTACAATGGCAATTATTAACATGTTGATGCTTAGTAGGTAAAGAGACAGTGTGTATTTAAGTCCCGCCCACACCGGAGGGGAAAACAATTCATCTCTCTCCATTGACTTTGTATTGCGTGAAGGTGCCTCCTTGTCACTTCGGTCTGCGAGCAAACAACAGAAACATGCCTAAAAGCTGCTGTGTGGTGGGATGCGCTAACTAAGTTTTTAGAAGCTGCTGAACCCAAAAACTGAGTCTTTAAGAAGACAAAAGTGGATCCAGACGTGAGGCATCAGCAAGAAGAATGGGAACACTGTGGGATCCTGACACTCAGTATGTCTGCATGTGCAGCAAGCATGTTGTCACTGGTCGGTCAAATATCCAAATGTCAGGCTAACTATATTGCTATATTTGACTATGCAGTGGAATGTGGCTAAATCAGAAAGCTATGCAGTAATATGTTTGCAGGTGCCTTAGCTAACTACAGTAACTTTGCTCGAGGAGGGACACTGAGATAGAGCGACGATACTGAGTTTGTCAATATACCTTTTTCCTCTCTGGTAGACATAGACACTCAAAATCACAATGTCAACCTCACAGTGTCTCTAGAGGAAACATCAGGAGACCATCAAAGTCAGTAGGTTTCATCCTCTGGGGACCATGAATGTGTGTACAAAATCTCATGGGAGATTGAGATATTTCAGCCTGGACCAAACCTGACCGAAAGACAGATTGACACTGCTATCCCTAGAGCTATAGGGATTATGGCTAAAAAACAAACAAAAATACAAACAGTACATGCACAACATACACCCAGTCAGTGAGGCAGGACAGGGCCTCTTTGTACATGCTCTTCAAAAAGTCCCCACTTTTGGAACATCAAAAAATGTGACAGTGAGAGAAACAAAGAAAAAGAAAAGAGGGACAATAGAGGAGGGGGAGGAGAGCAGCAGGAATACAAAGATGAAATTAATTAGTGCTACGACACTGAGGCAAACTGGAAGCCATCGTGGCTAATTGATGCTCATTTATTTACCAAAGAGCTGAGGGGAGGAGATAACTATAATTACTATGGCTCCCTTTCCTCCCTGCTTTCTCTCTTCCTCTCTTGACTCGTATCTTTTTTTATACTATCAATCTCTTTTCAGCTGTTTATTGTTTATCACCCCCCTCTATAGCTGTCTCTTCATCTCCTCCATTGCAATTTTCCGTTTTCTCCCGTTCTTCACATCTTTAGGGGGGTTGATCAGCAGAGGACAGCTCAGCATGACTTCAGCTCATTCTGCGGTAATTATCCATTATCGCAGCGTTCAAACGGAGACTTTCTTTGACGTGCAGTTTTCCGTTTAGAGTTTAGATGAAACTTAAATTTCACTTTGATGTAATTCAGCAATTAATCCACTCTTCCACTGTGTTTTAATGATGACTTTTGAAATGACTCCTCTTACTGACTTTTTTCAGCTGGTTTTTACGTTGCCTGGGTGATCGCATCATGGTAAGACAGATGATTGAAGCATAAATACTGTACACCCATCATATCAAGTCACTAAAACAATAGAACACATGTACTTTTCCGGCCCTCATAAGATCAAGAGTGCACCTTTTCATGTCTTACTTTGAGTCAAAAATTCTACTGTAATTAAATGTAAATTGCAACAACAATAGCAGGAGAGTCAGAGACAATGCATGCTGTATTGCAACCTATTGTTAATTGTATTCCTTCCCAAAAGTTTCCATTGATGTGAATTGTAGTGCAAGTTGTTCCAGGTGGCTCTGATTCACTAAAAGCATCCATGTTGTGATTCTAGCAACAATTGCTTGCATATTGGCTCGTAGCAGTGTTTTAATGTCATGACACCTTTCCCAATTATCCTTCTAATGCATTTTGCTCCTGGTTCATGAGTAACCGGTGTGTTACAGCCGACTGCACAGCACAAAGTCCAGAATGTGATTGTGAAGACTGAATTTGATGAAAACCGATGTCACAGACTTTTTGTTTGGAGGGTGTGTGTGTGTGTGTGTGTGTGTGTGTGTGGGGGGGGGGGGGGTATGAAACTGATATGCATCTTTCAACAGCTGTCAACACTTGTGTCATACCCATCACTGTGTCCACAAACTTCATTTACATTAATATCCCAAATGTAGATGGCATCCAGCTGTTGTTTGAAGAAAAAACTAAATGCACTCTACTAGTTCATTTGTTGCAGTTTTGCTAGCCCTATGTCACTATAATATAACTGCAGAAATTGATTCAGTGGTATTATTGAAACTTTGTAGTAACTCTATTATATTTTACTACATTTTACATAATACTACAATGATAATCTTATAATCTTCCCACAGGGATGGTATGGTTCTGGTACTACAGTACAAGTACTCAGGTGTGGTAGTTAGTTAAGGATGATCTTATTAATATACATTTGCAATTTCTTTATTAATATAAATGTGTTGGCCTTTGGGATCCCCATCCTGACAAAATGGATCTTTAATTTCTCTAACATTTGAAATGAAGAGGTTCTTTTTTAATCAGATGTCTGTTGTGTGAAAAAACAATCTGCAGCCCTAAAAAGGTAAAGGAAATAACTGAATGTTGTAAGCCAAACAGTCACTTTTTCATGCTTAACATTTATTTATACAATATGATTAACACATTTTTTAGACATGGGTGCCTTGTGCACATAAATGATTAAAATACAGCAGGGAATAAGACAACAGTTTTAAAATACAATTTAAAACAATTGCTCAACATTTCGGGAAATACCCTTCGCTTTCTTGCAGAGAGTTAGATTAGAAGGTTGTTGTACCGATTAAACAAACAAGATATATAACGTGTTAACTACTGGTGCTGGTAGGTAGATTTTGTTACCTTTGGAAACAGCTAGTCTGGCTCTGTCCAGTCTTAAAGCTAAGATAAGCCAACCTGCTGCTGGCTGTAGCTTCATATTTAGTGTACAGATATGAGAGTGGTCTCTTCTTATAATTCTAAGAAGGTGAACAAGTGAATTTCCCCAAATCTCGAACTATTCCTTTAAGTGAAATGAGCGCTACTTGACTATGAATAGTAACCAACAGTGGTTATGATGAGTCAGGAATAACAAGAAGTTTTAAGTGACCCATATAGACCAAAGGAAGGAACTATTATTTGACCAAATAATCTTAACCCAAGGTCCACTTACTAGGGAATGAAGTTTCCTGTTATCACATGCCCTACTTAATAACAACTGACAACTGAGCCATCACCATGACAACTGAGCAAACTCCCATCCACTGATGAAGGCCATGCTATGCGATTTAAAGCAATGAAATAAGCAAGCAAGAGGACCTTGAGTTGAGGTCCAGAATGACCTCTGAGGATCAATTATAATTGTTATACTAACACTCTGCTCTCCTCTCCTGGTCTTGTAGATCACAGCGACTATAACAGCACAGAGCATCACCAGCAGACCACTGAGCAGTGAAGACCTCACTGCATAGAAGGTGGAGTACACCCCAAAGGGCTCTCTGTAGATTAGAAGGGTCTTGACTGTTGAACAACAATGCAAATCTTGATCAACAACCGCACAACAATACTTCCCTCTGTCTTCCAGCGAGACATTAGAAATGACCAGACCTTTACGTTGGTGCAAAATTCTCATTCCTTTTCTGAAACCTTTGTGAAATGGAGACATGTATATATTAATCACAGTGGTTGTATTTTCTACCAGCTCTGTCTTCATGAACCATTGTATCATAAATCTCTTATCGAAATTGTGGTTGCATCTCAGAGTGACCTCATCTCCCTCTGAGAACAGCTCCATGGCAGGTGGGCCAAATGTGGGGCACACCAGCATATAATAGATGTTAAATCTGGTAGAGGTGTTGCAGGCATACACCCCTGTGTGATTGAACTCAGTTAGGTAACTGAAGGTGTAAGAAGAGTTTTGATCATCTAAGCGTTTTTTCAAGTGGTACTTAATCCAACGTGGTGGCCGGTCATCGCTGAAATAGTTGACAGGGCAGTGCAGCACAGCTGTCTCTCCTATTGAGTGATAGACAATCTGTTTGGGGACACGTGTTATAGAGTGATTGCTAACACACTGCTGTTTGTTCATCACCAGACATATGCATGAAGCATAGTCTTTTACTGTCAAGGTGGATAGAACAAATGGGCCCTTGGCCATTTCCAATTTACCTGCCCCACTATACATCGTGGATGTTTTGTTCGCCCCAAAATGTCTTTCGAAGCCAGGGAGTCCAAACATTCTTCGGATCCACTGGACTGTTAGATTGTCCGCTTTCTCCTTAGAAAGCAGTGTAGTTTTTTCAAAGCCTGCCATGATAAAATCATCCTCACCTATTATACTGCAAACAGCAATACTGATGTTTTGTTCATAATATGTCATATTGCCTTCCATCCAACACTCCACTTGGTACAGGCCAGAGTCTGAAAGAGTCAGGTTGTGGATTATGTAAGAAGAAATATTCTCCCTGCTGACAAAAGATAGGTGTTTCCTCAAGTCTTCAGGTACTGTGGAGTTCTCACTCAAAAGGTCAGAGGTGTTCCACAGAACAAGCTTCCCCTCACCGACAAATCTGGAGATCAGGCAGAGGTTGGTCTCCCTGGGCGGGTTGAAGATGTAAAAGTCCCTTTCCTTCAGGATGGTGACTGGTTCTTCTGCATGAATGCTGTTGATGAGAGCAATAAGCAGGAGGAAGAGTTCTGCAACTGCAGCCACTCTGCTCTGTGGTCTCCTTGTCAATGTAGTGCAAACACCCACACTGCTTCCTGAGCTCTATCTCAACCCTCATCAGCAACTGGAGTGACTGGAGGAGCTTTTTTATCTGATCATCAATGGAAACATTCTTGTATCGGAGAAAATGAAGGCTGATCTGGTTCTGTGTTTTTTCTGAAGTAACACGCAAGCCTCTGTATGTTAAGAGAATTCAGTGAATGTTCAGGCAACAACACCCTCAAGTAGCCTTCTTGATAACCTGTGAATTGCATGATGATCAAACTGAAAACAAAGCTATATGCATGACATTTAACACCCAATTCCTGTTCAACGTAAATGGTATTAGAAATAACTAAATGTCCTCATGCTAACGTTTGTCAATAGTTGTTGAGATATTCCATTCAGAAAAGTGGTGGACCGGCCGACCAACAATGCCATCCCTAGAGCCCAGCTGCTAGTGTGTCTAATGACAAGACAAATAGTCTACAACCCTGCTAGCAGCTCTATGAGGTTGTACTTAAGCATAGTGGTGCTTTAAGCTAAAGGCTAAATTGCTAACAGGCTTGCAATGACAGTGCTAAACTCATTGATGTTTAGCAGGTATAATCTTTATTATGTTCACCATCTTAGCGTATTCGCATGCTAAAATTTTCTAATTGGCACTAAATTCAAAGTACATCTGTAGCTGATGTAGCTGGTTTTGCAGGTATTTGATTATGAACCAAAGTTCTGAACAAATACAAATTTTGACCTAATGATGGCACTAGATGAAAAGTCAGGAGATCACCAAAGCTATTACAATTCATCCTGAGGGGGACATGGATATCTGTACCAAATTTCATGGCAATTTACCAAATAGTAGTAAAGACATAAATATGAAACCTCTAGGTGGTGCTGGAGGAAAAGTCAGGGGATCATTAAAATCATTAGGACTGTGCCCAAAATCCCTCCCTATTTATTTTATAGTGCACAATATTTACTATTCACCATTTTATTTGACTGTCCAAATTATGTCTGTAAATGTATGCACTATGTAGTTCCCTCAAAAATTTCACAATGCAATGTAAAAAGTAGTGTACATTAGTATGTACATGTAACAATCATTACAGTACAGTAGTTTTCTGATAACAATCCCACAATGCAAAAAGCCACGTTATAGAAATTACCTTTGTGGGACACTACACCTGTCAGTGATGATGCAAAATGATGAAAGTGTCCAAAATCTCAATTTACTGCAACATTCCATGGCAATCCATCCAATAGTTGTTGACATATTTTAGCCTGGACCAAAGTGGTGGACCAACAGACCAACAGGCCAACATTGCCATCCCTAAAACAAAGCCAGCTAGTGAGGCTAAAAAGAGCTGCATAACTCATAGGATACATGGTTGTTTGTATAGTGTGCAAGAATAATTATCTGTTGTTAGCAGGGAAACCTAAATCAAGCAAACCCTCTGAGTAAATTGGACACAGATGCTTCAATTAGTTGTTCTTTTTATTCTCCCTGTTTGACTCCTCTGAGTTGGTTCCTTTGTTTGAGTTTGAGTGGGTTTTAAATTGCTAACTACTCATTTGAACCACTTCGGAATAAATCCAGCTGAAAACATGCCCATGTTCTTTCCAGTTTGACCATAATCTATTAGTTCTAAAAATAGACAGATAACAAACAAATATGCTGTCAGCTAAATTGCTGTGTTTGGAATGACAGATTGGCATATTATTAAAAGTGTACTTTGTTGTTTTTTTGACAACATTTGGAAAAGATGAGCCTTTGTGTCAGCAAGCAAGCTCAATTGCATTGTCATATTTTGGTGTCAGCTTCTCAAAATGGCTTCTTTCTAGACTGACATTTCAACAAGAGCTGCTATCATTAATATCGGAGAATTAAATGATAGCAATGACGGATGCCAAAGTCTCCACTAGTAGTAGCCTTAATAGACCCAAATGCAATTTATTTTGTGAATTATGCAAGGGGACATGAAAAAGGTTTTTGTGTCTTTTTTGTGACTGAAAAAAACCCTTGCTCTCACAACAGTTGTCACACTCTCTGGTTGTCAAAGGCTATTCTCAGAAATCCCTAACTGAAGCAGAATATATGTGAAATGTGAATACCGCAGAGGGTTAATTATGCCACCTGCAATTCATTGAACATCACTGAGTGATAATATTAGTGTATGAGTGTTTAAAAGTAATAAAACAGTGTTTAAGGGCATGATTCTGTTAAAACATGTTGACTTTTTTAGGAAGTGTCATATTTGCTTTAATTATATGCAGTCAATTATGTTGTAAAGTGATACCAGGATCAAAGTCCTCAGTTACAAGACAACTTTCTGCTGCAGCAGTGGCATGACAGCTTGTAGGCTTTTTTTGTTTTTGTTTTTTTGTTCTAAGGTTTCCACTTTTGTCTCGAGGGGGCTGGATGTGTCTTTGACTCATCTGCAACTGTTCACAAAGCCTGTAGAAGAAATTTGGAAAAAGCATCAGCCTTCTCCTGCTGCTGCTATGATAACACGTTATTACTTACATGAAATTACAATGTACGTTAGAAACTGTGACAATAGAATTTGACACAAAACATACTGTATAACATTAAAGATCTCTCCATACATGCAGTCCTGTACATCCATTGTGAGTCCCACAAACAGTAATTGGGTCTATATAGTTTGAATTGTCCTTAATGAGAAGCCCTCAACCAAAAATAGTGAGACCTGCTGTGCACATACGCATTCACACACCACTGTTCTGCACTGCCAGGATTTGACAATTACAGCCAATTAAAGAGAGACAGTGGTGCTGTAGAGGAGAAGGGTGAAGACATATGGAGACAAGAGGGAGAGGCAGAGAAATTGAGAGGAAAAGGAGAGCAAAAAAGAAACTAGGGAGTCATACAAGGAGTTCTACAAAATGCCTTGTGTGAGTGTGTGTTTGTGTAAGCTGAGGCTTGAGCCAACATCCTGTATGTTTTGTTCAATTAACCTTTGTGTCAGTGTCTCTCTGCCTTTCTTTGCAAAAATTAGCAAAGCACGTTAAATGGTAACATGGGAGAAGGAGAGAAGTATGTGGACTTTAAATGGTACTTTTCAAAATAGTACCTACAAAGTGCATCACAGAAAAAGACAAAAGGAAGGAGAGAAATCGATGGAAACATACAAACTGGAAAATAGTGTAAGTTATCATCTCAGCAATACGCAAATGAAAATGTGCATTCTAAGATGCTTTTTGAAAATGTGCACTGACTTGACTTCTTTGAGAGACCCTGCTTCGAGGCACACCACATATTAAAGTGGCTGACAGGAAAACATGAACATTTGTGGTGAGACAGATAAACTTTAAACCACAATTACCAAAAGACAGCAAAACATTAAAAGAGAGACAGATTGAATACAGTTATACAAATGATCTTGTTGCACTACTTATATGCTAGCAAGTGCTTGTTTGTTTTTGGGTTTGTTTTTTTGCTGCATCAAATGGAAATATTCTATGTGCTGTGCATCAGTTTTTACACATTTGCACGTGAGTCAGTCTGACATCCGGTATCTTTGGATGATGGTGGAGATCTTGACTGGAATTGAAATAAAAGACTTTGAGAGTTTGAAGAATGCTTGCAACATACATTTTGAAATGTCAATAAGTCTGGCAGGTTAAACAAGGATAAAGATAGAATTCTATAGGATCAGTAACTTCACAATCACTAGCTGGTTTATAAAGTGTTACTGCGACATGTGGCCATCTGGACCTTGTGAAAAATGCTACAGGCCCAGCAAATGGTATTTGCCCTTATAGTAACCATTAGCAATGCAGAGAGTGACACAGAAGTGACAACAGTCAAATTTAAAAGGATAAGACTGCTTATTCCCAGTAATTAGCTCATCAGCTCCACCCACAGAGGATTGAGTTTCCTCCACAGTAACATTTACACAACCTCATATCCTGTTGATGCCATAAAAGGCCCATTATGCTAAAGCCCCAATTTACCTGAAAAAACTATTGTACAGCACATTGTGATGGTGCCAACACAGGATAAGACCCAAGAGCAGGAACCACACAGGAGATTAGGATAAGATTCAGAGAGAGTCCTTTACTTCCAGATCCGAGGTCAGACACAGATAAGACAGTCAACGCGGCAGAGGTACAGACAGGGAGGAGGCAAGGGCGAATCCAAAAAACAGTCAAAAGGTTCAAACCACAAGAGGCTGACAACCAAATCCAGACAGGCAAAGGCATAGTGGAAAACCAAAAATAACAGGCAAGGGATCCAAACACACAAGAGGTCAAAAACAGCATAGAAACGCTGGACAGCTTGACACAAGATAACAAGACAATCTGGCAAAGGGAAAAAGACCCGTATAAATACAAAGGGAGCTGATTGGCTATTGGACATAGTTGAGTGATTGAACACAGGTGACTGGTGATAATTGGTGGGAAACAGGAACAAAGACAGGAAGTAAATAATGCAATGAAAACACACAGGACTTGTCACAATAAAACAGGAAATGCCTAAGAGTCCGAATGATTCATGACACACATCCATTTTCTCTGTTTCTTTGTGTCCTCCAGTTCCTTGACATAATTTCGCTTTTTTGGGGGGGAGACGAAAGGGCATCAGGCTTAATTAAGACATCTTTATATTTCAGTTAAAGACATTACAATTTCACAGTTAGGAATACACAAACTTGTGCAAGTGCTCTAGCACAACTAAAATGGGTCTTGAGTGCCCCAGAAGTGTGGCAGAACAATATATTTGCTCTCCTATTCTTTACCCTCTGTGTGTGCATTTAATAGGTGTGTGTGTGTTACAGAGAAAATGAGAGGGAGGGATTGATAGCCAGAAAGAGGCAAGAGGGAGCTACGTGGAGTGAAAAGATAAGATAAGGAGGGAGTGAGGGAAGAAGGGATGGAATTGTAGGATGAGTTTTAAAGGAGGTAATTAGGGTGGGAAGTAGAGGGCCAACAGGGAGCAACTTTACAATAGCCCCTGTCTGCTTTTCTAGTACAGAAGGAATGTAGGCAGACTAAGAGAAGGCATCATGGGAATCAGCGTTACAGTCACCACAAAAGAGAGACGGAATGGACAAAGGAGAGGGAGGGACGACAAAATATGTAATGCAGGTATGAGACTGTGAGAAGAGGAGATAAAAGAACAGAGAGAAGGGTGGAGAGAAGGAGGAAGGCCTTATGGGAGCACTTGTTAAACAGCCCCAGATACAATACACTTAAGACAAGGGAATTGACCTATTTATAGGTTATAGAAGCAGTTTACTCAGGCTGCATAGCAGGTACTTAAGAATTCAAATTAGCTAAATGCAGTGCCAACTTTTTTTGTCTAAATGTAAAGCACTGTTAGCTTTGGCACCCAGCTAGCACAAACTGTTAAATCCACTAGTGTGTGCAGCTTCTAGCCCCATCCACAATAGTGAGGCTGGGAGTGGTGGGACAGACTTGTGGAACACACTCAACTACAAGACGTCAGAAAAACAATTTCAGCATGGTGTTAAGTTACTATCTAATGCCAACATCTCCTTTCTTCAGATTTACTAGCAAGCAATGCTTTTGTCTCTTATATTATGTACGTGCCCACTAGCACTACTTTTTTTTGGGGCTATTCTATCTTGTACACTTGCAGCGATTGAGCTTAAAACAGCAACGTCATCTCCAAAAGACTATACTAAGTAAGTGGCCAACATTAAATCTTAATTTCACATACTGTAATGCTGCCCAATAGGGCAGAGAACAAACCATCGTCCATAATTTCAGTCATTAAAACTTTATATTGACTTATACTGAAGCAAAACACTAAACAAGATGAAGGTACTACCAGAGAGGGCAGCAAAAACATCTGAACTGGACACAGACATTGAACAACTAACTATTTTGGGCTCTCCCAGACGAAAACTGACAATGGTGAGAGAAACATGCTGAAATCTTTGGTCGTCAATCAAAGACAATAGTCCACTGATGGCGGATTTACAGCTTTGGTAACCCAGGGCAAAGTGTGTGAAAATTGTAAAAAAAAAAAAAAATGTAGGACCAAATTATGGTCCTAACTGTTATGACTCACATTTACAATCCAACCAATCAGAACAGAACACAGCATGAAATGTATTCAAAGCTTGTTGCTTTATTAAGGTTAAAAAAATTATTATTATTATTAATTTATTAACAGTTAACTATGCTTTTTGCAGCTACCGGATCTAAAGCGAGAACAATGCCTTATTAAGGTTAATAAATCCTTTATTATGCACTTATTAACAGTTAACTACAACAAAAAAGCTTAGTAAAGGTTCAATAATAGTTAAATCAGTGACACTCTAAATGAGTTTGTAATGCTATTATAAACAATTATAAGAAACTCAAAGCTTTTATTAACGTTCTAAAGTGTCTATAAATTGTTTCTTCTTAAAGTGCTTATAAATGTCTTATAATCTAACAATAAATGTGTTTATGATGCTATTATTAACATTTAAATTGTCTTATTAACACGTAATAATGTTAATACGCATCTTATAAGGGCCTTATTACCTATTAACTAACGCTTATTACAAGGACCTTAATATAAAACGTTACCGATATATTGTATAGTGAGCCTAACAAGTGAGGCAAATGCGACTGAACTATTAGCCATAAGTCCCAACCAACAGATTCCAGCTAGCCAATAAATATTGGTAAACAGTTCCAGAATCAGTGCCCTGAACAGCAGTCTTCACATAATCAGAGGTGTGACTCCTCCATAAGGGTTGCATATTTTTATGACCAATTCACAGATGCACATTTTCAAAAATGTAACTTTAATGACTTAAAACCTGCTTGACACCTTGTTAAATCTACTAAGCACATATGAAGTAGAAGAATGTGAAGACAGAAAAGGCTGTGCTGTAGCATTATGCTTTGCTGTAAAATCAAAGGGCGTGTCACTGGTGTATGAGGTGTCAATAAGCCCAGAGGACAGAAACTGCACAGCTGCCTCCTAGTTATCTGTAGCAGCCGGCGTGGCCATCATTCCTGGAGGAAGCTCAGTGTCATCAGCCTTGGAGGCCACTGATCCCTGCTTTTCAGGAGCCAGTGTGTTAAAAATAGGATTTGATAAGGGATGTTTTGTGGCATCATCTCAGGTCAGCTGATTTAAATCCAGCTTTTAAAGTTGTGACTCCAGAGGCCCGAAGCTGCTCGATGGCAAAACAAAAAAGCAGAAACTCAGCCATCTAGCACATTTATGTTTGCTACGTCTGTTGGAACACAGCCCCATAAAGTTTTCTGAAACGTGGCAAAAAGTGAGACAAAACAACAAATTGGATTATGTGAAATTAATTGCCTTCCTTGGGACAATATAACTGGAATTGATTTGACAATAGCACAAACTGAGAATTCAGGCAGGAACTGTTTGTTAGACACTAAGGACATATACAATTTGTATTGGTGAGAAATGCTGAATGTACAATTAAAGCTCCACAGGCTCCCTTTAATACAGCATGCACATTTTACAAAACTGTTCTACCTTTTGTTGGTAATGGTGCTCATCCACAAGTACTGGATTAATCATATGTAAAGCCACAACTTGCAATAATTCTTACAAACACAGACAGACCACAAGACAGAGCAGCAGCCATTTCATTCTTTGCAATAAAATGAACGAAAGGGACACAACTAATGTAAAGGCCTGACCTTGGTGTTTTCTCTCCGTTAGGAGTGGATGTGCTTTTAGAAATTTATAAGAGTAACTTTGCACTCAGCTGTTAGAAAAGTTGCAAAAGTTTAAAGGGCTTGTTATAAGAAAGTTGACAGATAAACAAAAAACAATACAAAAGTATGTAATAAATACAATATCTGTAATTATTGAAAATGGTAATTGAAAGAATGAACTTTAAGAAAATTATTTAGATCTTTTTTTTTTGTTTTTCCTTCATCTTACTATTATATTGTAATTTTACATAGTTTGCTTTTTTTTAGCGATGCTAGCAGCATGATGATGACATGTCAGTAGGTCGGTCAGTCGGACTGAAATATCTCAACATTTATTGGATAAATTGCCATGAAATGTGCATTCATGTTCCCCCACAGGATGAATTACATTAAACGTTGGTGATCCCTTAACTTTCCATCTAGCGGCATCATCAGGTTAACATTATTAACATTAACATTATTTAACCAGTACTGTCAAATACCTGAAAAACAGTGAAAGTTATTAAAATTATCAAAATCAAATGTTAGCCTGCTAACACGCTAAACTAAAATGATGAGAATGGAAAACATTATACCTACTAAACATTAAGTTAGCAGTGTCATTGAGAGCATTTTTGAATACTAAAGTTAGCATTGCTGTACCTAAGTACAGCCTCATAGAGCTGCTAGTCTGTGTGTTGTAAAGACTTAACCTGATGGTTTGGAAAGAAGTACATTTAAGCAATGAATCCATAATCTGTATGGATGACAACCCTCTTCCAGCCATAGGCAATGTAACTGTTGCAGCCTTATTGGTCAACATCTTGACTTTCACACATATAATAGACACTGAAATGGTCTGCATGGAAATGTCATATTCTGATCGTCACAGCCCCTTACAACACTGACTAACACTAACTACTATAGAGTTTGCTCCAGAAAAGCCCTGATATAGCAAATAAAGCCTAAAATGAATCTCTCTTGTATGCATGGACATACACAGACCAGATCTAGTAATCTCTCAAGGGTCCTAACTCTGTGGGAGGATAAAAGGCTGAAAAGAATAACTGTAAAACAGTAATAGAAGAAAAAAGAGAAAGGAAGAAAACAATGGCCTGACAGCCATTAAATATTAAACAGGAAGACAGAGCTGTGCAGAAAGATGAAGAGGATAGCTGTAGATTTTAGGCTCTAACTTGGTTGATGGCTAAGGCTTACTAAAGTGTGTGTGTGTGTGTGTGTGTGTGTTCATCTTTTTGTTACATCTTTCTGAGAAACCCTGCAGTAACTTTCCAATTATAATATCGTCGATCAATGTTGGAAGGTTTTTTGATGTACAACAAACCCAGAAAGGCTGCTTCGGGCAGTATGTGTTTCTCTGTGTTTGTGTGTGAGAGAGAGAAAAAGAGAGTACACTAAGTGCTTCTTTATTGCTTTTTCATATAGCAGGTCATGGATAAAGTGAAGCAGAGAGCAGGAGAGACAAGTGGAGGACAACAGAGAGAATAAACAGGTTTTATTTTTATTTTTTTAGAACCCTTAAAGGGCAAATGAAGGGACTGCTATTTAACAAATAAAATAACACTACATGACCAAATTCAATTTAGGTTCCTTTGTTCCTTTGAGATTCTCAATCATTTTCCTGTCACCGAGCTAAAACTACTTTAAACACAAATTAGACCCCTCGTTTAATAAAACACTGTCCCATTTCAGCCCTTTCGAGCTTTTCATTGGATTTGTTATTTATTTTTCTGAAACTGTCTGGATAATGGCAGTGAGGGTGGAACTGCTGATTAATATGCTGATGCTTGTACAAGTGGGATCATTTCTGGTGAATTCAATCTGATTAAATTAAACCATTCATTTTGCTGCATTTCCCATCACGGACCCTTTGGGTGTTTCAGGACTTCCAAAAACCACTGGTGTAGTGGAGTGTGAACAGTTGGTTTGATAAAGATGATGATGATAATTCAGTCCAACCCAACAAACACAATAGAAGAGAAGAGAATAGTAGGATGGGTGCTGCAGTTACTTATCATCTTTTCAAGATACTGTGAACTTCATAGCCCATGGCCTTACTCAGACACTCAAAATGTCCCTTCATTAGCCCCTTGTTAATGGTCGTGTTGTGAAGTTAGCCATTGTTTATTTGTTGTCCAGGTCACTCCTTAAGTGGGCTTTACTCTGAGCTTTTGTGGTGCAAAGTCCAGACTTCAATTTCCCTCTTTGATGCTAAATCCAAAATGAGACATGGAAGTATCATTTTCAGTGTAACCATGTCCTGACAGATTGCACCATATGTTTTGCCCTATTTACAAAGCAGCACACGAAACCTGCAGCCAGCTGGCATACATTATCAGATAGCTGACATCACTAGACAGAGACAGGAAAGGGGGAGAAAGAGGGGTGGCATGCACCAAAGTGCAGATTTGACACACATTATAGTTACACGGTGTAACCTACACCTTAGCCAACTGAGCCAAGAACACAGCGCTGCATCATCTTCATTTACTTCTTTTCACTGATATGTATCATCACACTTAAAGCAACCAATTTAGTTAAAAAAGATATGCTTTGGGTGCTTTAACCTTTCGTCAAAACTGTCCTTACAGGAAAAACAATACTGGTTGTTTGTTCAAATGCTTAAAATGACACATTTTTATGTTTTGCCAACACCTTCTCATCCCAGGTTTGTCACGCCCCCTCAGTGTCTCATACAGACGCTCATGATACCCTTTAGGTTTAGGTAACAAACTACTTGGTTAGGTTTATGAAAAGAGGAAAAAGGGATTCCAAGGAGGCCAGGGAAGAACAAAATAATACAAAGACAGCTGAAGCGTCTTTCCAGTGAAACTGAAAGTACTGTACTTAAGCCTATAATTTGCAAATACTAAGATAGAAAACAATAATTACTAATTACTAATGATGGTTCTTAATGAAAAAAGGAACAATTATTCCTTAACTCTCTTTGACACAAAAGGCTGTGAAAGAGATAATGAAAACACAACAGTGTTAACACTGCAGCCATACAGATTAATAGGCTCATTCAATAATTTTTAATTATAATTTTTTCACAATTTTTATTTTCTGTCTTTTCATGTTTGTCTTCACTTTTTAGTGTCTCCATTTATTTCTCTTTCCATCTGTCTTACTCTATATATGACACATTGATTAGCTTTATGCGGTGAAAACTCCTTATCAAAAGAGACACTACTGGAACAGATGTTGGTAAAAGTTTATAGGCCTTGAGTTGAAATTTATTATCTTCACTATTATGTTCAGTCAGAAGCAACAATTTAATATTCAGTAGTTATAAAAGATGTGGCAGCCTTGGCAGTGAATGTGAGGTCAGCGGGTGGGGTAGGGACTCTCAGTCATTCCCTTGTGTTTGGAAAAAAGGCTCAACAGAATTGTTGCTTGGTTCAAGGACAAGGAAACATTCTGTTAAGGATCAAAAGTGTCTCTGGATTGACAGGAAACAAAAGAAAAACAACTCTACAAAACCACCTTGGCTGTATTCCAGAGAGAAAAAATGGAAAGAAACATAAAACAAGACTAAGAGTCTATATCCATGCTAGTGGCTTTGTGAGGCTGTACTTAGACACAGCAGTGCTGAGAGCTAAATGCTATCAACAGCATGCTAACATGCTGATGCTAAGCAGGTATTATGTTTACGATGTTCACCATGTTGGGTTAGCATGTTAGAAAGAACCATTTGCTAATTAGCACTAAACAGCAAGTATGCAGGTATTTAATCATAAAACAAAGTGTTGGACAAATTGTGACGTGATGATGGCGCCAGAGAAAAAGTCAGGAGATCAACACTTCATCCTGAGGGGAACATGAATGTAATGTAATGCAAACCAAATTTGGCAATCCATACAGGAGATGTTGAGAAATGTCACAGGACAAGAGAAAAGTTTGACCTGGTGGTGGCGCTAGAGGAAAAGTCAAGGGAGTAAGCAAAGTCAGGATTCATCCTCTGGGAAAGATGAATGTCTGTACCAAATTTCATGGCTATTCATCCAATAGTTATTGAGATATTTCAGTTTGGACCATTCGCTAATTAGCACTGAGCACTAAACACAAAATATAGTGTAAGTTTCACAAATGCAGTTATGAACCTGCCATTTCAGTACAACCTGAGCCACTCATAGACAATTAACAGGAGCGGCAGTTTGGACCTTCAGATGAAGACATGCTAATGCATGCCATCTACAGGCAAAGAATGTAACAGCATCTGCAATTCTGACACAAAATCAAGCATTGCATGTTTTACAGCAACTCAGTGAACAGTTTTTCCATTTGAGTATTTAAAGTCACTAAGTGTAGTTCTGTTGTGTTACTATCAAAAAGACATTGTGGCCGACAGCAATGCATGCTTTATTCTATTTTAACAAACAGGTGGCACAAGTATTATATTTAAACCCTCAAACAAACATACAAACAACAACTATTTAACTAAAAAAAATTAAAAATTAAATTAAAAACATGTAACACTCATTGCCTGCATGGGACGCACATGTAAAAATTGCAAGTATTACTCTCTTTTCCTGTAAGTGGCGACAACAAACATTGCTGCATTTGCAGGTCGAAATTGCTGAAGCTGTTACTTTCTTATCCTCTAGCCTAGAGGCTCTAGGCTCTCTCAGTGATACTCAACTTATGGCCCGTGGGCTAAATGTGGCCTGCGCTGGGGTGCTGCGACTGGATTAGCCTCTTGGCAAAGATGAGTGAGGACAGCAAATGTTGAAAGGTTGACAATAAAAACAGGCAATTTAGTGAAAAATGGACAGATGAATTTGCCTTTATTTTGCCACCTCATACCAAACCACTGTGTTTGATTTGCCAAATGACAACTGCTGTAAGCAAGGTTGCTAATATAAGGTGTCATCATGAGTCAAAACATGCTAGCTTCAGTGCAGCGTTCCCCTTCTGGGAGCACTGCAAGATATCTGATAATATCATTAATGTTTGTTTATTAAATGGCCCTCCTGAGAATCCCTGCTGTAGGTGTTGCATGTTGGCATGTCTAAAACTGATGAGACCATAATGAAAGAGCTCCCCCTTGAGGAGGTATCCAAAGCCTGCTGATCGTAAAATGAGTTTGTGAGCGATTAACAACCACATACGTGAGGTGCCTTGAATCTAATCGATATTTAAGCATCCCGTCAGAATGCACATCCGTAGTGACATAACATGAAACGGTTAAGATAAATGTCAGTGTAACATCAGATTCAGAGATGGAAGTTCAAATGTGCAAAAACTGAAATGACCAGGTTTGTCTTTTGACTTTCTTTTGTTCAACACATTTACCAGAGTATTATCAATATTTTTGGTTGGAAATCAACTTTCACTAATATTAAAAATGCAAATAGTGGTATTTTTCTGCAGGATACCATCTATATTAAATAACTGCAAACCCTGAAATCAGTTTCACAGCTCAACAGCTGCGAGATGACAGATAAAATGTTCTCTCTTACGTTCTATGTGTGTGTGTGTGTGTGTGTGTGTGTGTGTGTGTGTGTATGTGTAGACTCTCATAAGCAAGGGGTGACATGAACTGAGAGAAAGAAAGAAAGAAAGAAAGAAAGAAAGAAAGAAAAGGCAGAGGAGCGCTGGAAGTATTGGAAGTGGACTGTGTGATATTTACCTCCAGGTTAAGTGGGGGTGAAAACAGTTCAGTTTAACAGAGGCTTTCCAGCTGTCACACAGTCAGGCTGTGTGTATGTGTGTGTGTGTATGTGTGTGAGAGAGAGAGAGAGAGAGAGACAGACAGACAGAGTGTGTGTGTACTTAGACAGAGAGGTTGATGAGGGTCTAAAGGTCAGTGTAAAAGTCTGGTCTTCAGCCTGAATGATGCTGCTGGCATTTACACAGAGATGGAGACACACACACACACACACACACACACACACACACACACACACACACACACACAGCAATTTGGGACAATTCTTCAGTAGAGGAGATAAACAGTGAACGAGAAGATAAAAGGATTACATATAATGGGATCAAAGTAATGTGATTACAAGAAAGAATAACTCTATATAAAGACAGAAAGTGAAAGACGGATTTAGAGACTAACTGAAGGAGAAACGGAGTGGGAGTTATATTAATATTTCCTGACAGACTCACCAGTCATTTCCCAGAACTGTGTTTTTTCAAGAGGGCCGATTGTATTCACCATCTATACATTATTTATACCTTGATGGCGATGACAAGAGCAATCACATTTCTCTGACAACAGTGTGGAAGTGACACGCACTGTGCAAGTGACCATCAGTGTATTTAGACTGTAGAAACCATCACTATGTAAGCCAATAGGAGATATTTTATTTATGGTTTCAATTATTGAGCATTAGCTATACAACAACACTACTTGAGTTGCAAGGCATTCACTGTCTTACTCAGATACACTTGAACCTGATCAGTTAATGTAATAACATGTCTGCTTTCTCCCATGATGTCTGATTTACTGCAGGCAGCTAGTGCAAAAAAATAAAATAAAATCCACATTCCAAATCACAAATTGACAAAACCAAAATCACATTTCAGAGTTTCATAAAGCCTGGAGCATTTCACAAAACAAAAATACACAATGATATTCCACCATTAGAGTAATGAACCAGAAATCATAATGATTTTTAGTATTAGAAGCAAAATATATTTCAAAAGTAAAAGTATTCATTATGCAGAATGGCCTGTTTTCAGAGTGTTAAATTACGGAGCCTCTGAAGTCGTGAAATATATTTTTGCAACAAATATTTTTTTATTTTAAACATATTAAAATTGTGTATTATTATTATTGAATAAATGTAAGCAGCATCTTAATGTAGCTGCATGAGGTGGAGCTAACTATTTTGGGGTAGACCTAACAGGTCTACTGTCTACTGTTAGCCCCGGATGGTTCCATAGAAAAGTGCAGGGAAACAGCTGTGTGCTGCTCTTTAACAGAGGTGTGGCGGTTAACCAGAAGTACATTTGCCAAAACAACCAGTTAGTCTTCATCCTCTTGCAAAATTTAAAAATAAATTTTGAAAACAGGTCAGGAAAAGCTTCAATCTCACCTTTGTGATGCTGCTGGAAATCAGTTTGGAAATGAGTGTGGAATAGGCTCATTGTTGCCCCTTGTGGCTGTGGGGAAGAAAAACACCCACTACAACTGCAGTTCTCACCAGCCGTCAAGTACCAGTTACAACTTTATTATTCTGATTAGTACATGGAGTTTGGTGAGTACTTGAATCCCAGCATAGCTGTGCACAACTAATTAGCCACAATTACTGCAAACACCTGTGTGGGCATGCAGGGCCTTTAATCTACAATAATGCATACTGTTTTGATATGTTTTGTATGTAAAACCAAAGTAACTAGTATATAGCTGTCAAGTAAATGTAGTGGTGTTAAAGGTACAATATCTATATAAATTTATAGTATAAAGCAGCATATATTGGACCTATTCAACAGGTACCTCAATTGTACTTAAGTGCAGTACTTGAGTAAATGTAGTTAGTTACTTTCCACCACTGCACAAAACAAATCATGGACTAAAACTTTCCCTGACGTTCTCTTTCCTTAACCTATGATTCAATTACTTTTTCCTGGCACTTTGTTCCTATATGATTATTCCATGGTCACAGTACTGTAAACTCCTGACTGTCTATTTAGTTGTTTGTAATGTTAATGATCTAGAAATGCAGCTTAATCTACTGTTGCACTCAGGGTAAGTAGCTGTGGATAAAAGCACCATTTCAATGCTGTAAATGTAATGTAATGATAATGTCTTTATACATATCAGCTATCATTAGCTAAATATTGTTACAAAATGCAGCAACAGGCAAAGATAATTGGGCATTTGTCACTTGAAAAGGCATTTATGAAAGCTTGTGGAATGTGGATCTGTGGTTTTCTACATCATATTCAAATCTTCCTCTTACATGTTTAGGGTTTAGGTATTGCTCCTTTATTCTTAAATAAGATTGCTGATACCATTAACAGTGTGAAGCTTTTTCTACTGTTTGATATTATAGCGAATGATATTAACTTAATGAATCCCCATGGTTCATGTTATTAGTGGAGGTTAATGGGGTCAGCACAGTGCAAATGGAATTTCTTCCTCCCTTAAGTACCCCTTTTCATTTGTACTGCATGTAACTCTACATGGACTGCACCTACAAACCAAAGTATTTACACAGATGTTACATAAACCGACATTATCCTTAAAATCGATCTATTGTTCATTAAACAGCAAGCTAACCCAGCGTAAAGAAATCGTGATATGCAGTTATTTTATAGGGTAATTATTTGCACAATAATGCTAATTAACATCTTTGTTTATGAGCAATCCTGCTGTTACATTGGATCAAAATGCCTCCCTTTGTCACCCATCTGTCAGTTCATCAAGTCCGTCAAAGTATCTCCATATCAAAGGCTGGGCTGGCGTCCCTCTCCATACATCTACACATACAGGGGCCGATGACTGACAGCTGACATGTGAGCATTATTCAGTACCAGGCCTAGCCAGAGATGTGACGGAAATGTTATTACGGAACATATATCAGTATTATTGACTGATGTAGGAGTGCAAATTTATGTGTATGAAATGCTTATTTTGATGATGCAAGCCTGTCAAACACAGTATTAGCATGCAGGGAGCACTGATGAAAGTTATGGCGTGGTGTCAAAGTCACAGCAGAGACATACATACATACATATTTAATCCCAACTTTGCCAGCCTCTGTCACAAAACTGCATGACTTGACCTTGTGTGATTTAAGGTTAGCATAGTTTTGACATACTGTTAGCAGCCTACCATCATGTCAATGGTGTGTCCAGGCTAAGCTTGAAGTGACTCTTAGAGTTATGCACAATTGCATGCAAGTTAATAAAAAGACTAATCCGTTTTGATTGGTGCAAATTGAGACGAAGATGTGTCTGTGTGAGCTGAATATATTTCAACGTACATGGTTTGTGACAGTTAACCACAACCCCGGACAAACGTTAGGGCTGTCACTTTTTCTTCGAAATCTGAACTACTGCAGTTCAAACATGGGGAAAAAAATAACTATTCTGTTTGTAATGATTTGTTCAAATTGAAAATTCTCAGTGTATAAAAACAGCAGGACATGCCTTGTACTTCAGGTTTTCCTAAAATGCGGTCAGTCCGACCCCTGTTATCAGTGAACAAGGCAACTGTTATTCTCTTAGCTAACGCAAAATAGAGGAAACTAGCGAGCTGTGCTGAACAGATAATCATGACACCAAACCATCTCAGAAGTAATGTGAGGAAGAATTTTGTATTTGAAACTATAGACTAAAATGTGTGGATAAAGTGTTGCTGACCTTGTAAAATGCAACCGCCTAAAGGAATGTTAACATTAGCTTGTCATTCAAATGAGGCAGAAGCACCATGAATGAACAAACAACATTAATTCTACAACGTATAGGATTAGGTTGCATGGATCGCAATTTGAACGTGTCAGTTTGAATTCGTTCAAAGTAGAATTTTGAAAAAGTGACAGCCTTAACACACGATTTTCATACCTCTGTTCTCATCACACATTGTAAGCGAGCTGACCAACTCGTGGCTAGCTCAGACATGTCTGTAATAACATGCGGAGGGGGAACAGAGAGGACTGAATGCCGTAGAAGTTTTTAGACAGCAGAGTTGGGGAGTTTTATGGATATGGACGAAAGTAGCCACGCTGCCGTGCTTGTAGTTTTTTCATGGGAGCTGTTGACTTTGTTAAAATCATGGTTTCAGTTTCTCATAACAACTCCTGCAGTGGATGTCGAATTGTCTTAGAATATGGACAATAAACCCCAGCAACATGCTTAATTTCTTTCAGAAACGATGAATGCGAAATTGCATTGAGTAACAGAAGCTAGGGGAACACAGGTGTGCTAAGCTTATAAAGTGGGGCAATTAAAGATGGAACCACTAGCAACACCGATGATGATGATGTTATCACAGATCTTTCAAACAATCATATTTTAAACATTTGTTACAAAGGCGTATCTATTGTCTGGCTTAAACACATATTATATTTTGTTTCGTTTTTTTCAAATTATAGCCATTTAAAGCACTAATTTTATCAACTGTTTTGGTTTTGAAGATTACATTTCTGCAGCTTCTGCTTTTCAGCCTGTCTCCCTGTGCAAACAATCAAAGTCTTTGGAAACACCAAAGCAAATGAGGGGGTCAGTGGGGAAAACAAGTCAGTTGGTCTCCCTCCCTGTGATGTTGATTTTTTTTTAAATCTGCCAGCAGTGAGAATGTGTAATCTCTGGGTGTGATTATTAATAAAGGCCTTCTCAAAATGAGCAACACAGAAAGCCTTTCACACAGAGCAACTTTACGTTTTTATGTTGTTGGCACATAATAAAAACTCCTTTAATCGTCCAAAAAGTTTGTACAGTGTATGCACTTTGTGCAGTGGAAAAGTGTTGTCAATAAGGCAATTATGTAATAAATAGCAACAGAAAGCATTTTTAAAAACATAACAACATGATTACACAGATGAATGGTTCAATCTCATCACCCTGGTGTGTAAAATTGATTTTGAACTCTTTTTATTCTTTGATGGTTGGACACTTCTGTCTATATCTCCCTATAAACAGTAACTGAGGCATTAGAATATTGCCAAGTGTTCACACAGAATGCAGTATGGCCAAAACTAGCTGTCCGAAAAGTACAGTAATAGCTTGCCTAATCAATTCTTTAAGCCTTTTTTTATGACATTCAGGAAGTCTATCCACTTAATCCCAGATGATAAAATTGCATTTCATTTGTATGTTGTTCTTTGCAACATTTCACAAGTTCATTTGCTTCACTGAACAACTGGACAGAAGAACATTTTCTAAAGAATCTCAAAAAAAAAAAAAAAAAGAAAAGCACTGCACATTCACTTTCTGGGCTGGACTGGCCATCTCGCAGACCGGGCACTTTCCTGGTGGACCGACGAGCCTTTTGGGCCGACAAAACTGTCTGTTTTGTTTGTTTTGTTTTTTTGTCTGAGCAGTTAAACAGTTAGATCGGCCCATTGTTTTCTTCCTTAATTGACACTGGGCTGGCCCAATCACATCTTTAAACCCCTCCCACTTTGGGCTCAGTGCCAAATGTGTACAAATCGTTATACGCGATAGTCTACCGCTGCTGTTCATTGGAGTGATGTGTCAATGCGGCTGCCATATTGGTACAGGGAAGCCGCGCCTCCTAATGCATGTAAGTCTATGGAGGCAGGAGGTCCATCCACAAATAAAATCATCATAACTCGCTGAACTTTCCACTGATTTTCAAGCACTTTGGTTTGTTACAAATGCCAGACATACACCGATCAGCCATAACATTACGACCACTGACAGGTGAAGTGAAGAACATTGATTATCTCGTTACAATGGCACCTGTCAGTGGGTGGGATATATTATGCAGCAAGTAAACATTTTGTCCTCGAAGTTGATGTGTTGGAAGCAGGAAAAATGGGCAAGCGTAAGGATGTGAGCGACTTTGACAAGGGCCAAATTGTGATCTCTAGACGACTGGGTCAGAGCATCTCCAAAACTGGGTGTTCCCGGTTCTCGTTACAATGGCACCTGTAAGTGGGTGGTCATAATGTTATGGCTGATCGGTGTATATTTATGATACAAGATACTTGGTTAAATTAAAAATGCGGATTTTTATACCAAAATACTTTATCTTATGTAGATAGCCTAGTAACAGTAATATTTTTTTATATGATATATATAGAGATGAACGTACCCTATGTAATGAGTTTCTAAGTATATTCTTTTTTTCTTACTGCACGTTAAATGGCTGCCATTATGATGTCATTTTGTTTATATAAAGAATTAATAAGATGTGATTACAACAAACACTAAAGTTAAAAGATTAAGTACATTTCTGGCAGACTTCACAATTCAGTTTTTAATTACATTTATAGTGAAATATTCACATTTAGCTCATTTACATTTTAAATCACATAAAAGTTGTGCAGGTTGTGCAGATTCTAAAAAACCAATCTTAAAGTTTTGTACAACTGAAAATAAAATGACTGCATGTTTCTACAAGAGAGATGAACAATACAAATTTAGCTCTAATCTCATATAAATGTATAAAAACAGTGATGATGATTGATAAATATAATTTTCAGCATCTTACTGATCTTACTCCCTTTAAGGACATTTATTAATGTTTTATTACAATTTTTGGTTTATTATCATTTTAAAGCGTACGTTCTTGGCTTTTAAGCCCAGTTGTGAGTCAGGCTGACATGACACGAGTCACTTAAGCTCTCATAAATCTCACTGACATACTGTAGTACTTTACTGTACTGTACAGCAGTAGCACAAAATTGCAGGTGCAAACACTTGACAGACTGCAGCATTCCAGCAATGCCAGCCCCAATTTACTGAGAAGGTGGAGCAAATAAGGGGCGGCTTGTCTGTATACCAGCCATTTTAAGCTGTTGGTATCATGAACCTTTATTAAAGCTAAAGATCATGTGATTTCACATGATCTTTAGCGACGATCCACCAACTTACAAGACGAGTCATTCCTGAGCACACCGGTGCTAGGCAATACTCAGAGGAAACGTCTCCTACATTTTTTTATTTGCTCATTTACAGCATTTTGTCACTACAGTAGATAATTTAACAAGTTCTGTTTCCTAAGACATGAGGAATGAAGACATTGCAAAACTATGACAGCTATAGTAGCGTAACCTTCAAGTGTTGTTTTGTTTTTTTCATGTCAGAGTCACAGGTGGTAGAGCACAAGTCAAATTTGGCTAGTCAACTATTACGTAGCCACATCAGGGACGCCACGCGCCACAGCGAGGCGGTAACACAAAGCAGTAAATGGGACATACATTACCACCTAAGCGAAGGACCGCAGGAATATTGGCAAACAGGCAGCCTTTTTGTCTGATGTTAAACACCAGATGTGTGTTGGTGGATAACTTTGACATGAGTAAAGCATTTATTTGTATTTGCAGTTTTATTTGTAAGGGCAGAAGGAACAATAGATTGAGTTTTGCCAAAAACCTTGCTGTGAGCAAACAATTTCCATTCCAGCAGGACAATGACACACAAAGCACAAAGCCACTGGAACAACTTCAGAGGCCCAGCTGGAGCACAGCACAGGCTTGAATCTTGTTGAAAATCTGTGAAAACACTTGAAGATAGCTGCAGACAGATGCTCCCCATTCAACTCGACTCATCTTGAGAAAGATCTGCATTGAAGAATGAGAGACAAATTCCCAAATCCATGCGTGTAATTGCCAAGGGGGACCGGGAGAAACATCCCCCCCCCCAATGTACAAAAGAGGGAAATCTGACCACCCCAAAAATCATCAAGTTCACACTCATACTTTTTTGTGTTTAATTACACTCGGTCAGGTGGAGGCAGCATTCATTGTACTGGTCTAAGTGGCTAACAGTTACCATAAAAGAAACAAAAGAAGAAGATACTATGCGAGCACGCATGTATGTATCATAATACATCCATGGTGCATAGCCTATATGTGCGCCCACACCTTCCAGTAAAAAAAGACAACGGAGGCAAAAGAGACAGACAGAAAGCGGGTTCAAGGTGAGCACCAAGAGTCAAACAACACTCGCATAACAATATTGTTGGCCGCATGTCACGAGTTGTATTGTATAAAACTCCTCAAATACCATAACACACACGATAGACGGTGAATTAACAGTGTTATGAGTTGGTGTTTAATTCGGCATGTATTTGATCCCCCAACCAGCACTTATTCTAGTGAGAAATCTTAATTTTTGAAATGGTTCGTGTCTCATTCCCACAGTCTTCTCCCACTAAAATAGTGCAGCTAACCAACAGAGGTTGGTAGCAAATTGAGTTTATCTTTATGGATTATATTGATGCCAAATTGACAAGAAGACTGTCGACATATGTTGCCCTTTATCTTGTTTTTCTAGAGTTATGTTTTTTTACGTACACGTAAGGAATTGTTAATATGTCATATTTCTTAAAGGGAGTTTGGCGTAATATTTACCTTGGAGAGCGAGTTTAGTTAGTTAGTTAGTTAGTTAGTTAGTTAGTTAGATAGATAGATAGATAGATAGATAGATAGATAGATAGATAGATAGATAGATAGATAGATAGATAGATAGATAGATAGATAGATAGATAGATAGATAGATAGATAGATAGATAGATAGAACGAACGAACGAACGAACGAACGAACGAACCCACAGGGAAAATTGGTTACAGCGACAATTAAGTGATATTCAACAAAGTGAAATATAAACAATATAATCACATAACTAAGAACATAATAAGAAGATTTAGATTGATTCATTGTTAAAAATGTATATATTTACATACAAATCCCAGTTTTAATCAATTTTAATTCAGACTGCAACACCACTAAAAAAAGCTCAACAACATCATGTCTCATAGAAGGCCTAAGTTACGTACACTGTTACCATGGTGATTTCACTTCCTTCCTTATTCACTTTTGTTCATAATCTGTCTAAAGGAGATCAGAGCTGTCATCAAAAGACTGAACCTGTTATGCAACATAATGAAAAACTCAGTGGACAGTGAAAGCTCCTAGCTGAATTTCACATTTGTGTAAGGACATTTCTCCAAATTCCCTTTCTCTACCCTGTTTGCTCTCACAATGCACGCCCATGTTTTCTTGAGGCTAAATAATAGGAAGCTGCTGTATTCTATCTGTTGGCTGAGGAAAGGTTACAGACGCACAGACACTCACACAAACATATCCACCTGCATCAGCTCAAACAGGTACACAGCAGACAGCACGGACACACAGACGTAGTATTTGCACAAACCAATACACACACTCACACAGGAATACTACACAGCATATGAATGAAGATGCATCCATCCACACACACTATGTTTTACAGTTGCTTGCCGAATCTCAATACCATCCAGGGCGTCCGATGAGAGTGGAGCACTCTAATCAAATTCCAGAGAGGAGCTGTCAAAGGAAATCAATAGCTAACACTCTTGTCTGTATAAAAATCATATAAGCACATATGCCAGAACAATTCACAGCAATTTTAAAAGGCACAGGGATAAGCAATGAAGTCCCTTTTTACCGTTTCATTCTTTCAGAGAAGACAACGGCTCAAATAGGCACAGACTCAAACCTTAACACTCCTTCTCATTTTCATCCTCTTTCATCTCACTTGCATAGTGCCTTTTCTTTTAAATGTATACAGACTTGAAAAATATGACGTTATCAGAGTAGATGGGCTGACATTCCACTGGGATGTAATGCAAGAAATGAGTGTTGCTGCAAAAAACTGTCTTTTCTTCTGGAGCAAGATCTGATGTATGCACTGCTTATTAGAAATAATAATTCCACTCAAATTAAGAGCTGTAAAAACTAAAAGTGAGCAGTTTGTGTTAAAGAAACAGGTCAGTATTTTACCACCGTGGCCATGTATACAGAAGCTCAAACTGCAATGAGAGCCATGAGCTCTTAGCAACACAGAAAATTGAGCTTGATAATTATAACTATAAACAACACCTAAACCATTTCAGGCATCTTTCATGTTAACTTTGTATTCTATCATGATTAAAAACCTCTTTAACTGTTATTACCCTTTGGTGTTGCAGATTTTTTTTTCCCCTCTCACTAAGCGAAGCTTTTCTTTTTATTTTACCCCTGTATATACGAACCATATGCTCACTTGAGACGTTTCAATGACACACGTGTTGCAAACCGAATGTCAAGAGGAAGAAGAAATTATGCTTTAAAATTCCACAAGGGAAAGCAGGCTGCTGCAAAGGATGTGACTGCATCAAGAGATTTGAGTCAAAGCTGCATGTAGAGAATGATGCTGACATTGCCCAAGGGGACCAGCCGGGGAAAAGCTGAGCTTCTGTGGAACAAAAAATGGTACTTAAGGGAAAAGGCAACAAAATGACTTTAGAGGCAAACTTACGGTTTTGTTACTTACTCCTGACAAAGGTGAATAAGTTTTGTGTGTTTACTGGTGTAATGTGTGACATCACTACAACACTCTATACATCACATTTAAAGCTGCAATAATATTTTTTGTTATATGAAAAATGGATCAAATTACTTTATTTAATGTGAAAGGTATTGCTCACAGTGAGGAACCAAGAGAGAATTATCACCCAAGTCTGCAGTCCTCTTCAGCCTTTAAGTCCGATTTAGATCATTGTGTCGGTTTCCAGACCAGAACTCTGCTCTCATTAACCTAATTTGCAGCCGCGGTATACAACAGTTTTCAGTGAAAAAGCTCTGATTAACCCACTGTACTGTACCTGCCCAGCACCAAGCGGGAGACAGACAAAGTTAGCGAGTAGCTGGTGACTTAAGCTGCCACGAGACAGCCATATTTCTATGAAGTTGGTGGAGACCAAAACAGAACTAAATATTGGGCTTACATTCATCAGGTAGCTAGAAACATCACTAAATGCTAATGTTGCTCCGTGTCTGCCAGTTTTGTAAATAGCTAAGTGTTTGCTAACACATTTGCCTCCAATAACTCTATTAATTGATAACATGTCAATGTTGTGTTTATAAAAAGTACCCCAAAAAAATATTGAATTAGAGCAGCTTTAAGTTCTGGATTTTTATTAGTTTTTGGATTTTAACTTCTATAGAAAAGTTTGATATAACTGAACTGGGTTCAATTAATGTATTAAAATAATGAATTTGTTTGTGCTATTCACTGCCAACTAGACAATAATCCAATATATCCCCTGAAATATTTATATGAATACCAAGTTTTTTTTATTAATTGTAAGATTTATTGTACCGGTATTTAAACAAATTCTTCTTATTTTTTGTAATAGTTATACAAACTTCACGGACCGGACTGAGTTTGGCTCATGTCTGATTGTAAACTGCTAATAATGTTTGCCATGTAAATATCCACACAAACTCTACCCTCCAAATGACTCAACTAATGACAGTATCCTTGCCAGTTTTTTCCCTTTAGCTATACTCTGTCCCATCTGCTCCTGTGAGTGTATATCATGCCGTCACTCTCAGTCGTCACCATCGCATACCACCGGTAAGTGTTTCTCAAACCCCTGCTGTGGTTTGGTGAGCTGCCAAAATCATGTTGCTTATAACGTAATCAACACCTCTAAGGCCATTTACCTGCTGCAACACTGAACTTAGGGGACAGCAACACCAGGCTACAGGCTTGATGTTGCCAAGACACTGCTACTTGCTTGATCATGGATACAGTCTCACTGTTGCGTAGCTCACACTACACCACTTGGCAGTTTCACACCGCACAGCTCTGTGTTTGTGATAATTTGTGTTTGGAGTGTCCAAATTGCCATCACACACTCATTCTCCCTCCACAGTGCACTGGCTGTCTGTTTGAAAGACTCACTGTTGTTGTTCCAAAAACAAATGTGCATTGCGATTTGTTTTATAGTTGCTGCTCTACAACCTCATCTTCATTGGTTCTTATTGCTGGCATCATATTTAGCTACATTAGCTGTGTTGTGGAAATTGTCTTAGCACACATGAAATAATACACAAACACTGACGGGTTGAAGGTAAAATATATATTGTATGCAATATAGGGGATCATATCATAGGATCATAGGAGGAAGGTGTCTCTCCGAAGGAAGAATACACTTGATATTTAGAGTATTTCTGGAGCAACAAAGCAATATACCTGGTTCGTACAAAGCCTTGAAAGTTTGGAAAATGCTTAATTTTAGCCATTATGTTTTCAAGGCCTGATTTTCAACATAATCTGGTGTTTCATCATCTACACAGTCAGTCTTTGAAACCAAACATCTTTTAATATTTGAAATTAAATGATCCCATCATCATATTTGTTTGTTTGTCTCCTGGAATTTATAGTAACAATTTAGACATGATGATTAGGGCTTCGAGAGTCTGGACATTTTTGGTTTAGGTAGAACGTGCTTGAATTTTACTCTTAAAAAGCTGTACGAACCCTGAATATGCAATTGGTTCTTTGCCCAAAGTTAAACAACATTCAACCACTTAACAGAAGCCACAAAGAAGGCATGATCTTGTTCATACGCTGATGTAATCTAGACACATGAGCAAGGACGCCTAGTCACACTTTAACATATATGTGAGCAAGCACATCTGGCTACACGTTAACACGACATGTACACACAGCTCTACATAGAGGCCTCAGCTTACAGACAGCTTTTTTTAACTGTTCACTGTGAGCCCGACAGCGTTATAGAAGTGCAATGCTAAACTGCTGGAGTACTCTTAAAAGTGCTTTAAGATGATGTTATGATATGATACATTGATATATTTACTAATTGGCATAAGCCTCTATTTCACACCAGAAGCGCAGGTGTTTCTCAAAATTATTAATGCATTTCCTCATTTTCATCTTTGCCTTTTCAGTCAAAGGTTTTCTCTTTAGCTTTGCTAAAGTCTGCAATCAGTCCAGCGGATTAACACCAAATGCTGTGTGGTTGACCACACTGTAAAATGCAGTGTTGAGGCTAGTGGAGACTGTCAGTGACTTTCAGTGATGGCAAGTAATCATACCAGTGTCTAAAAATGAATGCAATCATGATTAATTAAGTTAAAATGCTATACTTACCATCCTTCTAATAACTTATGTGTCATTTCCTGGCTGTCATTCATGTGTGTATGTAGACATGCAGAATCAATACTCGCTCTTGTTTGCAGGCATCTGTTCTGACCTTCTTTTTGTTTTTTTGGGGTTTTTTTTTTCAGCTTGAAGTCTCTGTCATCTGCCTTGTCTGACCTTCACCAGTGTCAGTTTCTAAATAATGAGATTCGTAGCTATGACACCAAAGGCTCCGGATGTTGCTGGAGTACAGTATAATAAGGTATGAATGTCACGCTTAAAACTAAAAAGTCAGTAGCTGATTAATACTGAGGAGCAGCGAGAAGATGCATTTTTCCTCTATTACTACCACTCACTTGTAGATTTAGATTTTGTAGTTATTGTCATTTAACAGCTAAATCTAAATACGTAAGTTGAGTGACAGATTTAGAGGATAAAACATTTAGAAAGAGACAATGAGAAATGTGTAGTTGTTCTGGAGAGGAAGGGGGGGGGGCATAAGTGGTGCAAAGAAAAAACACAGAAATAAGGAAAAAGAAAACATGACTTTTACTAGTCTGTATTGAAGAAACACACACACACAGTCCCTCATTCAATCAAACAATCAGAGTTTCTCTTCTATTCTTTTCCACACATAGAGCAACACGCACACACACTCATATGATGGAGTAGCTACAATATCTGGCTGCCAGCGCTCAGCGATTTTCAATTAACTCTTAACTAGACTTTTAATGAACTCTGTGTGCTTTCATATCGATATGGAGCCAATGAGTCGAAGGTGTCGAGGCGCTCGTCAAGCCAAACCAGAGGAGGACCAGCAGGGTTTAACTGACCCCTTAACAGGCTAATCAAAGCTCTGAATTGGCTTGTTAACAGAAGGGCTGATCAGTAGAGTAGAGGTTGTAAGATCCTAGTTCAAACAGAGTTGCCTAACAGACAACTGACAGGTGAGATGATTCCTCCATGTTGAAATATACAGTACATTTTGTGTCTGTTACATTGTTTTTATTAAGGATGGTCTTTATTATACGCTACCGTTTTGAAGTATGTTTATATGCCTGTACATTTGCTCCATTTGTTACTATTTTCTTGCTCTGTTCTTGTCTTACAGGCCTATCTAGTCAGTGTGAGCAGAGATGAGGAAAAGCCAGATATCACCCCCTCCCCACACATCCTCCAGTGGCAGGAAACACACCAAGCTGATCTGCTCTCAGTGTGTTAATGGATTTAGTTAGGATGAGCGGCCTTCTGTTGCAGATGTCTTCCCTTAACAGCATCTGAGGCTAATTTGGGTCAAAATCTCTACATATGCTGAGCTTCACACTGTGTTCACTGTATTATTTAGTACGGTAGAGCAGACTTTCAATTCTAACCTTCCTTATGAATACTGTACATTATATTCATTAGAAACGTGTATTTTATCAAAGTAATTGCTTGTTAAATGACGTAAATGTTACTGCGATGTTTCTTTCACTGCATTTTCTGTTGTACCAGATGGTTATTTTATTTATTCCAAGGAATCTGTAAGTGCAAATCACATCTTTTCGCATTGCATGTCACAGTATTTTCTCCAGGGAAGACCTTCCCGACACGACACACGTACTGTAATTAGTGTCTAATTTACTATGGCAGCAGCTCATTACACAATCAGTGACTGGGACAGCCTTGTAGCCCACATTATGCAGCTGAAAAAGAACTTAAAAGCGGCTGTTTACATGTGGATTTAGTTAAGATAGGGAAGTTGAAGGAATAGTTTGACAATTTGGAAAATACACTTAGCCTAGTTTACTTTAAAGACTGAAAGCAGGGGGAAACAGCTAGCCTGGCTCTGTCGAAAGTTCCAAAATATGCCTAACAGCTCCTCTAAAGACAGGCTAGCTGTTTCCCCCTGCTAAGCTAAGCTAATCACGTCCTGGCTCCAGTCCCATACTTAATGCACAGACATGAATTTTCTCACTTGATTCTGCAAGAAAGCAAAAGGGAAAACAAAACTGCATTAGATTTTTGTCTGTTTTTTGGCCACTTGAGGGCAGCACAAGGTTTAAACACAACACTGATATAATTTGACCATATGACCTTCTTATTCCAAACATGTTAGCAAACAGTTACCTATTTTCACATCCAGCAATGTATTCATTTGGAGTTGTGTTTCAAGCAACCTGACCAATTAAGTTCCAGATTGACTCTACTTTTAGCTCTGTTTTGGTCTACAATCAACTCCTAAGTGAAATATGTGTCTCTTCAGCTGCCAAATGCTCCACTATGTTCACCAGCTAGTCGCTAACGTTGCCTTTCTGCTGTTTCATCAGAACTTGTTTGCTGAAAACAGCTGCTTGCTACAGCTGGAGATAATGAGGATAATGATGATAATGAGTTACAGACAGTCAAACCAAAACAATGAGCTCAAAGACACCAAAACACTCTGCAGGTTTATTGCTACAAACCACACCTTTCGAATTACACATAGTGAAATCAAACCTATTGTTACAAAGCCCCTTTAAAAAATTTAAATTAAATGTAGAATTTAATGTTGCTAAAATAAAATAAAAAGCACTGCACAATGATATGACACATTTCCAAACATTTACTTTTGCTGAATTTAAATCTGTTTGGGCATCGACATAATTATGAAATTACATAATTCTTTCTTAATGGATGGATGCAAACAGTATAAGTCAACA
The DNA here is from genome assembly GCA_005408345.1 of Macquaria australasica. NCBI lineage: Eukaryota > Metazoa > Chordata > Actinopteri > Centrarchiformes > Percichthyidae > Macquaria > Macquaria australasica. The sequence goes on along the minus strand of SEMN01000042.1, from coordinate 297,682 downwards.
TAATTTCTAAGGAAATGAAAAATAAATGGAATTTGTCGTTTAAAAATGAAAGCTCGTATAAACAGGATATCGGGAATCAATATTGCATCATAGCACTTGCTGACAGAAAGAAGAACTATTACCTTAACTGCTTGAAATGCGTAAGACCTAGCACTTTACCAACAAAATGACAATAAACTATAGAGTTGGTTACTTCATGCACCATGAGGCAGGACAATGTTATGATCACATCTTTCTCCTTGTGTTCCTCTCTCTTTTTCTGTCTCTGTGTCTGTGCTTCCCTCTCTCATCTCTCTCCCTGTACATTTCCCATGTTTTTCTCTTTATTTCTGTCTGTGGTTATCTGCGTCTGCTTTTCTACAACAGAAAACTATAATCGGACTACAGCACAAATCATACAAAAAGAGCATTATAAACACACACACACACACACACACAGATGTAGTTTAAGTGTCCATTCACATTGTAGGAAACAATGTGCAGCCATAAATCAGTGGCAGTTGTGAAGGCAATGAGGCAGAGACTGGGACAATAGGAGGCTGGGGACACAATAACTGGACAACACACACACACACACTGCATCATTCTGTACTCTTAAGGTATTTTAAGGCGATGATTTTTGGGAAACATTTTCATCCACTGTAGCTGTTTGGATGGGAGACAGTCACAATGTTTAGATCTTACTGCCTCAGGGAGAATGGCAGGTCAGTGGACTCAGAAGCTTGGTACAAAATACACTCACATATTCCTAAATCTGAGCTAAAATCCTCTCTGTCTGGAAGCCAGACCTTCCTCCATCCATGCTCCTAATCTCCTTCAATCTCCACATGCACAAAGCTACATTATTTTGTACCTGTGTCTGTCTTTACACTTGCATTCACATTACATTATGTTGAGCCGGTGATACATGGCTATCCTCAGGTTTGTTCTCTGCTCCCACGCATAGACCTGTGTGTGTGTTTATGTTATTGTGAGTGTGAGTTTTATCCTTTGCAAGGCTGATTCGGGGTCAGATTTAGAGTGGGGTGAATTGTTAGGGTGCGGAAATGACATGCAAATAAATGGAATGTGCAGCAAAGAGTGCGAGCATGCTGCCAGAAAATATCCGTAGCCGTGTTTCAGCATGCAGCCTGCATCTCCTCTCTTTCACATTACCTTATCAATATTAACAGCTAACATGTGGCATGACTTATAGGGCCATCTCTCTCTCTCTCTCTCTCTCTCTCTCTCTCACACACACACACACACACACACACAAACAAATGACGCACAGATGACCTCCAGTATGGGCCCTCTCTTCCAGGCCGGTTATTCCCTCAGGGAGGCTCTGTGCCAGGCATAAATATTCAGATGGGTCCCGGGCTCTGACAGCCCCTGCATGGTGATGGCTTGTGTTGGAACACAAATTCATTGCTACATCTCTGTCCCCGGGTGGGGGGGGGGGGGGTTCTTTCTGATACACCATCATCCGTGAAACTATTGGGCGCGTCTAATCCAGGAGGGGGGCGGGGGGGGGGTGCATGAAGGTAATGGGGTAGCCATTGACGTCGTAGACTGACATGTCGCATTATTTCATCACCGAGCACAATTACGTTTTCCCCACTGACTTTGGATTTCACAAGAACAGGGAGCACGTCCTTACGCACCCGAAGATGGGCTGTGTGCTCAGTGTTAGGGCATCAATTACAACAAACAATTATTTCATTTCCCAAGGTTTTTGGTCATCTTTGTAAACTTTATGTTGCTACACTCATAGTTCAATTTAATTATTTTCATTATATTGCATTACACTGTATCCCCGTCTGTTCTTCCTTATGCTGCTCAGCCTGCTGAGTGTACTGTAGGCACTAGAATACAAAGATAAAAGTCTGGGTCTGCAAGCCCCCAGGAAGTTTGCCAGGCTTTGAAGCCAGTTTGACATAGGAACCAAACCATGTAATTACAACTTCCATCACATGATGAACAGTGGCCCAAAAATACTTTTTCCCATAGACTTACTTTGTGAAAGAGACGTCTGTAAATCAGCGAATCTTGTTTTTGTTTTTTTTGGAGGAACATCATCTTCCCAGTACGGACACTTAAATAGCCCTTATCAATCATGGTGTCCTAAAAGATGTAAAATTCACTAATAGCCAAATCCAGAGTTATAGAGTCACTGCCATTCATGTGAGTGAGCTGTAGACCGAGCTGAGGTGGGGTTAAAGGAAAGGAAGTCGAACTCTTTGGCTTCATGTTCCACTGAGAAACTTTCATAGGCATGAACGGGGCACCGCCTCCGACGCTGTATCCACTTCTCTTTATTCATCTATGTCGGGCTGAGGCTGTACTTAGGCATGGTGGTGCTTTGAATGCTAATGTAACGCTGGGTATTCTTAGCTTAAACTACTTTCAGGACAAGGGTAAAGCAAGAGCACGGGGCAGCTTCAACTGTGTCACTTGGTCCACTTTTAATGTCAGCTTCAACATTAAAACTGAACACTCACAACCCAACGTGATAGCTCATACATACATTCTCCATACATGCAATATATATATACATATACATTATTATATATATATATATATATATATATATATATATATATATATATATACACACATATATATACATATACACATATATATACATATATATATACATATATACATTATATATATATATACACATTATATATATATACATACATATACATATAAATATATATATATATATATATACACATATATGTATGTATGTATGTATGTATGTATATGTATATATATATTGTACCCTGAACTACATGATATTGTGCAGCTTGCCTGTGATGTTAATGATGGTTAAGATTGGCAGAGTGATATGATGTATGTATGATCTATCACGTTGGGTTGTGAGTGTTCATATATATATATATATATATATATACACACACATATTCATACATATGTGGATTATCATGCTGCTGTTTAGTAGATGCCATGTTCACCATCTTAGTGTTAGCATGTTAAGACATGGTAATGAGCACTTAACACAGGCTAAAAAGTTAACAAAGTTATTACAATTCATCCTTTGGGGAACATGAATGTCCGTAGCAAATGTCATTGCACACAATTGTTATAGCTAGAGTTTTTAAATAAGATGCAGCAACTTTGTTTTGTCTTCATCAAAGAGAGGCTAGAGGAAAAGTCAGGGCTTCACCAAAGTCAGTAGGTTTCATTGTCTAGGATCACCATGCTCACTCTTGTTTACCTGTCGCTATAAAAAAAGCAAAATCTGCAATTCCAACTTAACGTTAACTGGTTCGCACTTAGTCCTTTGAAGTCCACACTTGCTGTATCTTTATTCTTTTGTAATGCAGAAGAATAACAGCAGGCACAAATGTTTCAGCTGATGCCTTCCTCGGTGTGCAGGCTCCATTGTCTTGTCTTGTTTGCTGTCTACGAACCATGAAAGTACAACATTTTGTGCCAGTCCATATGGTAGATGTTGAGATATCTCACTGGATAATTAAAAACTTTGACCTGCTAGTGGGGTTAGAGGGAAAAAAAGGTCACAGGACCACCAAAGTCATTTGGATACATCTTCTGGGGACCTTGAATGTCTATTCCCAAATGGCATGGCAGTCCATCCAATAGTAGTATTTCAGTCTGGGCCAAAGAGGTGTACCGAGTGACCAACCGAGCGACATTGCTATGGAACCATGCTGCTAGTGTTGCTAAAAACAGAGGAATAACAAAGCTTCCTATGCTCACATTTCTAGTTAAGCCCTCTTTTGTAATTGGTAAACACTGTCTGTCTGTTAAAGAAAAAAATTAATGTGGTAATTTGGAATGAAACGCTTAGAGAAATTAAATCCTGACTGAAAATGACTAATGATTTAAATTACATCTACACAGAAGAGGGATTTACTACCAAAAGTGTGTGCAATAGAGATCAGACTTCAGCTGTTATTTTGGTATGAAATATATTTCTGGCAGCTGCACACACTTCCTGAGATGTCTCTAATTTAGATTTAGAAATTAAGCTCTTATTTGTTGCATGGTATCTGTAATTGGTAATTTGTATCTGTGTGAATAAATGATCAAATTGAATGAATGTCATGCCATCTCATGGCCCACCCCACGTGAGATTTTAAAACACCTTTACAAAACATATATGCCAAAACAAATCATAATGGTGATAGCAATTAACAATGTTATAACCATCCAATCCTAACTGATACAATCCCATGCATTCACTATATAATTTGCCTATTTGAAAGTCTCTTTTTCAAACTGTCATAGTGAGTTATTCATACCCATCAGCTCATTTGTATCTTTTATTTTGTTTAAAAAAACAAAACAAAATATCTAATACAAAGACAAAATTATACTTTTTCCCACTGGATAAATCTTCCTTTCTCCTTCCAAAGCAGAGTATTGACCTGTTTCAGTATAAAGAGACAGTGAACCAGCTCTTCCGTGAGCAATTTGAGCTTTTGTCTTTCAGAAAAATAATCAGATTTAATTTCAAAATGAGTCTTCAACTGTAAGTGGTATTCTTTAATAAAAAGGACAGTACTTTGGTGTGAAATAATAGTCCATTCCTGAAAATGAGTATGATTTATGAATTTATATGTGTTAATTATATGTCTAAGGTCATTTTGCACTTTTTTTGTTGTTGGTTTAAATATGAATTTTGCCAATCAGTGTCATGATGTTTACCACAATGTGTAGTTAAGATAGCAATAATAATAGTACAATAATACAACCTAACAATACTAACGATCATCAGAATTTTTTTAAATAATATTTTGGGACTTGATTGGGAGATTTGGGACAATATGCTCCCAATTCGTTACTTTCACAATAGATGGGTGCCGAATCGATATGTATTGCGATTCCATTTTATGATTTATTGTGATTTTTGTTTGCTTTTTTATTATAAGACCATGGGAAAAAGTTGAATCATTCACTTCTAGAGGCTGTATATCATCTAGAGTCATATTTCCAAAAACAATGCACATCACAGTCAGTCAGTTTTTCTGAGTTGTATTTCAGCAGCATCATTGCTATAGTGCATATAAAAGTGGAAAATAAAATAATGATATAAATTATTAAGATCTTTTATTAATATATAATACAATAATATTGATTCAGGAAACAAAAAATTGATTACAAAATTGTAAAAAAAATCACGATAGTTAAGTGAATCGAATGATACAACCTATCAATACGATTTATTTTAAATAATCATCTAAAAACACTGAAAAACATTCAGATAAAATAAAAGTGGTATCTTCAGGGCATGCACTGCAGTTGACTGATTTCAACATTTTGTTGAAAGTAGGAGTAAAGTACCCTTGCAGTCCATGGGTGTATTAGAATAGTTTTCCCCACATATCTCTGTATAACTTAACTCAGCCAACTGGGAATCACAGCCAAATCACAATTGCCTGAAAGGCAGAATATTTTTCCAGGGAAATCTTCCTGTAAAAGTAGAACTATACTATCTAATTTCATGAAGGCTCTTTAAAAACTATAATTTCTGTGGGTTTGTTGGTGTGGAGTTATTTCCGTGTAGTAAGGACTGAATAGACTCTGCTGTGTTGATGTGATTTCATTGACTCTAAAGTCTAAGTGTTCATGTGATTTGATTATTGAAATGAAGCCTTCCGTTCAGCAGGACACCAATCAGTTCTGCTTAAGATGGTAATTTTCTCTCTCTTAGTGATAGCAATCATTTCTCGCTACCTCGTCTCTTCCAGCAACCGTTTGTATTCTCATCGTCTCTCCTCTGTGGCTGTGACAATTATCCCCGTCTCCAGTCAGACAGGAGAGTATCCAATGGGAGAAAATCTCATTAGACTGATTTAGGGAGGCCTGACTGTAAACACTGTGGAGAATATAAACACACATGCACGCTGCTAATTCTCTCAGCTGTTAGGGATCATTTTAAGAGCCAAAATCCGTTATTTATGATTAGGCATCCATCTGCATTATTAGCTCACACTGCCAGACACTTAATAAAAAAGACACTTTATTATAATGAAAAGAATCTACATGGCAGTCTGGATTGTAGTTATTTTACATAAAGAAATCCATAGCATGTGTAAATACAAAACATTTTTGTGAATCCAGTCTTTTTTGGGGGGCATCCAGAAATTGGATTGTTGCAGCTCAATACATGCTCCACCTCAGCAGTACCTTAGTCACACCTCCCATTGTGTGCTGTTGTGTGTAGCTCCATGCAAAGCTTAACTATGGACATTTTATTTAGGGCACGTTGTTCCCGTCAGGATGCAGGAGCTCATGGGAGAATAACAAAGAGTAACGGGCCTGAATGCGAAAGAATGGGATGCATATTGGAATTTTTTTTCTATAAAATGGAAAACAAGTGCTGCACTTTGTCATAGTCAGGAACCACGACAACATATAAACTCCCCTCCCTGTTTGGAAAGCAGGATTTTACAGTAAACAGAACTCTGCCCGAACCTTAAATCAAATATACCCAGATACTCTCATTAATATCATCCACCACATGTCATGTTAACTCCACTCTAAGAGTTATTTAACGATGCAGTGTTCAGCATTTACTTCAGTAGTTTATACAACTCCCTTCAACTCCCTTCCCACAAAGTTCTGGCCATTCGGAGGCAGTGGAACAAGCTGTAAACACAACACTGACATAGTATCACCTTCTAAAGTTGCTGTTGCGAACATGCTGTTTACACCTATGTCTGTTTACACATCGAGCAGATACAGGGAAACATTGGCATTCATTTGGAGTCATGTTTCTTGGTGACCTTTACAGTAAACAGCTGCTTGCATAAAACCAAAATAACGGGCTGAAAGACGCTTACAAGGCTCCGTAAGTTTAGAGCAACTGCAGAGTTGGGTAATAACTCTCTGTGGGGTACAACAAGCAACCCTTTTCACAATACACATAGTCATTTGATCTATTGTTAGTATTAAAAAAAATCAGTTTATGTAGCTTTAATATGTTAATTTCCAACATTCCCCCAAATGCATTATAACAACCACCCAAGAGTGACCTCATTGCATTAAGCTAAAGGTTACAGGTGGAGCATAGGTGTAATTTTACTCTAAACACTACAAACTAAAGGACTACGTTCACATGCACAAAATATTCAGTTTTTTGCCCTTATACTGAAAAAGCTGTGCATACTCCAGCTGTTTGACAGGGGTCAATGCCCTAACATGTCGTTTATCACGTCAAAATATGGTGGAGCCGCTTGAACCATTTTGCTTCTTTGCGTCAAAACAGGATTTTTTAGGAAGTTTTCCACCAGTGACAGACTTGTTCGACCGTGTGAACTCAGCATCCCTCTTTCATTCATTCAACCATCTTCTTGATAAGGTCAGCGTTGCGATATTTGCGCATATCCAAAAACCTGTTGATATCTAAGTCTTTCATATTGTTTAAAAGTAGGTGTGTTTCTTCTTCCCACCAGAAATGTGGGCTTTTCTTTTGTGCATGCATCTCTACCCCAGCCTTGCAAACTGTTGGCTAGTTGGTTTGTTTACAACACACAGAGCTGACCGTAAACAGGCAAGAGGCTGTGTGTCGCAAACTGCAGTAAAACTCCCAACTGAGACGCATACTCTGAATGCGCAGTATACATGTCCAGAGAATGCACGAATAATATCGGCATATCCCACAAGTCCCACAGAAAATGCTACATTGGGAATAAGGCCTAATTCGGAATATTCACATGGAATATGCTGTTTACATGACCCATATCAAATTCGGAATATTGTCATATTCGGAATAACAGTGGAAAATTAGTCTGCATGTAAATGTAGTCAGTGATGCAGCATTCATTGTTGAATTGCATTGTGGTCTATTGAGGCAGCTGTTGATCAAGAAATTGGTATCTCCACCACCTTTGACAATGGAGAGATGCCTAAATAAAATCTCTAAATGTATAACTTCAAAAAATCACAGTGGACCCAGAGATACAAAATACATGGCCGACAGCTGTTTCTTTGAATTATGTAAAGGAGGTATATTGTCTATCTGCCCTACTGCCTGATTTTCCTCTCTCTGGGGTGCTGCTGTTGATGTATTGTGATAAAGCACACATGCAATCGCAGTTTGAAGCTAACAGCGTAATTATCCATTTAGAGTTAGCTGCAATTAACTTTTTCTGGCCTTTCCCTGTTATCATGATTGTAACACAGGGATAAGTTGGTTATAGCAACAGTGTATTCATTGAAAAGATTAGAATAAACAGTGGGAGAGAAATCTTTTTTTATTTTTTTTATTGCAAAGCTAATTGGTTTTACCACCTGATGCCTCATATAAAACTATAGGGAGTCCATATAAAAACCAAAGTCTTGCATTCACATATGTTTTAGTGCCAAAGTGTTCACCATAAACCATCAATGCACATCATTATCAGCTCATTCATAAGTCAGTGGGCATTACTTGAGCCTTTATATGAAATATATGGATATTAGAAAGCAGAGTAATATGGAGGAAGACAAATTGTGTGGGAATACTGATTGCAACATTAGGCTTTACACAGCAGCAGCGTTATCCAAACTGTTTGTTTATGGGGGTCAGAGTTTGAGTAGGTGCACAGATTATCTATCAAGATTGGCAGGTTACAGTTTTTATGTGGGAAGTGGGATACATGGGTGTGAAGTGTGGCCTTATGCATATGGAAGGGCTGTAAATAAGGCCTTTAATTTGGCTGAGAGTGAGCTGTTAGTTTGCGCTTGAACTTCAAAGTCATCCCATCACTTCACATCCAAACTAAAGAGTACAGAGCCAAAATAAGAAAATAAAATGTGTGCTGTGTCCAGATACTGGCAGACACCACTCTGCATTTCAGCCAAAAGACATGAACTAGATTTTTTAAGATTCATGCAATAAAAATATAAGTTGCAAAGAATAGATCCAAAACCACTTCCTTCCTTTGTGCGATGTTTTTGACGGTTTTGGGGTGGGATTTCCAGCTGATTCTTTTCCTTTGCAGTGGAGAAAATTGTTTAATCTTGTCCCATTTCCTCTCAGAACACAGTCCCACAGAGAACTACAGAGATAATAAAACAGAACTAATTAATACATTTATTTACAGATGTCCCATGTTTGCGAGTACAAAAGTTTTCATATATACCGTCTTCACAGCATACATAAAACCTCCTCCTCATCATTAGTTTGCTTGTATGAAGAATATATGTCACAAACCTTGGAGCACCCACAGCTGGTGCCACATTAGAGGACTAATGCATAGAAATAGTGAAAAAATGCATTATTTAGTATAATTGCAGTATTGTCATTTGTGGCATCTGGTGCAGCCAGACTGTGATCTAGATCAATTAGCAATGGTGCATTATAACATAATAGAAAAAAGAAAAACTCTTTTTTTCTTTGTTGTTTTTGTATCTTTTATACATTGTAGCTGCTGAAGGTAATTATTTGAAATATATTACATTACATTTATTAATAATAAGAGTGCTGTCTGTGGTGCTGAACCACAGTATCTATTTTCACACCTATAGTTCGTTTGCTTTGGTCCAAATCTGTTGATGAGTTTGTTTTCCCCTTGGTTTGGTTTCTTTTCACATGGAGGAAAAATCCAAGCCAAGTAAAATGCATCACTACAAACCACATGAGAACGTTCACTCCACTTATTGGTCAGATGTGTCTGGGGCGGGAGCAAGAAAGTAAATACAGGAAGAAGTTTGTGAACTAGTGCATATTTCTGTGAGAGAAACATTGCTGGTTCATTCACCGGCTAGCTGCTACTACTAGAAACAGTTTGCAGGCTCTGCCGCATCCCAGCATGCAAAGCACACCTGGCTACAGGAGCTGTAGCTGAAACTTGCGGAGTATACTAGTAGATGGGTTGGATCGAGGTCGGATCACGTTCCCACCACAAATGAACCGCTCCAGAGTTTGTTTGGAACTGGACTGAGACCACCTCCTCTACAGGGTCTCTGTGCGATTGGTCCGCACCCGAGTGTGATTACTGTGTTCACACCTGCGCAAACAAACCGCACTAACTGGGCAAACACACTAGGGTTTGTTTTAACCGAACCAAACAGGTTAGGTGTGAAAACGCCCTTAGTTTTATGGTTTATATAGTGATGCTAATATATTGTATATAAAAACATTTCTATTATGCCAGTCTTGTATGTGGAGGAGATGTGGACTACTCCATGCATCTGTTTTAGCAGTGGATAGTTTACTTGTGCCTGTGCTACAAACTCAAATGATGTTAGGCCCTGAACAGCAATGCAAAAGGCCTAAAAATGTATCTCATCTGCATGACTTTATCAGAAAGACAACTTATTGTGCGGTAGTGCAGGACTTTTACATACAAATGAACATGCGTTACATTCAAGCTGTTACCACAGTTCACACAATGCCTATCACGGGCTGGCAAATCTTTCTGTATTTCGCAGTATACCGTGTGTGGTGACATTCCCCCGCTGACACACAGGTAGTAAAACTAGAGCCATGTAGAGAAAGAGTCACGTCAACGGAAGCTCCAACTGCTTGATTGTGATCGTCACATGATTCACGTAGACTCCATGTAGTTCTCTCTACATGGCTCTGGTTTGCCAGAGCTGAGGGGAGCAACCATAGTGACGGAGTAGCTACAGCAACTAGGAGTATGGAGGAAAAACCTAAGAAGCGTCCAAGAAAAGTTTCTGATGCTCCAGATAAAAAAGAAACGCGGCGTTCAGAGGAAGGATTACAGTCAAAAAAAGACAGTGACCGACGGTGAGAACAAACACGGATAACCATTGGTGTAGCTTTTCCTCGTTGGAGAGCCTGAAAGAAGAGCAGGGACTGAGGGCAGACAGGATGTGATGTTACTGCTCTTGGGCAGGTTGGTCTTTGTAAAATATTTGGAGTAGGCTATGTAGCTATTACAGTTACTCTACCTAAATAATGGATTACTGTCTTGGAACTGTGGAAATCTGAGCATTGTTGTTGAGTCTGGTTGCAATCCAGCTACAAGCAGAAAAATAAGCCAATAAATAACAGAGAGTCAGAAAGACAAGAAAGAACTCACACACACATGCAGGTAGACAGACAAACAGCAGAGGTGAGAAATATGGTGCTGATAATTAGGTTAGAACTCACAAACACATGAAACCAAACTGAAGTTTCCTGCTGTAACTTGTTAGGGCTTCAATCCCAATTAAATCCCACTTTTTTTTTGTTTCAAATAAGCTTGATAGTGATTATTATAGACTACATAACGTGTGTGAACTTGGTCTATCGCATTTGTTGCAATTTTATTGTTCATTCTTGCAGCTTTTTCCCTATCAGGAAGGTGCCACATCTGTTCAGCACCATATAAGTGATGCTAGCAAGCAACCTTTATGTAATAGCTGAAGGCAGAATGTGGGAACCTGAAGAAAAATAGAGCTTTTTTTGTTAACCTATCATTTGAGCAGAATTTGAATTTATTACACACCATTCTTGAAGCAAGAATTAATTCTGTATCTGGTGTCAAAACAGAGCTACATAAATAGCACTCACATGCAGCCAGCCACAGTATGACTAACATCGTTCTTATTAAGGAATACTTGTTACTTTCATCAAAGAGCAGATGTTATGTGATCACCACAGTCTGTCTGATATAAAAAACAACGACAACTAAAGCCTCACTTGGACTCAAATTTGCTTTAAGTTCAAGCTGATTTGGAGACACGGTGAGCTTTCCTGTTAAGCCGAATCTTCAGGTTTCTAATAATCATATCTCCTCACCTTTTGTTCAGAAACTAACCTTGCTAACCTTTCTTTTGGAACTTGAACAGTGTTTGTTTACCATTTCAAAAGTGGGGGCTACCGCACTACATTCCCCTCTCAACTTGAAAGGCCTACAAAGCAAACAAATCATATCTTGGTTGATTTCCAACAGGGAGCTTTTTTAAAGTACCAGGAGATAGATGGGGTCTGTAGAGCTGCCACAGTAGTTACACCTTTGCTTTTGTAGCCATTTGAAAACACTGCCTTCCCCAGAAGACAAGAAGAGATATTCAAGCCAAATCTGAAGGATCAATGGTATGATATATGACTCTGATTCCTGTAACGCGTTCACTCAACAATAGGCGTTTTTGGACCAAACAGTTCTGGGGACTTCCTGAGAGGAGCTGCCCACTGGGGAGTTCCCCAGAGAACTACATACCTTCAAGGGCTCTTCTTCTGTTTGCATTTGCACCGCCAATAGGAACTCTGAAGTGACGTAAGCCGGCCGGCTGTTAGTATAGGAAGATATTTACATTTCGCTTTGAAGAGTCAAAATCGCGTTGTATTTCCCCCGTCGAATATAACGCTCAATAAACGCTCAGTTTTTAAGGCTACCATTACAAGCTGTTACACCAGTTTAAAGATGACGGTTGCCGGTGCTGCATTGGTTAATGTGTCCGACCAATCACTGCACACTTACATCACGCAAGGTTCTTCTTGTGCTGGGAGAGGACCTACTCTGAAGTAGGAGCTAGAAAAGTCCCTCAAAACCACATTCTAAGAACTACGATCGTTCCCAGTTCTTGCAGTGTGAACATAATAAAAATAGGAGGGGTCCTCCAACTGTTCTTAGAACTATGAAAAAGTTTCTCTGGTCCGAAAACGCCTAATGAGAAGTACAAGTCATGTGCAATCATCAGGGCATCATCACTAATGTTTGGGCAAAATGGTCAGGAAGTCCGTGTGATTCTTTGTCTGGACTAATTCAGCTATTTGCCAGATGGCTGAAGATGAAGAGTGATGAAAATGGAACCTATAACCAGCTCAGAAACAGCACATCACATTAGTTAGTGAAGTGGCAGCTGTGGACATAATAAACCTTAAACACTTCCTTGACAAAGTATACATGGATACAAAGTATTCTAGAATATGTAATATAAATGATATTTACCCTTATGCTTAACATGTCTAATATTACACACTCTATTAGAATGGAGATTGGAAGACACGTATTTATCATTGTACATTTCAAATATATCATGAACCAGACAATCAATGTAGAAGAGAAGTGATCATGTATGACTAATATTTGTACGCATTTTTACACACATAGACTCAGAGGATGCTTTAAAGGACTGTTTTGACACTACTGTATGGGACATTTTTAGTGACGCTCATGGGGAGGATATTGACAACCTCACAGACTGTCTGACAGATTACATAAACTTCTGTGTGGAAAACACCATCCCCACTAGGACTGTACGTTGTTTCGCCAACAATAAACCCTGGATTACTCCTGATATTAAGGCTCTCCTCAAGGAAAAAAAGAGAGCTTTTGTATCGGGTAACAAGGAGGAGTTGAAGAGTGTCCAGCGAGAGCTAAGGAGGAGGATCAGGGAGGGGAAAAACAGCTACAGGAGAAAGTTGGAGAGTCAACTGCAGAAAAATAACACCAGAGGAGTTTGGAAGGGCCTTAAAACCATCTCGGGCCATATGGACTCCAAGCCCCGGCCTGCGGGGGATCAGAAGTGGGCAGATGACCTGAACGTATTCTTCAACAGATTCGATCAGGCATCTACCCCTCCCCCTGCCCCGTCTCCTCTGCAACCATCATTACCATCTACCCTCCCTGCCTACAGCCCTCCCCCTCCCTCATCTCACCACTCATCACTCCCCACAGCCCTCAGCTTACAGCCACTTAATACACCCACACCACAGCCTGGGCTGGGCCCATCTCCCCATTTCACACCCGCAAACACCCCCCATTCAGCCCTCATGCCCCCTACAAGCTCAACCGGGCTGTTCCTCACAACATCCCAGGTGAGAAACGAACTGAGGAAGATAAGGGTGGGGAAGGCGGCGGGCCCAGACGGCATCAGCTCCAGACTTCTGAAGTCCTGTGCGGACCAGCTGTGTGGGATTGTTGAGCACCTGTTCAACCTGAGTCTGAAGCTGGGGAGGGTGCCAAAACTGTGGAAAACATCGTGTCTGGTTCCTGTGCCGAAGACCCCACACCCCAAGGACCTCAATGGCTATAGGCCAGTGGCATTGACCTCTCACCTGATGAAGACCCTGGAGAAACTGGTCCTTGTTCACCTGCGTCCGCTGGTGAGCCCATGTATGGACCCTCTGCAGTTTGCCTACCAACCCCGCATTGGGGTGGATGACGCTGTCATTTACCTACTTCACACATCCCTCTCTCACCTAGAAAAGGCTGGAAACACTGTGAGGATCATGTTTTTTGATTTCTCCAGTGCTTTTAACACCATCCAGCCCAGGATTCTGGGGGACAAGTTGGAGCACGCTGGGGTGGACCATCACCTGGCAGCATGGATCCTGGACTACCTCACAAACCGACCACAGTATGTGAGGTTACAGGACTGTGTGTCTGACACACTTCTCTGCAGCACAGGGGCTCCACAGGGAACCGTTCTGGCGCCTTTCCTGTTCACCTTCTACACAGCGGACTTCACCCATAACACTTCGAACTGTCACCTGCAGAAGTTCTCTGACGACTCTGCCATCGTCGGCCTCATCACCAACGGGGATGATGGGGAGTACAGAGAACTGACCCAGGGCTTTGTGGGTTGGTGTCAGCAGAACCGCCTCCAGATCAACGCGAGTAAAACCAAAGAGCTGGTGGTGGACTTCGGCAGGCGCAAACTCCCTCCACCTACACCAGTGAACATCCAGGGAACGGACATTGAGATTGTGAGATCGTACAAGTATCTGGGTGTTCACTTGAACAGCAAACTGGACTGGTCAGACAATACGGACGCTCTGTTTAAAAAGGGCCAGAGCCATCTCTTTTTGCTCAGGAGACTAAGATCTTTTGGAGTGCAGGGTGCGCTCCTGAGGACTTTCTATGACTCTGTGGTGGCATCAGCTGTCTTGTATGGGGTGACCTGTTGGGCCAGTGGCATCTCTTCCAGGGATAGGAAGAGACTGGGCAGACTGATTAAGAAGGCCAGCTCTGTCCTTGGATGCCCTCTGGACCCAGTGGAGGTGGTGGGAGGCAGGAGAATGGTGGCCAAGCTATCATCACTACTGGAGAACACTTCCCACCCCCTACATGTCACTCTTTCAGAACTGGGCAGCTCCTTCAGCGACCGGCTGCTCCACCCGCGGTGTCTGAAGGAGAGGTACCGTAGGTCCTTTCTGCCTGCTGCTGTCAGACTCTATAATCAGTACAACTCCCGGTAATCTACACTTGACTGTCAGTGTGCAGACTATTCACTACTATACTTCATCTACTGCTGTGCATTATCTTCATACATATATTGTATTCATGATGTTATCTACTTCATATGTTGCTGTGAAATATTTTTCATATACATGTATATTATATATGTGCAATATTTTTATCTTATCTATTTGTTCATACTTACAACTGCACTCAGTCACTCTATTATTTATTTCTGTCTATACTGTGTATAGGACTATTTTTCTATTTTTCTATTTATTTTTATTGTATTTCTATATATGACACTTTTGCTGGCTGCTGCAACGCTAAAAATTTCCCCGCTGTGGGACAATAAAGGCTTATCTTATCTTATCTCTTATCTTATACAGTGTCTACTGCCTCACAGGACTGATTGTTGTGAGTTAATTGTGTGTGTGTGCTTACTGTGTGCGTCTATATAGCCAGATTTCCATCCAAATGTAGTGACAATTTTAAACATATTTCCAGAAAAATGGCAAAAGAAAATGCCACTTAAGGAGCACAGCTGGTGGTGCTAATTCTCCAGTCATGTGCCATCTAATCCCTGCAGAGGCAGAGGGCACAATGAGATGACGTAATTAAAAGATTGCCAGTCAAACCTCAAACCAACGAAAACGATGTGGAAAACGTGATGGAAAGGCTTTGAGGAAAGTTACAGTCTCCTCATCGCTCCACACAGATATGATGTTTTCGACTACCCCAATATTTCGTCTCTCCAGTGGAGCTGAAGCTGAACTGTGTCTGTGTGTGTGTGTGTGTGTGTGTGTGTGTGTGTGTGTGTGTGTGTGTGTGTGTGTGTGTGTGTGTGTTGTTCAAATGCTCCACTGATTCACAAAAACTTTTAGGGGGAAAAACAGCACTATGGCCAGCAGCCCACGGTAACAGGGGGAGTCTGCGTTTTGAGATAGCTCTATCTCTGGCTGCTGGGAGATTTACACACACACATACTTAAGGCACACATTAACATCAAATAGTAGTCAAGCACATCTACAAAGACACACACACAGCTTCCAAGTGCATTCATGAATGAAAGGTATAGAGTCCTCAGAGGAGGAGAGGTGGAGAGATTAGTTTTGGAAATCAATCCGTAAGATAACATATCAAAGCAGTAACACACGTTTACATGTTAAGAAGCTACGCCGAGCAGGAATTATACGACATGTGATATGTAGGAACATTCATTTTTTTCTCACACACCCAAGCTCAAGTTTTCTTCACTTTTTCTTTGTGTTAAATTGGTTCGCAAATAAACATTCCATCATTGCTACTAATCATCATACATTGTAGCCATGATACATAATTACCATCATTAGTAAATCTAGTCGGGGGGAACGAGAAGGAAAAAACTTGGAAATAGTGTCTATGTTGGAAACAGGTGTGTGGACTTTGTTGCATTCACATTGTTTTGTTTATAGTGTGTGTGTGTGTGTGTGTGTGTGTGTGTACGCCTCAGTCATTGATCAACCCCAGCCAGCTTGTTTCTTGCTCTCTCATTAGCCAGAGAACACATTCTATAATTAATAGCAAGCTGTTAAGATACATTAATACACCAAATCTATTCCTCATGAAGCATACATAAAAATGTATTATATATACACAGTATAGACAGCATAGTGTGTATATGTTATACTGTTCCCCCATTTAACTGTCATTACTGTGGCGGATATGTCTATTTTGAATGTAGAAACGTTCTGCAGCTTGACAAACGATGCCAATTCAAAAATGATGAAATGCAGCTTCAGAAGCAATGCCAATACAAAAATCCAAGACAAATATACCTACAGAAACGTGCTGCAAATGAATTAACATGTTGCCGAAAGCCAAAACAAATACATTAACAGCAAAAACGCTGCAAATACAGAAACGATGTAAAGTCAAAAACACACAAACCCCGACAACAAATGCAACAGAAAAATGCTGCACAATCAGTTAACACAAATGAGGTTCTCCAGGCCTCTAATTTGCAGCACGTTTCCGTCGGTATATTTGTTTTGGATTTCTGTATGTACTTTTTGAATTGGCATCGTTTCTGAAGCTGCAGCACGTTTCTCCTAATGGGAATGTTTTGGCCTGTTGTAGCGCATTTGCCCTTGTCGGCCACCGTACTAAAGCTATGTCCATATCATTTAGAAATTCAATCAGCTCTCATTGTGGTTGTCACTCAACTACTATCAGGTGCATTTGAAAGTGTTTTAAAAGCAGGAAACATTTAAAAATCATTTTTGAATTGGCATCGTTCCTCAAGCTGCAGAACATTTCTCCTAATGGAAATGTCTTGGGCCGTTGTAGCGAGTTTGCCCATGTCACCCACCGTACTTTAGTGTGTGCTTTACTAGGCTTAGGAAACACAGGAAATACTACTGTTCAATGATTCTGGCCAAGCAAACATAGCTTGCACTTTCTTTGATTTGTCCTTTACAATTTACCTTGTTTTCCATTGAGATCAATGAGGAGTGGCAGCTTGTTCCTCCCTATGGAGTCTCTCTGATGCTTGTGTGAGTGTTTATGAGGTGTAAACATATTTTCTTTCCCCCAAAAAGATTAAAACAAAATCCATGCGCAATCTCTCCTCTCCAACACTCTTTCAGAGCAGCCGATGAATAACAAGGCAGTTACAGTTTCCTGTTTGAGGATCCATAGCAACCACAGCTGTATTGTTTTGGTTGCTGATAGTCAAGGTTATGAGCAGGCTCCACATGACAGCTTCCCAGATAAGAAACAGAACCTGAATGTTCTTTTGCAGGGTCTCATAACTTTGCAGATATCAAACATCAGTTTCCTCACAAAGACTTACCTTGAAATACCTGCAACCTTTGTCCTTCATGTAGCCTGAAAAACTAGGAAAAACTAACGCTTTCCTTTGACACAATCTGCTCTACTCTTCTTTGTAAAAGAGTTAGCTTTGATTCTTTGGATGTGTGGCTGAATTGTCATCTTACTCATATCTGGTGAGAGGTGTGTCAAAACAATCATCTATCTGTGTCAGCGAGATATGTGCAGTTGGTGCAAGCACAAGCAAAACTTTTGAATGCAACATGCCACGTGTACACGAGATAAAAAAATCACTAACAATCTTACTTTCACTATTAAAAGTTAAAGCTGGGGATGGTAAAATCTGTGCAACCTGTGCAAAACCTTCCGCCTCTCTCTCTGCTGCCTCGTATCACTCCGCTAAGCCCCTCCCACCAAACCCACAACTTCGACTAGCAGGAGTCGGAAACTCATGCCTCATTAGCGTGAGCCTCATCGAGTCCCCAGTCCCTCTCACTTTGACTTGTCTTCTCAAAGACGCCCCTCTAACGCTTCGCGGCCGCAGAGCAGAGCGCCCCAGGCTTCAGAGGCAGCTGCAACGCCGTCCAGCAGCAGGAAGAGAGGCTAGTACACCACACACACACACACACCACTGTCCCCCGTCAAAAGTTATTCCCCACTGTTTGTCATCATGCCACTCGTCGATACGAGCACCATGGTATCGAACATAATAAGCCTGAAGCTCCGTGTGGAGCCGGGACATGTTGTTTCGTACTATACACCGCTGTAGGCAAAGGAGGAATTGGAAATTTATCACAAGTTGCAGGATTTTCCAGCATTGAATCAGGCTTTCACCATCTGAAGGGATGTGCATGCGCATCTGCATTTGTAGAACAGCCAATAGGAAGGCCCTCTCTCTGAAATTACCTGTGATTGGTCTCCTGTCACAGGCTAGATTTTCTGAAGCCTGAAAACAGAGAGAGAGTAGAGGTTTGCTCTCAGACCACTTGAATTACAATATGCTGAATGGTTATTATGGAATTTTTGCCCAATGATGCCAAAAAAATACTGCCTACCCAACCTTTAACTCTGTCAGGTGGTTGGAGGGTTCAGTGACAGTTCAACGGTGTAGCCAAATGAAACTCCATTAGTTAAGCTGACTTAACTTTTAATAGTTTAATAGTTTAAAACCTCTCACTAGATACAGGTGACATGACAATGGGTGGCTGTGGCTCAGGAGGTAGAGTGGGTTGTCCATTATAGTGGTTCGATCCCCGGCTTCTCCTATCCAAGACACTGAACCCTAAGGTACTCCCGATGGAGGCCAGCACCTTGCATGGCAGCTCCGTCACCACTGGTGTGTTAATGTGTGTGTGAGAGGTGAATGAGACCAATCTGTAAAGTGCTTTGGGGGGGATGACAAAGGGGCCACTTTCTGACAGGGGGGATGACAGAGGGGCAACTTTCTGACAGGGGGGCGGTGGAAGGGATTTGCTGTTTGGGAAACCGATTCAAATGTGTGCTAACTGTCAGCCCGCGCCCTACGTGTGGAAAGGGGCTATATAAGTGAAGTCCATTTATCATTTCTGGTGAATAGCCATCAAATGTAGCCAAACTTATGCAAAATGAGGAAAAAACAACTCATAATTAATGTATGAAATGGCTTTTCATTTCATTCAGATATATACTGTAGTACCAGCTTTGCTCCCAAAAAATGACTATTACAAGGAGTGTGTTCACACTGGCACCAGTATTGATTGCAGCTTCATCACTGGGGAAATTACCAGATTCATTTAATGAAGCTCTGATATCACTGGGGAATATATTTGAAAAGTTGAAATAGGTTTTCAGTCAATACCTTAGATGCATTGTTTTGGACCAAATGTCTGAATTATCTGGAAGTGATCTGCTCAAATGCAAAAGTTTCTTTTGTAACTGATGGACACTTGTCTCCTTTTGTTGTCCTAAGGATCAATGCAAGGGTAGATGCAGAAATTATAGGAGTAATAGGTGGGTGGATGGCCATTAATTGTTCGTGCTACAAAATGAACTGGTGCAGGTATATATGCATGTGTCTAGAATAAGTCTATTGGTAGCTGTGTCATTCTACTTCAAATGGATTCCTTATGCAGAAGGTGCATTTTCTTTTTTTGTAGCTCTATTGTTCATCCAACCAAATAAGATGTGTTGAGGGAATACCTTTTATGCAAAGAGGAAAAAAGGTATCCGTGTTCTGGAAGTCCTTGAAAGCCAGAAAACAACAAAATCTACAGTCAGCACAAGAAACTATAAAATCAGATAAAGTTGAAAATGAAAATGTATGTAAAGATTTTCTCATTAGTGATGTTCCAACACCAGAGGCTCATTTGAGCATCTACAGTGGTGTGAATGGACAGTATCTCAATTAGTGGGGATGATGTACCCATCAGTTTTGGCTGCACTTGAGTGAATTTTAAAAAAACTCATTATGTCCAATTATCTCATTAGCTATAAGATGAGGGATAAAAAAGAGTGATGGACTGAGAAAATCCTCTAAAGAAGAAAAAAAGAAGAATAAAGACCAAGAAAGAAAGTGGCCAGTTCAGTTGAGAAGCTCCTGAAGAAAATTCAGAGCTGGACTGATTACACTTGGTAGCCTAAATTGCTGTGTGTATGAGTGTGAGCCTAAATTGCTGTGTGTATGTGTATGAGTGTGAGAACAGTAAGAGAACAATAGTGTCTGATTAACCCATCCTCACCTCCCCATGGGTCTCCAGCCCCTGGACTCCTTGCAATCATATCCAGTCTCCTTGCACAACCTCCATTAATCTGGAATTAAGTAGTGAATTACACTAATCACCTTTCTTATTAGGCAGTCATGATAAACTCATTATGCATCAACCCAGAAGCATTGTGATGATACATTTGTTAGCCGTGGTGATTACATGTATGTAATCCGTCATTGTTCTAAAAGGTACCTTAGAGAAAACAGGTGATTAACTGTTGGATATGGAGGAAATATAATGCTGTGTGATGCCTATAAAGGCTGTTAAGCTGTCTAAAGCCTTTCTAGCAAACCACTAACAAATACTGCAGTCAAAAAATAAATAGAGTTGTAGAGATTTCTCATAAACAGGCTCCTGGTCTCAATATAATTTGACTTGTTTTGTGACCACCCATCCACATCTTTGGAGACTGCAGTAATACAAGTAGCTGATAGCAGCAATATGACATCAGGAAGAAGCTTAGTCATGAGGAAAAAGACAGGAGAAAACGTTTGGCTGTGATAACTCCATTTAAGCTCTGGGTTGTCCAGACAGAAACAGATGACGTTCATACAGAGGGTCTGTTACTTTCTATATTGTGTCAACCTTCTGTTTTGTTGAATATGGAGACAGCTGCTTGCTGTTTGCATTTCTGTTTATGATTTGGCTGAATGGGCTCCTGAATAGCATATATCCACATACACTACAGACTGATAAAGCTCAAGTGGTTTCTAGTGACGACAGCTATTAGTTGCTTCCTTTCATCTGCCAATGAGAAGCCCCATAATGTGTCAAGAAAGGCCTGTGAGGCAGCTCTGCCACGACAGACCATCTAGGCAACAGGGGAAGGACCCAAATGCAGACAGAGGTAGGCAGGGAGGCGGAAGAAGTCCAACGATTTATTAACTCAAAAAATAAACTCACGAAAAACCACAGGAACAGACACGCAGGGATTCACTAGGGACATGACATCACAAGGAACCAAACGCAGGAAACACAATGACGCGACAGAGAACAAAGGGAGAGGACCGGTATATATAGGTAAGGAGACAACGAGGGAAACAGAAACAGGTGAGCACAAGACACAGGTGAACCTAATCAAAACTGGCGGGAAAACAGACAATGACAGGAAGTAAAGGGCACACACGAACACAAGACCAGGGACTTCAAAATAAAACAGGAAACAAGACAAAAGTCCTTCGTGGACCATGACATAATGGGCATAATGACAATCACAAGGACTTGCTATAGAGCAGTGACAAATACAAGATCCCTCACTGGCTTCCCACCCACAAACACTGCAAGTTGTGTCAGATGAAACAGGAGCACAAAAACCTATGCTAACCAGATTAACATAGCACAGCTTTGGTTTAAACTTGAGCATATACAGATCATTTAGAAGCAGGTTTGCTACGGTTATGTCAAAGAAGTAATACGTATTACAGGTTTGACAGCTTATTGTAAACTTAGTTACTGAAAGTGTAACTCCATCAATTTAACACATCAAAATCAGTTTACTTGTGATGTGAAGAAACTACTCAGCTTGTGAAACAGTTGAATAATGTCTTCTGTGGCTCTGGAGGAGCTTTGTTACATTTGAAAAAATATCCCCTGGTGATGTCATCAGGGTTATCTCAGCTCACACACTATTACTCTCAGTGACTAGCAAACATGGCAAAATGTTAACAAGAATAAGAGTTTACAGCCGTGCTCATGGCTCTGTGAGACCGCACTTAAGCACAGGAGTGCATTTAGCTAAATGTGAACGTCAGCATGCTAACATGCTTACAATGGCAATGCTAACATACTGCTGTTTAGCAGGAAAAGTTTACCATGTGCGTTAGCATGCTACAATTTGCTTATAACCATTAAACACAAATTGCAGCTGAATGGTAAGTGGGCTGCATTTACAAAGCGCTTTTATCCAAAGCACTATACAATTTCCCTCTCATTCATCCATGCACACACACACTCACACAGCAATAGCGGAAAACTACCATTCATGCTAC
This sequence comes from Macquaria australasica, assembly GCA_005408345.1. NCBI lineage: Eukaryota > Metazoa > Chordata > Actinopteri > Centrarchiformes > Percichthyidae > Macquaria > Macquaria australasica. Next base: position 275,044 of record SEMN01000042.1, on the reverse strand, counting down.
TGGCCTAACCATGTGGGAACACTTTGGGTTTTTGTTTCTCAGGTAAGGCTGATGGGAATGTTCCTAGTTTGGGTATTTGGTGATAAACCAAAGTATTGGAAATAAAAATTTTCAGTTGATAGCGCAAGATGTAAAGTGAAGGGACCACCAAAGTCATTAGCATTCATCCTCTGGGGACCATGGATGTCTGTGCAAAATTTCATGGCAATCCATCCAGTAACAGTTGAGATATTTCACTCTAGACCAAAGTGGTGGACCGACCAACCGGCAGACAGATATTGCCATCCCTAGAGCCATGCCTCTAGTGTGGCTAAAAATTCTTAACTTAAAAAGTCTTTAAGTCTGAATAGTTGCTATTGCGCCACTCTTCGTAATATAGGTTATCCTACAAAAAGATGTGGATTATCAAGAAACAGAGATCTACTGACAACCAAAGCTGGGGCCACCAGGGAGGTCTAATGTAGAATTAGCTTTGAGAGTTCTCTTTTCTCTCTTCCCTTGCATGATTTCCCCTGTTTGATACCTTGTTTGCCTGGCTGCCTGTGGCTGGTGTGCTTAGCATTACTAATAGCACTGCTACCAAATGGATTACATTCCTATTAACATGTTGACACTGTCCCCCCCCAGGCTTCATGACAAACAGAGAAGCTGAGATATGGGGTTGCAGAGAAATACAGAAAGAGAGCACGGGCTTGATGGATGAGAGACATAGGGAAAGAGGAAAATACTGTGTTATGTTAATACACATGAAAGCCTATCTGATGTTCAACTCCATCCTCCTCAAATCAAACATCAAAGCACTTACTGCAGTCGAATTTGGTGTTTGTTCTGTTAATTATTTGTAGATACAACATCTCACAGTTCTGATCAAATTGACTGTGTCTGCCTGTGTTGTGGATTACAAGGTCAACTTCTATTTTTGGTGACAGCTCACAATGCAAGAATTTGACCAGCACCTAAAAGACAAGTTCAGTTTATACTTTTCTACCTTTTTGTCCCATAGTCCCTTGGGTACAGCATAAAGTGCTTTAAAATGGATATGGAAAAACAAAACAAAACAAACAAAAAAAACATAAGGGTCACTTTTTCTTAGTTCCTGAAAAGCTGGTTGCCAATTTTGGCAGACACAAGGGAACTGGTTTGTGTTAGTCTTTTTTTGTTTTTCATATTTAATATTTTTCTTGTGTTAATAACGCATTACAGCATTGTTGTGTTTGCAACTAAAAAGATATCCTTGGGTTTATTGTCACCCTAATACTTTTATAGCTGAATTGTCTTTTATTCCTTATTGTTATGTGTACATGTGTCTATGTGACCCTGAGCGCTGCCTGGCCCCAAATCAATAGTGCTATTCACACCCACACACTCCTCCACACACACGTTTTAACGTGAACTGTTAAGCTGCCTGGCTAACACAGAGGAATTCAGTCTCTGGTGATGGTGACAATGATTGACTGTGACCAATACAGGCAGTAACGGTGCTGATGATGATGAAGCCAATGGTGATAAACGTGGTTAATAGAGTCAAGTAACAAACTGAAGTTCACAGTTTGAACCCATCTTACTTTATTTGTATCCAACAACCCAGTGCTAGACAGCTGCTGTATTCAAGAACAATGATCACCAAACGCAGTATGCAGCCTTTTCCTCCTCATGTTGCACAGACATTTTTCATGGCAGACATTTTGACATTTGTGCCAGCTCCAGGCTCCTGGTGTTGTTCATGCTGGCTCTGTGGCGTGGCTTACTGGGGCACTTAAATTAAGTAGAGACTTGTTAATGTTATTGATTAAACCTGTGCTTTTACTGCCATGACAAAGGACAGATATGAGGACTTACTTGACCAGATGCATCAAAAACCCACATGTAAATTCAAAGCACGGCATTTATAAGCAGTATATAAGAAAATAATGTATGGTTTATAACATATTATGCAGCTGTAAGCATATATAACATCTTTAAGTGTTTATTTATGTATTTGTCAGAAAAATAATTCCTTGCATAATCCATGACAGATGTATAATCATTTAATAAATGATAACATATTTGTAATCATATTCACTGATATAAGACTGCATCTTGCATCCTTACAGCATCATAAAACATTTATTAACTGCTTGTATCAGTAATATATCATCATTAACAGGTGGGTTATACGTATAAAAGGTGTTTACAACTCAAGACATCTTCAAGGTTCATTCTGGACCTCGGAAATTTTGACAAAACATTCTTCTAAAGGTCGACTTACTAGTCAACTTTTTCAGCCGCACCTCATAGCCATCAGCGGATGGAGTCTGCTTGCAACTACAGTATAGCATGTTGTAAACCATTTATAAAGTGTTTATGTTAAAAAAGCACGAATAGTCATGCTAAGAAACAAGTCACAGAATTCACAAATTTTTTTCACACTTCTCTTGTGTGTCGGCTTAAAAAGCTGTGTTTCAAAGTTCATTCTTGAGCTTGAAAATCTCCACAACAGCCACTAAATAGAGATTGTTTTCCCAAATTCACAGAATGTCATTTTCACATTGAACAACCAGCAACTGTCATGTGTCAGGAAACGTCTTCAGTGTGACTCCTCATATGTGACTTTTTGTGAGGGAAAGCAAAGTCGTTCATTAGTTGGTCTGTGTAAATGTTTGCATTTCTCATCTCTTGTCTCTCTCTTGTCCATTTTCTTTCTTGTCCATTGAACTTGTTTTAATGGCAAAATCAACAGATCCTCATTTATTCAAAGAAAATGACATACAGTTGCAGGGCATCACAGCCACAAATAGACACAAATCAATTTCATTCTCAGACAAACATTCATATTTTTTTAGACTACAATCACTGACAAATCTTACTTTGAATAAATGCTTTAAATATTCATATCAGCAAAAGGGTGGAAAACCTCCATTGCTGCATATACAGTAAGTATAGTAATATGGAAATTGAATTCAGTATATGAAAAGCAAACAGCTAAACTTCTAAAAACACTGTGGCTCCTCTGACACTTTTAGCCAGGCAAACACTCAGAAAATCAGAAACACACACAGGGCACTTTGGGTTGCTGCCACTAAGCCTGCATATAGTGTCAGGCTTAACTTTTCCCCAGTCAGGATAAGCTTGTCTTTGTCCAACGTTTCAACCTGGCTGCCAACAAAAAGGTCAAACAATTACTGGCCCACCTTTCTGTTTCACATTGCTCTTTTCAGCTCGCTGTGCGTGTGTGTGTACAGTCTGGTTGAATGTCAGCTTGTAGGTCACAGATTGCTCGTATAACAGCATTTTAAAGTGGCTCTTTCTCACTTTGTACCGTATCTCTCTGTCTCAAAACACCTTGACCGTGTCGCAGCACAGTTCACCTCCTCAGTTCAGATGTCTGAAATAAAGGGCAGCATTATTTCTTTCATATTTTTTTGTTATCTTTATGGTAGGGAGTACAGAGCAGGACACGGGATGACATGGGAAACAAAAATGATAATGACCTCAGGATATAATGTGTGTTTAGGATCAGACAGATCTGGGGTTTTGTAGGCTGATACCCCTAACCATAACTCTGCCTACAATATGATCTCCATCTGCCTACGTTCTATACAAATGGTGTCTCATGTCAGCATCACTAAGGCTTCAGAAAACAGCACAACACTAAAACTACTGCTCCTAAAGTGGTAAGTGACATTACTGAGGCAATAGACTGCAAAAAACAAACTGTGTGGCTTGTTTTTATTGGTTTGTCCAAGGCTTTTGACACAGTTTATTATGTCACCATAATTAATAGACTCTGCAGTATTGGTAAGCTGAACTGGTTTGCCACTAGAACTCAATGCTGCAAGTTTATTGGTCTTCCTCTTCCTTTCTCCCTGTATTCAAGGGCGTACCCCAAGGTTCTATGCTAGGACCATTACTATGTTCCATGTGTGTGTGTGTGTGTGTAAAAAATCTCTATAATAACTTCTCAAATGGATTGTACCGTTTTTATCCTGATGATGTTGTTGTTATCTATTGCTTTTCTTCATCAGTAGTACAAACCTTTGAATTCTTGCAGCCGGCCTTTGTTTTTTGTCCTGTCCCATTTAACACGACTTAAGTTGGAGTTAAATGCAGACATATCCGAAATCATGTTATTTTTCCAATGGCAGACTTACCAGCTAACCCTCACAAATGCAACTGCTCAAGGAGGTGAAATTGAAATGGTCTAAAATTATTAAGATGTTATTACTGATTATTATTGATCAGATTGTCTTTTTCAAAAATAAATCCTAAAGAACAAATTCGATTTTTCCTTCCAGGCGAGGAAACCCCTGATATTGGCAACATTTTTATCCTAATTAAATTACGGTGATCTGCTCTTAATTAATGTGGCGTTAACAGTTGTTTTAGCCTGTTTATATTGTTTGTATTTAATGTTGTAACAATGCTTTTATGCTGCCTTCTTAGCCAAGTATCTCTTGAAAAAAACGTCTTAATCTCAACAAGACTTTTAACTGATGTATTTTACCACAGAGCAGACGTTCTCTTATATATGTATATAATCTGTTTCCCTCTGTAATGATGTTTTCAAAGAGAAAACAGCTTCTGTTGCTTTAAATTCAGTTCAGGCTTGCCATAGATGGCCAGTGTAACATAAACTACAGTGACACAAACTGTACCATTCCCATCACAACAGAGGGGAATGATACTGACTGGACTGTAATTCGTTTTTAATAAAAGACCAATTTGGACCCCATATATTGGCTTGCCTGAACTAATGTGAACTCGCTGGTCTTTAATCCTGTTCAGGACTCAGAGCCCTGCTGGTTTTTATTCTAGCAATTTAATCAGGGACTGATTTACACCTGGCACACCAGGTGAATGTAATTACCCATGATTTTGCCTGAGTGGACATCATGCATTGCCCTCTACATGCTGAACAGCTTTAAAGCCCCAACTTATAATTGCAATTTGATACACCCTGTAGTGTGTTTTTGTGTGTATGTGTACGTAAAAGAGAAAGTAGACTGCATAGATATTCAAAAGCATCAGCTGGTCAGTTCATTTTAAAACTGACTCATACATTGTTGTTCTCCTCACTCACAAAATACTAGTCTAAGGCACACGATGAGTGACCTTCGAAAGTGTGTGTATATATATTTTCCTAGTAAGGCTTTACATTTGGTCAAGCATAGAGTTATCAGGCATACTAAATTAAGTAGGGTACCTACAGCATCACTACACACACACACACTTACACACAGTGGCTGTGTGCTTCAGTGTGTAATTGACTGACTGTCTGGTTGGTTGACTATCTGAGGCAAGACTGTTTGGCTGAGTGATTGGCTTAGCAGCTGACTGGTCCACTAATTAAGTGGCTTGGTTTGGGAGTGAGTGGCTGGCTAAACGATTTAGACACAACTGGATGGTGGTGAGAGTGACAGACTGGCTGCTGGAGTGGTAAAACCAATATGTGTTGCTTTGTCAAGACAAAACTTTGAGAATGCAGGGTTCTTACCTAGCAGCCCATTTACATGTCGATAAAACATGCCCATTGCCAGGCAGCCAATTTTAGGTTTAGACCCTAACCCCTAAATTCTTAGTATTGTGATTTGTCACTAATCCTGTAGGTCCACTTGCCTCTGTCATTATTGATGGAAGTCAAATCTGTTATCCACCTTCACATAAGCAGCATTTGTTGTAGTGCTGCTTGGCCATAAGCGAGGCAAAGACTGACTCATAAAAGTTAAGAACCTTCAAAACATTGTTGACCCCACATGTAGTTCTAACTATATCTAGGGTAGTCCCCCCCCCCAGTTTTACATTCTGACCTAGTGTTATGAGGTAGGACCCAGTTTTCTACACAGATTACCTTTGTGCAATTTGAATACAATGTGTTTGAGTACCGTACCGTTAGTACCATAATATGCAGTCTGGGACAAAACCATATGTAGGCTGTAACCAGGGCTGCACCAGTCCAATCACTTATTCAGTACTGACGCAGATACTGACTTTATCAAGTGGATCGAGCATCAGCCAGAAATGATCTATCCGCTCTGAATACTCTTTCTATATGAATGTCATTATAAAATTAAATGTTTCCACCCACCGTCATTTACACCCATTCATTAATGATGGGCCACAGACTCAGTTTTTAGTGCCACAGCAATCCATGTCATCAGGTTACCTTAATAAATGGAAGGCCTTTTTTCCACTGTTTCTAGTTACTCTTAGATCAGGGGACAGCCAGAAGTTGGCGATCATGCCCTGAGGTCTTGCAGCCGGTGGGAGAGCATCTGCAGAGCTTGGCTCTGAAAACTGCCGCCTTGATCTCGTGAAGTTCTCATTGCTGTTGTCATCAAGACATCAAAGCCAGGTTGGATCAAGTCGGAAAGAAATCTCACCAGCATGTATTAGGCCAATGATCGCCGGTGATCAAGTCTGCGCAGGTCTGGCTCATCTCAAACAAGACTATTGATTTGGAGAAGTGATCTGGCTTGCCTCAGGTGATCCACATTTGAATTTTACTGCTCTCATTCTGGTACCTCAAAATTGTCAACATTTGTTCAATATTGATATTGCAAGATATACATTGCTCCATTAAAAAATGTTTAGATCTTGGACAAATATGTTTGTTGGCCCTAACATTAACCCTGATATCAATCCCATGACTCAACAACTAAGATGGAGGCTTCTATAAACACGTTCTTCTTTCTTGGGTTCCTTTTGTCATTTTTAACAGTTAAGGGAGAAATGTTCTGTTTCCATTCAGGTTGGATAGAGTCTTGTATACAGTATAATACGCATCTTAACTGCCCCATTTATAGAATATTGCCAGATATTCCTTGACCTCCCAAGAGACAAACCAGATTTCCTGAATTTCTCCATCTGGAATTCCACAGTGGGAGAACTGATATTAAGATTTTTTAGAATTTTTATCATTGGTCAGTGAAGAATTGAGTTCCTCAGACTCAGGTTAATGAGGATACTTGTAGGTAAAACCCATATTCATACAGACACAACAAATTGCTATTTAGTAGATATGTTGAAACTTAAATTAATTATTTACGGTATATAGTCAGCCTGGACTGATGAAGGACTAGTATGACTGGTTCACTGATTGAATCGCGTCTGACTGAAAAAAAAGTGCTTTTTCAGATTGGACAAAACACGTGATTCTTTCTATGATTTCTCATTCAGAGGGTTCTGGTCCAACTGAGCTGCCTGGCTGCCATTTTTAATGCGAAATGCAGCCTGTGATTGGCTGTCGTTTTATTCTAAATGGTGGGCTCTGACTGGTTGCCATTTAACTCTGAACAACAGGCACTGATTGGGGAGGGAGCTGATGCCGGGCCTGGACTGATTTCCAGCAGGCCATGAATGAATGCACACACATACACAATCTGTATAGCCAATGCATATGCGCACACACAGAGTAAAAAAAAAAAGGAAGGTTTTCCAACTTTGAGAGGGAGAAATTTAAAAATGGATGGAAATGGAGGGGAAAGAAAGACAACTAGAATTATGGAATCTCAATTTTCACATCTTAAAACAAATACATTAAAACACCTTTCAGTTTCTCTTTTGAACAAATTCTAATATCTGCATACTTATGCAAAGATACACACATTAATATTACATCAAGGACAAACACGCATATAAATACACAGATGAGTGGCAGATATGATCTACCCTACAGATCTCTCTCTATATTTTAACATTTTAACATTCACCATACTCCCCTGTATTTTCTCCCTTATTTGCATTTCTTCATCTTGTCAGAGATGAAGAGAGAGAGACAGAGATGGGAAATGAACGAAAGAGCTGATTTGATATGCAAGTGCCACAACATCACAACAGGGAAAAGCTAAACTGAAATGACATTTTGTATTTATCACAAGACAGTGATGAGTATGTGAGAGCAAGACATTCATCTAATAATGTAATTTCAACCTCTTTCATCACATCTTTCACTATGGAACCAGCAGTATTGTTCTCTTTAGATGCAAAAATGCTCTGAATCATTTGCTGACTGGATAAGGACACTTTACACATCACCAATAGGGGTGTAAGAAAATATCGATACACTTGAGTATCGCAATATTATGTTTTGTGATACTGATTAGATTCTCAAAAACATTTGTAACGTAAACACAAAGAACACAGGCCTATGAAACAGGCAGAGTCATAAAAGGCACACCACTAGCATTAGCAAACCTAGCTGACTAAAAACGTTACAACCAACGGCTGAATCTGAAAAAATTAGACCGGCTCCCATGTTGACAGAGCTGAAGTGTGGGCTCATTGAGGCTTCCACGATAAAGAAGGCACTAAGGAGTTCGACAAGAGCCATGCCGTTTGCAAAATGTGCCATGCCAAAATCAAATACTCGGGGAACACAACGAATCTAAGAGACACCATTCTGATGATGTACAGCTAACGGAACAGCAAATGGCTAATGTTAAATGAGTGGATCCCTCTCAACTCAGTCTGGAACAAGTTCACACACATTTTTTTTACTGATATAGGTAAATGTTAATTCCTTTGTAGTGATATGATGTTGGATGTTACAGGGACTGTGATAAATACAAATGTAGATCCCACTGTTCTGATTGCATTAAAAAAGTACAGTTTTTAATTCAGATTTTAAGTATATGGTGGTGTGTTCTTATACTATGACAGTTTTCCTAAAATTTGATTTTAAAATCGCAATATATCGCTTTGTTTACAGTATCACACCATATCGCAATATATTGAATAGTAACCCCTCTATCGTGATACGTATCGTATCGCCAGATTCTTGCCAATACACAACCCTAATCACCAACAGCCACTCACTATAGACCTTTCACGTACTTACATCATAGGTCATATCATATATATATGACCTTACCCACATCAAAAAATATGTCTTTTTGCAGATGATATGTTGCTATTCTTTAAAAACTCTCAGATTCCTAAGAAACCGTTAAAGTGGCAAAACTAACTAAACAAACTGATGAGAAATTCTTTTCAATGGATGGGGAGTTGGAATAAAACAACCGTGTCACCTCCCACATGCACAGATCAGTATATCCATCAGTTCTTCGAACAGCTGTATCTACTGCTAACTCTTGTCATGTTTACAGTATTTGGACTATTTTCCCATTTTCTCCCTAATTTGGAATGGTCAATTCCTTTCTACTATAGTCCCTGTTACTGCTAACTGTCGCAGGCCTGGGAAGGATCTAGCTCACCACGTGTTTCCTCTAATACATGAGCATCTGTCAGCTTCCCACCCGCGTTTAAACACACAACCAAGCAAAAGGTACCACTGTCGGGAACTTGCAGTGGTGGGCAAGAGTTTTTGCCCGTGTCACCAGTACACATGGTACTTAACATTCAACAGCTTAGTCCAGGTCAAATCAGCCACCCACCAAACAGGCACAATGTGTTCAGCAGTTTGAAACTATCACTGCTCATCAAGAAAATTCTGCTATACTGGCTCAAAGCTGTGCCTTGCACAACGTGCCTGCATAAAAATTGTTCCCGAAGGTCTCAGTCTAAAAACCACACCATGACAATAACAATTTATGAGATCTTTCAAAAACACAATGACTATAAAGGCATGGCAGTTAAGACTACTAAGGCTTTAGTAGTCTTAACACAGACTACATTAGCTAAAAATAACATTGTAATTAGGCTTACAAGATCTTTATATGTATTGTATTTGTTTACTTAAACACTTATATATATATATATATATATATATATATATATATATATGCATGTAAACACATGCAAATGAACAACAGAAATGAATTAATTCATTATTTTATTAAAAGTGGAAAGGTAACAAAATAAGAAAGAAAGGTAACAAAATACAAAAAGTTTGTTTTCAGAGAACACCTCTTTAATACAAGTGTGAGTGTGCACATACAGTATGCACACCAAAGGAAAGACAGTTTCCTGTTTCTTTTTCAGAGAGTGTTGCTTGGTTTTGATAGACTCTGGGTAATTTGTTCTTCTGGGACTTCTGTCCTCTCAGTGGCTATGGTTATGAGTCACCACATACCATCCATCCATCCATTTTCTATACCGCTTATCCTCTTAGAGGGTCGTGGGGGGGCTGGAGCCAATCCCAGCTGACATTGGGCGAGAGGCGGGGTACACCCAGGACTGGTCGCCAGTCAATCACAGGGCTGACACACAGAGACAGACAAACATTCACACTCACAGTCACACCTACGGACAATTTTAGAATCACCAATTAACCTAACTTGCATGTCTTTGGATGGTGGGAGGAAGCCGGAGTGCCCGGAGAGAACCCACGCGGACACAGGGAGAACATGCAAACTCCACACAGAAGGGCCCCAGCTGGCCGGCGGGTGCGAACCCAGAACCCTCTTGCTGTGAGGCGACAGTGCTAACCACTGCACCACCGTGCCGCCATCACCACATACCAAAATATAAAATAAAAAAAAAGCCCATAAACATAAGATGTAAACATCAACAAAGTTATTTTTGTTCAGAAACATGATCATGAACATCATGTGTCACTCGTTTCCTGACAGAAAATTCATAAACAAGAAGCTTGTCAGGCCAATAAAAGGAAGTGAGAAAAAAACACTTTGAAGCCCTGTTACATGTTGTTCATAATGAATTGATTCAGCTATTATTGATTCAGCTTTACACAACTGTTTGTAACCAAATGTCCATGAAGACCTACATAAAGAGTTCTGTTGTTTTCTTTCTTATTCCATTTTCCTGAGCACTTACTGGAACCTTTTACCTGAAATAAAACCTGCTTTTATCTGTCAAAAATATTTATTACTTTTATCTGATATGACAACATATTTGATCTCACAGAGCAGTGACAGAGCAGAAGCAATAAGCAGCTTTGAAAAAGGATATGACAGCTTTATTTTGATAAGTTAGAAAAATAAATTTCTGCTTAGGAGTCCATTATAAATCAGAAACCACATACGTTGTTATTAGTATTACTGTAGATCCACATTTCCATTCCAACAAGCATCCTTGGATGCTTGTTCGATATATATATTGAAAAAAATTAAGATAATAAGGTCTATCTGTTCAAAAAGTCAGGTGTTAGCCTATTTCCAGATCTCTGATTTGCCGCCCACATCTCAGATGGGTTCAGCCCATGCATGTATAATAAGACCTGGATAGGGTACTGCCGCTCAGCCTTGCTTCCAATTTTTCCCAGTGGCCACTCACGGTAAGCAAGCAAAAAGTTCCCCTGCGGCCCAAAAAACATTTTCCCCATAGACCACCATCGTAAAAGATCGTAAAACTGTTAACAGGAAGCCTCGAACTGCAAACAAGGTCAATTATGATTCTTTCTATTATACATTTTTGATCCATGGAGGTTATATATTTGTAAAACTTTCCTGGAGCCGAGAAAAGTGATTTAATCACAATGTAAAGTCTAGGGGTCAAGCGGGAACTTGAGAGCGGGGCCAGTGGGAGAAACACTACTGCACATATTCAGTGGGCCACGTACTCCGGAAGTAAACCCAGAAGCTAGATACTTTTTTTGTCGTATGTGCCAGGCGAGCAATTGTTATTGGACTGAATAGGCGTCATCTTTGGGTCCGGTATCCAGTTCTTATAATACATCCATGGTTCAGCCATTCAAATAGGTCTGGCGATGTGCCCACTGACCGCTGTTTTCACCAGTTGGAGAAACAGTCAACCAATCAGAGCTTAGAAAGAGGGATTAAGAATGGGGACGTCATCGTTCAATATAGCTAGGTAGCTATAGGTAGCTAACTACCTAGCTTCATTCATGAAAAATAGTGAAAGAAAATGGCAACAAGCATAGATGAGATTGACGCAGCTGTACAAGTTATGGAAATAACACTTCTTAAATGACATATTTATTTGACGTAAAAACAAACATTTACTGCTCCTAGTAACTGGTACCACAATATGTAATACGTCAAATGCATTAAAAATAAAAGAGTTCTTCAAAAATCAAATGACAAAAAAATTGGGGGCACATATTTAGCTATATGGAGTTTATGAATTATAGTTTCTTGTTTTTATCCTTACTATCATTTCATCAGAATGCAAATGGAAAATATGTGTGTACAAAAAGATGTGTATATTACTAACTGGCTCCATGAGACCTGCATAATTTGTGAAAGACACTTTTCCTCTCTCACATCTGCAGCCCTAAAATGGTACAATTAATGGGGTTTTGGTGCAAATTTCACAAAATTTCAAACCATTGTAACTTTTTCTTACTTCTATACTACCACAAATTTCTACAAAGATTGTGTCATGTACAGTATTAATGTGACCAAATAGGGCTCACCATTTGGTCACATTGAACTCAACTTTTCAGACATCTTAAGCAACTTAATTTCTAAATCTAGTGACTTGGGGTAGACATTAGCTTGATTGCCAGTACTGCTTAGTGAATCTGTACAGTCCCTTCTGCTTGCTGTGGCTACAGCTCTCTGGGTTGACAGCTGCATTCAGACAGGTACATTTGGGTACAAATGTTCAAACAGAAACTATAGAAAAGAGAGAAGTGTGTCTTCTGGGGGGGATCTTCTTCAGTTGGTGTGTGTGTGCCATTTGACCAGTGACCAGTTTTTTTCTAATGAAACTAGCTCGCTCTGCTCTTGTTCATGCAATACACTTAAGACTAAATGATCTTCCAGTGTTGTTATATATTCTATACAATGTTCAGTGTAATGTCACATGCAGTGCTGTACATCTCTGCATGTTTGTGCAGATGCAGATGACATGCAATACAGCTCTAAGTCTATTTGAAGGCATTGTCACCACAGATGGGAGGAGGGAAGAGAGAAAATCACGTGAGAGAAACCAGATGAAACAATGCAGAGTTAGCGCGCTTCCCCCAGTCATTGATATAAAATTAGATCAGACTAATTGTTTCAGTTGGTTTGCCTTATTTCCTTTTTTCTCCCTCCTTTCTGTCATCCTCCTCTATGCTGTATTTTCCTTTGTCTTTTAACCTGCATAACAAATAGCAGGCAGCTCTGAAAGAGAATAGGAGAGGGAAATCTAGTCATGGCATCAGGGTGGTATTAATACACTTCTACCTGGTGTGGCAGAGAGAGGAGGTTACAGGAGTTCATATAGGTGAGAAAACAAAACAATTCCATGAAAAAAGTGTACAAATTTCAATATTCTCCTTCAAGTGACTCATTTGTTAGAGACTGACTGATTTTTAAGATGGCACGAGGAGACTAGCAGTGGAAGGGTTTCATTTTTTTCAAGTGGGGTCTCCTGCAGTCTGCCAGTTAACCAAAAATGTGTGCCAATCTGGTTCAAAAACAAAGACTGAGAACTATCTAGAAGGCCTGGTAAATACAGACTGTAAAAAAAACATGGATGTGTTATCACACCTCCCTATTCAGGAGATTGGGTTTATTTTCCACCATTCGATCAGTGCTTTGATGATAGAAAGTGAAAATTGGAAAATTAGAGTCTGTGTGGAGCAGGTAGGTACCATTCAAGATAACTTTGAGATACTGTTAAATTAAACATTTTTTACCCTCAAACTTCTTACCAGTCCCAATGTTTCTTTACTAGGTTTCTAACCATGATACATTTGCATTCCTCTTAAATATTTTGTATACCACTTAAAGGGAGACAATGTAACTTTTGCTAAACAGCACCCTCTGTTGCCACAAGTGGCAATTTTAGGAAAATGGTAAACGTTAAAACATAGTTGCTGTTTTGGAAACCACCTACTACATACTGCCAACGAACGCAGTATGCAGTATGTACTACACCACCACCAGCGCTTTGCATTGTGGGCCACAGTAGGCGAGGTCCGATGCATACTGGAGATTTTTTCAGAATCAGTACAACATCCGGGTATTTTTGGCATACTGATTTTGCTTTTGTTTGCATACTGCATACAACATGCTACATTTTGGCCAAATCAGTACGCACTGCTAGTATAGTAAGCGGTTTCGAATGTAGCCAGTGTGACAGTGGCACGAGCAGAGAAGAGTCATGCAGGCAGTAAACTCAGTAATATCAATAACACAGCAATTTCTATCTAAAGTTAGCTAACAGTAGCCACCATAAGTTACTGGTCATACCAGACCAAGTAAGGCTGTGTATTAAGTCTATTGAATTGAGCTAAGGTGCGTTATATTGCTTATGAATTTAACTTTTAATTTGTAAAAGGAAAATTGTGTTATTCCTTCTTTTATAAGTTACATAATCCTTTTTTATGTAATTTCTGTCTTTTCAAAAAATCATCGATGTGTTATTGATATATTACTGACTAAGACGATGCACAGGCATACATCCTTTTATAAAATGTGTTGAACTGTTGAATGTTTGCTTTCTGTGTGTTCCTCAATCATGCAGAAGTAATACAATTTCCACCAAAAAACAAAACAAAAAAAAAACGCCAAAGGGGAAAGGATTTTGCGTTTGTACAGAAAATGTTTAGCGAGGCATTGTTACAACTGTCAGCTGAAAGACAAAGCTAATGTGGAGGTTAACAAAAGTATTGTGAGGGATCAGCTGGTGATCTTACCATGTAGCACTCACCGCACCCCAGCATACTGTGAGTCAGATTTAATCTTTTAGTTGTCGTTATAATGAAAAGATTAAGTGACATTCTCAGAAATGTATTGGGACACTGGCACATTTAAATCTATTGTGGCATCTGTTCAAGACAGTGTGGTGACCTACATCTAATGATTCAGCCATATATTAATATCTTGTCAGTCATCAGTCATTGTTCGATTATGTTGCCACAAAATGTATGCATATAAGCTAATTTGGAAGTTTTGACAGCATGTTGGATGAGACTGACAAACTCTAGAGTTTAGTGTGTTGAAACTGCACAAAAGCCACTCCAGATTTGGTTTTCCTCCCACTATATATTTCTGCATGTCTGTTTAGGGCTTCAGTGGTTCTGACTGTAGAGCCAATGTTCTCATAGAATATTCTATAATATCCACCCACTGTCACAAGCCTGCACAAGCGGGGACAGGGATCACTAATGAACGTAATGAAAGACAAGAGGGATTGAAAGCTGCACTACACTGATGGATCGCCACAGTTCCGTGAAACACAACAAACGCCCACAGGAATTCAAGCACCCCCATCTCTTGCTCTCACAGACCTTTGCCATTCCCTCTGTGCTGTCTATACAGTGCCTCCTATAGCTCTCTGTCACCATGTCTCCTTCTGCCCACCTTCCTCTGTCTTCCCCTGGCTTTCTCACTGTCTCCATTTCTTTCTCTTTTTCTCTCAAATGATGAGGATAATTCTCAGCCTAATTCCCTACTTTTGTAGCTCTTCAGTGGAGTAAGCACCTCACTAAATTATGCACCCTGAATGCGCACACGCACATAACAACAACAACAGCAGGGTGATTTAATTTCACCCCATGAGAAGCACTTTTCGAATTGGCTTGGTACTTACCAGTACAAAATACTGACCCTTTTCATTTTTGCCCCCCTGTGTACCATTACTTATTACTGCAAACCACCACTTAAAGTACTATTAAATGTAGGTATGTATTTTGCACTTTACGTATCAGGCTAGTTGGCTGCTTTTTCTGGCCAAATAAGCCCCTGGAGGGGGTGAAACATGCTGCTGATATCCTGCTGTCTGCGGTGCAGTGTGTAGCTTGGTTCAACTTGACAGCTTGTGGATGAGAACTAAGAGGACTGTGGAGGCCAAAGCAATAATGTAGCAGCACCCAATAATGTAATAATTTCCTGAAAATGTAATTTGTAATTTGCACTTAATCTTATCGAAAATGTAATAAAACCCAATGATGTAATAACCAATCAGCATGGCTATGGACGAGTTCATTTCCCATTGATAGGGATTTTAGTTTAATGCATCTTTGCCTGATAACAACGCACCACTTGCCATGCCATCTGTTGTATATTTCAAATTCTACATAAAGCCTAGAGTTAACATTTCCAAGCATGAAATCAGTGTCAAATCTTGGTGTTTTCAGTAGGCTAACATGACACTAACAGTATTATACATTTTGCATACTTGGATAATTTACATTTCTGAGTAAAAAAAAAAAGCATACTTTTTTTTACATTATTACATTATCTGTCAAAATGATTACATCATCAGTTTTGAAAAACAATGACCCACCTGAAAACATTATCGGTAAAAATGTTATTACAATATCAGTCAGGACATTTTATTACATTATTGGGTTTTATTATGTTTTCGATCAAGTTAAATGCAAATTTTATTACATTTTCAGGAAATTATTACATTATTGAGTGCTACAAGTCTTTATGGTAAATGGTGTTCCCAACATTTAGTACTGCTGCTGCTTCACATTAAAAGCATTCAACTGGTGAAACATGGGGTGGCTTTTATTGTGAAGCAGTCACAGAAAACGTAATGCCAGTGTTCATCAGAAATGCATCATACAAGACATGGTGTTTTTTTCGTCAGCAGATCAGTTTTCAATTTTGAAAGGTGTAATGGAACAAGAAGGAGCAGCCACAGTGAGCTGTTAGTGAAGAGTTGCAGGCGACAGGCTACGCACCTTCTTCTCAGCAAGTTAACAACTCCTTTCACTGTGCTGTTGTGTGGAAAACTACTTGTGCCATGTGCGGCATGATATCAGATTGTGGTTTTAAATTTGTATTTACTTCTTCATTAAAACCACGAGTTTGTTTGGCTGTGCTGTAAACAGAAACCAGTTGCTCTTCGGTTGTATTTCTGACGAGAAAGCTGCTCAATGAGTGTTTTCTGATGACGAAACTGCAGTTTTCTGTTACCACAGTGACCATGGGTTATATTAACAATGGATCAAATTACTATTTGGGTTTTTCACCTTTCATATCACACAGAGAAACATCACTTAAGTCTGCAGTTCTCAGTTCAACAGAGCATTTTAGCATCTTTCAGCTTGTTATTTTGGTTTTCCAACCCCCAGCTTTACTGTTTTGTTTCAGCTGTAGGAAAAAAACTGCAAAAAAAATCTCTGATAAGCCTGCTGTTTGTTGCCTGCTCAGCACCAAACGGCAGACAGAGAAAGTTAGCGACTAGCTGGTGAACATAGTGGAGCATTTAGCAGCTAAAGAACCAGACATTTTTCTCAGGGCTTTGAGGAAACCTAAGCAAAGCCAAAAGGGCAGTAAATATTAGACTTACATTCACCAGGTGGCTGAAAAAACAGCTCCAAATTAATTTTAAGTTGCTTTGTGTCTGCTGGATGTGTAAATAGGCAACTGTTCACCACAGCAAATGTATAATTGTATAATCTGTCTTTTAAGTATCAAATACTCGCTTCCTATAGGCTTAAAAGGTGGCTTTAATGTTTGTAGTGTGCGCGTCCACAAAAAACAGGTGGTGGACAGCTTGAATTCCAGGCAGTTACAATGGAATCCAATGGGGACAACATTACCATAATGATCACAAACCACATAATCAATTTCCCTACTGTCTATCTGTAAGTTCCACACAAATTGTGGCACCAAAAAATGGCTAAACATGCTGCCAAAGCAAATGCAGCAAAGCCCTTAATCAGTGGCATTTTAACAGTATAAGCTCATTTTTACTGGAAACTGAAATGTGCCTCATGTTGACAAATTGGTTTGAGTGTAGTAATGTTAGAGAACCATTTGTTTATTAAGCAATATTACATTCATTATAGACCCACTGAAGCAGCATTCTCAGCAGGTGCATAAATATGGCTTTACAAATAAACATGTATTATTGGACCAGGAGATTGTCAAGTATCACAATGCAGATATTCACAGCTGTCACACGAAACCAAGTGGCAGAGTCAACTGCCAACGTAGAACAGACGAGCAGAACAGGCTGCTGAGCTGAACCGCAGGAGAAAACAAATTATTTGACAAGAGAAAATGGAAACTAAATGCTGTCAACTGAAACATACAGCTGTGCCCCTGCCCCTCTGGATCCCATACTGCACATCTGAAGCTCATTTCTAGTGGGACCGTGGCTTGTGAAGATAATCATAGTCTCTCAGATGAATTTCATTTCAGAGGAGCTTTGAAATTGTGCTGCACTCAATCCATGTGGAAATACAGTCGACACAAGCTTTCCACTTAAACATAATGCAGGTCAGCTTGTAGGAGGTGAATTAATCCCTCAGAGCTTCGTCTTTAGGGATAGGCACTCGTGTGTCTGACAGTCTGAGGAGTTTATTAGTAAAAAAAAAAATAAAAATACCTGTGGTCAGTGTATACAAAAAAAAAAAAAAAAAAATCATTAAATTGTATTGCACATTAAATGTGTGTGAGCTATGTGGGAATAGCCTCATTGGTATATCAACAGAAAACATTTTTCTCTTTACAACTTTGAAAGAGTTTGAAAGCTTTGACTGTTCTGACAGCTATTCCCATATGAGGAGAATAATGCATTACAATGGTGTGATGGGGTCACTGGAGGTCTTGTTGTGGAGGTCCAATAATAAACTTGTAAATGCTTTTCTAGATGCCCTGTGAAAACTGGTATATTGTCACGATTCATCTTACTTCCTTCCTTTCCTCTTTTTTCCCTCAATCAATCAATCAAACTTTTTTTGTATAGCACCTTTCATACAGGTTAGTGCAGTTAAAAGTGCTTCACAGATGATAAGATAATAAGACAGAACAAGTGTAGTCTGTAAAAACAACAACAAAAACAATTTAAGAATTTGAGACCAATGCACGTGAAAAAATAAAAATGATGAAAATGTAAAAAATAGATTTAAAAGCTATAATAATAACAACAATAATAAAGAAAAAAAAGAAAAGAAATAGAGTTAAATAAAAGCTAAAAACTAGATAAAATAGATTAAAAATACAAAAACAAACAAAGGGATGAAATTGATGGAGGGATAAGAAAAAAATATATATGATAATATTAATAATAAAATTATCTGTCTTCCTTCCTTTGTCAGTACTTACAATGAGATCATTTATTTGTATATAACTGTTATTAAAAGATATTTGCTTTTGTATTATTATTATTCTAACCACAGAAACCTTAGAAAGAACTCCATCATTATTACTCCACTCAGTTACTCTGAGTCAAATACCAAAATATTCATATAATAACAGATTATTGTTAAAATAAAAATGTATTCTCGTGGTTTTTTTTTCTTAAAACAAAGTTTGAGGCCTGATCTGCAATTGGATAGACAATTAATCCCAAACCTGTCAGCAACTTAAAGTCAAATATGGAATAAATAAATTCTAAATTAGAATTGTCTCAATGTACATACATCTATAGATTGACCACAGGGAGGGGAAAAAAGCAGCAAGAAAGCAATTATAAGATGCACTTCACATCAGCTTAGTGTGACCAATTCCGGCTGAGGGGCTTGACTTCAAGTATTCCTCCTACATTTCACTCAATCACATAACAACGTGACCCCAAGTTCAAACTTTGCTATAAAGAATGAAGAAATCCTTCTGGGACCAATTGGCTTAACAGGAAGACAGGGGATTACATTCGCTTAACCATCGAAACACCTACAAGGAAGGCTTTGCATGCAGACATTTACAGGAGCGTGATTAATATAGCATAAGCTCCCCACAGACTGCTTTCCTCAACACTGAATCACCTTGTTGCGTCAGTGACACGCAGTGATTTACAAGGACATATACAGCAGATATACTACTGATAGTACGGTACGAGCAGCACAGCATAAACTCCGCACACACATACATACACATACCCTGGCCTTATCTTTATACTAAATCTTTCTTAGATTAGCTTTTTTTCAGATTTAAGTCACAGGGTTTTATAGATTTATCATTCAGGCCAATCCAGGATTTCTGGATAAAGGAAAAATAGTGTATAAAGAGACATGGGTAATGCCTCAGTATGTTATCAGAAATGCATCTTCCAGCTTTATAGTCCCTCATTGTCACAGTGACCACTGAGAGGAAAGCAACAGACATGTCTCTTGTACTGTCCATGGAACGTGCAAGTAATTTACTATGCTTAAGAGACAAGACCTAAAGCTTTACATTAATCAATATTTCAATGTTAACAATGGATCAAATGCGTATGTGTATGCAAAAGAGGTTTCTTGTAGTGCTGAAGTCACAGAGAATTATCACCAAACTCTGCAGTTCCCCTCACTCAGCTTTGCGGAGAGTTTCAGCGCCTTCAGTTCATTATTTTGGTTTTCTGGCCCCCAACTTTACTGTTCTGGTTCACTCTCACTAGCGTCATTTTCAGCTGCAACAGGCAGCTGTTTTTAGTGAAATAGCTCTTAAACCCACTGTATGTGGAAGCAGACAGACACAGCTAGTGACTAGCTGGTGAACCTAGTGGAGCATTTAGCAGTTAAAGAGCCAGATATTTCCCTCAGGAGTTGGTGGAGACCAAAACAGAGCTAAAAGGAGAGTGAGTATTGGATTTACATTCACCAGGTAGACTGAAAGATGACTTCAAATTAATGCTCATGTTGCTATATCTGTTGGATGTGTAAATAGGCAGCTGTTTCCATGCCAGTTGTTTCATTATGCCCACCCAAACGAAAGTGAAAGGGCTTTTTAATACAGCCTATAGAGTTTTCAGCCTATAGAGTATCTATATTGATTAAGTCTCTGGGACTTTACTGTAAAGGCGCATTAGCATCCTCTAGCTAGTTGCCATTGTAGCAGCTTCATTGAGTCTCTGCGTGCAGTTGCTCTGTGACCAGCACAGATGTTGAACTGGACCTCCAGGTTTTTTCCACTACACAGCTAACCTGTAAGGTAGCTTTAGCTCAGTGCACACCAATTTAGTTTTCTAATCCAGCGAGTGTTATAATAATAAATGGCCACTTAAACTGTGTTCGAGAGCACTTGTTTTTAAGTTGGGACATACAAAGAATATACTAAGAACTGCGTCCAACATCCAAGTCTGTCCAGCTTTGGATTTTAATACCAAAGATGTTCTTGTGAAGAGAAAGGTGAGAAAAAAATTACCCGGTTTAAGATAAGACTCAGTCGGCGTTCATGATTTTCATGAATAAGATAATCCCTTTGGCAGTGCTTTCTAAATGTCCACCCCAAGTCAGTTACTTAGACATGTGTCTGTGGTGGCAAATTATGTTACTGCATAGAAGACTGAATTCAACACCCCAACATTCACACACACAAACCATGACAACAGAAGCATCTCAGACGGGAACATTCTGGTGGTACAACACCGTGGATGCAGTACTGGGAGCAAGGCCTGTGCAGAAACTGGCCACCATTACTAGTGGACTGGGCAAAGCCTGACAGCTTTCCACAGGGTCACCAATGATATTCTAATGCAGTAGTTCACAACTTTTTAAAAATATTTTAAAATTTCAAGCACCTGAAAGAATAGTTTTGCCTAATTTTGTTTTTTCAAATATGCATTACATATATTCTCTGCTACTTCTATGCAGATGACACACAACTGTATCTCTTGAGGCAATCTCATGGACCTAGCAAATTATATTAAATTTGTAGAAGTTTCTCCAAATCAGGTGTCACAAAATACTCTTCCTTTGTTCTAAAGATTGTAAAGATTATTCACAGATTGTTTGCATCCAACACCAAGTACAATTTTTTTCAGGATACAAGTAATATCCACAAAACTATGGACTAAGATCCACAGCAAGAAATGTACATTTTTCACTAAGACATCAGCAGAAGTGAATTTAGTATTTACTAGATTTAGTGATCCTGGAGGAGCAATGTGGATTCCGTCCTGGCCGTGGCACAGTGGACCAGCTCTTTACTCTTGCAGGGCTGCTGGGGGGTTCATGGGAGTTTGCCTATCCAGTCTACATGTGTTTTGTCGACTTGGAGAAGGCTTTCGGCCGTGTCCCCCGGGGGGTCCTGTGGGGGGTACTGCGGGAGTATGGGGTACCGAGGTCGCTGCTACAAGCCATCCGGTCCCTATATAACCGAAGTGAGCGCTGTGTCCGCATTCTCGGCACAAAGTCAAACACGTTCCAAGTGGGTGTTGGACTCCGCCAGGGCTGCCCCTTGTCACCAATTCTGTTTGTGATATTCATGGACAGGATTTCAAGGCGCAGCCGGGGGGAGG
Source organism: Macquaria australasica (assembly GCA_005408345.1). NCBI lineage: Eukaryota > Metazoa > Chordata > Actinopteri > Centrarchiformes > Percichthyidae > Macquaria > Macquaria australasica. The sequence goes on along the minus strand of SEMN01000042.1, from coordinate 253,072 downwards.
AGAGTGTCCAGTTTGGTGGTCTCAGAATAGCATCTCTGCTCTTTGCGGACGATGTGGTTCTGTTGGCTTCATCGGGCTGTGACCTTCAGCATGCACTGGGGCGGTTTGCAGCCGAGTGTGAAGCGGCTGGGATGAGAGTCAGCACCTCCAAGTCCGAGGCCATGGTTCTCAGCCGGAAAATGGTGGACTGCCCCCTTTGGGTTGGAGGTGAGTTACTGCCCCAGATGGGGGAGTTCAAGTATCTCGGGGTCTTGTTCACGAGTGATGGTAAGATGGAGCGTGAGATGGACAGGCGGATCGGTGCAGCATCAGCAGTAATGCGGGCGTTGTACCGGACCGTGGTGGTGAAGAGGGAGCTGAGCCGGAAGGCAAAGCTGTCGATTTACCAGTCGATCTACGTTCCAACCCTCACCTATGGTCATGAGCTTTGGGTAGTGACCGAAAGAATGAGATCGCGGATACAAGCGGCCGAAATGAGTTTCCTCCCCAGGGTGGCTGGGCTCACCCTTAGAGATAGGGAAAGGAGCTCGGACATCCGGAGGGAGCTCGGAGTAGAGCCGCTGCTCCTTCGCATCGAAAGGAGCCAGTTGAGGTGGTTCGGGCATCTGATTAGGATGCCTCCTGGACGCCTCCCTTTGGAGGTTTTCCGGGCACGTCCAACTGGTAGGAGGCCCCGGGGCAGACCCAGAACACGCTGGAGGGATTATATATCTCATCTGGCCTGGGAACGCCTTGGGGTCCCCCAGGAGGAGCTGGAAAACGTTGCCGAGGAGAGGGACGTCTGGACAACCCTGCTTAACCTGCTGCCACCGCGACCTGGCCCCAGATAAGCGGAAGAAAATGGATGGATGGATGGATGGATAGATTTAGTGTATTGTCCTCCTGCTCTAAAACTCACTCCTACCTTTGGTCAGTCTTCACAGTTTCTACTTCTAGCTACTGTTGAGTGTTCTTGTAGAAAAATGGCTGAGACTTTTTCTTTAACGTTTTTAACTAATCAGAGCTACAATGATTTTGATAATCCATTAGTTGATTTGAGTCATTTTTTAAAGACAAATACGTGGTTTCAGCTTCTCAAATGTAAATGTTTCGTGGTTTCCTTAGTCTTCTATAATTGTAAAATGAACATCTTTGGACTTTGGACTGTTGGTTGCACAAAACAAGACAAGAAGTTTTTCAGTCAACAGCCTTGTAAAACTATCCCCCTCCCACTACACCACCATGACAAGCACGCTCAACACCAGACATTTTGTGACATTCAGATATGAAAGTAACTGGCCAGTTTCATCTGGCACATAGGACTCCACTGTAAAAGGCTCCTTAAAGGACACTTTAGGCACCTGGCAACTAGCCCAGAAACAACCAAGGCAGAGAGCCAGATGTCAAAGTGCAATGCTGTTCAGATCGAGCCACACTTAATGAACAAGACCGCATAGCAGAGACGAGCAAGCAGCCTGTAAACTGAAGCAGACAGTAAGCTGAATGCAACTGACAGTTGATTGAATCGGTCAGGTAGCTGAATGCAACAGGCTGAGTGAACAGCATGCGACCCATCACCTGTATCTGTCACCTGACTGTCCATGGGGTCTTTGCCCCACACACACACACACACACACACCCACCCCACTTCCATGAGACATTTAACTTGTTCTTTCCAAGTGACTCAGATGTGTATTCTGCTTGACTAATTCAAGCACTTCGAACTTATTGGAAGTGTCAATGAGTTAGCAAGCATCTGTTTAATGTATTTTAGTGTCAATTAGCTGAGATACATAACAAAGGAGCTCTTTAATATCCACACGTTGTTTGATGTAGAAAGTATAACGATCAACACAGATACATATTCACAGACATATAGTCATTAAATGCACTGATTTATGATGATTGCATATTAAAATATAATGATAATGTTTGAGTTAATTTAATCCCCGTAGCAACATTGTCACCATTCATTTAATATTGACGGTTCATTTAACAATGCCAGTATTTATATACCTTCACATCCAGCAGAGATCATTTACCAGTCACCCAAGAACTATAACAGCTCTAATGTGAACAACACTTTCGTGATCAAATACCAACAACGGGAAAACACTCATCATTACTTAAACTGCCACATAGAAATGCATGCATCTAAAAGCTAAGAAAAACACTTTGTAGGTTTGTACAAAGAAAGGTAATTTAATTTAACTGTAGTTCCTTCAATTCAACTCAACCACAGTTGAGCTCATTTACATCTTCAGTGTTAGTTAATTCTAAGAAATAATGTGAATATATATATATATATATATATATATATATATATATATATATATATATATATAAATTAATAACTTTGAGTGTGTTTTTGTGGTGTGTACACTTTCAGGTTTTAGTGGCTCTCCAGTCACAGGAAATGTTTCACTCCAGCACCTTGCTTAGAAAATCAACACATCATTCACCACTGTGCATGTATCAGTGTCAAGGTTGAAGTTGTGGAAGTGGAAGCTGTGTAACAGTGTTAAACTACTGTTACTACCACCAGAAAAAAGTGCAACTTTTCTTTTTAGTGTTGCTCTCTGGGGGTGTGATGTATACTATATACATGCTGTGTGCCTATATACTTACACTTGTTTAAAATGTGTGTAAAGAACAGAAGGGGTTACAGCAGAAAGAGCAACTGAAGCAGCAAAACATTCTCACTTCTTCATGTGCTACCTGCACTACCTGCTTGTGAAGACATTTATTCATCCTGAGTAGAAGAAATACAAAACCACATACTGAGGCACACTTTTTTTTGTTTTGTTTTTTGTTTAAGTCGACTTCCCTCTCAGATCTGGTGTGATGTGTTTGATACAGAGAGGAGACGTTTGAAACTGTCACACATCAAACACATCTGAAGGATTTCCAGAACTGACTCTGTCTGCATCTCTCAACCTCCCTCAGTTCAGTCGTCAAAGCAACACATTACATACTGCCTGCTTTTACTAACTACATGATTCATCATGCTTTGTTTTTAGAGTTTGAGATTTTACCATACTTACCACTACCATTGTCATACAAATGTAGGTCATTTTCTGCACTTTTTTCTGTCTACTTGTCGCTTATGCTACCTAGATGCTGTTTGGAAAGCTACGGGTACGTTATGTCAAACCATACTATAGAAGCAAAACTGCTTTTGCCTTTTGAAAACTTTGTAGTGCTTTGCAGACCACTGCAAAGATGCAATCAGTTTTTTTCTCAGATTAGTTAGTAAAACAGTAAAGCCTTGTTAAAACAATGGAACATACCATGGAAATGTATGCTAACATTCTAGCATTCCTTTTCTGGTTTTATTGTGACCTATCTTCTCAGTCCAGCCTATATTTTAATCCATTCAAGTCCAAAGGCTAAATTTAGTATTCATTTTTAAGGTATTCATACTAATACTCATTATGTATTTCGTAATATGATTTAAAAATCTGTTTGTGAATGTATTCTGAAGCTTTGTATTGGCCTGCTTTTTATCTGCAGCTTAACAGGACATTTTTCAAGGTAACTGAGATGTTGTTTATAATTGTACAAGAAAATACATAAAATAGTTATATATTTCTTCCATGAATATATTTACAATTACATGTGACTTCATATACAGCAAACAGTTGCTTCCCTTCCATGTAGTTTTTGAGATTACTGCTTACAGTATCACACTAAACTTAGTGTGTGGTCTGAACAGTTTAGCACATGCTTCATGAATCACAGATTTTGGTTTGGAGTTTGATTTCTCTGTAAATGACAAACTGGAATTAAATAGTCCCTTTAAAAGGGGCATTCACTGGCAGAGAATAAACTAGAGATATACTTCACAATTACCAAACTCTTACTTTACTCAAACACAAGCTAAATTGCATACATGTATATGTAGTGATAAGTTAATTTTGGAACTAATTGTTGGTTGTTGATGGCATCACCAGCAGCTGCTGTATAATTCAGTCTTTCAAAGTCTGTAATATGTTATTTGAAGTGTCTTTTTGGAGCAGGTGGTGTTTAAACTAATCTGCCCCTTTCAAAATATTCAGCAAATCTGTTACAACAGAAAATGATGAGCCTTATATATAGTGAATTATGTTATTATGTCAAATGGTACATTAGTGCTGCCTGTAAGAGTCAATGTTAATTCAGTGTTAATGTCGCAGTTACAGTTACAGTTACATATATCTTTACTGTAATTGCAGCTGTGGATAACCTCCACTGAAATGTGAGAGGAGCAGGGCACAAGGTTATACTGTGTGTTTAATTCATATCCAATCTGATCTCTCTCTCTCTCTCTCTCTCTCTCTCTCTGTGTTACACACACACACATCTCAGTGTAATTATCAGGCATCTCCCTCTCTCTGTCATCTTCTCTGCATAATCCTTCCTCCTGTCTGCTGATCTGAATTAATTACTGTTCTAATAGCCTAAAAATACATGTGAGAAGTACATGTGTGCATGTGATTCCTGAGATATCCTTGCAGCTTTACAGAGTCCAAAATTAACTTCTTGGTCTACCTGCCAATGGCTGGTAAACTGAAAAAATGTACTGGTCAAAATATTTTTCAACAGATGTGTTGTACAGTGATTCAGTGTTTCCTTTGTAATGACAGCTTTGCTTCACAAATGTGAGGATTTGCTGATTTTGCTTTGAATAATTTTAATGTATTTGTAATGATTTTGAGGTTTGGAATCAATGAATGGAGAAAATAATACAATACAATACAAAATAGGGCAAAATGAGCTCCACCTCAACCAACTACAACAGTAAAATCCTGCTTTTACATTAATGCATGAGTAATTATAATCTAATGATATGATATATAATAGTCAGGGGAGAGGGGGTCTGCATTGATTACTTTTACTTTTACTTAAGTGGCCTACATTTTCCTGATTATTCTTACATACTTTTACTTAAGTAACATTTTCAATGCGGGACTTTTACTTGTAACAGAGTATTTTTACAGTGTGGTATTAGTAGTTTTACTTTAGTAAAGGATCTGAGTACTTCCTCCACCACTGCATCTTTCTGTCTATGAAGGTAAACAAATATTTCATAGCTATATGAATTAATATAGTTACTATGTTTTTTAACAAGTTAGGTTAGCACACCCACAGCCTAAGTGCACCTGTGTTACCGGCCGGGTCCCCTTTAAGGAAGGTGGCCTTGTGGGTTTGTTGTGGGAAGAAGTGTCTCTCTCCTGATGTGTGAGAGAAGTACCAGCACGTTGCAGCTGTCACATAAAAGTGCATGCTATAAGGGGTAGTTATGTTACTTTAGTGAGTTGTAACATGGCTAGATAAGCATAATAGTTACTGAAAGTGTTATGTTCACTGTCACAGAAGAGAAATAAAAAGTCTCTGTTCATGCAGTGTTACTGCGGCGTCCTCCTGGGATGTGCTGGACAAACAAGTCCGATCCATGGAGGCCCCACCTCGCAACTTACAGGACTTAAAGGATCTGCTGCTAACATCTTGGTGCCAGATACCACAGCACACCTTCAGAGGTCTAGTGGAGTCCATGCCTCGATGGGTCAGGTCTGTTTTGGTGGCAAAAGGGGGACCTACACAATATTAGGGAGGTGATCATAATGTTATGGCTGATCGGTGTATAATACAACAGTCATGCTATGGTGTAAATGTTCTCCTTGTGAAGCTCTCATGACATAAAGACCATCCCCTGTAGATCACGTCCTTCCCACTTCTCCCTTCCTAACAGTCTCTTCCCAAAAACAATAGAATTACTTTAAAATGATAGATGCTAAGCTATGCCACTTTAAGAAAGAGCTGTGGGAAAGTGCCTGTTTTCTTCTGATGTCAAAATTGAGGCTATTTCATGCTTTACTGGAATGATCAGAAAGGCCATATATTGGAGGTGAATGTTGTTATTGGTGAGGTAGCTAAATTGCCAGTACCTTAGCCCAGTACATTATTTTGAATCCCTTCCTCAGTCAAATGAACCTGTAACAAGTATAACAATGCCAGATATGTCAGAGATCTGCGCCAATCTTATACAACATTTTCAGTGTAAAAGGCTCTTAGTATAGTCATTAATACTGGAAAAGTGACTAAATTAAGTATTCTAATGAAAGTGCACATAATAAATTCTCTTTATGTATAATTGTGGGCAATGATGAGACAGCTCCAGGAAAACCCAACAATATGAACATCTGTATACAGTTCATATTACACTGTATTAGTGTATAAATCTAGTTTGAATGAATGCGACATGTAACTACTTCTAACTCAACCTAAAACACATTGTAGCTGCAGTCCCACCGGATATCGCAGAGAGAGACGCATACACTGCCGGTCATGCAATGACCCCACTGTGAGTACTCTGACAGTAAAATCGCTTACCAATGGGGTGGGACTGACCTCTCATCATTCAGGAAATACTGATTGTTCATATAACTGCATGGATGCTGATTGGCTGCACTAAGACCAGGACTTTAATAGGGGGTAATTATACATCATTTTCATGTATAATTTTCACCTTTTGGAATGCTGTTTCACCATGCTCACGTTTTTTCCTGCCCCACCTGCCTGCGTGCTGAGGCACACAAGTAAACTGACTTAAGTGGCAGGCTAATGGTACAAGGCAGTTGCGTTTTACAAAGTCAGCAAGCAGACACATTGACCGTCCCCTGCTAGAGTGCAAGGCACTAACTGTTGTGCTTATATGCTGGGAGTTTTGAATTTGAACAGATTAAATATGTAACTTACAGCCCTCGTGTAGTAGGAATTGGGCAACAGCTTAGAATTTGGTTGACAAATCACACAAAGTGTATGTATGTATAGTTTAGAGTGATATGAATGATACATTTCAAGTAGTCTCTTCAGATCGGTTAGTTGTAATACTACCCCATGACCAGAAAAAAACATTGATATTGGACAATTCTGCAAAACCATCCAATGTCAATGTTATAAAAATTATTTCTTTCAATGATACCTGCACATGAAACCTATGCTATTGTTAAGGTTATAGAAAGATTGTGGTTATGGTTTTAAAAAGCAAAAAGCAAACATTAATTGCAGGTCTGGGATGCAAAAAGTCAAAAATGTTACATGCTCATCCACCACTTAAACTTCCAGCTCCTTACTTTCTGCTTTGGGCACATTACATCCTGCATTGACACAACGTTGGCAAGAATTAACAGTACATGTACAGTGTTTGACGGTACATACATATGATCCCTGTTGGATAAAACCCTTTTCAGTATCTAAGCAAAACAGCTTTGGTTTTAGCTTGACCACCATGCACTTTGGAGGTCATCCAATGGCTTTGAAAGGGGTTTTATGTGCCCAGAGGTCGTAGAACTTATTACAAACCATAGAACCATGTAATCCTTTCACTGAATTTTAAACAGAACTCACCACAATTGAGCTGGAAAAGGCTTTCATTGGCTATCTACCTGCAGAATGTGTGTTTGTTTATCTAGTAGAGTCAGCTCATATGCAGTGGATGTGTTTGACATTGACATGGTGTAATGACCACCCACCACACTCCAATCAAGTGACAGCATCACTTTGAATCATTTATGAGGTCAGGTTTACCATAGTCACATCTGTGATTATCTTTCACCTTTGTTCGGTCCTATGAAAGGAAAGTCATTAAAACAAGGTGAAGAACTACTTAGTGAAGGTCATTGCGAGGGCAACTTCAATCTACTCTCCTGCACTTACAGTTAAATAATGGATTGCACATTTGAATAGTTCAGTCTCAAGGCACAAAACACTGGGAGCAAAACAGCAATTTACATGTTATTTCCATAGGATTATCATCTATATGTGGGAAAACTGGGGTGATATTGACATAACCTTCAATCAGAGAGGGGCCTGCACTGAGACAGAGAAGAGAGAATGAAAGAAACACATTCAAAGAAGAGAAATACACTCAGAAGATCTTTTGATGATCTCCACTGGGAACCCAGCTGTCAAAATAGCAGATAAGCTAATGAATGGGAATTTTGGCAAACTGGGTGATATAGACATATGCTAGTGAGAATTTCAACACTAAATAAACTTAATTTAACATGTGCCAACTTGCAAACCCAGCATTAACCAAATTGAACCCTGGCTAAATACATTATATTTCTGAATATATATTTCTACAATAACTGTAATAAAAACAAAGCTACAGTGAAATATTGCCAACTGAACAAAGCCTGGGACTGGACGATTCTCATGGATTTAGGCCAGAGACTCGCCTTTCTACCAGAAATCCCAGTAATCAATCTGAGACCAAACCTGGTGCTATGGTCCTCTGTGCAGTCCGCCTTCATCACTGAGCTAACAGAGCTCTGAGCCAGAAAATAACTTCAATGTTGAACTATTCTGCTAAATGTTTTTTTTTTGCCAATGCCAACACTTTTTAAATTCTCAATCTATACAGCATCTGCACATGGCAACTGCGGTAAGGTTATGGTTATGGCAAATAAATTATGGTTAAGGTATGGCCAGGGTTAGGCAACTCAAACACTTGTGCTATGTCTCAAATTGCATACTTCCGTACTTACTATTTTGAGTAAGTGTGTTCACACTGACAAGTATGGTAAAATGCAGTGTACTATGAGTACCCAGATGATGTACTCATAACGGTCAGAAAATTTAGCGTGGAACGCTGCACACTTCTCACCCTCAACGGTCGCCATCTTGGCTACGTAGCAGAAGGGGAGGGACCACCAATGTATGAAAATGGTGGCCGCGGTTGCGATTGTTACGGCTAAAAGTATGTTCATTTTTTATTCATTTTTAACATAACTGAATTGAAGTCAAGTGAGCAAACAAGCTGGCAGATATTTCGGCGTGCGGCAATCGCAGTAAATGTTGGCGATAATGCTCCGTCCGGTTGCAATCCATCATTAAAAAGAAGAAGAAGAAGACGCAGTCAAAGGTTGCGATCGTCATTTCCGGTAAGCACATAACAGCAGTATTCAATTTGGGACGACATCACCCTGTCAAAATTAACACACTACACAAGTCAGTACATAGTGTATACAGTATACTGCATGTGAGTGTACTGACGGGAGTAGAGACAGAGACACAGCATTGGTTAAGGTTAGCAAAAGACTGTGGCTACATTTAATAGAAAAGAATATGTTAATTGCAGATCTGTGATGGGAGGCGAACTCCTGTTGAAAGCCAGATGTGCTCCACCACCTCCACACCCTTACTTTCCGCCTCTCTACAATACACTCTGGCACTCAACATTGGCACTAGAAGTACATCCAGAGGTGTGGAATCGTCCAATAATGATGTAATTTCTAACCATACTGGGCTGCCTGGGAGGATAGAGTAGGAGAGGCATATCAGTGCAAGAAACTGCAATTCTGTGATTTGGGAGCAGAGTGAACCAGGACGCGGATGAAAGGTTAGAGAGCACCCAGTTGAAGTGGGCCAACATAATGGTCAGGCTGAAGGAGGTGGGAATCAAAAGGCCAGGTGCGGAGAAAAAAAGCCATCAGCCATCTCTTCAGTCAGTGGTTTTCACTGAAGAGAAAGGACCCAACCTGGGCACCAAAACAACCATGTGAAAGAGAGTGGAACTAATGAAAGAGAGTGAGTCTGGGATGCTAGATTCCGCTATTTAACCCTCTGGAACTGTAGCCGGCTAATCAACGAAACACTGGATGAGGAGGCTGGCCACAAGAAAACCTTGAAGTATGAACTGACTAAAGACCGACATATACCCGATCAAACGACAGCAGAACCAGCACCTCCAGCCACAAGTGAGAGTTGATGGGTTTTTTTTACATTGTAATACTGAGTTGTAGTCACTGATCTGTGTGTTGTTATTAATCACTAGAATGTTAAAGCAGTAATCTTGTCTTCTTCATGCTAACAGACTATAACATAACAGACAGTATTTACACATCCAATAGACACGGCGCAACATTTTGGCAGTAATGTTTCTGGTCATCCAACGATTGAAAGGCCTGTATTCGCTTTCCTTTTAGCCTCCAATTTCTGATTCTGGCTACAAATTCTCGTTTTTTAGCTGCTAAAAGCTCCACTATGTTCACCAGCTAGTCACTAACTCTGTCTGTCTGCTGTTTAATGATTGCCAGGTAGCATACAATGGGTTTATCAATACTTTTTTTTGCTGAAAACAGCTACCTGCTACAGCAGGAACAAGGTTGATGAAAGAGTTGAGTGAACCAAAACAGTTAAGTTGTGGGCCGTAAACAAAAACAATGAGCTAAATGACGCTAATACGCTCCATAGAGCTGCAGGGAACAGGAGTCAGGTTATAATTCTCAGTGGGTTCGTCACTACAGGCAACACCTCTCACATTACGCATAGTCATTTGATCCATTGTTAATATAAAGAATATTATATAGTGCAGCTTTAACAAGTAACTACACCCAGGCAAATAATTCTGCTTCCGCTGCTGTCTAGCAGCTATTTGCTCTGCCCAAACCTATGGAGTACAGCACTTCACAATGCACAGTACAATGGTGGTGGTGTAATGTAACAAAGTACATTTACTCAAGTACTGTACTTACAGTAAGTACATTTTTGATGTACTTGTACTATACTATGCTATATGCTACATTATACTTTAACTCCACTACATTTCAGAGGGAAAATATTGTACTTTTCCCTCCACTACATTTGTTTTCACAGCTAATAGTTACTTTTCAGATCAATATTGTATAAGTAAAACATATGATCAGTTTTTAAAATATGCATTGTTATTGTTTGTTCTACCTTTGTTCTACCTTGACAACATTAAAATGCTGCTACATGTCAACCAGTCAAGTCAAGTCAAATTTATTTATAAAGCACATTTAAAAACAACACACATTGACCAAAGTGTTGTACAGGTAATTTATAATAGTCAGTAATAATATTTATATATATATACAGTATATATATATATATATATACATACATACATACATACATACATACATACATACAATTTTGCATAGAGACTACTTTTACTTTTGATAATTTAATTACATTTTGCTGCACATACTTATGTACTTTTTAAGTAAGATTTTGAATGTGGGAATTTTGCTTGTAAGTTGTTTTGCTTGTTGAGTTTTTTTTTTTTTATGTAGTGTTGCTATTCCCAGTACTTCTTCCACCACTGGGTCTCGTCACAAGTACTATGTACCACACCTGGCTACACCCACCTGTGATGTTGAGTGTAGTCAGTGACATCAGTGCTCTATGCTAGATTTAGTGTGGATTGTTCTTTAAAGAGGTACTGCACACTTAAACATGTTTTTTGAGCTGTAAACTAAATGATATTTCTGTACTGTGATGAAACACATCAATGCTGGTGTTAATATTGACATTTCTTACCAAATGTATAAAAAGCATTTCATGGGTTGAAAATCTCTCAACACGCCATCTACTGTTTTAAATCAGCCCTGAACCTGTGAGGCTAATGCTGACAGAGTCAACCCGTTGGGACCTGTCTACGTCATGAAATTTATATTTAAAAAAAAGACTCTAATCTGTGACAGTCAGTCTCCCCGTGTCTCCTGACCCACACACTATGTAGCCACGAGGCCACACCTCCTACAGTGGTTGTTCCCTCACTCACTGCGTTTTTTTAAATTTCCTGGGCGAGAGGATTCTAGCTGAAAATGAGGGTGGAAAAGTACAAAATTGCAGAGGTCTGTATACATTAGTATTTAATTTGAGCTTTTCTAGATTTGAATAACAGGTGGAGAAAAGAGTGCAAGTAAGAGGCAAATAATAGCAAATGTCTTATATTCCAAGAATCATAATTTTTTGTGAATTACTTTCTTTGACTGACAGCACAGTGTGTAAGGTACTTTGTTTAACAGCTTACTGTAAACATGTCAAAGTGACATTTTAAGTGAAGTGTAAAAATGGGAATAAAAAAAAAAGCTTTACATGTGGCTCCATCGTGCACTCAGCTTACTGCCCTCAACCACAAATGTGTCTTTGAGCATAGTCTTTGTCTGTGTGTGTGTCTACATAGGTAAATGAATAATTTATTACACCTCCCAGGAAGATTTGTCTGCTGCTCTTTATTTTACTCAGTAACACAATCTTGTAGATATTGTTGAAGTGGCCCCCCCACACACTCCAGTTTATGTAGTTGTGATGATTCATCTTAACAAGCTGTTTGCTTTCTGAACGCATATGTGCTGTTATCTGCATAAGCCCCCAACGTTCAACATATTTTCCCAGGCTTGTTAGTTACCAGTAATTAATGAATTTCAACTCAGTGCTTTATTGTGAGTAATTTAGATTGGAGAGGGTAAAAGGAGAGGGTTTTTGTCTGCTCCTTTGGCTTGCCATATATCATCTTAACTGGTTCATTTTTGTAACCCTTAATAGTCCATTTGTTATTTTTGTATATTAAGAAAATTGTTCTCATCATTTAAGTTGACCAACAGATCAGTCTGCCACAAACGTCATGCATTTCTTTCAGAATCTGACTTAAAACAGCTTTAAAGCTATAACAGCTGTGGGAACTCTGGCTGTTTTTAGACAGTGTATCATCTTCTGGGATTTAGGGAGTGCATATAAATTATTCAGGTCTGATAACAACAACGAATAAAATTGAATTTCCTGGAAAATAAGACATAAGCCAGGAGACTATGAGATCACGCAGTGGACCAAAGTCTCATGTCGGCCCATGAGTCCACCTTATAAATCATAGACTCTTTCTACAGATGGTCTCAGTTGACATCTGTAAGGCTGTTTACCAAGTCTGTCATTCTAAAACTAAATTATGAGATATGTGGTATCCATAGTTTCAGTTAGTCCATGTATGTAGCTGGATTCCTACTGTTCGGAGCCATCACACATGTACTATGGCTTTGCATGTAAGAATGAGCATACAACGAAATTATATTTACAGAATGAAAATCCTGCAGCATCTCATGCAGACAACATGATTCTAATTTATACAAATAAGTGCTTTTCTGTTTTCAACAAAAACGCATGGGGAGTCAGCTTTTAGCCACTGTGGCCCTCATCTCTGGAACGATCTGCCTGAGGATCTGAGGGACTCCACCTCTGTGGACATTTTTAAAAGAAACCTTAAGACATCTTTTAGTTTTTTACTTTTTTTGTCTGTGCTGTTATCCTTGCTCTGTGAAGCACTTTGGGCTGCATGTTTGTATGAAAGGTGCTCTATCAATGAAGTTGTGGTGACTTGTTTTAAGGACACACAGAGAGAGATTTACAAAGAAAATGGCATTGCGCAAATGTAAGCAGCGGTTTTCAATGAGTTTGAGGCAGTAATCTGTGTGTATTCAGCGCCTGATTTACTAAGGCAGCAGCTCATTACGCAGTCAGCTCCCGGACTGCACCTGGTACTGCCTTTATATTATAATCTTAAGCATAAATCTAATTATTAATACATTAGGAGGCAATAAACATGTTCATGGGAAACAAAAAGGAGAGTAAGTATAAGGCAAATTATCAATAAAATAAATGATCCATGCTACTTTATAATCTGATCCTCTGTTGGGTTCATCATTACAAACATGTTACATGTAAAAGAATCACGAAAAGCCACAACATCGTGACTTAACACGGCCCACCTGAGCAGAATATACTATCTGTTGCTTTTTCTTTTTAAATCTGTATTTGCTCACCACCACCTCGGCAAACCTGCCCAGGATACGACTCTGGTTATGCCAGGTCAAGACCTGCAACAGTACCGATGTAGGAGGTGCAGTTTATTTGTTGCAATATGCCCCCACGTACGTTTAAGTCACACAACTGAAGAAACAGGTGTCCTGGTGTGTGTGTGTGTGTTTGAAGCCAAGTGTATCATCGACAGGTTGGATTTGGCTGCGAGACAAAGACAAAATTCTTAGGCTTTAAGAGTCGAAGTGGTGGCCAGGGTGGGATTTAGGAGAGGCGGAGAGAGGGATGATGGGAGGTTTGGAAGGAGGACAGAGGCAAGGTCGGCTGGTATCTTGAATGTTGACACTTGTGAGCGAGTGAATGTGTGTTTGGATTCTTGTGAATTTGCTCCAAGAGTAATCAAACCTGTTGCCAAAAACGGGGATAATATTGAAACCAAAAGTGTAAAATGTGCTCTGTAAGTACCGCCTAAGTGAAGAGGATTCCTTAGCTCTCCGACACACCTGCTCCCTCTCAGCTGCTCCTACCTCCTATGAACCTCTCGCCCACCACCTCAGCATCCATCTGTGGTGTCTCTCTCTGTGTGTGGGGGGGGGCGGGGGCTAGTGATTGATCTCTGCCTGCTGTTGTTTTTTTGGCTGCGAAACAGAGCCTTGACATCAAAATATTATTCCTTGACACCGGTATATTCTCAGTATAAATTTTCAAGTTTGGGGTGTGAATTTTCTGACTGAAGTACAAAGAAAAGCTTCAAAGTTGAAAACATTCTCTCTCTCTCTCTCACCCACTCTCTCGCTTACTTTCTCTCTCTGTGGGAAACACACACACACACACACACACCTGCCTTTCCCACACAGCAACTCTGTGTGTTTCTTTTAGGGTTTGGTGGAGGGGAATCAAGAAATTCCTGGAAATAATATATGAAAGACAAAAACTGTGTGTGAGATCAATGCAGTTAATATTACATTACTTTTATACAGCATGAGTGAAGGATATGGCCCAGTTTGCAGGTAAAAAGGAGCAAAGGTATACATTGAAAAGTCAGAGACTCTTTTCTGTGTGTGCAATGATTTGGTCATCTTATAAGTTAGAGTAACTTGTGTTATCGTACACTTACACATAGAAGGGGTATTGTAAGGTCATTTTTTGAATTTAAGACCCATTTGTTGTGATTTAATTGGAAAAAGACAATTGCATTTTCTATCAAAGTTATTTATATTCTCTTTCAAATGTAGGATCTAAAGTTTCCAAAATCCATCCATCCATTATCTCCATCTGTTTATCCTTAGAGGGTTGCAGGGGGCTGGAGCCAATCCCAGCTGATACTGGGCGAGAGGCGGGGTACACCCTGGACAGACAACCATTCACGCTCACAGTCACACCTATGGGCAATTTAGAGTCATCAGTTAACCTAACCTGCATGTCTTTGGATTGTGGGAGGAAGCCAGAGTACCCGGAGAGGACCCCCACAGGCATGGGGAGCCCATCAGACTGGTTCTACACAGAATCGTGATCCAGCTGGTGGTCGTCAGCGGCGTTGTGATAGTTTAAGGCTACTTGACTGGATGTTTATAGACAGCAGGGAGTAACCACTTCAAATTTGAAACTGGTATGGACTAATGAGTGAAGGAGTAAAGAAAAGATTCAAGTAGTCCTTCTGGTTAAACTTGCAAATCTCCTCATACTGTGTTAAAAGTAAAAATTAAAAGTTTAAAAAGCGCCTCCCCTTCAACGCTCCCGTGCCCCCCTGGGGAGGCACGCCTCACAGTTTGAAAGCCTCCGTTATACACTACACTGTTTGTCCTTCTTTGTTAATGAGGTGAAAGCATAACAATGTGCTGTATATTGTCACTATGACTTTCTGTATCAACATGCCAAATAACAAGAAACAGAAACTATTAATGAATCAAAACAATACCAAATCACTTTTAAACCTGGGCTCTATTTTTACAAATTTAGACCTCAAACTTTGGAGGAAGACGACGGTGGAAACGTGAGTCAGAGTTGGAGAGAAGAGTTTACATAGAGGAACTGCTAGCAAGAATTTATTTCCAAAGTCATGGCTGAATATTTAGCTGATTTCAACAATGCAGATGAGGCATTTGAATTCGATGACCATCCCCTATTTATTTGAGCCAGAGTATACGGATCTTCCTGCAACAACTCAACCTCTCACGAGATTTCGGAGCGAGACTTTTCCTTGAGCAAGACTTTTTGTTTCTGGTTAAACAAAAAGGATCTTACTCTTTAACAAGCAGTCTGTCTCTGTAGGGATCCTTTCCATAATGTTGTCAGACACAGACAAAAACAAGCACTTTTAGTGGACGGACTTTGAGGGGGGCAATTGCCCACAAGGATTACATTGCAGCCCGTTCGCGGATGCCAGCGTAGGTGATCTACTGGACCAAGTCTAAAACTTTTGGTAAGTATTAGTCATTTAGATCCAACATTTGTGAAAAAAATAAGGCCCAGGTTTAAAAATACCGGAGTTTCCCTTTAACAGGAGTGTCACTAAGGTATACAGTATTCGTTGCATCTCAAGGTGGTACAGATCTGACAATCCTAATGACTGTTTGCTTGTAAACATACAGTGCATCATTCTGTGCCATAATTCTGTCAATCTGGATGAGAAACACAATCAACTTGCCCAACTTGTAAAAATGATTTCTGGGAGTGGGCACTCAGTTAAGTATAACTTCAACAAAATTGATTTGTTGTACATGGATGGAGTGATCTGTGGTCGTCAGGTTCGTAGCAGTGGTCCAGATATAAGATATCATAGCATGACGTGGTATAAACAACAAACTAACAGTCTGATTCATTTCATTGATTTTGTTTTGTTTGTTTTTAACCTTTACTTGAAGAGAGAGATCCCTCTAAAAGCTGAGGTGAAGAGAGAGAAGCAGAGGTATGTGCACTGAGCTGAAAGGATGTCTTCAGAGCCTCACTAACAATGTGGAGACTCTGTTCAGCCCCACCGACTGTTGCTGTAGTGAGGATCAAATGTCTTGACAAGTAGACAAAGATGAGGAAATATCCGCCAGAGCGAGGTCCTCACTTGAACATGAAGAGAATTTGAACAAGATCCAGGCGAGTCCAGTCTCATTTGTTCATGTTTTCCGATGTGTGTGTGTGTGTGTGTGTGTGTGTGTGTGTGTGTGTGTGTGTGTGTGTTATAGATTTTCTACGTATCTGTCAGACAGAGAGATGGACGGAAAAGGAAGCAGACTGATAGGGAAGAGAGAGCGAGAGATAGAATGACGCAAATAGAAAGCGAATCAGAGTGAGCCAGCAGCAGACTGAGAGAGAAGCACAGAGGACGAGAAAACAGGAACGGACAGGAAAGGACGCCTGAGACTGTGCTCTGGGTTTTAGCTCAATTTCCTGTCTCTCAATTTTCTACTTCCTGTCTGTGGGCCAGAGCCTGACTGACAGATGATGCACACATACATAGTACAACTCTGAACTCTGAGTGTGTACTGTCCCTCGTGTTCAGTCCTGACTACAGGCAGGACCCTGGCCTCAACTTAACTACACCAGTGGGATAAACCCAAACACACACACACACACTCACTCATATCATAGCCTGCCTTCTAGGCTTTGGTATTTTCTTCAATAACATATGTAGAAGGTTTCTAAATGCAGCCTGTTTCTAGTTAAATTGGTGGATATTCTCTGTTTTTATTTGCTTTCTCAGTTTGTAGTTGGGCTCTCTAAGCCACTGTATGTTGAGGTTTGATGAAGAACAAGTTTCTTAGATTCAGGCAATGTAACAATTTTCACAATCTCATTTTGTCATTTACAATGTCCCTCTAAATTGTATGAAAGTGCAGCACAACACCTGTTCACACAATGACTTGCTGGATCCTGTAATTTACATTAGAAATGGATGCTATTTCAAACACTTGCACCATTTTCCTCATTGAAAATGCAATAAACACATATACAAATGTGATAATTTCAGTTATGATGTTCTTATCTGTATAAAAATGGCATTATGAGTAAATGTTTACAACATTTAAAATCACCTCTGCAAGGTGATAATGCATTCATGTTCTATCCAAGACTTTATTATATTAACAGGCCTATAGTAAATGTGTGGATTTAAATATTAATGTTTTCACAAACCATTCTTTTAGTTCATTACAAGGCCCTTAAAATGGATAAGTAATTGCTGAAACAAAAGCTGTGACCAAGGGCGCAAATAAGCATCTTTTCATTTCATTTTCATGGAGGAACTGGGGAACTTGGGGCTTAAAGAGATATAGTATATCTGTTTCCTAATTTAAGTAGAATAGTACCCTCAGTTGCCTGTTTATTAGTTATAGCTAGCTAAAACTAATGCAGTCTAATACAACAGTCCTTCAAGAAATCCTCCCTTCATGAAGGTTATAATGGTCAGTTTTTGTTGAAACTGTTTTAGAGAGGTGTTGATTCAACTGTATGATCATTTCGAAGGATGTAGTTTATGGTGCTGTTGAATTGTGAAACACCTCTCTGTATTATGCAATACTCATTAACAATGCCCATCTCAATAGTCTGAAAATGCTGTCAACACCTGTTGAGGTAATGAATTCCTGGATACTGTCATTCCCATTATAAACTGAAGATATTTCTAAAATCGTTTTCAAGATTTGTCTCATTGAAAATACAATAAAACAGACAAATGTGATAATTTCAGTAACTATCTTTTCATCTCAGTCAATTTGCATTATGTACACCGTGACTTAAAAGGCAATAAAGCATTTTGCACCCACTCTGCGCAATATTGACAAATCATTCCTTTTAGCTACAAGCTTCCAAGATCTTTAAAATGTATGGGCAATTGCTTAAACAACAGCTGTTACACAAGGAAGCAAAAGAGCAGCTCTTCAGTTCATTTTAATGGAGGAATTTCTGTACAGACTTGTTAAACCTGGAAACTTTCCTCTACATCTGTTCTTAATCTTCACACTCTTTCTCAGCTTCATATTTATACATGTGTGGGTCAATTCAAAAATGAAGCAGAATGCAGCAACCCCATGAACTATGTATTTGCAGTGGCAGCGGGGTTATAAAAGATAAGATAGTGGCAAGATGCTCCAGATAGGTGGTCTTGCTCTAAGTAATCTACTTCAACCAATACAGTACAATATATAAACAAGATATGCTGCAACCATCCCTTGTCCTACTAAATAAGGGTGAGCACCTTTGACAGGTAGCAGCCTGACTGCCATGTTGGATGAGAAGATATGTCTTTGGGGTTATCAGATGGGCTTTATTGTTTTTATTGAATTAAGCCTGGAGCACCTCCAGAGCATTACCGCTAACATCCCCAGACCTGCTTCTATAACTGCAGTGATCCAACGCAACACAGCAGGGACAGAGAGCGACAACAACAGATGTCTCATTTATTTAAGCATGAATAGAACAAGTTCTTAATGTGTGCACTAGAAGTGTCCGGATGAACAAGACTAATTTACATACAGACCCGCCCCCTGAATGCCATATATGGTCAACATCACCCCTTTGAAAGTCCTAAGCTAAGGACTTATTCAGACCAAATCAGGCGCTGCGGTGAAAACGCCAGTCCTCCCATTCATTTGAACGTGGGTAATACGTTTAGGCTGCGGTGGTGGGGCTGCCGAAAAAAACGCAGCAGCGAAAAGTTAAAACAGAATCAACTTTTGGAGAAACACAACAGACGCCATGCTGCGGTGGCCAATCACGCCAGTCATCAGACTGGTAGACACAGGTGAAGAAGAACTTTGTTTATCATGTATCATTGTAGCATTCTGCTGTTTACCAAGCAACTGTGAAGATGGAAGAGAGACTGATCGATCTCTGGATTGAAACAGCTTTAAAGGAAATTCAGCTTAAACCAAATGTTCCACTTGTGCCTTGTTAAATCAATTAAAATGAATGGTACTCAAACATAACTTCTTTATTAATGAAGATTGATTAAAATTACTTTAACAGATCCCCTGGATCTCTTTTATGGTGCCACAGGTGCTCAGTGATGCAGAAAACAAGACAAAATAGAGGCATCAATGGTAGAATTAACGAATGGTGTTAATGGTAGAACTTCACTCAAAGAAATGATTAGGCTACTTTGTTTTCCAAAAAAAAAAAAAAAAAAGGAAACGCACATCTTCGGGATCGATAGATTATAATCTGTCAGTTATGTTTACATGGTGACAGTAGAGTTGGGGTTTATTTAGAAATTGGTTTACCCATGACTACACTTCTTGTACAACAATGGGGCATGGTTGGGAGTGCTTCTAAATAAACTCACATTCTCAAGCATAAGTATAGAACTGAGCGTATGCATGATTTTAGAACAAAACTGTGCATGCGTACGCTCGATAAATGAGGCTCTAGAACTTAATTTTGGAAGAAGAGGAAACTACCTCCAAGTTCGAGGCTATGGTTCTCTGGCAGAAAACGGTGGATTGCCCCCTGTGGGTTTAGAGTGAGTTACTGCCCCAAATGAGGGAGTTCAAGTATCTCGGGCTCTTGTTCACGAGTGAGGGAAAAATAAAGCATGAGATGGACAGGTGGATTGGGGCGGCATCAGCAGTAATGCGGGCATTGTACCAGACCGTTGTGGTGAAGCGGGAACTGAGTTGGAAGGCAAAGCTTTTGATTTACCAGTCGATCTACGTTCCAACCCCCCGTCATGAGATTTCTGTAATGACTGAAAGAATGAGATTGTGTATACAAGCGGCCGAAATGGGTTTCCTCTGTAGGGTGGCCAGGCTCACCCTTAGCTCACTAATAACAATGCAGGAACACGCATAAAACACTCCCTCAGACATCCGGAGGGAGCTCGGAGTAGAGCCATTGCTCCTTCCACTCGATAGGAGCCAGTTGAGGTGGTTCGGGCATTTGATCAGGATGCTTCCTGGACACCTCCCCTTAGAGGTTTTGCAGGCACGTCGAACTGGTAGGAGACCCCAGGGTAGACCCAGAACATGCTGGAGGGATTGTATATCTCATCTGGCCTGGGAACGCCTTGGGATCCCACAGGAGAAGCTGGAAAGCGTTGCTGGGGAGAGGGACATCTGGACAACCCTGCTTAGCCTGCTGCCACTGTGACCCGGCCCCGGATAAGCGGAGCAAAATTGATGGAAAATGGATGGATGGATGGATGGAAACTACCATACTGTATGTTACTTAGTCACGATGGGATGCTCTTCTCTTTTGCTGCCACCCTTTGTGATTTAGGCTGATGAAACATTTCTTTATTCCACCATTCTTGCTGACCCCCTGACGTTTCCTCAAGCACCTGATTTTGTGTGTTGTGTTGAATGACAGAGCCTCTTACAACTAATAGCAGAGCTTTAGACTTTTACTTAGTCGGATGGCAGTCTTATTTGCAAAGCTGGCTGACCTGTTTTGGTTGCAATGTTTCACTCCATAATTTACAATAAAAACACTAAATCAGAAGCAGGTTGACAACCAGATAAAATGAACATAGATGAAACCAAATATGACACAATGGAATAGGATTGTGCTCCACTTAACAGGACACAGCACTTTTAATTCTTTCTGGACACTTTCAAGGATATGTTTTTAAAAGAAAAAATATTAAATTTGTATGAATAACAAGACTTCATTCCTCTATCAGCTTGTTCTCAAGTAAAATTTCCCAAAAGAGCTGGAAAGAGGAAAGAAGCACTTAGGCTGACACTTTCATTTCTCCCCGCCTCTCCCATATGCACTGGATGGGCTGGAATAGCTCAGAACCGACAAGAGCAAGAGGATAAAAGAGCAAGAGTATAGCACACAGGAGTGTTCATCTAAAACAGCAGTGGTTCGCAACAGTGAGGTCTTCTTTAATTTTGAGCATAACATAGTAACATAATACATCGACATACATACTTTCAACATACTTTCTACACTTCTTTCTTAGAAGTGACACTGTCAAGAATGTGTGTGTTGTTCCTATTGTGTCTAATGACTAGTGTATGTTTTCTGTTTGTGTGTTTGTGTATGAGGTTGTGTTCTCCAAAGGGATGTAGAAAAGAGCACCAGGTATGTCCCAATAAAACGGCCACAGCTGTTCAGATATTACTTTCTGCTTTGGGACCAAACACAAACACACACACACACACACACACACACACAGCTGGTCATTTTTGATAAGTGTTTGGCCTGCTGCACCAACCTCTGCTCTCTCACTTAAGGGAGGATGGCAAAGGTGAAGTTACGAGATTGAACAAAGACATAAGAAAGAAAGGAGACGACCCCTATATATGTCTTTGTCTGCAGGTGTTCTATAAAGATATGTTACACCTTTATTATTACAGATGAGGTGATGACTACCACGACATGTCATCTGAACATGTTGATGAGGAAAACTGACGGCTTTTAGGGCACCATTGCCATATTATACACAAGTGCATATCCTTTGCCTGGGGTTATACTTACGCCTTTGACTCCCTTAGCCACTTTCACACTCGCATGGTTAATCCAGGGCTAAGGAACGCACATTGTGTCAGGGAACTTCTTTCCATCTGGCATCAACATGCCCTGGATGAATGGATTCTGATCCACAGTGTCATAGGCAATGATGCATAATATGGGTGTAATCAAACTCAAAATGGCATTGAAGATCATACCAGTTCTGGCAGTTGTGAAACAACAGATTCCACTCATAGCAAATACAAAATGAGAAACATGTCAAATTGAATAGAAAGTAGGTCGTAAAACATGTAATTGTCTTACTATCCAGGCGTCCTAATGTCAAAAATGGAATGATGGGATATGGTGGTGGGGTACAAGTGAGACAGGGTCTTACAAAGACTGTTACATAAAGCAACACAAAGTGGTAGCAGTAGCTTTAAAGCTGCACTAATCACTATTTTATATATTAACAATGGTCAAATGACTATGTGTAATGAAAAAGGGGCCACTAGTAGCTACAAACCCATAAAGAATTATCAGCCAACTCTGCAGTTCCACTCAGCTGTATTTAGCTTCTTTCATCTCATTATTTTGGTTTTACGGCCTGCAACTTTAATGTTTTGGTTCAGTCTCACCGCTCTCATTAAAATACATTAGTTTCCATCAGCAGCAGGGAAAATGCTCTGATGATG
Organism: Macquaria australasica; assembly: GCA_005408345.1. Taxonomy (NCBI): domain Eukaryota; kingdom Metazoa; phylum Chordata; class Actinopteri; order Centrarchiformes; family Percichthyidae; genus Macquaria; species Macquaria australasica. The sequence goes on along the minus strand of SEMN01000042.1, from coordinate 230,411 downwards.
CTACCTGCCCCGTACCAAACAGCAGGCAGACAAAGTTAGCAGCTAGCTTGTGAACATTTTGCAGCTAAAGAGCCAGATATTTCCTTCAAGACTGTTTTGGTGGAGACAAAAACAGAGCTCAAAACAGTAAAAAATGGGACTTACATTCGCCAGGAGGCCAGAAACACCACTTCAAAAGATGCTGATGTAGATCCACATGTGCTGGATGTATAATCCAGCAACTTTTTGCTAACATGTTCGCCATAACAGCATTATAAGGTGATAAAATGTCAGTGTTGTGTTTACAGCTGCTGCCCCCAAGAGACCAAAAAAGTCAATTAATGCTGCTTTAATGTCCAGTGTACATGTAATTCAGATGACATCTAGATTTGGTAATGAATTATACTGGTGATTTCTTTGCCTTGAACTCCTTCCTTTTAGGTAGCTATTAGTTTCTAATCATTTCTGTATACTATGAAAACCACCTTAAATGTGAATGGAATAAGTAATCTACCACAGATTTTTTTTGTTTTTGTTTTCAAAAAGTATGTTCAAGGACATACTTCAAGGAGATTTGAGAGTTAGCTCTTGAGTAGCAACCTTTGTAACACAAGAAACAATCAAGTCACATGGTCCTTTTCACAATATGTTCCGACAGCATAGCTCTTATACTACTTAGGAGACATACTTTATTGTCACTGCTTTAGTATGATAAGACAATAATGTAACTTTAGCTAGGAATAAATTGGACAGTTGTTCAGTGTGATGATTTTGTTATATATGGCAAGTACGTTTTAGGTTTCTGTAAGTTTATGTCCAGTGTGTGCTGAAATTAAATAAAACTACTGGCTCCCTGAAAGGTGGGAAATCAGTCTAGACACTGCTTTGGAAGAATGGAGAACAATTATGTAAACTTAACTGAGAGAGGTTTAAATCTTGTTTTAAAGAAACGAAAATTTCCCAGGGACCCTTAGCCAAGAGCAGACTTAAAGGGAAACTCCGGTACTGCGGAGGCAATCTATTGGACCAATTCCAAAACCTTTGGTAACCATTAGTCATTTTGACCCCAGAATTTGTAAAAAATAGGGCTCAGGTTTAAAAATAACGGAGTTTCCCTTTAAGCCATCACTACCAGAAACACAGTAAGGTAGAACTTCACAAACTTTGTTCTCATTACTGCATGTCTTTCTACCTCACTCTGACTGTTGATTACTATTGTGTGTGCCTTGTATAAGTGTGATGAGTATGTCTAGGTGTGTGTGTGTGTGTGTGTGTGTGTGTGTGTGTGTGTGTGTGTGTGTGAGAAAAGTGGAGGCTTTGTGTGCATGTTGAGGTGTGACACCAGCGTAATTACATTATGCTAATTGTAATTGGTTACTAATCAGACTCACTCCTTCAGCAAAGTGCTGTTCTTAGGTTTTGCAATTATTGGTAATGCATTCTGTAGTCTCTCCCATTATAGGAATTTAAATAATTCCCCTTAACAAGTGTGAGGGAAAATGGGGTTTATTTGTTCAGTCATAACATGACTACTGCGTATACTTTCTTTTTTAAATTGAACCTTAAATTGATTTTTCCTGTAGCCCAAGTGGAGCCTCCTCAAATATTCAGCAGCTAAAGGAAGTGTGTGTATTTCACATTCACATTTTAGTGTTTGATAGAGTACACATACATATGTAAGTGCATAAAATCAAAGGTTTCACTCTTGGTGTCGGAAATAATACTCTGACAGAGAAGCTCCATGAGAGTGGAGGAATCAAAGCGAAGTAGATAAAGAGGACACACACACACACAAACTCACACACTTCCATCCACACAAAGGGTCATTTAAAGTGTTATTACAGTGTCTAGTAGGGACTATCTAAAACGCTGTGGGCCACTGAAATGCTGTTGATGCCCACAGCAGCCTAACCAGTAGGTGGGCTATCTAACAGCTGGTCAGGAGAGATAATGGAAATTGTGTGTGTGTGTGTGTGTGTGTGTGTGTTCTGTACTTTTCTATAAAAGTGTAGGAACCACAGGCAGAGCTGATGCATGTGGTACCTTATGCCAGTTCTGATCCCCCCCCCCCCCCACCCACAAATAGGATTAAAGTTTCTTAAAGTCAAGTGAATATTTTCAGTCGGGGCAGTAGAAGTTAGAAAGACAGGGTTTGAATGCTTGGACTAGCTGAGAAAATGTCAATGCCATATGTCCTTATAGCTTAAAGAGAAAATAAGTCATTGCCTTCCAAAACGATAAATATGAGTGTTAAACAAAATGAGTGTTTTGAATCCTTCACCTCTATGGTTAAGGTTTGGTTGAGTTTAAGGCAACTAAAACTACTTGGTTGAGGTTAGGGAAAGATCATGGTCATGGTTAGACACAAGTGACACAACACTAATTCTGTTTAGACAGTTATTGGTCATTTGACCACAAGGTTGCGTGTCATGAAAATGTGGGTTGATTTAAACATTTGAACAAACGACTGACGCTGTCGGTTTCAGCTACTCGGGCCAGGTGTATAAACTATGCATAGTCACAAAAACCATGCACTTCACACATACTTCAGATGTATACACACATTTTTGTAGAGTGAAGCAAGGGCGATATGAAAAGGTGGAGATTCTTTCATCATTTTATTACTCTGTGCTAATGTTCTCTTTATTTCATCCCCTATTATCTATTATAAATCACTTTGTGAAGTCTGTTTCTATAACAACACTATAAATTAAATCAGTGATTATGTTTCTGACATTTAAAAATGATGATTGAGATCTTAGCACAGATGATGTTTTACAGGTACTCAGATGAATTAATTATGCGGGTGCTATAAATAGCCACAGCCGTGCATTATGGTCGCACGAAATCACAGCTGCTCTGGCGCTGTTGGGGAAATTGCACTTCTTTGCCGGTCTGGAGGAGCAGACAGACGTATCGATATGCAGACGGTTGAGTGAGGCTGTGTGGAAATGAGGCTCATGCACAATGATTGAATTTTATAAAACAGAACCAATGCGTACACACAGCTTTGTATGCATATTTTTGTTTTTATACAGAGTTTTAGTCATGAACCAACACCGAGTTTAACACATGGGGCACCTGGAATGGTGCCTTTTAAGACCTACTTAACACCCTTTTTTGGCTTGACCATGTCCCCTTTACAACTTAAAAAAAACCCCATTCAAATAGTCAGAGTAGGAGCTTTTCTAATACTAAGCGGTCTAGAGGGGAGAAAACCATTAGAATAACTACCATTGCAATGAACACTATAGACTGGGACCAGGATCAATAGATAGTATTATAAAGTAAAATCTTTAAAAAATTTACTAGCTCAACAAAATGAATATACTTTTAAGTTACTTTTTTAGCAAGGTGAAGCTGGATGTTGCTGGAAAATAACATGGTGTACAGTCAACTTTCCCATTGTAAATAAAAGTTAAAGGTGCTTTAGATAAGGGTTTTATCTAATAATGCAGTCATCCTATTAGCCTAAATCACACGGGATGGAAACAAAAGCGTGATTCAAATGAGTAATTAGTGGAAATTACACTGAAACGGAAGGATAGAAACATAAAATGGTCAGCACTGAGCGAGCTCTCTGTCCTGAGAATACCCAAAAAACGGCTACACCGTCACCAAACATGAGGGAATTTATATTATTGATGTCACCTGAGAAGAATTATGAGGACTAAAGTCCTCCAAACTCAAGCGGTTTCTATTTAGGGGCTGCAACAGTTCCCTTATGTTGATTAAAAAAAGAAAATATTTCAGTATTTCAAGCATTGCATTGTAAAAGATGGACATACTGTATGTTTGTGGGGAGTCAGCCCTGCAGCAGTTTGGAGGCAACATAAACAATTTGTCCCCCCTAAAGCTGAAATGAAACCTGCACCCCTGCTGGTCATTTTTATGAAGGTGAAGGCCTTCAACGGCCATTTTCCCAAAATGAAATGCTCCCTGCTCTGCCACATTCCATCTTCTCCTGCAGGTACAGCCTGTTAGCCATAATAGGCGGCCATATTTCTCTCAGAGGTTTTCAGTGGCACCCATGTAAGCTCCGATCCAAGGCTGTTGCTATTACTATCAAAGGCTTTGCACCCATCTACAGTACATCGTAAAGATTTGACTCGCACCCTCTGTCTTCTCATCTCCCTCCCTTCATCCCACGCCTTCCTTCCCTTCAACTTTCTCTCGCTCTGTCTTCCTCTTCTTGTGTTTTCAGCCCTGCTCATTAATTCACAACCTGTAGCCATTTGGGTGAGAGAGAGCAGAGAATAAAGAGCAGAAAACACGAAAAGCTAAAATGACAGAAACTCATGAGCTAAGGGCACATTGGAGTGCTGTTATGTGTTTTGTCTATGCGTGTGTGTGTGTGTGTGTGTGTATTGGGGACATTTTATTCACTTTAATAAAACATCAACTTTTATCGTCACTCCAACTTATGATGGCAAATCTTTGTCCTCTGGGTCACGGCACATTCCAAATAAAATGAAACAATGCTCCATACAACATGAGCAACAATGACATGATAGTCATAGCATGTTTCAGGGGGGGGGATGAGACAAAACAGACATCGTAGTGCAACAACACAATAAGTCATGCGACACAATCTGAAAAGAAGTTGAATCACATTGCAGTCAAAGCACAAGTGAACAATGAAAGGTACATCAAGTGTTTCAGCATGGCTGAATTGTACTATTCAAGGCTACTATTCAAGGTTGGCTAGCACGTGTGGGTGTGCGTGAATAAGCAGCAAAAACCTTGGATAAAAATGTAGTCATCTATATAAATGTAGCCATTTACCATCTAGGGATGGTAGTCCACCATTTTGGTCCAGGTTTAAATATCTCGACAATTTAGTATGGATTGCCATGAAATTTGGTACAGACTTTCAATGTCCCCAGATGATGAATTCTACTGACTTCGGTTGACTTTGGTCCCCTGACATTTTCTGTAGCGCCACCAGTGGGTCAAAGTTTTCCTTAGAAATATCTCAACATCTACGAGATGGATTGGCACAAAATTTGGGACAGATATCCATGTTGTCCGGACGATATATCTTTGGTGATCCCCTGACTTCTCCATCTAGCACCATCATCAGGTCACAATGTCAATTTGTCCAGTACTTTAGTTTACGACCAAATACATGCAAAACTAATAACATTCACATCAGCCTCAGCTGTACGTTGTGTTTAGTACTAATTAGCAAATGTTAGCATGCTAGCACCCTTAACTAAGATGGTGAACATGGTAAACATTGTACTTGCTAAACATCTTGTTAGCATTTTCATTGTGAGCATGTTAGCATGCTGACATTAGCATTTAGTTCAAAGTACTAATGTGCTGTACAGAATCACAGAGCCTCTGGCATAGCTGTAGACTCTCGAGAGTCTTGTCGTCTATCTACAAAATACTTCAAGCTACTTTTATGGAGCTCCAAAGTGTCCAATATTGAATAAATAAATATTTATGAAATAAATTAAACACATGAATAAATTGTGGGAAATAAATGGAACAATAATTTGTGAAATCGTTTAAGAAATTATTACAACTCAACTCATAACATGTTTTTCATCCTTCTTTTCATAATAAGTTTTACATAATGAGTTTTATAGGACTTCGTTTTTATTTCAAAATATACATTTTTATTTTAAAATGACATTTTCCCAAAAGTCTGGTTTTATTTATTTTATTTAGGTCACTTTTCATGACAGTGGTGTCAATGTAACAATGCTCACATAGACTCTTTGATGCTGAGTAAAAAGCTCACAAGCCGGCCTACCTAGCTAAGTAGCATGGGTAGCCTTGTTAAGCTAAGACTTAAAAGCTACAGATGTTTAGTTATTGTCTTTGTACTGTGTTTATTTATAGAAACAGCTTGATGGTTGATTCAGAATAATGTTGGCATTGCTGTTGCACTAGCTAACAGGAGCTAGCGGGCTAAATGTATTAGCAGTTGTTGAGCTTGCTAGTTTAAGACAGGCAGGGGCTACGTGATTGAAAGGTGAGGGGGTGACGACAACACCACAGTCACGGATGAATACAGACTGAAGTGAGCTGAAAACATGACCCTTGAGAAAGCTTGTTGCATTCCGGAGATTTTCTACAACGGAGACATCTGTACTGTGTCACGAAATTGCATTTTGGTTTTATTTTGCTGTGGGGGGAAGCAAAAAAGGCAGTGCAAAAACTGAACAAATGACAAAAGCGACCTGGTTAAAATGAGTGTTTCTTTGTAAAAAAGGAAAATAGACTTGCTGAGGTTAATTAAGGAAAGAGTGTAATTACATGCAGGAGACAAGTGTTATATAAGGATGGGTGCTATATATATATATATATATATATATATATATATAGTCACCACTCCGGCTTTCCTCCCACCATCCAAAGACATGCAAGTTAGGTTAATTGGTGATTCTAAATTGTCCGTAGGTGTGATTGTGAGTGTGAATGTCTGTCTGTCTCTATGTGTCAGCCCTGTGATTGACTGGCGACCAGTCCTGGGTGTACCCCGCCTCTCGCCCAGTGTCAGCTGGGATTGGCTCCAGCCCCCCGCGACCCTCTAAGAGGATAAGCGGTATAGAAGATGGATGGATATATAGTCACAAACTGGCTCAACGTATGTGACAAAGAGGAGAGGCAAGTCAGATCAGAGTGCCAATGAATGATTTTATTAGAAATAAACATAACTATTGGTAAGGAAGGCACGAGGTGTGGAAAGTAAAAGCATCAGTAGTGAGTGGAATGTATGGGTGAGTGAAGAACGTATGTGTGCAAGTGTTGTAGGCAGCAAAATGGGAAACCAAACCAAAACCTGGATGGTGTGGATCCTAGAAGAGAGAGGGAAAGACAATGACACCAGGCAGGTAATATAGCCTTGGTAAAGACCCACACAGGTGCCACGTCATCACCCCAACGACCCTCTGACTGCAAGCTCCTGCAGGAAGAGAGCAATCAGCTGCAGGCAGAAAGGGGAGGGGTCGTAACAATATATATATATATATATATATATATATATATATATATATATATATATATATATAAAGCATTTAATGTGAATTAAAAGTGCTTCCCTGTATTCTTCCGTCTCTTGACCTACAGCTCACCAGGAAATGTTGTTTTTAATATTACCTTTTAAATCCAGGACTGTGGTTCACAGACATCCAGATTTTTATGTCCTCTCACAATAAGTTTCAACACTGACAACAACGGAAGTCAATGTAAAAAAGGTGCATGTTTTTTTCTGGAGTGTTGACAATGCTCACATGTATGTTCACATGCATCACTGCACATTTTGCCACCCACATTAGTTTACATAGAAAATAACAGGAATGGTTAATTTGGCATGAGTCATGCCAACAGTGTATAGGACTTATGCTTGACTAAACACAGCAATCTGACTCCATATATTTATTAGTGTTTGGGCTTCCGCTTCTTCTTCTTGATATATGTTTCAGTCTTTTTTCTTTATCGTCTTTACTCTGTATTTTTTGCTCCATTGTAAGTCTATGGGAACCCTAGAGTGAAGGATGACCTCATCAGAGTAAGACACAAAATGTTTCCACAAGCCTCATTTATTTCAAAATGTAAAAATCTAACTGGGACGAGGTACAGTTTTGGAGCTCTAACCCTGAACTGATGGGGGAAGCGCTGTCAAACTCTCATACAATATAACACCATTGAAACTGAAGGCTGAATCTTTCTTCACGTCCCCTTTTTTCAGCTAACAAATTCTTCACAAAGTAAACTTTGTAACACACCATGTGGCCACGTTATTAGGTACACCTTTGTAATATTGGGTAGGAACCCCTTTGCCCCAAGAACAGCCTGAATTCTTCTTGGCAACAAGGTGCAGGAAACATTCCTTAGATATTCTGCTCCATGTTGACACAATAGCATCACGCAGTTGCTGCAAGTTCAATCTGTCGAATCTCCCCTTTCACCACCTCCCAAGGGTGCTCTACTGGATTGAGTTCTGGTGACTCTGGAGGCCATTGGAGCACACTGGATTTATTGTCATGTTAGTCAAACCAGCCTGAGATGAAGTGTGCTTTGTGACATTATAGCGCATTATCCTGCTGGAAGTAGCCATTAGAAGGTGGGTAGACAGTGGCCATAAAGGGTTGCACATAGTCAGCAACAATACTCATGTAGGCTGTGGCATCTAATGAGTGCCAAGAAAATATTCCCCACATCATTACACCACCACTACTGTAGCCCATCCACTTCAAGGTTCGACGAGTTGTGTGTTCAGAGATGCTCTTCTGCATAGTACTGTTGTAACGCGTGGTCATTTGAGTTATCTCCTCTGACCTCTCTCATTTATGAGCCGTTTTTGCCTACAGAAGTGCTGCTCACTGGAGATTTTTTTGTTTTTGGCCAGTGTATCGTCCACCTACTCCTGCTGCCACTCATAGTGTAAAAAACTAGGAGCTACTAGTTACACGTTTTGGGCAGTTATGTTCTGAATGTCTCTCCCATAACTTCACAAGACTACTTAGCTCACACAGGGGCCAGTTGCATAAAAATAGACCTTGTTTTTGACATAACTTTAAGTCAAACTTGCTATAGACACTTACATTTACCTGTTGCATAAAGCTTCCCTATGAGTGACTAATGTAAGACTGACTTAGATGGCCTGTTGCGCAACGCATTATGGAAGAAATAAGACACTTCACAGAAAAGAAAAAATGGTGGATGCAATAGACACTTACCAGCGGAAGACTGACACATTTTACAGCAGCTGAAAACCTATGTCTGCTGGAGGAATACAATGCTGAAAAAAGTGTGTTATTTAGTAAAAGTAGTTCTAATCAACTTAACAAAAATCCGAACTGTCAAAGATGTTCAGAAAGTTTTGGGCCAGAGTGCGGAGTTGAGGGCGCACTGTTACCGGTGCCACACAAGGAGCTTTCCCCAGTGATCGCCCCGACACCTGATGCATCTCTGCTGTCAGTGACAGACAGTAGCACCACAGGTAATCATTAATTACCTCAGTGTGTCAGTTAGCCTAATGAAATACCACATAAAATAACACTTGTGCTATCATTTGTAACATAGCCTAATGACTGTCAGTCAGTGTTACTATATAGGTGATCAATATGTCTTTGTGTCTTCTAATTGACGTTCTAACAGATTGTTGCCATAGCAACAAAGCTCTGACCTCAGGCTTAGCCAGGGGGAGAGGTGGCTAACTTTCCTACCTCAAATTCAATCTCAGTCAGTCAATATTTATGCAACAGACAGGCTTAATTAGACTAGTCTAACCTGACGATTTAAGACTGGTCTAAGGCCAAGGCTGGTCTTAAACTAAGTTTATGCAACTGGTCCCTGGTATATGGTGTTTGGCTAATTAGACTTCACTTCAGGAAAGGGAGTGCTTGTGCAGATTGCTCCTTATTACAGTAAGAAGGTCCCTGGTTTGATCATCAGTATGGCCAACTTTCTTGCTGTTTACAAAGATGCTCCTGGAGTCACCCCATTCCATTGTCCTGATAACTGAAATTAGCTGATTAAATATATGGTAGACTCATCCTCATGAAAGCATACACCGTATGCTAGCTTTTTCACTTGAAACAGCTGCCTGCTGTGTCCAAAAACAACGCTATGAGAATGGACAGAGTGGACCAAAACAGTAAAGTTGCAGGCCAGACAGCTAATGATGAGTACGAATAATGAGCTGAAACTCACTGTAAAGCTCCGTAAAGTTGAGGGGAGCTACAAGGTGGGTTTCCATCCACCATGCTTTTGTGCACATTTTTAATTTGAAAAACTGGAGTGGAAACGCCGAAAATTCCATTCAAATTCAAAATCATTTTTGAGGTTAAATTATTTTGCTAGGAAACCCCTGGAGCCCCTTGTATTTGGAACCGCTCATCTTTCACAACACACACACACACACCCACAATTAGGGAATAGTGCAGAAAGTAACAGGGAAAGTACAGTTAAGTCATTTTTAGCCTTGAGAGCCTGAACATACCTCTAGGGTACTGTGCATATTTTACAGACAGGAAGTGTTTCTGAAATGAACTGACAACATTGCCCTGTCTATGTGCCATACTCTTCACTAACTGCAGACATTGAGCTCATATAACTTTGTTTAGCAGCACTGAAGGAATTAAACTGAAAATGTAACACACTGTGTGGTAGGTTTTAGAGACACATTCATCCTACATACCTCACAGATATGAACATTTGCTTTATCAGAAAAAGAAAACACAGCAAATGTCATGTCACTAACAATCTTGCATCCATTCATTTTCACTCAAAATCTATTCTCATGGTTTCTTTGTTGGGAGACAGTGTTGTCAGAAGCGCTGTGTGCCCATGTTGCCTGTGACTTGTTGAGTAAACTCAAATATTAACCTGCTGTCTGTCTCCACAGATCTGTGTTGACAGAACTCTGTTGTTTCTGATTTAGAATTGGTTTGTTCTTGAGACTTTTAGCCTGTTTGAGCTCCAAAATTGCTCAACTCTTAACCCTTCGTGTACAACAGACCAGGATATTGTAAATATGATTCTCAGGTTGAACAAACGTTTAAAAAATGACTTGACCTTTGAGTACACAATTATCAAAATTCAGGTTTAGTTCCAGGAAGTCACAAGTGAATCCCTGAAAGATTTAAAAAGCTGTGAAACTGAAGTTTATAGTGACTTGAGGTTTGAGGTTTTGTATCGTAAGCCTTAAAGTTGGCATGGCAGGTTGGCAAACTGGCATTACAAACTGGCAAAAGAGAAAGTGATTTAACTCAGTGCAAAGCTGGTATTGCAAAGCTGGCACAGAAAACGCTGCAGCAACAGCTTACCTCTACCACCTGAAGCCTTATTGTGCATGTGCGTATAAGCCCCCATCAGAATGTACTTTAATTTGCTATGTATAGCATTTTACCACCAAAAACATTGCACACATTGGTGCATTTTCCAAATAAAATAGTTGCTGAGAAAAGTGTGAACTTCTGCCTGAATGTTAAGCAGAGTGTCACCACATCAGATGTCCCAGTTTGTGGCCCTGATGATTGACGTGCTGGATTGATCTGCAGCTCAAAGCAGGAAACGATTTTACTCACTGAAATGAACTAAACCCAACTCCAGTTTCTCTTTCCTATGTGGTTTAAGCTTGAAATTACTCGTTCAGAATGTAAATTGGTAGTCATCAGCTTATTCTTCTTTCTGGCTCTTGAAAACAGGAGTATACAAAACAGAACCAGGAAAGGGAAAGTTCTGTGTGCCAGAAAAAAAAGAGGTTTCATGGGAGAAAAATCTTCCATTTGAGAATTTGGATAACATGACTAGCTCTATCTGAAGCAGGCATCTGGCTTTGCTTGGGACCATCTCCCACAGTCCAGGATGCTTCCCAATGAAAAGCTCAGGGAAGCGGCTGTGCACTGCACTTTGACAGATGTGGGAAAGTTAACATACGTATGTCTTGTTAACTTCCCCACCTGATTGTCCCAGCAGGGCTGCAGGACAAAACCACTTCTCTAAACTTTGTCTCATCAAGCAGTCCCAAACAGGCCTACAGGTGTCTGTCACACAGAGTGTGTCACTGTGTCAGTCTAAATGGAATACTAGCATACCGGCCGAGCACAGAGCAATAACATAATGCACAGCGTACTACTGACCTTATGTGGCCAGCTCATTTTGTTGTGTGTTCCATTACCGGTTTTGTCTCTTAACTTCCAGTTGCTATTGCTGGCTCTAGTAAATACACGTAAAAAGTCCTGCAGCTTGTTGCACCAGTTATACATAAGTTCTCTCTTAAGTCCACACTAAACGATACGTGGAAACAAGTTAGTTTGATAATAAAGCTGTGTTGATGTTTGGTTGCACCACGGAGATGCAAGGTTCATCTTACCTACTCTGGCCACACTAACCAAAATCACTTCCTGTGGCCAATAACATTACCGTGCTGTCTCTCTACGCGATAGCGAAGAGGCTAACGGCTAAAAATAGCTAACGTGAACGACAAATCAACAACAAAAAGCTACGTAAACCTGGACAAAGCATTATGACTAGGTGATAACTACACAACCTTAATCTACAGTGTAAAATAACAACAGTGACACACTACATCACAGTAGTATAACGGCAGGCTACACTGTTATTGGGGAGATGAAATTGCAACGTTATAACAAACACATAATGATAGCCTACACTGGCAAACTGTTAAATTAGTAGTTGTTAACTAGAAAGTTATCTAACCCTGTATATTTTTCTTGCCGGTATAATTCGCTCATCCTCATCCTTCAAGTTATCCCACCTTTCAAAACGATGCGCCATGCTAACCGCTATTTTACAGAGGACTTTACACCTACTAAGAGCTAGGTGTAAGATTTAAGTTGTAACTCATGCCTACGATGGAACTATTTCAGCTGGTGCAACCTTTAAAATGCTAGTAGCGCGTAGATTATAGAACGGGTTATAGAATTAGATTATAAAACGGATCAGATATTTGATCAAATGTAGGCACAAGGTGATCTCAAGCTGCAGATGTCTACACATCGCTACACATTTCCATTTCCGATGTAAACAGGAAGTTAAAAGACAAAATGATGGAGTCAAAACACATAAGGTCAGTACAACAGGTACATTCTGGCTGCCTTTTTTAAAAATCATTTTCAGGGAGTCATAAAACCCACTGGGCCTTTATGATGCCATGGCTTGCTTCGTTGTCTGGAGGTAACCAAATTGACGCTGTGCTCCAGCCAATGCTTAAATCACGTATGTGATCATGTACTGTGACTGCTTTCATTCCATTTCAATGTCCTAAAATCTTTGATAATAAGGTGCTTATTGATAAACCCTTCAACTTCAACAGCATCACTAATGTGGCACATAAGAGCTGACAGACTGCTCTCGCCTGTTTACTACGACAGAGTATTAAAATCTCATAATATTCCTACTTTTTTCTTGAAATAATTTTTTTCTTCTAAATGTTTGACTTTATTCTCAAAATATTTAGACTTTATTTTTGCACTCTCACACAGTCTCACAGAGGCCTTTGTACTCCATCATACAAGAAGGTTAATCTTTAAAAGGCTTTATCAGGAGTAGGAGTTTTTATTTAGTTGTTTATTTGATGACTTGTAGTTCACATATAGTTCTGCAGGACAGGAAGCATTACCACCAGCACTTTAGACATTCAGTAACATCACATATTTGTCTCATACACTCTGCTTTCCACTATTGGCCTTTTCTTCTTCTTCCTTCTTCTTCCTCTATTTGCAGTGTTTATCCCTCTCTCTGTCTCAACCTGTCCTCTGCTCCGTCACTGCACTTCATCCCAAAAATACCAGCAGAGCCTGCTGCTTTTATATATCAATCTTTATAGTATTGGCTCATCTCTTCACTTTCTTTATATTTTGTTTCGCTGTCTTTCTCTCTCTCTCTGAGCGTTTCAAGGTTTAATTTCCCTCTGGTACTCCTTCCTCTATTACTTTTTTATCCTGTTTTCATCCTGTCTTCCTCTCTGTCTCCTTTTTGCATTTGTTAATACCCTCATGTTATTCATTAATTCATTTATCCACTCTTTTTCCACCCGTTATTCCCTTCTTTATGTCTTCCTCGTATATGGAATCTATATTTCTGTTTTGATTCATTCTCATCCATCCTTTTCATTAAAAATAAGGTCGAAGACAGTGCCTTATAGAGAGTTTCCCTGAAGACACACAGCCTTCAAGTTGTGTTGTTCGATATTCAAAGGTGTCAAAAATCTTGCCAAGCTTTGAAAAACATTTTCCTCAGACTCTGACAGCCTCAGCAACATTCAACCAACTAGCTCCCGTGTTTATTCTTGTGTTTATTCTTTGATTTAAAAAGAGACATAATGTGGGTCATCTAAAAGTCTGATCTGGTCTGCACACAAAAATGTCTTTGGTCTTTTAAAGTAAGCATGTGAAACGTAATGCTAGATAAATGCTCATGCTCAGGTATAAAAAAGTGAATTTGATTCATGAATTGAAATTGTCAGTGATTTGTTGTCATTTAAGTATATTGTTTTCATGGAGAGGCTTGCAAAAAAAACTATATATCAAATATTTGTCATGGCGCTACAAGCATGTAAATGGCCACAATTTACTAATTGATAAGGTTGGAAAAATAATGATTATTATAATAACAGAATTGTCTATATTAGGCATTTGCAACCAGAGGAACTTTTTCATAGTTCTAAGAACAGTTGGAGGACCCCTCCCTTTTCTAATGTGTTCACACTGCAAGAACTGGGAACAATCGTAGTTCTCAGAGAACGCCGTTTTGAGGGACTTTTTTAGCTCCTACTTCAGAGTAGGTCCTCTCCCAGGACACGAGAAGAAACTTCAGTGACATAAACGGTGATTGGACCAGACGTAAGTGTACGTTGATTGGACACAAGAGCCAATGCAGCACCGGCAACCGCCATCTTTCAAAAATGGTGTCACAGCTCATAACGGTGGCCTTAAAAAATTGACCAAGACACGGACGAATGGACCGACAGTGAAGTCCAGGCTTTATTGAGCGTTATATGCGACAGGGGAAATACGACGCGATTTTGACTTGTCAAATTAAAACGTTGTGAGGGACGTTGCTCTACCAAACAGAAAAGAAGCCCTTGAAGGTATGTAGTTCTCAGGGGAACTCCCCAGTGGGCAGTTCCTCTCAGAGAGTCCCCAGAACAGTTTGGTCCAAAAAGGCCTATTGTTTTAAATACAACATATACTGGAAGCGTGCCATTAGGTAAGAACAGACCTTTTTTTATAGGATATTATGGGCAACTTTTAAAGTCAACTTCAGACCTTTTAAAGAGTTACATTTATGATAACAGGTAACTTAAAGCTGCACTAATCCTTCCATCCATTTTTTCTCTAAACTGCTTATCATGGGCAGCATGGAAACTTAAATGCAGAGCCACAGGACAACAAGCTAATGATATAGTCACGTGGTTTTTCTGAGTTGTACAATTTGTCATTCAAAAGGCATCTAGAAATATGTGGGGAATAAAAGTTAAATAGCATAGCTTAGCTTAACACTAGAAATGAATTGTTAATGAGCACAAGCAGCATAGCAAATCAGATGGAAAAACATCAGAGCATGGCTAGCAGCAGAAAGCACGTATAGCTAATGAAAAAGCCCATCAGAGCACAACTAATAGCATGACTAGTAGCAGAAAGCACGTATAGCTTATGGGAACACCAGTCAGAGCATGACTAACAGCAGACCAGAGGCTTTAAAATCCTCACATACGTGCCTACATAAGTAATAACTCGAATAGCAAATGAAGGAAAAACTCAAGGTAAGGTAATCAGTAAATATATCTAAAGGACATGGAAACAGGTGCTCAAATAAGCCCTAAGGGACATGGAAATCACCTAGGATACTGAAACAACATATTTAAAAAAAAAAATAGACTCAGCATAATAAGTAGACACCATTAGTTACTGGCCCATGAAAGTGAGCCTTAGGGGACTTGGAAAACACCTAGCAGTTGACATGATTGTCTACCATAAATCAAGTAGATCAGATTTCTTGGGACACGAACCATTTAGAAAATGAAACCATTATTTCTCAAATACAGGAGAATGGGTAAAAAAGAAAAACTAATGGTGTCTGACAAGAAGTAGCAACTCAAGGTCAAGAGGAGGTACTGAAGTTGTGAGACCACAGAAGGAGGGGTTACAGAAAGAGTATAAAAGGCAGGATTTGTGCACTGTATAGTCAGTCGTTCCATGGAAGGACTCATGTTTGCTGTACTGCTTGCTTTGCTTGAACAGTAAACTTTGCTCTCATCTGAACTCTTTTTGACTCAGTGTTTTTTTATTAGTGACTGTTAGACTTTAAAGTGTGGTGAAGATCTTGAAGACATCCGGCCCAGCTTGGCATGTTTGGCTGTTTGGCATGTTTCCATCTCTTTTTTACTTAACATAGCTTGGGTACTGATTTAGGGCCCGTGTACATATAATGCCAGCATCTCTTTTCAATTGTTCCCAATGAGGAGAGAGCGTATGCGGCAGCAGGTGGCCCCACCGACCGCTTCTAGTTGAAAATCTCTGAACTTTTCAGAAAGGCGCTGGTGTCCTCACTGGCACTCTTTTTCAGGGAACCAGTCATATGTTAGATGGGGCTCGTCACCTTGGTAACCAAGAAAATGGACGAAAACTTGTTCTGGCCGTGTCTGTCTGTCCTGAGCTTTGTGATATGTCAGACAGAGACAGAAAAGTCCATTTGTGGGAGCAGATTGGCCTGACGCTGAATGTTGCTGGTAAGTGTTGTGCTTTCATCACCCTACGCGTTGTAAGCTTGTTGTTAGCTGTGTAGTCACCGCCTTAACGTAGCGGTAAGATGTTGTTGTCATAGAAACAAAACCCACATGCAGTGTTTTTTTTCTGTCACCGCACAAGTGCTTCATCGCAGCACTCCCCAGCACTTGTCTGCCAGAAAAAAAATGCTATGTGGACACAGGGCCTTAATGTTGGCTGCTGTGGGATCTTGTGGTGTAGTGGCAGGTTCTCTACTAGGCTACCCTACTACAAAGGGATTAGGTTTGGTTTAGAAATAGTGATGACTGATTTCTGATGGAAACATTTTTTCCGAAATGGTTCCAAGATGAAACCATAAAGTTGGACAAATAGTTCAAACAGTAAAGACAGCTTGGCTACAGGTTACTCTAAGCTATAGGCTGGAAGTAAGGAAAGACATAATGGGAAAAGGAAAGAAAGAAATGTAGAGCTGCCTACTCATTCTCCTCTTCCTCACCACATCCTCCTCTCCTCTCTCACTCCTACAAGAGTCTGCTTCCTCTGATTAATTAACTCTCCAGCTCAAGGATACTGTGATGGCCGCATCTGCAGCCACACAATTAGCATAAGAGTCAGTAACCCCATGCCCGGTCACATAGTAGGTTAAGTTGGACACATTTTGTTAACCACATTACACATATAGAAACACATAAATGACCACACATAAACTCTTTAGTTCATATAACATACTTAAGGTTTATTTGGCATTTGTTAATATTACATTAGTCTCTTTTGTAGCGCGCACATTTAGTTAACTTTTGTATGTTTAACAATGTTAAGTTATTTTGAGTTGGTTTAATTCTTTTTCTGTTTTACCGGTGCTGGGGGGGGTCCATACTTTTGCTGCTGGAGTCCTCTGGCTAGGATTAGACAAAAGATGGGTCCCAGGAAGCAGTGGCATTAAATACAGGGAGTGCCAATTAGGACGGTACCAAGTACCCACCACCTGAAGGGGAGATTCGGGTTATTTTAAATAGCCTGTTGTAGATTGAATTTGACTTAGTCTAGTACTTAAGATTCCTTTGACTTTGTTTAGTATGATGTTTATTTCAGTTGAGAGACTTGCCAGGTTATTGGTTTCTTTTCAGTTAATTAGTATGTTAAGTGTTTTATGTAATCCCCCGTGTGTGGAAACTGGTTTGATCACCCAGTATATATGTTCCCCTGTGTTCTTTGTTTGGTAGGTCAGTTTGAAGTTTGGTTTGGTTTGACATGTTGTTAAATTCTGTTAATTTATTTTGACTAGTTCTGTTTAGTTGACCTCTTTTATGGGCCCAGAACTATTGTTTATGTTTTGTGACTTGGTTAAATTAAAAAAAACCCTTTTGGGAAGAAAATACCTCTGCGTCCTCGTGCCTTCCTGCCCGGTCCCTCACAGATACATTTATGTAACACACACAGATTTATCTCATGTCTTTATGCAGAGCACATTTCCTGTGTTCATTGTCTTCCTCATTATAAAGTCTATCCCTTCAGTTATGGTAAACTAGATATAATGCATAACATCAATCACGTTCTGCTGTGTACAGTAATGTTTCTTAATCACAGGCAGTTCCAGGTTTGATAAGATAGGCCATGTCTTTATAATGGTATCACACATATTCTCCATAGCATCAATCATAGTGTTGCATGCAAATTAAAGTATGTCAAGTCTTTATCATTTATTTGAATTTATTAGATATAACATCAATCATGGCTTAGTGTATGTACTTTAAGGTAAGATGTGTGTATAGATGCAAAGCATTTATCATCAATCATACAATACGGGGTGTGTTAGATTTAACATAACTTTATCAGAGCAACACATGGGATTTAATCGAACTGTTGCGTCAGTCATGACATTCACCACTTTGGAAGTCCTTATTCTGTGATTTGTTTAAAGGGTAGGCTCTATCAACCAAATTCTGGCCTGATAATGTGTAATCTGTAATGTGTAATTAATTAATATTTTTGTTTCTCTAGACCTGTAAAGACATACAGTACTCATCGCCTACTAAACTAATCATCAACAGATACAGTTACAGAAACGGTAGCTGACAGATGCCTTAGGTCCATGCAAATGTTTGATCAATGGAGGCTGTAATATCAACTTAAATATTTTGTTCTTATATATTTCAAAATCAGTAAGAGATATTTGGTTGTGTCATCTTAATTTGTAGGCACATCCTTTTTCTCTCTTTATTTACCTATTTTTAGCAGAGTCACTACATGTATTAGCCAGGCATGCCATGTGTCATTATTGCCTTAACTCCAAAGCCAAGGGGCCCTGATGGCAAAAGCACGGTCACCTTTAGATTTAAGTCTCAACTTTGGAACGGCCAGAAGGGCCCCACCTGAGGATCTAAGGCTGCGAACTGGCTCATATGGGGTCAACATCCCTGCTATATAGCCGGACATGCTTTAAAAGTGATCAGTAAAATCTTAAAATTCTTAAAGTTCTGAACTAGTTGGAGGCGAGAGAGTGACTTTTGATTTATGTCAGAAAGGAGGGAGTTACAGTACTCGAGTCTCGAGAAAATAAGTACGTGAATGACTTTTTCCAGGTCTATCTGAATGGGTCAACACTCGTTGACTCGATGTGGATCAGACCAGGGTGGGAAATTGGCACCAGATGCTGGTAAAATATGAAAGTGGCTGGTAGATTTCAGGCACAAAATAATGGTTTCCTATTGAGTGGCTGGTGAATGTGAACATTTATCTGTCGGTGGCTGGTAGATGTTCACATTTTAAAAAGGTAATTTCCCACCCTGGGTCAGACGCTGCCAGACTTTGGTGAACTGACATTTCAATCAGGGATGGAAATGAATTTAATAACACAAGCTGGTCCCTGTGATTGACTGGCGACCAGTTCTGGGTGTACCCCGCCTCTCGCCCAATGTCAGCTGGGATTGGCTCCAGCCCCCCGTGACCCTCCTTTAAGTCCTGTAAGTTGCAAGGTGGGGCCTCCATGGATCGGACTTGTTTGTCCAGCATATCCCACAGATGCTCGATTGGATTGAGATCTGGGGAATTTGGAGGCCAAGTGAACACCTTGAACTCGTTGTCGTGTTCCTCAAACCATTCCTGAACCATTGCAGTGTGGCAGGGTGCATTATCCTGCTGAACCACTGTCATTAGAGAATACCGTTTCCATGAAGGGGTGTACTTGGTCTGCAACAATGTTTAGGTAGGTGGTACGTGTTAAAGTAACATCCACATGAATGGCAGGACCCAAGGTTTCCCAGCAGAACATTGCCCAAAGCATCACACTGCCTCCACCAGCTTTGCCTTCTTCCCATAGTGCATCCTGGTGCCATGTCTTCCTCAGGTAAGCGACGCACACGCCCCCAGCCATCCACATGATGTAAAAGAAAACATGTTTCATCAGAACAGGCCACCTTCTTCCATTGCTCCGTGGTCCAGTTCTGATGCTCATGTGCCCATTGTAGGCGCTCTCGGTGGTGGACAGGGGTCAGCATGGGCACCCTGACCGGTCTGCGGCTATGCAGCCCCATACGCAACAAACTGCGATGCACTGTGTGTTCTGACACCTTTCTATCAGAACCAGCATTAACTTTTTCAGCAGTTTGAGCTACAGTAGCTCTTCTGTTGGAACGGATCACACGAGCCAGCCTTCGCTCCCCACGCGCATCAATGAGCCTTGGCTGCCCATGACCCTGTCACCGGTTCACCGGTTTTCCTTCCTTGGACCACTTTTGGTAGGTACTGACCACTGCAGACCAGGAACACCCCACAAGAGCTGCAGTTTTGGAGATGGGCCAATTTGGCCCTTGTCAAAGTCGCTCACATCCTTACGCTTGCCTATTTTTCCTGCTTCCAGCACATCAACTTTGAGGACAAAATGTTCACTTGCTGCCTAATATATCCCACCCACAGGTGCCATTTTAAGAGATAATCAATGTTCTTCACTTCACCTGTCAGTGGTCATAATGTTATGGCTATCGGTGTATATTGAAATACTGTAGATGCAACAGTAGCTCCTTGCTATGTGGCATTTTATTATAATTAAGCCAGGCATGTCCACACACAGAATATTTTACCACACAAATCTGATGTCCTGGACAGGACGTACTTCTTTAGTATGTTGATTGTTCTACCTTGTGGATGAGTTAACTTTGAATTTCCATGCACTGTTCTGATGTACATGCCATTATTCATGGTACTACTGGGCAGACTTAACATGTCTTTTTATCTAACCTAACAGTGTTGCAAGCAGTGCAGCATCAGAAAATCACGCCACCATACTTCACCACGCTGCACTCTGTACTGGCCTTGTCACAAAGAGCCAGGGCAGAGATGATTTATCATCCACGTCTTGATGCAGAAACAGCCACTTAAAGTCCCAGGAGAGAAACCTCATATGTCTTCATATGGACAGACCCTCAACCAAGCACATCTCTGTGTGAGCTTAAATGTCTTCCTACCCTGGCACTGAACTGGGAAACTAGGTAACCCTTAAACCACTTTTTAATCAAAATTTGAACTACAGTTCAAATGTGGGAAAAATTTGTATTTGATCTGTAATGATCTGTTCGAATTCAAAATTCACAGTGTATAAGCACAAGCCCTGTTGCACTATTGTATGCTGTTTTTGTTGATGTAAAATGGACAAAACTAGCAAGCAATGCTTACTAGATGAACCCTAACACCAAACCGTTATAGAGAGGAATCATTTTGGATTCGACATCATAGATGGAAAAATTACGGATGAAGGTAAGCTTGCTGACTTTGTAAAATGCAACTGCCTTTCAGTTAGCTTAGCTTGACACTTAAGTAAGGCAGCAGAGGCACCACAAATGAATGGAAAACGTTGACTCCACAACATTTTAGAATTAGTCTACATTACGTTTACGATTACATTAGTCTACAACATACGTTCAAAGTAATATGCACCAAGAAACTAACAAATGAGAACGCTTTGAGAGGTTTATTTGTACAATAAGAAAACTTGCAATGCAATGTAAATATAGAAAAAACAAATGTGCATTGTCCAGTGATGCATATGGAGGTCTGTTACTCGTGTGGTCGGGCGTTGTGCGTTTTATGCTGAGCATTTTGGTATTGTTGACTATATCTACTCTGACCTCACACCGATCCCCCCCATTACATTGCCTAAAATTGCATATGTTGAAGACTGTTTAAAAAATGTTTTTTCATCTAAGCCCTTATGTCCCCATCACTTTTCAACACAAAGTGATGCCCTTCTTTCAAACCTGATTTTATTTAATTGGCAGCACTATTAGCAGACCCAAACTCCGTATTTGGCAGATACGGTCCTTTCTTTTGTATCTTCTTCTACAACCCTCAATGTTGCTTGAATGTAAATGCTAACTGAAATTTAGCTTATACATTTCAAGTTTACCACCTGCACTTATACAATACACCAGACAAAAGACAAGAGCCTGCATATAATAACAATGTTTAGCTTTACTAAATGTAACACTGGGCAGTGTCCGTACCTCCTGAGAAGAAGGCTTGAGAGATAGCTGTAAAGACTTGAGTTGGCATGCCTCATTTCAAATTCCCAAACAGAAAACAGCAACCTGACAAGACACAGTGAGAATAATGCTTGATGTTTGTAAGACTGCGATCGAGTGCAATACTGTGGTGTGTGTTTGCTGCAAAAACTATTAGCATATGTGGCTAATGTTAGCTACATCAGAGGATGCTTGCGTGTCCAATGTATGAATTCCAACTTTGCAACAGTACAGTGGAACATTTTTGGGAGCTGAAGCCTCTTTTGGAAAAGCATGTGTATTGCACACCGTGGGCAGTTCAGGAACCCTGGTAGATTAGGCCATTAAAACACGGGGCTGTGCTAACTTTACTTGTTAACAAAGCCCAGCATCCATTGACAGTGAGTGATGGGCATCGATCAGTAACAGCCACTTATAAGTTATGGTGATTTTGTGCAAACAAAACTAACATATTACAGAATGCACTTTTTAAGACACAAAATTATTATATGTTTATATTACAGTGGTTTTATGTGACATTCGTGATCAGAGAATTTGTTGTATAAAAGATTAATATGACAGTGTGGTTTTGTCACATTTTTTTCTTTACTCTCTATCATATCTCATTCTGAGGTACCTCATAAAACATCAACATGTTTTAAATTATGTCCTTATTTTATTTATTTTGCTTCATTGGGACACTGGAAATCCCAGTCCATTTTCTTTTCATGGTTTTCTGATTTGCAGGGAAAATTAACTGTGAAATTGACATTTAAGCAGGCAAATAAGGCATCTGTGATAAATCATGTACTTGCTGTGTCCTTGTGTCAATGTCATTACGTCACACTCCTGTGCACATAGCATACACAACACACACACACATTTGTCATGCTGTCAGTGAGCGCACATGTACTTATGATGTGTCCGATAGAGAAGTAGTGAGACAAACATGTTGTACAAGGTAACTGCGGAAATGTCACATAGATGGCATGCAATTAGGTGTGTGCCTCTGTATGTGTGTGTGTGCATGTGAGAATGTGTGTGAATAGGCGATCTACAACCTCATTGGGGGGGGGGAAATGAAACTGACTTGAAACACATGATGCTGTTGTTGTGATGCTGCATTACACAGAACAGAACAAGGGGTGGAGAAATGAAGGATCAAGGGGAAGAAAGATAAAAGAGGATGAAAAGAAAAATAGAAAAAATAAAAACGACGTGATGAAGAGAGACAGGAAGATGCCCACTGACATCATTTCCATTTTTATTTTTCTGGAAGCCTATTGTACATAATAAAACCTGTCTCTCTTTTCCTCCCGCTCTCTGACATACACACTGATGCAAACACAATTAATCAATGAGGCTATGAATGAAATCATGTGACTGCAAATGTAAGGAGACGCAATTATAGAAAAGGATATAATTACAACATATGGGACAATAGCAACACTCACACCTCATAAATAGAGCTGGTAATAAATGTCTCTATGCAGTCATTAAAAAGGAAAGGAAGTATTATGATTGGAAAATTTAAAATGAAACATAACAATGTGTGCTTCCCTGTGTCTGCATGTGTGTGTGTTTCTCACACTCTCTGGGAATATCTTTCTGTCAAGTTTTCAGACAAAGTGGAAGTGTTTTAATAAATTATGACAATTCATAAAAGACTTTTTTGATGGTTTGACGGGAGTTCAGACATCCAATAAAAGCTGGTTTTATTGAAAATATTGTCAATTTTCATGACTTGATGCTTTTGTATTCTTGACAACTGGACAAGCAGCCTGACGTATGGAAGCTGTTTCTATCAGTCTGTGGCAAAGTAATTGTTATGTTTTTCCATTTGGTTTGGTTGGACAGGAACAATGTCTTGCAAATATTTCATAGCTTGCTTTTTGACAGTTTATATTAGGAGACAAGAAGTCAAGCTAGTGATGCATTCTAGGTGAGGCTCATATCAGGCTGATGCTGGCCTTTTGTTAACTATCAGATGGCGGCCAGTCACCGTCGACCACATCTGATATGATGGCGGTTCTTCCCTGACGACAGCTCTGCAATATATTTTCTAATTTTTATTTTCAGATCAGATCCTCAGCCAGAGAAATCATTTATTGAGGTGTAAGAGGATTTTATGGAGCTCCCCTGGGGTCAGCTGAGAAAAAAGTGTAAATCTACTGTTGTTTTACAAATCCATGTGTATGGTTCATAAACCAGGTTTCATATTCATAATCTTGCAATCCGTGCCCACGGAGGTTGGTTTTTAGTAAAAAGCACAATAAATACGACATTACACAATTAAAGCTGTGAAATGTCCAATGCAAAACACAATATAGCATTAAATCTTCCCTGAAATCTAGATAAATTGGACTTGGTGGATGCGGTCACCGTTGAAATGCAGACTCACTCTGCTTTGAGAGGCTTCTAACCAACCTCAGAGAACTTCACCAGTCCTTTACAGAGTGTTTCACACCTCATCAGGAGTTACCTTGTGGCTAAAATATAAAAACCCATTGGCTAACTACTGGAATTTGTTTGGAATATAATATAAGTGGCCATAAAAAAGAATAGGGATACAGAACAAGTCAGCAGCAAATACTGTATATCCAATGAATGATTCATGTTATTCAGAAATACTGCACTAGATGTACTGCTTTGCTACAAAAGCAAACTGAAGACATCACTTTGGGCACTGGGAGATGAAATACAGATGATTAAACTAGTACTAGTAAATTTTTTGGACATTTAAAAGTCACAAAAACTTTTCAGTCAAGAAGGCAAGAAGTTGCAGCCACAACAAGTTGGCAATTGACAAGCCTGGCAGGACTTCTCACACCATCTCCATCACTCTGCAGTCTCTCCGTCTCTCACTTTCTCTTTCTACATCTTGTTAATTTCAGGGACATGAAAGGTTCTCTGCAGAACAAAGTCACTCTTTTGTTTCCTGGCATCAAAGGTTCCAAATCTCCTTTTAAGCTGCCTGATGACTGACTTTTAAAAGAGAGAGAAAGGTGGGCTCAGCTGAAGAACAGAGTGGGGAGTTGACACAGGGAATAGATCAGAAACAGTGCTCCCTCTCCTCTCCACCTCTTTTCGTCTTCATTTTCACATCCGCACATCATGAGGAGCTAAATTAACAGAAGAAGAAAGTGAGAAAGAGATGGAAAGGGAGACAGATAGAGGGGAAAATATACTGTAGAGGATCTGTTTATCTCTGTTCATGCCAAGGTGACGTACATGCAACCCACAGTATTATCATGTTACCATATATACAGCATGTGGAACTGCTGTGATCCTTGTCCATATACCTGATGAAGGTCAAGCAGACTGAAACGTCGGAAATAGAAGTTGTGCACATGTGCTCATTCAACATAATGTGAAAGACAACATTCAACCATTCGTTACTGTATCAGATGACATTACTGACCATCATATTTAGCCATAAATCCTTAATCATGTTTATTTATTTATTTTGGCCTGTCATCAAGCCCTGGTTCCCTCGACAAAAAGCCAATGGGATTTTTCCATTAGATTTTCGATTATTGCAGAAAATAAGCTCTGTGACAAACAAAAGTTTATGATACTTACAGGTTTTGTTCAACGAGATAATCTTCACAAATGAACACCACGTTTATGATTTTTGAAGCGTAAATGCAATCACCAGAAGTAAAAAGCTAACGTTACGATATAAACCTACACCATGGTTGCATGACTTCAACGTCACCACCAAGCTTCCAACTTGTAGTTTGATTTTGAGTGCTTACTTCTTCTACAAAAGCCTTTGGGAAAGTTTGAGTTAGAATAGTTTGCAAGAGTATAAACACGAGGCTGTAAAAGTGGACGAGTGAGTAGATGAGTTTCTGTTTAATGTCCCCGACAACCTCTGTAGTCTCATTTAGCCACTTGTTAGCAACCACCTTTTTTAAGACACGTAAAAGCTTCAAAATTCAACAGTGGGGTGTTTGAGTGGGGTAGGTGCTACAGGGTTAGTTCACCAAAATCACAAAAAAAAAAAAAAAAATTTCTCACCTACCATTAGTAGCTAGTGAGCATTTTTACACCTTTATTAGATACTTCACAGTAGAGAGATACAGGAATGGAGGAAAGAGAGAGATGGGGAATGACATGCACTCTTGATTCTTTTAAATTTTTAATGCAAAAGAAAATCCATTTACCTCTATTGTAGACTAGATACTGTACCGTCAAGGTTGTTGTTTTGTTTTCTTTCTTTCTTTTTTATTCTTTTATTTTGTAGTTTGAGTGAACTGTTTCTTTAAATTTGCTTGTGGAGAAAATCTACATGGTGTGTTTTGAGACTGTCCTCCCCATAAATACGTCCGTATAGGTCGTCTGTGCAGCAGCTTATTATGACCCATATTTACGTGTGTACGTACGATGACCTCTAGTGGCCGTAGTAATTATGACGGGAGCAAAGGCGGAAGTCCGGTGAGGTAGAATAAAAAGAGACAAAGTCTGCGTAGGGAGGAGGTCGGGGAGGATGGATGTGTCAAACAACACAGGACTTTTACCCAGGAGACCGCTGTCCGTGTCCCGTGTGAAACCAAAAGTCAACCTTGGCTTATTTTAAGTTAATTACGTAAGTTAAGTTACGTACATAAGTTACGTTAGTATCTAATTTAACTTATTAACGTACCTATTCTAACCCAAACCAGGATCTTTTCCTAAACCTAACCAAGTAGGTTTGGTGCCTAAACCTAACCAAACTGCATCCGTTTCACAACGTTAACCACATGTTTATTATTGTTACCATGACGACGAAGGTCCGTTATGCCTATATATGTTGTTTTGGGAGTCATTTACAAACAACCTATTCTGTCGTTTATGTTGGAGGACTTGTTGTGTGTTTTCCTATTCATTGCAATACAATCTGACAAAAAAAAAAACTCATTAACAGCAAATGGTTGAAACTAGAAACCTCAATACACAAACACACACACAAAACCAGTTTTAATGCACACTCCTCCTGTTGAAACCTAATGAGCCCTTAATGTAAATAAGCCAATCCAATCAACAATTTCTTCTGTGGTTGGCTTTCTAATTGGCTTCGCACATCCATTACACACACACACACACACACACACACAACGTATTCTTTTACATGTTGTTGGCACACTGTGTACCACGTGATGAAATCCCTTTAAATTTCTCTGTACTCCGATTCCATGGCTTAACATGGAAACACACATACACAGAAACTAAATGGTGCACTTTGCTTCAACATGGAGTCTGTTTCAAAGTGGGATAAATCCTTTTGCATTATTGAAGAGTTGGCCGTTTTAGTTACACTCACACACACACACACACGCCTTCTTCATATTTGATGTGCATGAGAGAATGATCCCAATGAACACGTGTGTGTCACCAGCTTTCTGCCACTTGCATCAGTGTGAAAGGACATCCACTGTTGTTTTATGTTTTCTTCATCCACAATATTTTAGACATTGTGAATGAAGAATGCCTCGAACTGATGAATACAACCTTCTCATTCAATCTTAAAAAGGTATAATCTTTAAGATTTAAGTCCTGGTTGATTTGGTGACACTTGCCCTTGCAGTTTAATACTACAGGTCCCAGAAATCCAGGGGCAGCAAACACTCCTTGAGCAGCTACTTTGTCAGGAATACGACGGAGGAGCAACTGCTGTATCTGTTCACAATGCAGCCAAACAAACTCAAGAAGATGATGTGTTGTTGTTGTAACTCAAAATGCATTCAAGACAGACTACAGTTCAGCATTTTTGTCAGATTTTCTTTTTGAATAATCACTTCAATTAGACAGACAGGCCATTTATTTTCAGCTTGTCTCTCAATATAAGGTTGTCTGATTTAAAATGTATCATTGTGTAATTTTGGGGGTGTTAGTCTGTCTTTATTCTTGACCAGCCGTTGAAAGATCACATTTGTATACTTCCCTCAATGAACTGGACAGTGGTAATTCATATGTGTTAAAATGTGCAAAAGTTTCAATTCAATTCAATTCAGTTTTATTTATATAGCGCCATATCATAACAAAGTTATCTCAGGGCACTTTTTCGAATAGAGCAGGTCTAGACCGACTCTTTATATTTACAGAGACCCAACAGTTCCCACCATGAGCAAGCACTATGCGACAGTGGCAAGGAAAAACTCCATTTTAACAGGTAGAAACCTCGAGCAGAACCTGGCTCAAGGTGGGCGGTCATCTGCCTCGACCGGTTGGGTTGAAGGGGGAAGGGGGGAGCGGGAGAGAGAGAGCAGGAGGAAAGAGAACATACAGCAGCTCAATACAGCATAGATATGGTAATGGCATTGATGTTAACACCAACAGAAACAACACTAAGAGCAACATTATAATAGCAATACTAATAACAGCAACAACAGCAATAGCATCAGCGGGTGCAGAGCAGGAGCACGGGGGCAGCAGGCGGCAGCAACCACAGACCCAGACCTCCACAGCTCCAGAGGCAGAAACACCTGCAGAAAGCAACAGAAGGGGAGGGAGAGAGAGAGAGGAGAGAAAGCACACAACTACGGGAAGAAGTTGAATTAATAACAAGCATTGATGGGATATGAGGGCGTACAGATGGAGAGGAAGAGGAGGAGAAAGGAGCTCAGTGCATCATAGGAAGTCCCCCGGCAGTCTAGGCCTATAGCAGCATAACTAAAGGGGGGCTCAGGGGTCAGTCAGCCCTACTATAAGCTTTATCAAAGAGGAAAGTCTTAAGCCTACTCTTAAATGTGAGGAGGTTGTCCGCCTCCCGTACACAAACTGGGATCTGGTTCCACAGGAGAGGAGCTTGATAGCTGAAGGCTCTGGCTCCCATTCTACTTTTAGAGACTCTAGGAACCACAAGGAACCCTGCATTCTGGGAGCGCAGTGCTCTAGTGGGGTAATAGGGTACTATGAGCTCTTTAAGATATGATGGTGCCTGACCATTTAGGGCTTTGAAGGTGAGGAGAAGGATTTTAAATTCTATTCTGGATTTTACAGGGAGCCAGTGTAGAGAAGCTAATATTGGAGAAATATGTTCTCTTTTTCTGGTTCTTGTCAGTAAACGTGCCGCAGCATTCTGAATCAGCTGGAGAGTCTTAAGGGATTTATTGGGGCAGCCTGATAATAGAGAGTTGCAATAGTCCAGCCTAGACGTAACAAATGCATGGACTAGTTTTTCTGCATCTTTTTGAGATAGGATGTGCCTGATTTTTGCAATGTTACGTAAATGAAAAAAGGCAGTTCTTGAAGTTTGTTTTATGTGGGAGTTAAAGGACATATCCTGATCAAAGATAACTCCAAGATTCCTTACGGTTTCGCTGGAGGCCAGGGCAATGCCATCTAGAGAAACTATATCTTTAGATAATGTGTTTCGAAGGTGTTCGGGGCCAAGTACAATAACTTCGGTTTTGTCTGAGTTTAACATCAGAAAATTGCAGGTTTTTATGTCCTTAAGGCATGCTTGAAGTTTAGCTAATTGATTGGTTTCATCTGGCTTGATCGATAAATACAATTGGGTATCATCTGCATAACAATGAAAATTTATGGAGTGCTTCCTAATAATATTGCCTAAAGGAAGCATATACAAGGTAAATAGAATTGGTCCAAGCACAGAACCTTGTGGAACTCCGTGACTAACTTTGGCGTGCATAGAGGATTCATCATTAACGTGTACAAACTGATATCGATCTGATAAATAGGATTTAAACCAGCTTAGTGCAGTACCTTTAATGCCAATTAAATGTTCTAGTCTCTGTAATAGAATGTGATGGTCAATGGTATCGAATGCAGCACTAAGATCTAGTAAGACAAGTACAGAGACAAGTCCTTTGTCTGATGCAATTAGAAGGTCATTTGTAACTTTCACCAGTGCTGTCTCTGTGCTATGATGCACTCTAAATCCTGACTGAAAATCCTCAAACAGCTTGTTGTTGAGTAGAAAGTCACACAACTGATTGGCGACTGCTTTCTCAAGGACCTTAGAGAGAAAAGGAGGGTTAGATATAGGTCTATAATTTGACAAAATCCCTGGATCAAGAGTGGGCTTTTAAGAAGAGGCTTAATTACAGCTACTTTAAAGGACTGTGGCACATAGCCTTTTAATAAGGACAGATTTGATCATATCTAGTACATAAGTGCTAACTAAGGGTAAAATTTCTTTACAGCCTAGTTGGGACGGGTCTAAGAGACATGCTGATGGCTTAGATGAGGAAATCATGGAAGCTAGTTGATTACGGTTGATGGGAGAAAAGCAGTCTAAATGTACAGGTTTTACAGTTGTTTCTAAGGTTCCTGTGTTTGAAGATAAGTCAGTACCAACTGAGGGCAGGAGGTGCTGAATTTTTTTCTCTAATAGTTAGAATTTTATCTTTAAAGAAGCTCATGAAGTCATTACTACTGAGGTCTATAGGAATACATGGCTCAACAGAGCTGTGACTCTCTGTCAGCCTGGCTACAGTGCTGAACAGAAACCTGGGGTTGTTCTTATTTTCCTCTATTAATGATGAGTAGTAAGCTGCTCTGGCATTACGGAGGGCCTTCCTATAAATTTTAAGACTATCTTGCCAGGCTAAACGTGATTCTTCCAGATTGGTGGAACGCCAATTCCTTTCAAGTTTTCGCGATGTTTGTTTTAATTTGCGGGTTTGCGGGTTATACCATGGAGCTAACCTCCTCTGTTTTATTATCTTCTTTTTTAGAGGGGCGATAGAGTCGAGTGTTATTCGTAGTGAGCCTGCAGCACTATCAACAAGATGATCAATTTGGGAGGGACTAAAGTTAGCATAGGAGCCATCTGTTACATTGAGACATGGAACTGAATTTAATGCCGATGGAATCACTTCCTTAAATATAGCTACAGCACTATCAGATAGACATCTAGTGTAGGAATGTTTGCCTAATGGCGTGTAGTCCAGTAATAGGAATTCAAAAGTTAGTAGAAAATGGTCTGATAAAAAAGAATTCTGTGGAAAGACTATTAGATGTTCAATTTCAATCCCATAAACAAGAACAAGGTCGAGGGTGTGGTTAAAACAGTGAGTGGGTTTATGTACACTCTGACTGAAGCCAATCGAATCTAATAATGATATAAACGCAGCACTAAGGCTATCATTTTCTACATCCACATGAATATTAAAATCACCTACAATAATTATTTTATCTGTTTTAAGGACTAAACCTGATAAGAACTCTGAGAATTCAGATAAAAATTCAGAATACGGTCCAGGAGCTCGGTACACCACAACAAACAGAATTGGCTGCACCGTTCTCCAGGTTGGGCGTGAAAGGCCAAGAACAAGGCTTTCGAACGAGTTATAATTTAGTTTAGGTTTGGGTTTGATTAATAGGCTTGAGTCGAAGATGGCTGCAACTCCACCTCCTCGGCCTGAGCCTCGAGGAATGTGAGTATTAATGTGACTGGGGGGAGTGGATTCATTTAGGCTAACATATTCACCTTGACACAGCCAGGTTTCAGTAAGACAAAATAAATCAACATTATGATCTGATATTAGATCGTTTACTAGAACAGCTTTAGATGAGAGAGATCTGATGTTTAAGAGTCCACATTTAATTCTCCTATTTTGTTGTACTGTTGCAGTGGAGGTTTTACTTCTTATTAGGTTTTTATGTGTAACTCTTCTTCTGTTTACTTTTGATTTAAATAATTCAAGTGGTCTGGGGGCAGACAACCTCTCTGTGGAGTTCAGGGTGGGTAACTGCTCTAATGGAAGCGCAGAGAAGCGTGTAGGACTGCAGCTCTGCCTCCTGGTCTGGACCACAGACTGTATTAAGTCTATGGTCTGAACTCTGAGTTGTCATGGCTTTGGGCCACTAATAAACTCGGCCAGATTTCTAGATATGAGCGCGGCTCCATCCAAAGTGGGATGAATGCCATCTCTCCTAATCAGACCAGGTCTTCTCCAGAAAGTCCGCCAATTATCTACAAAGCCCACATCATTACCTGGACACCACCTCGACAGCCAGCGGTTGAATGATGACATGCGGCTATACATGTCATCGCTAGTAAGATTAGGTAGGGGTCCAGAGAAAACTACGGAGTCCGACATTGTCTTTGCATATGTACACACCGACTCCACATTAATTTTCGTGACCTCCGATTGGCGCAATCGGCTGTCATTACCGCCGACGTGAATAACAATCTTAGCATATTTACGTTTATCCTTAGCCAGCAGTTTTAAATAGGATTGAACGTCGCCCGCTCTGGCCCCTGGGATGCATTTGACTATGGCCGCTGGTGTCGCTAATTATTTTACCTAATATTTCACACATGCTCCACGCAGCCTCTGATCAGGATATCTGGAGTGCAAATTACACTGGCATTTTGGAAAATCCTCTTGCTTGCCGACTTACAGAGAGTCCAATGAAATGATCAATATCAGACTCATATCTGAGTCCAGTACAGAGACAATGTAAGTCCAGGATGTGTTTAGCCTAGCTAAACAAAACTGGAAGCAGGAGGAAAAAGCTAGCTGTATTAAGCAAAAAGAGCATCTACACAGCTGTCTTCTTCCCTTAAAACCACCAAACCCCCAAACACCTGCACACATACCTGTACACTGTTGGACAGTAAGTTGTTGTTGTAGACTTCTGGTAGGCATCCGTTGGCGTGTCCATGGCACATACAGCTGCCCATCACCCTCATCTCTTTCAGGGCGTAAAACCTACTGAGAGCTCTGCCTGGTAGATGTGGCACGTCGCCAAGCTCTGTCAGCCTCACCCTCAGCCCCGTTAACCCAGACACATCTGTGGATGAGACGGCTGTCTATCAGCGGGGCTGCAGCTTTTAACCAGGTCCGTACTGCATCAGTCATGATCTGTCTGTTATGAAGTAATTCATAGCAGACCGGGACTTACCTTCAATTTTTTGGCTGTTGGGAGCTGGTACGTAGGCATACTGACGCAAAGGATTAAACTGGATCTGGAGAACAGAAATTTACATATTTTTATACTGTATATACCAGAATTTTTTTCTCCATCACAGGATGTTTTGCTCTTATTTCACAAACCTGTACAATACTTTGTTGATGCAATCCCACTCAGAAGGCTTTGACAGGTTCAAACTGTCATGCGTGTTATGTGTGAGTCCTTATCTATACTATACATTATGTCTATGTGTTATCTTTAAAGATGATAAATTAAACGTAAATCATATGTATGTAAATAACTGTATATATTTTTGTATTTTATTTTATTCTATTCTATTCTATTCTAAATTGAAATATGTGTACATATGTTCTGTGTGTGTAGCATGAAGGCTACAACTTACATTTCATTGTGCAACCCTGTGCTGTAAAATGACAAATAAAATGACCATGATTCCTTGATCAGCTTAAACTGAATTTGTCCAGATTTTATGTCCACAAGCAGCTTGTTTTTTCCTGCAAGAAGACACAAGAAATGTGGTCCTCTCTTATGGTGAGGACATCTCAGAATATGCTTCAGTAATAGAAGAGAAATGTGGAGATGCCAAAGAAAATAAGCTGCTGATTGTTTGCCAGAGTCCTTCAAAGTAATTATAATAAAAACTGAACTAGTGATAGTGTTTCTCCTGCAAATAGTCCTTTATAATCTGACAAAACTAAAAAAAAATTGCAATATTTAGCCTTGACTGAAGACATGGTAAAACAGTTTCTGACAAGAACTTGTTTATCCTTACTGTGTGATCTTGGTATGGGTTTGCTCCAGTAGGGGGCAGTGTGTAGCAGTATGTTTCGTCCAGGCTGAGAGGTGTTGTTGTGGGGATGCCAGGAAAAGCTTTTTGACAGTCTGTAGCCAAGTAGAGAGCGGGCTTCCACGTCCTGCCATTGTCCAGTGTCCTCTCTATAACAAAGACATTGGGACGAGGACCCTGTGACGAAGAAAAGATGAATGTAGAAAAGATTTTAGCTTTGAAATGAATAAATGATGTATGAGGAATACAAATACACTGAGATATGTTTCATGAACTATTAAATGATGATATTTTTCAAATGTAGATGCATCACAACATTCATCAGAAAAGATCAAAGTGAACAGATTCATGGTGTTCATGTGATCCAGCAGGGATTGCACACTGTGTCATACATTGAAGCTGAGCACCAGGTTGTCAAGCTGGAACAGGTTGTTGAGGTCCAGCTGGAGAGTGACTGGATTCACCTCTACAAGACAAACCAGCAGAACAGAATTTCCATCAGGTACACTACGTAAATCAATTTTCAGATTTGATGTTGTTTTGTTTCATGTTGAGCACAGTTTACAGTTAACAGGCTCCTCCGGTGGTGAGGACAGCTCAGAATATGCTTCTACTGACAGAAAGTGGAAAAGCAAAAGGAAAGAGCTCAGATAACTAAATAAATGGCTGTATACTTTGAAATGTACCATTTCACTCCTGCCAATAGACTTAACATAAACATAAGCTTTCTTTCTTTCTTTCTTTCTCGCTTTATATGTTCTCTCTTTCACTCTCTCTTTCTGTCCTTGTTTCTGTTTTTGCCCACCTTTCCTGGCCTGCCACCATCTATCTGGCCCAGAAGTGGACAAGACATCCTGGACGGTGTGGGCCAGCTGACCGTTTGGGTTCCTGGAGTCACACGGACAACACTTCATCCTCCTCTAAGGAACAAAAAAACCACAAACAAATCAGTAACAATGGACCTTCCTGCAGAGTTACATTGTAATATTTGGTGTATATATGTATGGAATTGTGTCACTGTGAGTGTCAAGTATTTGTCTTGAAACTGACCCATGGACCTAAGACCAACTTCCAAATTTGTCTCTTTGTCTCCCTGCTATGCCAGGTAGATAAGCTGTGTCACTGAGCAGGTCACACAGTCACCAGAGGGACAGAAAATCGATATGTCTCAGATGGGAAGCCTGATGACTAACAGTCCAAACTTTATGTTGTGTTTTGATTGAGCTGGAGGGGAACTTTACCCCAGTAACAGATGAGGAAGGAACAACGTGCTGCTCTAGTTTCAGTCTGACCATGTTTTGCATTAATAAAATGTTTTGATACCAGTGGAACTTGACTTGGGACCACAGGGAAAACAAATGAAATATATGAAATACAAGCAGTCTCCTACAGAAATTGTCCACCTGACTTCCTTTAACATTTATGTGCGTGAGGTACGTGCTTTTTATGAAGACACCCAGTATGTTTGTGAATACATGTACTTGGATAATTCCCCACACAAGTGCCCAGATCACTGACAGCTGGGCAGCTGCTTTCACCAGTCAATATTTATTAGCTCCCCCTCTGTGCTGGGTACTCTGAGCATGGCTGCCACTCTGGCACACAGACCATGGCTAATTTCCCTGTAGGGAAAGGTTCTCTCTGGGTTGCTGATTGTTACAATAATGTTTTCTCCTCCAGCTATATGTCTGAACGCACTCACCCACATTAGGACACATATTTACAATCAAAATTGCTTAGACTTGTTTTCCACCGAGGTAACAGTGGACAGGGCAGAGGTCAGGTCCTGGCTAAAAAATATTACTTTGCAAAAGTCCTGTTACAAACTAAAGTGAAGCACATCTTTAAACATGAAATTGGTTTCCAGCTTCCTTTCAAACATTTGTAGAATTGTTCTGTGCACACTAATATTAAAGGGGTACTCCAACAATTTAGTATTGCACTTCTATAAAGTTGGGGGACTTCACAGAGAAAGTCCAAGTAATGGTGAAGCTCCACACATGCTGGATCCTACAATTTCTGTAATTCAATGCCAGTGTGTCTTTTGTTAGACCTCCTCTGTCATGTCTTTAACACATCAGGTGCATGTTCAAGTGGAGAAAATTAAGCAAGGATCACAGTATCACACTGCTAATTTTCTGTCTTGCTGAAAAATAAAGAATATCAATATCTTCAGGCAGCTTGCATTCATCTATGCAAAATATGGGAATTTAGGAATGTAGGAATAAAGGAATTTAATAACCTAATCTGACATAGTAACCACCTAAAAAAGAATAAATGTCATGTAGCCTGATCTCACCAGATTCCATCCACCTTCAAAAATAATGTCCAATCAGTAGGAGTCATCACTGTAGCAAAAAGGACATGATCCCTGACTGGCTTCCCACCAACCAACATTATCAGTTGTGATTGTTGGTGCAGGAATTGTCAGATTTCTGCAGTGGTATGTGCAGGAAGGCGGGTAGGTAGCGTTTTAAACCTGCACCAACCAAGTCTCTCCCTAAAAATGAAATAGTTAAATAGGTAGGAGGGAAGACTGCCCTGTGTAAACCATCTGGAAAATGTTACTCTTCATAACTAGCAGCCTGTCTGATGCATGTGTGAATCTATGTTCCTTTCTACCAGAAAGTCAATCTGCTCCCAGCCTTGGACCTTGACCATGTCTCTCTCTCTGTGTAATGTATAAACCTCAGAATTAAAGCTTCTATCATAGTCAATAAATCAAAAAGCTTTGACCCACCTGGTGTCCACATTTCAACTCTTACCTCAATGTTCCCACAACCCCTACAAATCCCCTCAAATCACCAGTGAATATGATGTAACACTAAGTACAAATCATAAAAAAATAATGCATTCATCAATTAATCTTGTATTGTGTGTTATATTTTTGACTTTTAATGGATTATCCCTTACATACTGATACATAACATATAAATATGAAAGATGTTTGTTTTAGTTATCAAACTGATATCTTAGAGATATATTCTCATTTGGATGTGTGTTTGATGGGAAACAATAGCACTTTGTTTGTTTGAATTACATGAAAGCTAAGTGGGATGCTGCAGGTATGAGTTTAACACATTTTGCTCTGAATAAATGGTGTTTATGATGGTTTAAAAAAAACTTCTATCTTTGAATTATCATCACCTTCACTCTTCACCAACGAGGGTCACAGACATGTCAGTCTGTTAAAGTTCATCAGATAAACTGTGCCATTCAGTTCAGCCCCCTCCGCAGATACAGGACCCCAACCTACACATAGCAGCTTCAATAAGTCCTGCACCGACCACAGCTATATAATATATATTAACTATACAATATATTTGAAATCTTGTGTATAATATGGGAACCATTCAATAATAGCCTCACTAGATCACATCAACTTCAATGCGTTCCATTTTAAATGTGTAAATCTTTTTTTCTAATTGCAAAACAGTGAATCTTATCTAATCTCAGGTGGTAACAATTTAACCCTCTCAAAGATTTGGATGTGTCCATGTCAGTTTTACCACTACTTCACCTAAGTTACCCCTGTAAAGCATGGCAGGGAGATTCTTCTTAACTTTGTATATGTAAGTTAAAGGCAACTTTTTTTTTTCATCAAAACTACTATGTCTGCCAGAGATTCTTAGATTTTAATTTATTCATTTGATTATTACACTTAATTATTCTTTAAGAAATCTGATACTTGCAGCAGTGTGATGAGGCATACCCAACAAGATCTGACCAGTTTTCTATGATGGTTTTTTATCATGGTTGGTCTTTACTGGTAGTCATTCATGCGTGTGTTTGACTCTATGTGTCAGCTCTGAGATACAGCTGAGTGTTCCTGCCCCTCCCTGTCTGGACGAGGTGCGGCTCAGGTAAAAAAAAGAAAAGAAAGGAAAAACATTGATTAGTCGGAGAGAGTTGCCGCCTCCGCCTATCACAGCTATCCATTCCCTGAGGCAGATTCAACACAGCGCACACACACTGGAAGGTATGATGGTTATGAAA
Source organism: Macquaria australasica (assembly GCA_005408345.1). NCBI lineage: Eukaryota > Metazoa > Chordata > Actinopteri > Centrarchiformes > Percichthyidae > Macquaria > Macquaria australasica. Next base: position 193,050 of record SEMN01000042.1, on the reverse strand, counting down.
CACAAACATTATCCTCCCTGTCTTTCAGTGCTGCTGTGTCTTCTTATTTTTAGGTGTAGGTTACCTTAATGAAAATCACTTAAAGCTGGAATACATTTTTTAGAAAGAAAAGAAATTCCATGCTTAATGCTAACATAAGTGGTAGCCTTTACTCAAGTACTATAGTCATTATTTTGAGATGCTGGAACTTTACATATGACATACTCCACTTTACTGACTTATCTACATATTTCCAGCTTGGGAGACAATTTTCTTTTGGGAGGAAATATTGTACTTCCACTACATTTATCTGAATGTAGGAGTTTCTAGTTACTTTGCAGATGAAGATTTTACATTCAACACCAAGGACTGCTTGTGGTACCTCGGACCATAGTTTGGGCACTGCTGGGCTACAGTCCAGTTTCTGACCTTTGCTGCCCTCTCGCTCTGCGTTGCATAACCCCCCTATTATTACACAATTGCAAAGCTAAAATACTGCACATATTAAATATCTTTTAGAACATCTCTTTTTAAAACTCTCTGTCTGTGGAAATTCTGACAGAACAGCAGATACACAATACCAAATTTAAACTTTAACAAGATTCTGTGGTATCAGACTAGAGAAAAATCATGCCAGTGGGTTGAGATTATTCTACTGCGCAGTTTCATTTGTTTCAGTAAATTTTATAAAAACAAGATTCAGTGTGGTACCTGATTAAAGAAAACTGTTGATCTGTATTGCAAACAAATGATTGTATCTCACATTAGGGGCACTTTTCTCCCTTTTCTTGAGCAAAAATGAAAATTTCAACATTACATGCTTGACTCTGGCACACTACATGTCCTCTGCTCTGGACAGTTAATGTCTTATTTCAAAATCAGCATTTAAATCCAGTAACAGGCTGGTGAGTGGTTTTCCAGACATTGGTCAAAGAGTACAGTTGCAACATGATGCCCTGGCACTGAAATCAGACTGTTTCATAAATGGACAGCAGGCAGTCTGGCCAAAACCAACACAGCCTTCATCCATCCGCCTGTGCACCATGACCTCTGCATCACTCGCCTGCTGACGGTACAAACCCCATGTAGAGACCCATGCATGGCCCGGGTGAACACAGCTGGCTGAGGCAGGGACTGTGTATGTGCTCTAGTTTGACTGATAAAGGTATTTGTGAGGCCAATATCAGTATTTTAGAATTGAAGCTGCTCCTTATGCTTTTGCTTTCTCTCTTTCTCTGCCTCACAAATTATAGCTTGAGTTCAGGTATGTCTTTTTGCACAACAAATAACTGAACAGCTCCTCCAACCAGCCTTCATCTGCAGAGAAGCCTCCCTTGATCACAATGATTTACTAAGACTTGATCATCTTTTTAGAGGTTGATACTAATATAGTGCAAAAGTGCGACATCTTTGATCCGCAGAGATGAAATGTCCTTTAAACACAGGATCGTGCTCCTACCTGTTGGTATGGGGTGCAGTAGACCTCGGAGCCTGTGAGGCCGCAGGTGGAGGAGGCATGGAGCTGGTGAGCCCTTCCCAGGAGCAGGTCATTGATGGGTGGGTAACAAGCCCCCTGAGAGCAGTCAGTCTGGGCCTGTGATACCGCAGCTATGGCTGTCAGGAGGAAGGCAGCACAATAAGAAATGAAACGTTACAATCAACGCTGACATGTATCATGACATACAAGCACAGTCCAAAACAGGAAAGAAGGGCCAATCCTATAATGATGGTCTGGAAAAGGGAAGTTCAACTCCCTGTTGTAAACCTAAAACACACAGCAATATATTTGAAATCTTGTATAATCTGGATTAAAGAGTTACTTTTTTACTTAAAAAAGATAGTACCCAGACATTAAAGTAGATGTTAATGATCACATGAGACCAGTGAACCAATACCACCTTTAAAATATTTACAATATCAGGGTTAGAAATATTCAGAGTCCTATCAGTTGCTACTTAAGCAATAAAGCCCCATTCATCTCTAGTCATTTTTCACTACTGCAGCTGAACTCCATACATTACAGTAATGTGAATACAGTGTTGTAATATAATATAATGTCCAAAAGGAGGATGGAATTTGCTTTTTCACCAAAGATTACACAAAACTGTTGATTATAAAATGAAATCCATATACTGTAGATACAGCACATATCCTGTGATCAAGCTTTACTCAAAACAGATGAGATTATAAATAATGTTGGTTATTCCAGTTTGTCTGCTCATTAAAAGTAAACCTCGCCATTTTCAGTTAACCCATACCATGGGTATTCATGGGCAGAGACAGTTCCTCCCAGATTATTACGCTCACCTTAATCACATGAAACTTTCACTAAACCATCTCTAAACTTAGCCTAAGCATAAACAGGACAGTTTCTAATCTTTTGCTTAAACCCAACCTTTTAGATTGATGGACCAATGACAGAGCTTCTGTCCATCACCATGGTAGGATCCATAATTTTGCTGAACTTCTATCAGCTATTCATTAAGCACGCGTTAAAGAGTTTTGCTCTTTGTCTATACCTTAGGTGATGCTGAAAAGTTTTGTAGAGTTTCCTATTCCCACCTGAAGACTCACCATATTCTGACACCAAAAGAAGCCAAAAAGAAACATAGGCTGTATCTACAGCTACTAAAAAAGGATGCTTTCTTATGGTTAGACAAAGTCACAGTGCCTAGAACTATGCATTTCTATAGATAATATGTGATTTGAAGACTGATACTAACAAGCACTTTTATTTCTTTCAATTTGAAAAAAGTATTCCGTATTTTCCCTAAAGTAATGTCCTTGTCAGGCTGGAAGAGCCTGAATCAGCCCCACACTAATGGAATCCTTTCAGGGTTAACAACTCTTTGAACGTGTGCCATCATGACCGGAGAGTATGCTCGTTCTTATTCCAACCAATCACTGCAGCAGCTCTATGCAAGTTAGTTCCTCCTCTCTGCTCGAAAATGGAGTGATCAGCGTAATCAGCTGCTGCAGTCTTCCGCTGGATGGAAAACCTGCATACTGTCAGCTCCCACTGACTTATGAATGTAAACATCTGGTCTGGAACGTTTAAGGTGAACGTTGCAGGACAAACTTTGTGAAACAGAAAGAGGGGACTTTAGAGAAGCATTAAAATATTAAAGCAAAAGACAAAAAAGAAGGAAATCTTACCAGCTAGAAGTAAAAGTGTTCTCATGTCGTGTTCCTCCTATGAAAAAGTCTGGAACAGATGAGAAAAAAAATATATCAGCAAGCGGCAACAATCAAATACACTCAAAGCCAGTTGACTGTATTTCTTGATGTAAGACTCACCTGGCAGTCGGTAGGTACTCTATCAGCTCTGTTATCTGCTGTATTAAAGTGTGTGTTGCTGTCGGGCTGCTGCTTTATAAACACTCTCCCACCTGGATGGTATGATACAGTGTGTGTCAGAGTCACACCCTTCACCACCACTCCCTTCACCCCATGAATCAACACGCAGGCAGACATAGAAACAAAGTCAACACAAAGACAAAAAAGACCCACATACAAACTCAAACAAAGACTAAACTAGATGTAATAAAACACTTTTGTGATGACAAATAAAAAAGAGCTCAAATAATCTCATATACTCGTAAAACTAATAACCCCCCCCCCCCCCGTCAAATTGTTAATGTGCAGGCTAATGTGTAGCTCCATCAGGTCAAAATTTTGTTTGTCCAATAGGTTTACTTTGGTTTATGACCCAATACCTAACTAAAACTAATGACATTCCCATCAGCCTTAGCTGTACTTTAGTGCAGCATTTAGTGCTAATTTGCAAATGTTAGCATGCTAAACTAAGATGGTTCACCATGGTTAACATTATATCTGCTAAAACTCAGCATGTTGGCATTGTTATTGTGAACATTTTAGCATGCTTATGTTAGCATTTAGTTCAAAGCACCACTGTGACGAAGTGCAGCCTCATGCTGACAGCATGGCTGTGGACTCATGCACTGTGTCCTAACACTACGTACTGATTCCAAGCCGGTTTTGAGAATGAAGTGTGTTCTCTGTACCAGAAAAGTGACAAAATAAAGTATACTCAAAGCAGACAGTATGCACTGTTAGTGTAAAATGCTAAAGTGTAGACCTATTGATATGTTTGTATTCTAACTGCTAAAACAGTGTATGACGTGTATTAGTATGTTGTACAGAGAATTAGTATGTAATATGGATTTGGAACACAGCTTTAGTCTTTTAAACTAAATGCTACCTGAATTTAAAAAAATATTAATATAATGATTGATGATTGTGACAAAATAGCTGTTATGTACTTGTTTATACCTTCAAAAAACACAGAAGCCATAGGGACTGGTGTAGTTTATGTTAAATGTATGAGATGCATAATGCACATATATGACTTATTAAGTAGAAGTATAACAAGTCATACAGTACATTAGCTGATAAACCTACAAAACCTATTAACCTATAAACATTTCCTTAAGGCTTCTGTAAGAAAGTTGCACCACCAAGACTAAATTCAACCAACAAAGCCACACTAAAAACTGTCATAATCAGCAGAAAATTTAAAATATGGTAAATTAAGTATTTTGCATACATTCTGATAACAACTGAAAAGGCCAAATTATTATAACATAATAGACAATCACACAACATTTAAGAACATACTAATGCATGTATACCAATTGAATAATACTAGTAACCATGATTTGAGTGTTGTTTTTCACTTTAGTTCACACCAGTAAACTGACAAAATTAAGTACTCAAAAAACACAAAGCACGCAGACAAAAATGGCTCCGTTTACTGTAAGAGAGTGGGGATGATGGACGCTGTTGTCCAGTGATGCAATGTATAATGAGAATGAGGGGAAGGGGCTGATATAATGTGACGTCCAGCTTCGCACGTCTTGTATCATTCATACAGAATAGCAAAGTACAGTCATTCTTGTCTGCTAACATATGTACATAGTGTATAATTTATAATATCAGTATGTAACTACAGAAGTGGGAACAGTGTATGTTTGGCTGAGATTATTTTCCACATTGGCTGACAGAGACAGGAAGAGTGAAAAACTTAAATTCCTTAAATGCCACAATTGTAAACAAACCTTTATCGACAAAGTCGAAGCGAAACACTGTCACACAGACAAACTCACTCCTCCCTCCCCAGACAAAATACATGCCCTGTAGTCAGTGTTTAAGCTTTGCCAAGCTGTTTGGTAACTCTGCTGTGTGCTGGAGTCATGCTGATCATCACCTGTGTGTAAAGGAATAGTAGCCCGAGGGCCAGCTGAACACACACGTTATGTTTTCCTCCATTCTACGCAGACAGACACACTGACTAAGTCCAAGTACAGGGTGTGTCTTCTGACTCAAAGAACATGCACATAGGCTACTGTGCACATACAACTTCAGACAGGTCCTATCATGCCTTCAATTGCTAGCTGTGGCTGTGATTTATTTCTTGGTAACAGCCTAGTGTTTCCTCTCTTTCAACACTGGCCCTTGGTTACAGTGAGATTGAGCACAGGCTGCTTTATTGGAGTTATAATATCACACTGTAAGGTGGTAAACATCACAGAAGAGCAGATAAGCGAGAAACACCTAAGACAGTTGGAAAAAGAAGCTAGTGCTTTTAAGTAAACTTCTGTGTTGTTAATGTATAGTGGGTATAAGATATAGATTAACTAAAATATGGATTGCAGACACACAAACACACACACACACACACACACACACACACACACACACACACACACACACACACACACACACATGTATTAGATACTAGGCAAGATCTGCTCCAGGGACTGGTTCCATCTGGCAAGGTCAAAACAAAGCCAAATCAAAAAAATGTATTGATGAAAATGATTCTTATTTTCAAGTAGAGGCTTCTTCAACAGCTGCGTACACCTAGGCACAAACTACAACGTACATTTAACAAAATGACTGGCAAGTTTGATGCTGAAGGTGGTGCATTTACTGTAACAAGTTGTAGACTTATAAATATTGTCCAGTGGTTCAGAGCAAATAGATTTGCATGTAACATGTTTCTGTCTTCAAAAATTACAATCTGAACTGACACAAAAATGTTGAATAATTCAATAACATGTGACAAGGAGAGAACGCTATTACCAAACCTGGTATGCACTAGCTTAGTTACCAAGAACTGTCATTCTCAGAAGGGAAATTTTAAAAAAAAATCAAAGAAAGCTTGCTGGACAGACAAGGAGCAGCTGTTTATACAAACATACCTTCTGAGACAAACTGATGAGGTGGGTCAGGTAAATAGTGGTAAATGTGGAGCAGCAGTGACACAGCCCAGCTATCTTTATAAGAGGAATAATGCAAATATTTTAAATAACTGAGGAACTTGCTTCTGTACAACCCCTCCAACACACAAAATGTAATTACTGGTACCTGTCCTATATGTTCCCAAGCAACAGCCAAGTTATCTAAATATTGTTTCTTGTTAGTTGTGATATACTGAGTTCAATGAGTTAATGCTAATATATCATAATAGTAATTTAAGTTGGTCAAATAAAGTTGACGTACTTGCATTATTCTTGCAGTTTTTGGGTTGTATCCAGCACTTATTATAAGTCCCTTTGGATAAAAGAGTCGGCTAGATAAATGCAATGTAATGTAAAAAGGGCATTTAAAAGCCAGCCTGATTATTATAATTATTAAATAAATACTTGGCCAAGTTGGCTAACATTATCGTCGCTAACAGTCTTGTGTTAAACGGCTAAAAAATTAAACATTAACTTTAGTCCTGCTCATTCCATTAAACCATGTGTCAGATTAAATGAAATGTATATCCTCTGGAGAGAAAAAAACTGACAACCTAACCTACCAGTGTGTTGTCAGCATCAGCAAGTGTTTTATTTGCATACTTTCTTAATGTGTGCCTGAAACACTTCCTGACTTCAAAACTAACTTACCTTATGCATGCATTTCTTTGTTCTATCCATGTGTGTGAGCAAGAGTGAATTTGCATTCCTGATAATGACCTAAAGCTAAAGAACTTAAATGACCAGTATGTGACCTTTGCACCAGCATGAACTAACGCTTAGTGAACGCCCTGACAAAGAATTTATTGTATACAATCTAGTAACAATACGACTTTTACCACAAGCTCACGTGCTAAATGTGAGCCAGTGATTTAAGATTGTACTTTCTCTGCTCCTAGGGGCTCCCTCTAAAGCTCCTTTCAGACAATAAGATTAATATTAGTAGACTTACAAATGCTTTTCCACCACTTCATGTCCTAGTTGCACTGCCCTCTGATTTGAAAAACAAAAAGCAGACATTTCTTTTAAGCAATGGGGTCAAAATAGTCCAAGTGGCTAATGCAAGAAATGACACAGTGATAAGTGAACAGAGAGGTGGGTGATAAACTTTACACCTGTTAAGAGTCACAGATGAAATTAATGTAACTAACGGGTACTTTGGATAAAAGCTTCTTCTTCTGAGAACTATCCCCTAAAATCTGGAGCCTACCTGAGACAGCAGTTTGGAGGCTGATACCAATATCTATATCTGATAGTAAAAAAAAATATATGATGAGGATATATCAACTTTTGTTCCATAATCACATTGCACAAGGAAATATTTTTGGCAGCGATTGTTCAAATTTGGTTATAGTTGCTCACAATTGGCATGTGGGTTCTGACCTCATCACTCACAAGGACACATAAGCTCAGCAGAGCAGGGACCGGGGAGTGAAGATAATAAGTTATGCCCCAAGGGAACATAGGCTCAGAGCATACATATGGATGCTGGGGTGGATGTGGGGCTTATGGAATGCAAGTACAGCAGAGTTTTCCTTCCAATAGCGTAGTGTTCATTTTGTTAATGAAATTTATTCTGAAATATATTCATCAACTACCTTTTTTTCATTGACGACGAGACATTGACAAGACGAAACTGACTTAATTAAACAATAACTGTGACTAAATCTCCATACAATATCATTGACAAAAGAAGAAGTGACTTAAATGGAGTTTTACATAGTAAAAACTAAAACAAAATCTATTTATTTGAGAATTTACATAATCCAATTCTCTTGTCATTGGATGGCTATACATTTCTCTTCCTGCGTGCCCCAATCATCGTCCTTGTGACTTTGCACACGAGCAGCGCACCCCCAACAGTGCTAAAGCCTGGAGCTAACTGTACCCTACAGCTGTAGGAGCTAATGCCAACGTGAGATGGTGATGGTAAAGCAAAATAAAGGGGCTAACTGGAACCAAGCTTGGTTCTTCAGAGTGATGCCATGGAAGAACCATTTTTGGTTCGACAAAGAAAAGAAAGGTTCTTTTGTGCCCATCCATCTGGACATTAACCTCAGTGCAGTCACTCAGGGGCTTGCCGTCACTGCTGTTGATTGATGATTGTGGATGTTGACCGCAGTGGATCCTGAAACAATACATCTGAGACTTACAATTGTGCTTTATTTAATTGCAGACAGAAGAAGTCAAATACATTTTGAAATTCATCAATAAACTGTATAACCATATGAAACGTGATATAGGCCCTAAATTCAATCATGAACATAGCAAAATAATTGAATCAATGTAGAAGAAGAACATTAGCTAAAGGTGATTAGTATTTATTCCATTACTCCAAAGTGATCCAACTAGCTGCATGAACTACAGTCTGTGTGTGTTTGTGCCTGTGTGTAGGCTATAGGTGAGTGAGATGTTCAGTTACATAAACTTAGGGTTTATGCAACTGTTTATGTAAGGGTAAGTGGATAGTCTTGACTAAAACTAGACCAAAATGTTCGCAACATTTTTGTCAGCTAATGTTTTGATGACTAAAATGTCCAGAGTTTTAGCTTTTCAACTAATAACCGACTAAAAATAAAAGGATTAGGTTACTTAATATGTCTAAAACTAACATGGACTTTTGACCACAGGACTAAGACTAAATCCAAAAATAGCTGACAGAATTAATACTACAGCTGTGCAGCAACAGTGCAATTACAATGCTTTTTTGGGTACTGTATGGTAAGCCCCTTTCAGACATTAACCCCTTCATGGCAATTATGGCAATTGTATGTTGGTTTCATGTCTGAATAAGCACCCTGGTCACTTTTACAAAGTCATTTCCATTCTTTCAACAAGTCTGAACTGAATGCCAGCGGATTGGCGTAAAGGCTGCAGCAGCACATGGTTAAACATGCAGAGAAAGAGAGAAATGCACGTCTTGTTCCACCTTCTAAGATCACTGTCATCGTCTTGATGCACATAATTAGTGAGCCAATTTTCAGGCGTTGAGAAGATTCTTCTCAGATAAGTCTAGAAAAACAATTTTCCCCATTCTGTGCGACCATGACAAAAGAGGTTAAACAAAAACTTTACTAAGAGTATTATCTGACCGACAGTGTCTCCATGTATTTCCAATGTTCATTCATGCCAACTGTGTGGAGGAATAAATGAATATCCAGCAACTCCTTACATACAGCATGTGAGCAAATAGGAATTAAATGATGAATAACAGTTAATATATATACAGTGACGTGCGGTGAGGTTCATGACTGGTGAGGCACTGACTCCTCTGGAGTCGGATGTAAAAATATATGAATCCAAAATAGAAGCTTATATTTCAATTTTGACCTTAATTGAGACATTTAGTTGTTTTAAAAGCTTTTAATTATGCTTTAATCAATTCCACACTGTTCAACAATACGATAGCAAGAAAAACAAAAGAATATTTAATATAAGGTCAAATTCGATTCCCCATTGTGCCTGTGGGGCTCAGCACTGCCCCCTATCAGTGCGGCACGGTGCTTTCTGCATTTATGGCCGATCAGAAAGACTAAATATGTCACACACATTCATTAAATATATTAGACAGACTGTGGAACGTCAGCATGTGTAGTACATGTGTAATCGAACATGTATATTGCCGATATAAAGAGAGACAGCAATGGGCATGCGCCAGCTGCCTGCGTCAGTCAGTGTGTGTAGCACAGCGCCGTCAGGTGAGGCCCAGTTCATCGCTGCCTCACCTCGCCCTTCTCCCATGGATTTGAACAGGAAATGCGTAAATGTAGCGATTTTGACCATAGAAATGTTGAAATCATACAGAAAACAAATTTATAGAACAGGCAAGTGGACAAATTGATTTTCTCTTATCATTGTTAGTATTGTTAGTTTTTTTTATAACGCCTCACCTGCCTCCCCTGACTGCAGTCACGTCACTGCAGTATATATATATATATATATATATATATATATATATATATAGTATATATAGTATAACAACAGAGAGTGGCAAGTCTTCTTGGGAGAATTTCTTTGGCAATTTAAGTGGGTGAGCATGTGAATTCCAAAAGGAATACATTTTATAATATACGTTATAAAATACATTATTCTGATCAAGCATGAGGTATTACTATTCTGATTTAGCTTTTATTCTGATCAGTTGAATGTAAATGTGGAGGAAGCAATGAGAAGGGAGAGTTTTTGGAAATATTGTTTAATTATTCACTGATAAATAGAGCAGGGTTTTGTTGCATATCTGTGGTATGGATGTGTCCTCATCATGACACTCCCTGTATATGAATTTTTACATTTTAGATTCAAATTAAAATCAACCGTTTGAGCTTCATTTAAAAATTCCCAAATCAAAAATTAATTCTCAAATGTTCTCGTTGGCAGACACAGAATTTAAAAAAGCTAATTTACTTTTTTTTCTTTTGTGAAACTGGAAAGAAAATAGGAAGAAAACCTAACAGCTAAACCCCCCCCCCACTTTTTTATTTAAATTGTTTTTTTGAGGCCAGATGTTGGGAACAAAAAATTCTGGTAAGGGCCAAAAGTACAAATAGTGTTAGATCAAGACAGTCACTTTGATTTGTCATAGCAGGAAATGCACAGGTGTGACTAATATTGATGCTTGCAATGATGGTTCATTTAGGTGTGCCATTGAGCTGTGAAATCTGAAATATCCATGCAGCCATTTATCGGTTATTACTTACACAGGTCTGCAATGAAAAAGGTCTATTATAGATCCCAACAGCATTATAAATAGAAGCAATTTGATTGGCCCACTAAACTAGAAGTTTAGGTATAAAGTTAAAGTTGTATTTACAAAGGAAAATATCTACACAGAGTATTTATACACATATATAATGTAATTTTTATTACCATTTCAGACCGGAAATGGACAGGTTTGTCATATTGTTGAATTATTTTAATAACAATCAAATAATGATCAATAATCAAATAACACATTGTTGTTAGTTAATCTGAGGACAAAACAGTTGATGTAATCATAATGTCTGCTCCTCTACGTGCAATACAGAGAGAATTAAGGGATAGTGTTTCTCTGATGACAGCAGATGCTGTGATTCAGAACAAACATTTCTGCACTTCCTGTGCTGCCCCACATTAGTCACCATCATGAGAGTGTGTGCTACGTGTGGTCAACTCTGTGTACTGTACTGTAACAGCTTCACTCTGACCACAGTTCGCAACAGCAGAAATGCTGCAGGGCAACTGGGTTTACGCAACCTTTCCCCTGATTTGGTCAGTGCTGATGTGGAAGATTCATATGGACTCCATTGGCTGAAGGAAAACCCCTGGTCACCTGTATGGCTTTTAGCACGTAGCACCAACCTGACAACAAACAACTGAGGAACATCACTTGTTCATTCCTGTTTTGTTTTTTTGGTCTTCTGACATCATCTTGACTTTTGACTGAATTATTGTAATTTCCTTTTCCTTCCTGTGCCATCACTTGTAGTAATCCTTGAAACATATTTATTAAATTATGAATAGCTATCATAATATTAGCTGGAAATAATGTCATTAGTTAGAAATACATCAACCACTTGTCAGAGATGTTTGAAAGTGAGCTAATTTTTTTTTTTTTCAGTTTCAACATCCTAATTGTGGGATACCAATATTATTGGAGATAATGACTATACAACTAGCATTATCCCATCACTTTTTAGCAGGGGTTTATTTTGTTTTGTTTTTCTAAATGTGATATATATTGTATGACTTGTTGTATGAGTTTTTTCACTTTGGTATGGTACTACATATGGTATGATACTGTATATGGTATGGTACTGTATTGGTATTGCTATGACCTCACCATAACTAACAACATAACGTCAGTAGTTAGCAGGCAACAATATACACACACTGTAAATTCTGAGAATGGTACTGTGAGACTCTATTGAATTTAACTCAAAGTACAGAAGTCACTATAAACTCACTTTTGAATGATACAGACACCCCAGTGGAATATGAGTAAGAACATTATTGATTGTGTTGAATGTGGAGTGAGCCTACACACAACTGGGTCAAAGTTTCTGGCTCAAAGCCTGCTTTTTCTGGTTGCCAGAGACCAGCCTCCATGCTTCATGAATATTCAGCAGCTGTCACTGTGTGGGTGGAGAGAGAGGGGCTATAAATGACCACAGTATCCAGTAAAGGTGTCTTCTTGCCACAGACTGGAACTCATGAGTACGGTGAACCTGTGACTAGAACCAACAACAAACTACATCAGAGTAAGTTATTTTCAAATAGCCAGGAGTTGCATATAGCCTACAACAACATCTGACACGTGTATGTCAAGTTTTTTTTATTGGATTTATTCTAGACTAAACTGTAGCTTAAACTTGAATATATATTCCATGTCAAATGTATTTTATATCATGTGCAAATACATGAAATTGTAATTACAGTGTGTAATTACAAGTTCCCAGAACCCAAAGTGATGTCTTAAATAGCTTTTTTAAAACAGTTTAAATAGAGAGAGGTATTGCATTTACAAGTGGTATGTCTGCACATCTGAAACCACTTGGTTTCTAATGTTTGCCAGCTTTACATGATTAATGCCTCAATTTAAAACCTTTTTTTTCATTGATACATTTTTTGTTCATTTTTAATAGGTCTACATACAACCTTCAGCCAGAGCCTGTGGAAATGGAAAGCATGCAGGAGTTGATCCCCTTCACCAAAGAGATGCTGAGTCAGAAACCTAGCCGTAGTTTTCTGAAGGTCTACCTACTGGGCTCGGTGTTTGCAGTGCTGGGGATGCTCATCGGCCTGGTCGAGATCGTGTGGAACCCTTTCTCCTCTGCTGAGCCGATGGACACAGAGATGGTCCTCGTGCAGCAGAAGTCTGTTGAGGCCCAGATACAGTGCAGTGTGGGGGGCCAGGAGAAGGAGGAGCTGGCTCATGGAAATTGGGCCACAACCCTCTACGAGACTCATAGACTCAGCCAACGGAGCATGGCCAACCGGCTGCACGCTTCCTAAAGCCAAAAGGGTCCACTCCAAGTGACTTGAGATATTTATTAGGGAACTTCTCCTACCACACCACTGAGCTGTGCAACACCTACATAGTCTGAAGCTTCATAGATAGAAGTATCTGAGCTGCCTGCCATTCTGTGCTACTTATTGATGATGCCTTAAAATTATATCAGAAATGTTTCTTAGTATGTCGTTATGCACATGAAAGACCACAAAAGGTCCCAGTGGCAGCCTACATGGACTTGAGGCCCACCTACCATCATGGAAGCATAGAAATCATGTCAATAATACATTATATAAGTGAAGTGTGCATTAACTCATTCAGAGCAATGCTTTTGTGGTTCCCTGGGATCCTCCAACTGCTTCCCCTTGGTATCCAGCAAACACAAACTTTGTTAAATGTCACAATAATGTAGTTTACTTGAAAAATAGTAATGTTGGAAAGTGGATAAATGCAGGTCTTAGCCAGTGTACAGTTGTGGACTATATTTAAGAAGTAAAACAGACACATTTCTCCCATATTCATCCCTGGAGTAATCTCTCTTTACCAAACAGTGGCCTGTAGGTTAATATAAATCTAGTCAGGGTTACAAGATATGAGAACCATGAATCATAACACCCTTTATGTATGCTCCATACATTTTTTTTTTGGCATTTTCACCTTTACTTGACAGTTTTTGACAGTGACAGATGGACAGTTTGACATGCAACAAAGGTCAACTGCCAAAATTGAACTGGCGACGTTACGCCGTGTAACCTCTTTTTTTAAAAAACTCTGCTGCTGTAACATAAAGTTTGGTTTGTAAAAGAAAAAGGAAAACAGACAAAACTGCTTTCTACAAGACCCATTTTGTTCATATTTTCCAATCAAAAGTTAGGATGTTAGAGCTCAAAGTTAGGAGTTTATGAGGAGTACCTGAAGGCAGCATGGTGTTGAGCGTCTGCTTGGCTGAGGTAAACTGCTGTGTAGCGCCATCTGTTGTCTGGTGGATGTATATGATCCACCCACATATTGTGTTCAATTGTAAATATTTTGCTATATGCAAATATTGTAAATATACAATCTTTTTTCACACCAATAAAGTTCATTTTATTTATTAAGTCTGGTTTGATGCACATTGTATTAGCCAACACATCAAGTCCTGAGATTAAGCACAGATTAATTTATATTCATCTGTGCATAGTTTCTCTAGATGGCATTGCCCTGGCCTCCAGCGAAACCGTAAGGAATCTTGGAGTTATCTTTGATCAGGATATGTCCTTTAACTCCCAAATAAAACAAACTTCAAGAACTGCCTTTTTTCATTTACGTAACATTGCAAAAATCAGGCACATCCTATCTCAAAAAGATGCAGAAAAACTAGTCCATGCATTTGTTACGTCTAGGCTGGACTACTGCAACTCTCTATTATCAGGCTGCCCCAATAAATCCCTTAAGACTCTCCAGCTGATTCAGAATGCTGCGGCACGTTTACTGACAAGAACCAGAAAAAGAGAACATATTTCTCCAATATTAGCTTCTCTACACTGGCTCCCTGTAAAATCCAGAATAGAATTTAAAATCCTTCTCCTCACCTTCAAAGCCCTAAATGGTCAGGCACCATCATATCTTAAAGAGCTCATAGTACCCTATTACCCCACTAGAGCACTGCGCTCCCAGAATGCAGGGTTCCTTGTGGTTCCTAGAGTATCTAAAAGCAGAATGGGAGCCAGAGCCTTCAGCTATCAAGCTCCTCTCCTGTGGAACCAGATCCCAGTTTGTGTACGGGAGGGGCAACAACCTCCTCACATTTAAGAGTAGGCTTAAGACTTTCCTCTTTGATAAAGCTTAGAGTAGGGCTGACTCAGGTGACCCCTGAGCCAACCCTTAGTTATGCTGCTATAGGCCTAGACTGCCGGGGGACTTCCTATGATGCACTGAGCTCCTCTCTCCTCTCTCCTCCTCTTCCTCTCCATCTGTACGCCCTCATATCCCATCAATGCTTGTTACTAATTCAACGTCTTCCCGTAGTTGTGTGCTTTCTCTCCTCTCTCTCTCTCTCTCTCTCTCTCTCTCCTTCTGTTGCTTTCTGCAGGTGTTTCTGCCTCTGGAGCTGTGGGGTCTGGATCTATGGTTGCAGCCACCTGCTGCCCCCGTGCTCCTGCTCTGCACCCGCTGCTGCTATTGCTGTTATTGCTCTTATTATTAGTATTACTATTATTATATTGCTCTTAGTGTTATTTTTAGCAATATTAACATCAATACAATATTCAATACAATATAATTACTTTACATCTCTATGTAGAACTGTACTGTGCCTCCTCCTGCTCTCACTCGCTCCCTCTCTCTCTCTCTCCCTCTCTCTTTCTCCCTCTCTCCCTCTCTCTTTCTCCCCCCTTCCCCCTTCAACCCAACCGGTCGAGGCAGATGACCGCCCACCTTGAGCCTGGTTCTGCTCGAGGTTTCTACCTGTTAAAAGGGAGTTTTTCCTTGCCACTGTCGCATAGTGCTGCTCATGGTGGGAACTGTTGGGTCTCTGTAAATATAAAGAGTCGGTCTAGACCTGCTCTACTCGAAAAAATGCCCTGAGATAATGTGGTGACTCGGCAGATGTGTTAATTTCATATTAAGTGTGTAAAGATTAATTTCATGTTATGTTTCACTCATGTCTAGTCTCGTCTTGCACTTCCTGTTTTATTTTGTATTCACTGTCCCTGTTTCCAGGTTGAACTTCCTTCCTTTGTGTGTTTTCCCGCCGTCTGTGATTGTCTACCCCATCCCTGATTGGATTCACCTGTGTGTGTGTATATATAGTCCTTGTTTCCCTTTGTCGTGTGTCAGTCTCACCAAGTGAATCAGCGAATATGTCATGTCAGGTTACGTTCATATTTTGAGTTCTTTTGTACTTTGTGATTTTCCTCGTTACGAGCGCTTTGTGTTAGATATGTTTTTGGATTTTTCCTCTTAGTGAGTGATTTTGGTTTTGGACTGTGTTTTTTGATTCTCCTCTGTAAAGAGCGTTTTTTGTTGTACTTTCTCTCAGTAAATCGGATTTTGTTTCTTAAAGCGTCTGGTGTGGAGTGTCGTGCTTTTGAGTCCTCCGCCTTGAGTTTCAGTTCCTAACAGAACGAACTGGCCAAACATGGACTCAGCCGACTCCCCTACGTTTCAGAGCACTCTGTCGACACAAGGCTCCATGCTGCAGCAACATGAGGCGCAGTTAGGTTACATCAATCAGGGAAGTAGACACAGGTGGGAAACTAGACACAGGTGCACACAATCAAAACGGCGGGAAACAGAACAAAGACCAGAAGTAAATACTACACGTGAGACAAGACTAGTGAACTTCAAAATAAAACAGGAAACACGCCAAACCCAAAACACACAAGTCCAAACAAAAAGTCCTTCAGATCCTTACAGATAACTTTGTTATGATATGGCGCTATATAAATAAAATTGAATTGAATATGCTTGTAAAGCAAAGTGACTGCTTCACAAGTCCATCTGGTTGCATGTTTATGTGCATTTTTATATAATAATAATAATCTTTATTTATAGAGCACTTTTCTAAAACCATTTTACGAAGTGCTTCACACAAGGCAACAACTTCACACAAGAAGATCATAACATTTTCCAATAAATTAATAACGAATAAAATTAAACAAATGAAACATAAAAACAAATAAAATCAAGGAAAATTAGGAAAAGCTCTCAGATAAAAGTATGTTTTAAGAAAAGATTTAAAAGAGGTCACTGATTCTGCTGACCTGATTTCATCAGGCAGCTCGTTCCAGAGCTTTGGGGCTCTGACTGCAAATGCTCTGTCACCCCTAGTTTTCAGCCTTGCTTCGGGAACAGATAAAAGACTCTTTCCGAGGATCTCAGGCTACGTACTGGCTTGTATGCAACTAGGAGGTCAGATATGTAGGATGGAGAGAGGCCATGGAGAGCCTTAAAAGTCAACAGTAAAATCTTAAAATCTATTCTAAAACATACTGGGAGCCAATGCAAGGAGGCTAAAACAGGTGTGATGTGGTCACTTCTTTTGGATCTTGTTAAAAGCCGGGCAGCTGAGTTCTGTACAGTCTGGAGCCCATTAATAGATTTTTGGTTGAGGCAGATGAAAAGGCTGTTGCAGTAGTCTAGATGTGAGGAGATGAAGGCATGTAAAATGGTCTCTGTGTCATTAAAAGATAGAATTGATCGTTAAGCTGCAGAAAATTTTGTGACATCCAGTTTTTGATGTCGCACAGGCAGTCATGTATTGAACTCAGCATGCCAGGATCAGTGGCTCTAACGGGCAGGTAGATCTGCGTGTCATCGGCATAACAATGGAAGGAAACACCATGTCTCTGGATAATATGTCCCAAGGGAAGCATGTACAGAGAAAATAAAATTGGTCCTAACACTGACCCCTGAGGGACACCATACTTGACAGGAGCAAAAGATGACGTGGTTATTAATGGAGACATAGAACCATTTTAAGGCTGTTCCAGATATTCCTACCCAGTGCCTCAGCCTGTCTAAAAGAATGGTGTGATCGACCGTATCAAAGGCAGCACTAAGGTCCAGAAGAACAAGGACTGAGCACATCCCATTATCAGCGGCCATTAAAAGGTCATTAGTCACCCTGAGCAGGTTTGCCATACTCTTTCAATTTGATTGATTTAATGGTACTCCAAGAGATGTTCAGGGATTTGGAAATGTACTTGTATGCAACATTTGTGAGTTAACACATCATCTACTCTTCCTTTGGGCTCACTCAAGCATCATTATGGAATTTTTCTCACAGCATTTTGTCTTGTCTTAGCAGGAAGGCACAGGTGTAGCTCCTAACATTAATGGTGGCTTTGTTCCAGTTCAATGTCATTAAGTCAGAATGCATAAGATCAGGGTTCTGGAACTGCAATACCTGAAAATAATGCAGCCATTATTAATGTTATTTCACCTGTGTTTTGGCCAAATGTCTATACTATACTGTTAAATTCCTCCTTTATTTCTATATTTTAATGGACAATTGTGACAGACTCATATCTTATTCTGAACCCACTTTTTACAGTGTACATATAGAAAATATTCACACTTGGACGTTTCATGTTTTGTTGTTTTTCAACATTGAATCAAGGTAGATTTAATGTGGCTTTTGTGACTCTGGTCATCAGAAAAAGACCCTTTTTGGTCACAGTGAAAACAGATCTCCACAAAGTGAGAGAATTACAAATATAAAATACAAAATACTCTCTTGCACATGTATTCACTCTTGCAGCCAGTTACAATGTGTTACAAGTCACATAATTAGTTAAATGATGATCACCTGTGTTTAGTCAAGGGGTTTCAACAGATTGTAGTATAAATACACCTGTATCTGAACTTTTGATGAGTCAGTGTTGTGGCAAAACCTACACCAGAAAGACAAAGGAACACTTCAAGCAACTCTGCAAAAAGCTGATTGAAAGCACAAGTCAGGGGATAGATACAAGTAGCTACATTTCCAAATCCCTGAACATCTCTTGGAGTACCGTTAAATCAGTCAGCAAATTGAAAGAGTATGGCAAACCTGCAAAAACTGAGTGACAAGTGAAGCTCAAGCTAATAAAGGTTTATTTAAGCTTTAAAGCTAGGACCGCTAGCTTCATGGCTAACTGAGTTAACTAGCAAACGGCAGCTACATTAGCAGCAGTTAGCAGTTACTTTAACAACAAGTCTGTCCATCAGGAAACTCCATGAATCACAGAGAGCTGAGGCAGAGCAGCCAGAGGACATCAGAGGGAAATCAAGAAAATATTCTGTCCATGAAATATGATTTCACCAAAATCAGTGAATAAAGTTATAAAGTTAAATGGTAAATGGGCTTCACTTATAAATTGCTTTTCAACCTTAACGGTTCCTAAAGCGCTTTTACACATTGGTCTCATTCACCCTTTTACACATACATTCAAACACGTAAAGTTGTGTTTTTGTACAGTAATAAGTGAGGCCCGGCCCCCAGAAACACTCCGCTCCGGCAGTGTCTATTGTTGTTCCAACCTAATTCTTGTCTCATCTGTGGTCTGATAAACAGCAAATAAATCAAATTCAGGTTAAAAACAGCAATGCATTTTGTCTTTGCAAATGGAAATGATGTACGTGTTTATTTGCATATAGAGCGGGGAAGTGAGATCTGATCACAAGTGGTCACTCGAGACACATGTGGATACGCTTTCTAATGCCAGGTGTGAACTGAAGTACATAGAGCTGTCCACTTGTGATGGGATCACCCAAGACACATGTTAATGCCAGGTGTAAACAGGGCCTATGAAGCTAATAGATACACAGACTCAACTGCTGCCAAAGTTGCATCTACTACATATGTACATCCTGAAAAAAAACACTGCATCCTTAAGCTTTTCACTTCGGCTGTCCTCACAGTCAGTCACCAACATCAAAACCATGAGCTGAACTTTCAGAATGAGCATTAAATACTCCAAATGTAAATCCATTATCAGTGAGCTCCAGCCAAGCACCAAGTTTAGATGGTAGGGCTAAGTATGGTTGACTGGCCCTACACAGCCTGTGTTAACTGAGATACTCACTCTAGTGTTGACTGTCTGCCCTGACCTCCTGGTGTTTTGATGGCTGACTGCTGGTTTTATAGGGTCAGAGGATGGTTACAGACTGACAGACACTAACAGATCCAGCAGCATGGCTCACTGAGATAGCACAGCGACAATGGGACAATGCCGCCTGACACGTGAACACACATGAGTGGGAGGCCAATATAAGCCTGAGTCAACATGATATTCTGTGGTCTAAGAATAGTTTGAGTGATGGCATTATGTGAGGGCTGAAATGGATAAATCTCTGAACACAGTTGACCTAAACTGACTGTGAGCCCCCCCTGAACACTTATGTGTAACTGTGTGTGAATCAGTACGTCCTTCAGAGCAGTGATGTAATGTAAATGGTGAATAATGTTAAACTATGACCTCTAGCTGATCAACATAAAACCAGAAAAGACATGAAAACATTTCCAGACTCATGTTTAATATAGACTCAAGGACCCTTTAATCACTTAGTTTCATGTTTTCCCTTACTCTACAAGCTTTGGGGATCTACCATGTAAATATACTGTAAATTAAGTGGTTAACCCTTTAATCATCAAGGCAAATGCATTCTAGGTAGCACATACAGCATTTAGGGCTTCATTGTGGTATGTTAAGGATCAGTTTCAGTTGTTTTGCCATTTAAGGTTTCTTATCTTCTACTTCAGTTTTAGTTTAAGTTTATTTTGAGTTTAAGGGGGATTTAATACAATTTTAAGGGTTCTCTTTACTGCTCTATAGCTGTGATAAATTTGTCACATATTGATGCGACTACGCAGGTTGGTGAACTCGTCTCTTCAGCAAATTAAAAGATGTGCAAATAGTTGAGTTAAAGTGCTTTTACTAACTGCTTAAAAAGGTCAAAAATCATTTTTCTGACATTAATGCCTCTGCAGAAATGTTGCCTTGACTTAACACATTTGACATAATTATAAACCCTTCAGCTGCACAACTTACCAATTTAACAGCAAGTCAAATCAAAGTGACAAAAGGGTTGGTAAAGATTTTTTTCCTGTCTTTCACAGAAACAGAGATTTGACTTGAAAGGTTGCCCGTGGATACTAGAGGCAACACACACAGTGTGAAGCTGCTGACGCTTTGCCAAACACTCCCCAGTGTCAACCAAGCAGCCTCTGAGTCAGATGAAGGACAATAGGCTGCACAGTGCTGCAGACGAGGATGTGATGTTTACATCCTGATTTGAATTCTGCGCTTGGCTTTAAAACCACCAAGTATGGCGCAGAGAGTCATTTCAGTTGTTTTTTAGCAGGTTAATGTATCTCTCTAACAGTATTTAAACAAGATTTGATCAAACTCACAGAACTATATTGTCAAGGCAAGTGAAGAATACTTCCCATTCATGGTGCAGCCAAGACATCTTGAGTTTGAATGCTTCACTCAGTGTAAGCAGTGTTTAGCTTCAGTGAAGCGACAGAATATACTGTATGTGATACTGTCATACATTGTGAAAAGTTTATTTTATTCCCAACAATTTCAAGCAGTTATAGAAAATGTATGGGGAAAAACAGCAGTACATTTCTATTTTACAGCATTTATTAAAACATTACAGTATGTACATAACAAAGACTGACACTGTTAATCAATCTGTAAGCTCTGACTTCTCCAAAATAAACTGAAAACCTATAAGTAGCCTATAACGTCTTAAAATAGAAAATATTCTTTGTTATTTCTATAATAATTCAAGCAAATCTTGATGTATACTGTACTTGGTGTGTGTGTGTGTGTTGTCTGATGGGTTCACAGATGCACGTGTATTCCTGTACAGTCTCAGCAGAAAGTGAGACAGATAAAGAAGTCTGCACACTTCAATGTGCTGCAGCCTGGCAACCTGGAGGTCAGAAACACATTGTTTAAGCATATGGCCTTATGCCTTAACAAGGACGCAAGTCAAAATCCCCAAAAAGACAGTACAGGGGGCTCTGTGTAATGTAGTTACACAACACACAGTATGGCAGAGGGAGGAAAGGTTATAGAGCTACTCCATCTAGAGGATGCCACAAAGAAAGTTTGTCTGGTGGACACATGAACACAGATTGCCCCTCACATGGAACATCAATCTGGGTAAAAGGAGAAAGGGGGGTGACTCTACTGTACTCTTCACAGTGTATGAAGTCTGGGAGAGAACAGAGGATTCTGCTAGAAAGACATCAACCGCCGCATGTTGATTCACCTCAAGGCAAAAGATCATCTGTTGGTTTGGTTAGTTCACACCTCATTTCCATTTCTTTTTTTGTATAAACTTTTAGGATTCACACAAACAAATTTTACACTAAAAGTATGTAGACACTCTTCTTCACATACTTGTGTGTACTTTTTGTCTGGGTCTGTTTTTCCTGGTTAAGGATAGATCCCCTTAGTTCCAATGAAGTTAAATAAATCCTAACACTGCATCAGTGGAGGCTGGTATGACAGCACATTAATGCTCATTCTTCTGGAATTACCTGTTAACGAGTCACATATGGTTGTAATCTTCAGGTGTCCACATATTTCTGTATGTGGGGTGGAACTGGCAAACATTAAATGATAAAAAAACGGGCTTGAGATTATAATTGAATTGATACACTTACTCTTGAATTCTAACTTGTTTTTAGAGACAACATTAATGGATTTCTAACAAGACTAAGAGTTCATAGCCATGCTAGCAGCTCTGTGTGGCTGTGCTTAGGGACAGCAATGCTTTGTGCTAAATGCTAAAGTCAGCATGCTAACATGCTCACAGTAGCCGTGTTTTAAGCAAACTTTTGAAATGTTGCAAAAAATAAATGCGAATTAGGCGCGTTTCCATCAACTGGTTTGGACAGGACTTGATTTAACAGCCACATGGTGTTGGCAAGTAATGAAAACATGAGCAAATTTACCCGACAAAAACTATGTTTGTATGTATGTTTGTTTAATCTCCTCAAACACTGAGCTTCACCATCAGACAAACGCAACCCAACACATTAGTGGGAAACGGGCGGGCTGAAATACAGCCAAGACTTAAATAGTTCAGGAGATAACCATGGTCTGACTTGAAAACTTCAAGAGATGGTAGAGGGGCTGTGTATGATTGACACTTTGGCCAGTGCACATTAAAAATAATCACACCATTGCAAACACTGAGGGAAAAATGGTGAAGAGTGTCAAATCATTCCTTTTTTTGTTAAATAATTCATATCTTTATCATTTCAAATTAAAATGTAATTTAATTCTCCTTTTTCACCTTGTTTTTAAATTTACTGTAATTGCATATTATCAATGCAATACTGGATTTTATTTTCATCACATAATTTTTCAGTTTCACCCCTCAGAAATGTGCCCGCCACAACTACTAATTGATTTAAATTGGTTAATTAGCAAGAATTTCTGTTGTAATTTGCCATATGTTTATTTTGTGTGCACAATAGCATGTTAGAAGTTCATACTTAATGACCATCAATGTTTTTCCTACAAAATGTCGACTGCTAGACACTGCTGACTTTGTGCTCCATTGTCCAAACTTCACATTGGCTTATATGTGGAACAACAGTAGACTGCTGGGAGGAGAGTGGAAAGTTTGAAGGCATTTCTCCAAGGGAGAACAGCTGTTGTCACCAGGTGGGTGACTTTGTAGTTCTGGGTCTGTTCCCTCAGCATGTGTCCATGGCAAACTTTTGGTCAAAGCTGGGGACTGGAAGTGAAGTTTCACTGCATGACTAAATTGTTGCTTCTAAGATAGAGCACAAAATATATACGTATAAGAAACAAACAAATATATGAATAAAAAATGTTCACACTAACAACTTAACACTCTTCATCGTCTCTTCTGAAAACTGGCCAAGCATTAAAGGTGGCACTTCATAAGCAGCCTCTTAAACAGAATGTGCTGCCATCATAATATGTAAGAGATAACTTCAAAACAGGCAAAATGTGCTGTGAACAAAAACGTTTTGGAATCCTATCCTTTCAGATACATTCATACTTTTCATACAATCCATAGTCATACTGTACCCTGCTTTAACTTCTTACAACCACACAAACACAGCAGTCGCATCACCTGCACCATCACATTTAAAGCGCACAAACCATAGTTTAACCAAAACCACTCAGCTCTGCTAATTTCAGCATTGCATACTGGGTCACATCAGTCCAACCTTCACTAAAAAGATTCTTGGTCATGTTGCACTGCCTAATGCAGTAACTGTTCATGTTCACCACTGATCACAGCTCAGCATCAGCATGCTGATCAACCGGACAGTCCCTCTGCTCTAAACAGCCGCCGTAGTAACATTTTCATCAGCACTGTTGGTGGTGGCCATCGTGTCTGTCGGGGTCCCGTTGACCGGCGTGTGTGGGGTGACTTTTGCCAGCCGGTGCTCCTTGCTGTGGGTGCAGCCGCGGGCGCAGAGCTGGCAGGAGGCGCAGGCCGAGTTGCAGCAGGGTAAGAAGCGACAGATGCTGACGCGCCACAGGAACCAGCCGGGTGACCAGCAGCACCAGCACAGCACCACGCCGCCCGCCACCACACCCAGGATGATGTAGAGAACCAACAGGGACAGGGAGGCAGGGGAGTCTGGGGATAAGAGGGGCAAAACACAATTCTCTTTATTCACATGGCAATTAAGTTATTACACAGGTGGGAAACAATAACGCCAGTGACTTACTGCATAAAGAACTGCACACACATTTTCCACATGGAATCAGATTCACAAAACTACTACTGACAATTTTAGGGTTTGAGCTCTTCAGTCTGTACACTGCCACCACAAGCTACAACAGACTGAGGAAGGCTCACACACAATTCACAACTGCAATGGGTATTGTATCTGCCAGGGATGAAATCTTGCAGGGACCTCCTCTCCTCTGTGTTTGCCTTATTCTGGCTCCTTCTCTGTTCTAGCTTCCTACTGTCTAAAATAAGAGCAGTCCTTGGGAGAGTGCTTAGTCCACTCTCATATTTTACAACATCATCCTCTACACTCACTGGCCTGAATGTTAGCAGTGGTGCTCACCACCTTCAGACAAAAGGAACTGTCCTGATGATGGAAATCAGAAACTTACACAAGCTCATGGGAGCACAAATTGTGGAAATGTGGATCTTCCGCTGAAAATGCTCTATCTCCTCCTGTTTGAGTAACATTTGCTAAAAACCACATTTAGATTTATGTCTTCAGTAGGGACCAAAGGGCTTAGGGCTGAGAGCCACAGACAGGCTAGGGATTGTATTCAGAGACGGACTAACACATTGCTGGTTTTGGTCTTTTCATGGGATTTGTTGACAAAAACACCAGCCCTATCCTTCAATAGAAAATACTGTCATATATTACACCACCCTTTTACTCTACAGAGCCACGATGGCACTGGCATTAGTGCTCCCCGCTTCCTATAAATGGTGCTGGAAGTTTGCATCCTCCATTTTGGAGTTTTTCTCTCTGTTCCCACAAAGGTCACCATTGTGAAGGTGGTTTGCAATAGGACAACAGTGTTGATCCACCCATCCATCCATTTTGTTCCGCTTATTCAGGGCCGGGTCGTGGTGGCAGCAGACTAAGCAGGGTTGTCCAGATGTCCCTCTCCCCAGCAACACTTTCCAGCTCATCCTGGGGGATCCCAAGGCATTCCAAGGCCAGATAAAATACAGTATATAATCCCTCCAGCATGTTCTGGGTCTACCCCGGGATCTCCTACCAGTTGGACATGCCCGGAAAACCTCCAAGGGGAGGTGCCCAGGAGGCATCCTGATCAGATGCCTGAACCACCTCAACAGGCTCCTTTTGACTAGAAGGAGCAGTGACAGAGAGTCTCTAAACAACAACAATCCAACATTTTGGAAAATACAACTCACTATGCCATCTTCCAAGAGTCAGAAAAAACATCAGTATCAATTTAATCTTTGTGTCCAAAGCAGAGATATAGGTCCAAGTCCAAAGTTAAAACCGAACAAATTATGCCCTCTAGCACACCTAAAGCTGTCTAATCGTCTTGACACAGATGCTGTATATACTCTCTAGAGGTTGGCTGTAACAGTAATTTAATTTAGTTACTGTTCAATAAATTAACCGTACATATTGATATGCCTGGAGCCCACTAACTGTTTAGATTTTCAGTATTTTCACTCTTTGAAAATGAAACACATTCAACCACAGCCAACAAGTTGCTACTAAACCAGCCTGTCTGTTCATCCAGCCTGTGCTCCCTCACTGTGGGCAGACCAGCGTCCATTGAAATGGATCTCAGCTAATTCACAGCTGGCAATTTGCACAGCAGGCGGACGTGAATCCCCTTCTCCCACTCTCAGTTGAACATTTTAGAGCAGAAGAATAGCTGTTTTCTTAGGCTAGACTTGGCCGGGTCTTAAAAGCAATCAGAAGCGGACAGGCTGGCCCAGACAGTCTCTGTTTGCACCTCAGACACTAGAACAAAGACAGATCACTCAAAAGGCTGCTCTCTGCCGTGAGAATCCATCACCATTTATTGGTTTACGAGCCTTTAGGTGGAATTAACAACTCAATGGACACCTCCATTAGTTTTATGCCCAGTCATCAGGACACTGTGCATTCAAATGGGCACTTAGTTAATCTGTTAACCAACCAACTGCAGGACATAAGCATAGTGTATAACACATTGATTGATTCCTGCGGGTGGAGAGTGTTTCTTCCAGTTATTAATGAATAATTAACATCTATTATGTCACAATGGTCACTCACCTGTTACTGACTCATGACTGGGAGCACTGCCTGGCATGCCACAGTTCATATGTGAAAGAACTGGCACCGTGGGTGGATTCACAAAGGTGGGGGTGGGGTTGATATTGGTGGTGGCAGTTCAGGAGGTAAAAGCTGACCTGCTGATGAAGGACAAATTTGGGGTCAACTATTAAATAGTAGGCAATGCCATTTTTGTTGCACTAACCCCCTGAAATGTGTTGTAGTGCACCAAAATCAAAGCTTTTGAAACATTTTGAAGTATTAACTGTGAGATTTTCAGCATGCTGTATAAAATCAGGGACTGTATCTTTAAATATCAGCATCAGCATCACATCAAGTGTCACCTCATCACCTAACTGACCTTTACAGCCCGTAGTCAGGTTTTCCTCCAGGTCACTTCCATCCCCACAGTTGTCAATGCCTTTATCATCACACACCAGACCAAGGGGGATACATTTCCCATTCCTGCAGGTGAAATAGGGCTCACTGCTGCACTCGGATTGGTTAAAACCTGAAGAGGAAGATAACAATTGAGGGATCGGGGCAAGACAGGAAGTATCTGAGTCAGTCATGAAAACTTTACAGCTGTGAAAAGAAAATATGGCCGATTATGGAGTTTCCGTGTAAACAAAAACAGTTATTCTTGAGTGCTAATAAACATGGTGAATGCATTTCCATCCCCATAAAGCATTTTCAAAACTGATTTGTTTACATCAATGTTTTTTAATTTTCTACTATTCTTCTTATTTGCATATTGCTGGTGCAATGCTAAGGTTCTTGTGGAACACACAAAACCATTGGCAGGAATATTGCGGAACTCACCTACATGTGCACCCTCATGCACTTGGTGAAGAGCATAAAAAGTCATCATAACATTTGAAATCTCTGATGCTATACAGACTGATTAACATGTTCTTGGTTTGATAGTTAGCAGTGTGGTAGAATGCAAATGGTCCAAGCCATACCACGGCTCCATTAGTTTTATGCCCAGTCATCGGCCCACTTTCAATTAAAATGGGCACTTTTGTATTTGTATGAAGCCAGAGGCAACCATGTGGTTTTGTCATTGATTGGATGGATTTAGTTTTTTAGTAAGATAGAAATTCTGTATTTTCTTTAGAGACCAATAAAGAATATTTCAGTAATGTTTTTGCCAGGGATTGATAATTCATACATAAGATAAGATAAGCCTTTATTGTCCCACAGCGGGGACATATACTGAATAAAGACTCAGTATATGATGTGGTTTTCTGTTCTCATCCCTAGTTTATGGTAAAGTAGGTTTTTCTTCCTGGTTAGTTATTTCTTTCTACACAAAGAAATACTACATCAGCTGACTCCTTATTAATGACGGAACCACTTTTGCACCTTCATCTAGGTGTAAAGTAATTTAAAGTAGAGTCATCTTAAAATCATCTAATGATATCTAATGGAAAGTTATAAAAAACCTTCTTCACCACAGCCTACACACATCTTGTTACCAGACATTACTCAGGCATTCCTTGATGTAAACTTGTTATCTGTTTTTAGCCTAATGTCTCTTTGTGTTCAGTAAATATAAAACATATTTGATTCTGATTGGCTTGCATAAAACAAACATAGTTTTACACTACCCATGTGTTAAACTGCCTAAAAAACTAATGGACCTCATCCATTATCTTCTGATTTCAGGACATCAGGATCATTATACCATCATCATGCATTAGTTTATGTATGCACAGCTCATCAAAGAGACTGTAAGACACTAAGCATCTGTGGAATGGATGGACATGGTCTTTCTTACCCAGTCTGAAGGAGGTAAAGTCCCCCACAAAGTCGACTCTGGGCTGAGTTCCCCGGGTCACCAGCCTCAGGGTCAGGTAGTTTCCTGTGGACAGCACCGGCCGTGGTGGGCTCTTCCCACAAAGAGGAGGCCCAAGTGGAGGCGAGCTCCTGTCCCGTCCATCATAGAACTGAACGTATGAGCCGGCATGACACGGGTCTGCCGAGCTTTCACCAGAGGTGGGCTCCAGTCTTGGGTTGAGAGGGGCAGAGCCACGAGGGGACTCTGGGAAGAGAGGGGCTGGGCTCAGAGGGGCTACTCGTAGCAAACTGTAGACCAGGAAGAAGCGGAAGTGGAACTGGACCTTGTCTTTAGGGGAGCTGGCCTGCATGGTGAGGTGGCAGTCAGTCCCCATGGTCACAAAGTAGTACTTCTTAGATTCCTGGTGTGAGTTGACGATCATGCCGTCACCCTGGATCGTCTGGCCACAGAAGTCCACCACATTAACTGACAAGGAAAAGACACCTGTGACAGAATCCTCAGAGACAAACTTATACATGGATCATTCTGCAACGGACCATTCTGTGTCTTTGGCTATTTTTAATATATTATACTACTGATCACAAAAGGGACACTGACTTGTCTGACTTGAGTCTCATCCTTGGCAAAGTACAGAAGCCTGTTTTCCGGGTAATTAGACATTTCAGTTGTGATCAAAAGAAAACCGTGTCTGATGTGTCAAGATAAGACTGAAATTAAATTATCTCAGGAAAGCCAGTATAGAAAGAAGAAAATCAGAATCTTGAGACAACGGGCAAAAAGATTTTTTAGCAACCATGACCACTCTCAGCCACTGTTCATATTTTAGGGCCGTTGTAAAGTGTTAGTGAATACGTAAACCTACTGATTTGTAGGGACACACAAAACACTTAGTACATGTATGCCTTGGTGCCTTGCTCGAGGGGACTTCAGGAAATATGCTAGAATCCACCTCCCAATGTTTGGTGATTTACAGTAAGCTTAATGGACATACATACTGTCCACCTTATATTGTTATGGAATAGGGAGTTACAGGATTTCAGTCAAGAATCAGATTGGAATATGGCTGAACACACACTCATTAATTTTGAAGTCACTCATAGAGCATAATTCAGCACCCTACAGAAGATTCCATAAAACTAGAACCCATATACATTTGTCATCTATGTAGTATTAACTCTACAAGAATGTGTCTCCATATGTTTTGGGAGAGAATTCACTGAAATCCTAACCTAACCATTACCTGTGTCTCCTTGATGGTGATTCTCATATCAATCTTAAATTCATACATCAGAGAGTGTCATTTTCTGGTTTTGTGGCAGCTAAGTAAACAATCTTAAAACCCTGCATTCATCTTGAGTGCAATTGCTTTGGATAAAAAAAATCACTGAGCATAGGAAATCTGGAATGTGTGACAACAAGTCTGAATAATGTTTGATCTTCCACAGCTGAGGCGTGGCACTCTTTCTTGGGCAACATAAGTGTTATATCTCAGAGGAACCGCAGAGCATTGACTAGGACAAAAATGTACTTGTGATCTGCATGAGTTTTGTTCAACTGTACTCTTCCTCAAGATCTCCTGCTTTCTTTCTAGACCTTGTTATGTTTGTTTGTATTGTGTGTTGTTCTGTCTGTTCTGTTATCTGTTTAATTTTAATGTTAAAGGATAGGTTGACCATTTTTCAAGTTGGTCTTCAAACAATACTCATGTGTCCATATAATCACTGAAACAGATTTTGCTTGCTGTAATCATTCCTTCTGTTTCTACTAGCCCGTTCAACCGGTCGAGGCAGATGACCGCCCACCTTGAGCCTGGTTCTGCTCGAGGTTTCTACCTGTTAAAAGGGAGTTTTTCCTTGCCACTGTCGCACCCTCAGGGAACCCTGAGATAACTTTGTTATGATATGGCGCTATATAAATAAAACTGAATTGAATTGAATTGAATTGAAAAGATCCCTTCCTAATTTACTTCCAATCCAAGTGAAGTTCAAATCCACAGTTTGTGCACAAATGTATTCCAAAGTTTATCTGAAGGTAATTCTGATTTAGACAAATCAAGTAGATTTCTTCCAAAGTTAGTCTTTTTAGTACATAGTTCCCTCATTTTGTTACTATTACTCCACTGCAGCTCAACAGGGAAACACTGACTGGGGAAACACAAAGAGGAAATTTATTACTAAAAACAGGTGAGAATCAAGAATCTAAAGCTGGTCCAGTTGTCCTTGACTTAGCACTTTTAGATATACCATGTCCTAGATGACTGGGAATCTTTACAGACCTCTGAATGTGTGGTTAAAGACAGCAGCTAAATAAAAAATTCCAGTGATTATTTTGCCACACAGAGTCTGTCTTAAACACACTGGTAGATGTACAAACTCACACACATCAGTGTAAACCTAGTCTGCTACATGAGCCATGTGATCAGCGTGGTAATTGTTTGAGAAGCAGCTCACTGCTCATCCACAGACAGGAGGACCAGGACAGATGGGTGGGTAGATCCGGCTCCAGCAGCCCCCACCCAGCCACCCAACATCCCCTGTCTATGGGCCGCAGTCCAAATAATGAGAAAATTTATGATCACCCCTGGAGTTTATTAGCTCCGTTTCCCTGGGAGACAACTAGATCCTCCTGCACTGACCTCCAGGAATGTCCCAAAGCCCGGGAGCCCCTGTTGGTGGGAAACAGCTCATACCCTCTGCACCACACAAGTAAATACAAAGCCTCGGGGGACACTGTCCAAAACATGGGTGACCAGAGGACACCAAGTCCCTAGTAAAGATTTTTGCAGGCTAAAAATTCTTTTTAAACACTGTCATTGTAAATGGAGTCCATTTCGGAGAGCAAATCCAGAGGGCGGGTGAGGGCCATGGTCCTGGGTGACACACTGTAGTGAGAAATGTCTCTCTGACAGCATTGTGTGGAAAAGGGCAGCAGCTTCACTGTCCATCCATGTGTTATCCTAACACTGGTGACTCAACACAGGCTTATATCACTTTACACTTAAAGTGATTCAAAGTATATAAACAGTACAGTGAATAAACATGAATAAACTGGTGTAACGGGCCATATGGAAAAAATGTTGTATCAAATCACATTATATGCAATTGTATATCACACTATCGATATATATGATATGTGTATTTTCTGAATATTTTTAAACTTGTATATACAAAAAGGATTATTTGCCTTTGCCCTATTCAGAAAATCAAATAAAAATTCAGTTCTAACATTTAACAGTACTGCTCATTAATTAGCAACATTGCCTACAATGTTCTCATACAAAATAGACATTAAAGTGTGAGCTGCCTCGATATAACAATGATGATGTATTTTGTCCGCGGTTTCAAGAGTCCTTTGGTTCCTATTAATTTTTGTATAATGTGAAAATATATGAACAAACTCGCCTGAGTTGTGTGATCCAAGCCTGCATTCAAAACGAACAGCAAAAATGTGAAGTATACATGATTTCTAGCGAACACACAGGTATGGTCCTTTACACTTAAAACAAAAGAAGTCAGAACCCACATCTCATGAGTAGTGCATAAAGAATAATACAGAATATATATATATATACATACAGAATAATGTGTATGATGTGTAGAATAAAACTGTTAACATGCCTTTTGAGGTATATTTTGCATCACATAAACAATACTTTAGTCAGTTACTGCTACTATTTTTTTGTTTTACTACCTGTCCTTACTATCACAATTGCACTACCTCTGCTTTTACTACTATGTAGGGGTGGGTTATACCCTATAATATTTCAGTAATTATCATATAGCATTATCTCAATATCCAGATGTTATAATATTCACTAAAGTATTCAGTGTCAAATGGCAAAAAGTTCAACTCATATTCATGCCATAGTATCAAATGTATTTTGTGTTTTACTATAATAAAATGTCGTTTTACTCAAAGTATATGCTTTCTCTGATTGAAGAGCTCACAATGTGACAGATTTAGGTAACATAATACCTAATTAGACTTTTAGTCAAGATACAGAAATAGCAGGCAAACCGTGGCTACAATTATCACTACTGTCTCTATTATTGCAAAACTACTACTACTCTCTGCTGCTTACATCTGAAACTTTACCACACTCAGCCCAATCAGACTGTTACGCACAGAGAAAATGAACTGCACACACTTCCCATCAGTGCGTCACTTTCAACACGATCCAAACGTGTATCCGGTGGCTGCAGGCTTACCCGTCTCGATGGCCGAGATGTGGAGAGTCATGAAGCAGAGCAGGAGGACAAGCCTGAGCAGACGCTGCCAGCAGCTCTCCACCTCCACCTCCATCATCCAGGCTGAGAGACAAGTGCGCAAGGGAGAGAGGGTCCAGTACAGTCCGCTTACAGAGGAGATATCAGAGTCATTCTAACTTCGCATCAACTTGTCATATCTGGCCACGGCTTTAGCTGGAGTGTATGAGACCGCAGGGCAGGAGGAGGGATCTATCCAGCGTGGAATATCTAGCTGTGACCGCTCTGCTCTCTGCCAGCCGCTCTGCTCTCCATCACAAAGACTCTCTGGCTTTTATTCCAGTTGAACCTCCTCTCGGTCCCGTCCGTTCACGTCCTGCCCTCTCCATGACAACCCCCCAACCAATCAGCTGTCAAGCAAGCGAGAAAAAACAAAAATTTCCCCACCTGATGTAAACTTTGTTAAGTCAGCTTCCATGAACTATGCTCCTTGTTCCTGATTTTTTTTTATATAGTTGCTAAAGACTCAACCTGTAATTGATATGGTCAAAAATACAGACTAAGGTTACAGATTAACATAATCAAAGAAGTTAAATTATAGCTAAAAGTAAGCATTTTGAATGCTTCTCAACTGATGATAATCTAAAATATATGCATTCTTTAATTGTCTGTTTAACATTCAAATTAGGGCTATAATGCTTATTTTCATTATCGATTATTTTCACGATTAATTGCTTTTAAAAAAAATGCTCATCACAGTTTCCCAAAGCCCAAAGTGACGTCTTCAAATTGCTTCTTTTGTCCGACCAACAGTCCAAAACCCCAAAGACTCTTCATTTACTGTCAGAAATGACAAAGAAAAGCAGCAAATCCTCACATTTAAGAAGCTGGAACCAGCAAATTTGACATTTTTGCTTGAAAGATGACTGAAACCATTAATGGATTATCAAAATAGTTGGCAATTAATTTTCTTTTAATCGACTAATCGTTGCAGCTCAACTTCAGATGAATGTGATTTAGAGGGTTGCAATCCAGTAAAAAACTATCAATTACTGTGTGTTGGCATTGAATGTTCAGATTCTTAATCCTTGTTGTTTAATCTTTTTTTTCCAAATTTAAAGAGAGAGACTGGTGTTATTCTCTATTTTTCTAATTGTCAACAAAACCCATGAAAAGACTAAAACCAAACTCTGTGGTTCTCAGACCCAAGCCCATTAGTTCCTGCTGAAAATGTAAATCTTTAAGAATGCCTCACAAATATAAAGTTTCATTTTGAGCTCAGTAATTTCCTAAAACAGCTGGTCACTGTAGTTTTTAGCTAGCATTTCTCAAACAGAAGGAAGTAGAGCATTTGTTGGGGACTATTTTGAGCAGCGGATTAATCCACATTTACTGCTCTAGTGAGTATTGTGTGTGTTCATGGTAATGAAGGAACACCCAGTGCAGTACTGTGACTCATTGGGTTTTTAATAGTTTTTGGACAACAATGGAGCTCTATGGCACAGAGGAAGAAGATATATCAGGCTTTGGATTACTTGTTTGGCTCTGTACATGGGATTTGTTGACAATAAGAAAAATATAGATTATTACTTGACCTATCGAGTTTAATTTGGAAACTTCAGTCTTAAATTTGAATTCAGACAGATGATTAGAAGGAGTAAGCATTCAGACTGGGACCAGAAGACCAGTAGATCACATCTGACCATCTGTCTTCCCCTGTGTCTCTACAAAGAAAAAACAAAAGCCCCTCACACAAAGACAACCTCCAAGGCAGGGGTTAGTTTTACAAAAAAACAGTGGGTGTGGAGAATTTTATCACCCCACAGAGGAGCATGTAATCCTTCATCTTAGCTGAAAACATTCATATTATTATCACTTGGAGATACGATGTTTTCACAGGACAGCTATGACCCATGTGTCTAAACATGTGAAGACTTGTGACAAACAGCATTCGACACAATAATATATTGACATTCATGAATGTGTATTCAAATGATCATGGCTGAATTAACCTGCTGGGGTGTCCTGTGGCAAAACTGAGCTGCTGGGCACCTGGTAACCCCTGCCCCTCCCTGTGTGCATTGTGTACAGGTTTCCTATGATGGAATACTATCCAGGCAGCCCCAGATTTGATGTGGTGATTTGATTAAACACATTAATATAGGAATGTGCCATATGTAAGCACCAAACTGAAATAATGAAGGTCTTAAAACTGAATTT
The DNA here is from genome assembly GCA_005408345.1 of Macquaria australasica. Classification (NCBI taxonomy): domain Eukaryota; kingdom Metazoa; phylum Chordata; class Actinopteri; order Centrarchiformes; family Percichthyidae; genus Macquaria; species Macquaria australasica. The sequence goes on along the minus strand of SEMN01000042.1, from coordinate 158,348 downwards.
TGACACAGGGACCCCCTTAACAACATTTATCTGATGCAACTCAACAGTGGTCTCAGTGAACAGCTTTACTGTAAACGGTCAGTTCACCCAAACGTGTCTCTGCGATTTCTGCCTCTGCCCCAATATAACAGAGGAGAATGGAATTGTGTTTGTTCTGCTACGAGCACTGCAAATTTACATACAAATCTTAATATCATATCTCTGACAGAAATTCCAATTAAATTTTTTTCTTGTAATCTGTGTGACTGGATGCTTTATATATGTATAGCCAGGTCTTGTACTGTAGAAATTCAAGCCCAATATGAGCTAGGCTAAAGACAAACAGCAAAACTTCCTTCAAATTCAGCTGTTTTCACTTTAATAAGCATTAGTTAAAAGGTAATAAGACCTTATTAACATTATTATGTGACTGAAAAAGCATAGTTAACTGTTAATAAGTGCATTATAAAGGATTTATTAACCATAATAAGGAATTATTCTTGCTTTAGATCCGGTAGCTCATTATAACTGCTCATAAATGAATAATAAAGTTTTTTAACCTTAATGAAGCAACAAAAAAGCGTAGTAAAGGTTTAACAATGACAGAATAGGTAATGAGTAAGACTCAATAAGTTTGTAATGCTATTATAAACAATTATAAGAAACTCATAAGGCTTTTATTAAAGGTCTTAAGCAGTCTATAAATTGAAGTGCTTATACAGTAAATATCTTATAATGTAACAATAAACATATTTATGATGCTATTATTAACACGTATATAGTCTTATTAACACATGATAAATGTTAGTAAGCATCTTGTAAGAACTTAGAAGGGAGCGTTATTATCTATTAACTAATGCTTATTACAAAGACATTAATAAAGTGTTACTGAAGATTCTTCTCAAAATCCATGACTACATGAAACTCAGCTGCTCCTGTAATACTAAGCTCTGCTTCAAAATGTTTTGTATTCTCATCTCCATGCACAAACCCAGGCTTTGTTTGACTCTGCTTCTCTCTTGTGGCTCAAAAGAAAAGTGCAACTGCCATTTACTGTTGTCCTTGGTCTCAATACACTTTCTTTTATCCATCACTTTATACACTTCAGTTCCACACATTACTTAAGAGTGTGGAGGCATGGGGAAATACATGTAAAACAAATACAAGTTTTAATACAAGAGAGCCAGCTAACAACAAAAACTGAACGGTCTAAAAGAGACTTGGTTTGATTTGAAAACAGCAAAATTATTTATAAAATTACAAGTAAGTGGCTACTTGAAAGTATCCAAAAGTTGTTTAAAAAGTAGAGAGAACTAGTGTTATATAATGATTGTATTTCAGGTAACGGGTTGAGTTTATGGAAGTATTGAAGTTAGGGGCTGAACATTGGTAGCATACGTTTAAAAATATAGTTAAAAATCATTTAATGAACAAATAAAGAGTTCTTTGGTCAAAACAGCAATTTAGCACTAGCATGGTAAGGATACTATACCTTTTGTTTACTGCAACTTTGAATGCCAAATAAATGATGTAAACTTCACCTTCAAGTAAAGCTAAAGTAGTGGTCGAGGCAGATGACCGCCCATCCAGAGCCCGGTTCTGCTCGAGGTTTCTGCCTGTTAAAAGGGAGTTTTTCCTTGTCACTGTCGCCTAGTTCTGGTGGGAACTGTTGGGTCTCTGTAAATATAAAGAGTCGGTCTAGACCTGCTCTATATGAAAAAGTGCCCTGAGATAACTTTGTTATGATTTGGCGCTATATAAATAAAACTGAATTGAATTGAACTGAAAGTCATGCAATTTGCTAATCATGTCTGCTTTCCTACTGTGCTGGAGAGATGGAAACATTCTAAAAGGTACGAGGTTCTTTCGGGTTCTCATATAGGCCTTGGAGCTTTTGATCTTTACCATTGAGACAATCAGTTCCTAATCTCAGAAAGCCTGTATACTGTATATGGCAACTTTCTCACAGAGCTGTAAGCTTAGATGTGCAGAATTCTCCATGGATACCTCACCTTGACTTAAAGCCTTTGTGTGTAGAATTTTTACAGTATGTGATTATAGCATCATTTCTTTGTAGGAAAATTAAACAATTCCAGTTAAAATGGTAGCAAGATGATACTACTTTAAAGAGGAACTCCACACTAAATGATTTGTTTTGCTCTGTACACATTATCACATAGTATCTTGTTGGCATATGATGTTAATACAGCTGATTTATCCAACAAAACATATATTGTGTGTAAAAATTGCGTTTCTGCTCAAAATTAGCCCGTATGTGTCTGCTTGGATTTGAAAATTCAGTTCAAACGAATTATTTGGCCTCTCCCTAACTGTGACATAATAGGCAATACTCCGAGTTCTATGTCATAATATGTCATGACTCGACATGGCCAAGTATAAATAGTGGAACACTGGCTGACTGTGGCCCCAGTCTGTGCCCCTTACACAGCTGCTGGTAGCATTAGCAACAGAAAAACGTCGCCGTACACAAACAAGATTTATTCCTCTTCAAAAGGGAGTTTTTCCTTGCCACTGTCTCCTAGTGCTGCTCATGGTGGGGTCTCTGTAAATATAAAGAGTCGGTCTAGACCTGCTCTACTCGAAAAAGTGCCCTGAGATAACTTTGTTATGTCAGGGCACTGGAACAGCTGGGATCCAGTTGATCGTTTTTCAACCAAAATCGTTTTCAACTGATTTGAAAACGAGTTTGTTTTTGGCCGAAATGCTCAAAACGATTCAAAATTAGGTGCGCAAACCAGAACGGAACCCATTCCATGTTGGTGGAAAAGTGTTCAGTGTAATAACACCCTCTGTCTCTCTAGTGTTATGCACAAGTTTTCACTTTAGCAAAAAACTCACCCCAGTATGAAAGTGTTCAAGATTTCTTTTAATCTTAAAAAAAGTCAGATTAAAAAAAAAAAAAAAGATACAGAACATTTAAAAGATACAGATCAGTTAGGAGCAAATCATTTTTAAAAGTATATTTACAAAATATAATTACACATATGATTAGTGCCGGTACACAAGAGGTAAACCATGTGTTGTGCAGTGTTGGTGGCAAACTGTGTCACTACTTCATCACTAATCTGTACAGACCGTTCATCAGCAAGAAAGTCAAATGCAAACAGGCTTCGGCCTGCAGTCTGAAACTGAACATGCCACTGATTATTGTGGAATTGCTACCTTCCCAAAACAAAAGGAAGGCGGCACTTAAAATTTGAGTATAGTTTGTATTATACAGTATGGTGGTTAAGGCAGGTAATCAGATGATACATTTAATATGCGCTGCATCAGTCTGAAGACTCGTCTAAAACACAGTTTACATGTGGATACACAGGTTAATATGGGTCTACAAAACTATTTGTGTCTCTTTGATTTGAAGTAATAATGCCCCTGGTGGCCTGGAGGCTGTTAAAAGGCATTCTGGGAAATAAAATACTTCTAACTAAAGTAGACAAGGCAGGTTGAGGAAATGTTGGTACATAAAGACTTAAAGCTGGAGTGCGGAACAGCTACACCAATGGTTATCCGTGTTTTTCCCTGCCGTTGATCGCTTTCCTTTTTTTTTACTCTAATCCTTCGTCTGAATGCTGAGTTTCTTTTTTATCTGGAGCATCAGAGACTTTTCTTGGATGCTTCTTAGGTTTTTCCTCTATACTCCTATTTGCTGTAGACTACTCCGTTGCTACGGTTGCTCCCCTCAGCTCTGGGAAACCAGAGCCATGTAGAGAGAACTATCTGAAGTCTATGTGAATCACTTGAGGATCAAGCATTTTGAACTTCTGTTGATGCGACTCTCTCTCTATATGGCTCTGGGCAAACCGATCATCACTGGTTGACATAAAACACATCACTACTGGTGCGCTAGCACGGTAATGTCGCCACAGACACCAGATTTAAAAACTCTGGTATACTGCGAAATATAGAGAGATTTACCTGGCGGTGATAGGCTTAATCAGCATTGTGTGAACTTGTCTGGCAACGGCTTGATTGTAACGGACGTCCATTTATATGTAGAAGTCCTGCACTCCAGCTTTAATGATAAAACTTTAACATAAAATAACTGGTGGAATGCAGTGAACATCTGAGACTGACTGTATCTGTAGGAGAATATCAGAGTGAATTTTGTGTTTAATGTACATAAGTTGATCCAAGGTTCATCTGCCAATCAAACCTGATTTTCTACAAGATGTTTGACCCTACCTTCTCTTTACCCTACATTACCTTCTCTTTTGTATTATTCCATCTAGGGATGTCCCACATAGGTGTTTCTCGAATCCAGTTTGCTAATATCAAAAGCTTGGGACAGACAGACCCAGCCACAACAAGTTTCTCGTCCACTTTCTTGGTAACCAGGGTGACGAGCCCCATGTAATATATGATTGGTTGCTTGACAAAAAGCACCAGTGACAACACCAGCGCCTTTCTGAAAAGTTCAGAGACTTTCGACTAGAAGTGCTCGGAGTCGACGCACAAAATAGGCGGAGCGCACCCTAGGCGCATACGCTCGCTTCTCATTGGGAACAATTGAAAAAAGATGCTGCCGTTCAGAAAAAAACGCTATGTGGACACAGGCCCTAAGGTAGTAATTTTAGCAGTGCACAATAACAGGCCTACATTAAATTTAGTAAAGGCAGTTTAATGTCCAGTCTGTCTTCTAAGGTTTATCTGCACAAACAAATGACTTGTTAGTCAAAAATCAATACTGTACCAAAATGCAAAGGATACCAAAAAAATTCTAAAAAAAAAAAAAATCACTTTTGAAATAAAATGATCTTAATAGAGTTGAGTGACCCTAAACTTTCAGAAAATCCACACTTCATTGCAATCCATGACGGATTGTGGTTATATTTTACTTGTCACTTATTTAGATGTGAGAACCGCAAGCCATCACATCTCCATCAGAATTTTGTCATAATCACATGAAAAGATGATAAACAATTGTACTGAATTATTGTGCCACCTTTTTAACACACATTGAAATCACAAGTGACAGAGGATGCGTCAATTCTGTGCTAGCAGATGAGAGTGGATTGCCATGGGCCTTTACTGTATGCAGCACCACTGTTTAAGTGGAAACCAATCCAAAAGGTCAAACAAGCACCTGCAACACATAGTGTGGTGTGTTACTACTATCAATAACGGTCTACAGATACCTTAATGTCTCTACAGGTGATGACTAATTGAGCCATGTTCACTGCAGCTTTCAGCATTTCAGGATACCAGATTTATCAAATCAGTACATTAGCTATTGTTACAACCCCAGAAACAGAAGACATTAAGAAATTTGGCAGTTTAAGTGTTTAAATGGAAAGAGAAAACAAAAATGTGTCTTTACTTCCATCCATTTGTGTTAAGAGAATGCTGCAAAGTCACTATTTGCTTATAATTATGGAAATTTAATTAGGCCAAGTACTCAGGCCTCAATCTGACATTAAAATGGGCTCTTGGATGAATTGCTCATTACAGAACCTGCGATGAGGGGTCACAAGTAGACACTGCTTCACTTTGAAAGGTCACAAGCCAAAAAGCTTGGGAACCAGGGAATTAGACAAACAATTTAGACACCAGCAGAATTTATCAGAAGACTTGATGATGAAAAGGAGTGTACGGAGTTGTTAAAAAAAAAAAAAAAAAAAAAAAAGTACTTAAATTAAACTTAAATTTTCATATGAATAAATTGTGTAAAATATAGAATTTCAACTATAATTTGCAAAATAATGTATGAAATTATTAATATAAAAAGTTATTGCACCATTCTTATTTTCATTAAAAAAGGCTTAGAAGCTAAAGAGGTTTAGTTATTGTGTCTGTGTATTGCGTTTATTTACAGCAGCAGCCTCTAGTTGGTTGATTCAGAATTACTTTGGCATTGTTGTCGCTCTAGCTAACAGGAGCTAACTGGCTACGTTTGGTAACAGTTGTTGAGCTTGCTAGGTTATGAGAGGCAAGGGGGTAGGTGATTGGCTGAAAGATAAGGGGCGGTGACTGTTGACAACACCACTGTCATAAAAAGTGACATTATGAACTAAAAGACTTTTGAAAAAGGGCATTTTGAAATAAAAATGTCTATAATGAAATAAAAATGATACCCAATAAAATCAGTTATTATGAAACTAAATGATGAAATAACATGAGTTGTGTTTCAATAATTTCTTCAATTATTTCACAAATTGTTGGTTCACTTATTATATTTTACACAGTTTATTCATATGAGTGTTTATATCATAATGTCTTTTTCATTTCTTTTATTTTGAACACTTTGGGGTTCCATAGAGTGTGCTTTGTGGGCCAGTGGCGTCACAAATCATGAATTAGAAACAACGGGTATGGCTTCATTGACTTTGTTTTTTTTTTTTGTCCAAGCTTTGGCAGTGCAGCACAATCTGCTTTATTTATTTTGCAGCGCTGGTCAATGTTGTGATGTCTTCATTTATATACTGCACACCAAACTAAAGGGCAGGAGCGATAAATTGTTCGGCTGACACTGACCTTAAATTAAATATTGTACATCAAGCACTCAGTGTAACCCATACCTGATGATGTAGCACTATTACAATAATCAATAGGCGTTTTCGGAAAAACAGTTGGAGGACCCCCCCACACACCTTTTTATTGTGTTCGCACTGCAAGAACGGGGAACGATCGTAGTTGTTAGAACGCCGTTTTGAGGGACTTTTTTTAGCTTGTACTTCAGAGTAGGTACTCTCCCAAAACAAGAGGAACCTTGACTGATGTACGGTGATTGGTCCAGATGTGCAGCACTGGCAAACAGGTTCTTTAAAAACCTGTGTAACAGCTCGTAGCCTTAAAAAAATAGACCAAAACACGGACGAAGTGAAGTCCAGGCTTTATTGAGCGTATATGCGATGAGGGAAATACAACGCGATTTTGACTCGTCAACGCAAAAAGTCTTGTGTGTGACACTGTGATGTTGCTATATCAACCGCCGGCCGGCTCACGTCACTTCAGCATTCTGATTGGCGGTGCGAATGTAAACAGAAAAACAAGCCCTTAAAAGGTATGTAGTTCTCGGGGGAGCTCCCCAGTGGGCAGTTCCTCTCAGGGAGTCCCCAGAACTGTTTGGTCTGAAAATGCCTAATAATACTGTTACTATTCATATTTTGTTATAGTAAATCTTAATGTCTTGTGGTCTAAAATTCTGCTACAAAGGCTTTTCTCCTCTAATAAGAACACTAAAAAAAAGAAATCTAATGGAAGCTCAAAATATTTGGAAGTTTAGGTAATTTTTGGCCTGAAAATGCTCAGATACTGCATATCGGCTATGAAAATATCGTTAAAGATACACACCTTAATTTTGCTGTAGTGTTCAGTAGCAACCCCAAATTCAGGAAATGTATCTTTAAGTTTTTACTCCTTTTATTTATGGATTTACTTACTTATCATATTTGACCCTGAGCTTCAGTTCTGGTGGAGTGTTTGGCCAGAAGAGAAAGTGAATGAAGCTGATCTACCTGAAAACAATCTTGCCACTGATCTCCTCAGGATGAAGTGCAGGTAGTAGTGCTTGGTGGTGACTACTGTAAGAAACTGCTTCTCACTCCACTTCAACATGTTGAGCTTATACTTTGATGGGTGCCTTTTGAAAACACAGCAATCTTCATTCCAGTGCACCCTGTTAAACAATCAAGTATCATATGTATCGTGAGAGGCTTTGTGGTTGACTTAATGAACGCCGTTGATGATGTGATTGTGCAGCAGCTCCTGTTCGTGGTTGTGCAGGGTGGGGTTCTCCTCCTCGTCCCTTAGCCGAGCGTTCTTTCTGATCTCCTCCAGGGAGTACTCCTTCACCACGCTGCCATTCTCAAAAACAGTCACCAGCAAGTCCTGAAGAACGCATGAGCACACACAGATAAATCATCAAATACAGGAGGATGAAGTTTAAGTTTTAAGACTAAACTATTAAACGCATTCAAGGTGTATCTAAAGGCAAGATTTCAGAGCACAGAGGGACAGAAAAAAAAAATCCTGCTTTTGCATCTAGTTTAAAATGTGCCTCATAATTCCGTCCATCTGTGCTAATATTAATATAGTACATGTACTGTGGTTGGATAAAACACTTGAAATTACAAATAATGTAATGTTGTCATTTTTGAGGATTTCTTAGAACAGGACTTTTAGTTGTGCAGGCTAAGGGAATTCTGTTTTGGGTGTAATCTAATAAACCACATTTTCTGAAAACCTAATGTCAATAAGATGGCCACTTATTGTTACTAAACTGTTCGAGCAGTATGTAATTTTGAATCATCTTTTACCTATCAAACAAATTACCTTCACACTAGGATAAAAGAAAAGTATTTGATATGAAACAAATTTAATGTCAGAGTTAACAATGAAATGTTGGGACTAACCTCCTCGGGCTTGCCTGCCCCTTTCTCTATTGTCTCTAAGAAGCCATCAGAGTTTCTCCTCAGTGATAATCGACCCCTCTTTGACCCCTTGGATGGGTCAGTCACCGGCTGCTTGTACACATCCATCTGGAAGAACACACACAAGCAAAACCAGTTCAAAGAAAACTGAGGGCATTTTCACACCTAACCTTTTAGGTTCGGTTAAAACGAACCCTGGTGCGTTTGCCTGGTTAGTGCGGTATGTTTGGGCAGGTGTGAACACAGTAATTACACTCGGGTGCAGACCAAAACGAACTCTGGAGCGGTTCGTTTGTGGTGGGAACGTGATCCGTCCTCGATCCGACCCAATTACGCGGTAAACTCTGCAAGTTTGAGCTAAATGGCTCCTGTAGCCAGGTGTGCTTTGCATTCTGTGATGCAGCAGAGCCCGCAAACTGTTTCTCATAGTAGCAGCTAGCTGGAGAATGAACCAGCAATGTTTCTCTCACAGAAATATGCACTAGTTCACAACACAGGACCTTCTGCCTGTATTTACTTTCTTCTTCTTCTTTGGTTTTACTGGCAGACTACAATCCAACGTCAATGGTGCATGCCGCCACCTACTGTTACCGTGTGTAACATCCCCAGACACATCTGACCAATAAGTGGAGTGAACGTTCTCACACGGTTTGTAGTGATGCATTTTAGTTTGCTTGGAGTTTTCCTTTGTGTGAAAAGAAACCGAACCAAGGGGAAAATGCTCCAAGTGTACAAACTCATCAACTGATTCGGACCAGAGAAACAAACTACAGGTGTAAAAAACACCTTAAGTGACGTGATCTGCTCCAAATGCTCATGAGCACACTGAAAACCAGTCCCTGTGAGGATGACTGAATCTGTGCCATTCAAGAAAGCATCTTTTTATTCATAGATTTAAAAAAAACAATGAATACAATGGAAAAGACATGGCTTCATACTGTTATAGGTGTAATAGGTATGGGTGTCTTTTAGCTTGACAGAGCTGTATTACAAATACAGACAAATAGTTTGTCACAAACGGAAGCTTTTTTCTTTTTTTGCTCCCTGGGTCGTGATATAGCAGTTTTGGCATCATTCCTATCAACTATGACAACTTTGACTCATTCATTTTAGACATTTGAGGGACAGAGTAACATGAACAGTGCAATCAGACAGGTTTTGAACACATTTTTGCACAAAGTTAATGCAATTACAAAACCACTTGTAAGTAAGGATAAAGGGGAATTTCCGTAATATATCCGTCATTGTCATCCACTGCATTACAGATTAGTGTTTGCACAATAACAATAAGTATGTAATTCTACAATGTCTACTTCCATAAGTCTGACTCAAGACCAAAACTCAAATCTACAAAAAGTCTGTAAAACTGCACATTTAGCCGGGTGATGACCACTGTTAAGGCCAGTTGAGACCAAAGATTCGCAATGACACGAGTTGAAACTTGCAACTACTTGCAATGTGCTGGTCTGAAATGTTCTGAAACCTGCCAGTTTACACCAAAGCGACTAGACAAGACGGCGTATTGTTTCCATAGCAACGACTCTTTGTACTTCCATTGTAACTGCCGGCTTTTCAGGCATTTTTTGTAGCTGGATATAATTTGGAACGTCTTAAAATATGAGTGACGATAGCGATAGTGAGTTACTTGCTACAGTTGCATTTTTAGTATTGATGAGTCAAGAATTTGGAGCTGTCCAGGGGTGCTTCAACGGAATACCCAGGGGACTTATGCAAATTTATGCCGTGAACTTGAGACAGGAGATCTCCCCTCTTTTGTCAATTTCTCCCATCTATTCCCAGAGCAGTTCCGTTGTTTGGAGGAGTTGGTGTCACGTCTAATCAGCAGAGAAAACACCGAGACAGCATTTCACCAGGGGAACTGATGATGATAACGCTGCGCTTCTTGGCGACAGGTGAGCTACAGCCCATAGATAAAACAAGTTACATGAGAAAAGAGGGCAGATTCAACAATTAATCCTCCTGACTCTGCCATAACAACTGTAGGCTACTCTATTTTTCTTGCTCTTGCTTTTCCATTAGTCATTTAGTACATTATTTCATTACTGCAGGGGTCATCAACTACAATTGTTCAAGGGCCAGAATCTTTCAAAGCCGACAATGTGGGGGCTGGACTGTCAAATTTATATATATATATATATATATATATATATATATATATATATATATATATATATATATGAGACCTAGATAGCCCATTATTTAATATTTTCAAAATGAATGTTATTTTTGTTAGCCTATCAGTGTGAACAGATTTCTAAAAAACATGGGATATCAATAAAGACACTAGACACTTAACATATGAAACGCAATTGCAGAATGCAGTCCTGACTGGCAGGACATACTAATCGGTTTTGGTGCTATCAATGTCCTGATTGGTGGAAAATGCTTGCAAGAAGCCGGAAGAAAAGCCTTTTGAATTGTTTCAGACACGCAAGAAGTATGTGAAAAAAATAAATAAAAGGAAATGTTAAATGAGAGCTATAAGTTTGTCCCCATTCTTGCGTGAAAATATGGCCCAAGCCGCATTCCATTCATAAAAGAACAAAAGATTCACCTATCCTGCCGACCGGCCGGTGGATTCGAACTGAAAACCTCTGACTACGAGGCGACTGCGCTAACCACTGCACCATCATGTGATATTCTCAATAACATAACGCATTTTTTTCCTCCTCGCATTTTCTGAATTCATTTATATTTTGCGGGCCGGATGGGAAGCTTTGGCAGGCCGGATGTGGCCCGGGGGCCGGCAGTTGACGATCCCTGCATTACTATATTAATAATCAGTGTAATAAAGAAAGTAGGCTATACTCTGCCATTTTGACCAGCTGACAGTTTGTAACGACCAGCTGACTTTGCTATGATCTGATTGGCTGTTGAAACAGGTGACGTGCCTTACGTTCTAAAACCAGCCACTGACGACTTGACACGCTGAGTCGCAGGCGATGCCATCAGCCGGCTTAAGTCATGCTGAGACGGGCCGGTTCACACAGCTGCAACTTTTCCCTGCGACGTTCCAAAACGGTTTAGTTTCGTCGCGAATCTTTGGTCTGAACTGGCCTTAACTCACGATGACTGCATCCAGCATTAACAATCCATTCTACAACTGCACTCAAAGAACCACAAAAGCTGTATGAGAGTTAGAGGATAGGTTCACATTTTTTCAAGTCTGTCTTAAAACAATACTCACATGCCTGAATGAACATTAGGTTGTTTACAGACCAAACAGTTCTGTGGACTCTCTGAGAGGAACTGCCCACTGGGGAACTGCATACCTTCTATTTACATTCGCACCGCCAATAGGAACGCTGAAGTGATGTAAGCCGGCCGGCAGTTGGTATAGCAACGCCACTCACAACATCACACACATGATTTTTATATTGCGATTTGACGAGTCAAAATGGCGTTGTATTTCCCCCGTCACATATACGCTCAATAAAGCCTGGACTTGGTCCATTTTTAAGGCTACCGTTACGACCTGTTACACAGCTTTTTAAAGATGACAGTTGCCGGTGCTGCATTGGCTCATGTGTTTGACTAATCACCGTACACTTTCGTCACTCAAGGTTCCTCTTGTGCTGGCAGAGTACATACTCTGAAGTAGGAGCTAAAAAAGTCTCTCAAAACGGCGTTCTAACAACTACGATCGTTCCTAGTTCTTGCAGTGCAGACACAATAAAGGGCAGTGGTCCTCCAACTGTTCTTAGAGCTATGAAATAGTTCCTCCAGTCCGAAAACGCCTATAGCAACCGGTTTTGCTTGCTGTAATCATTTCTCCTGTTCAGGACTGATGGTTAAAACTACAAATGCAGGACCCAGGTCATTTAGTCTATGAAGGATTTTTGTTAATTATTTCATCTGCCAGATCATTTTTATAAACAATAATCTGTTGATAATCAGTAAAGTCAGTATATTAAATTTGAAATCCATCATCCAAATCCAGCCAGAACCCTTCCACTTACCCCCTTGCCATTAGTCTCCACATAGCTGCACTTGAAGGCACAGCTGAGTGTATCTCTGTTGAGCTTCTGAAGCAAAGCGCTGCCACAACCAAAGAAGACGTTCTCAGCACTCCAGCCTTCATCACTCAGCTTCTTAAGAATCTACGGAAAACATAGAAAGGAAGGCTTCAAACACAATATAACAGACATCATGATTTATATTTTATGTTGAAGCTGGGTATAAGGTTTGCTTCCTGTCAGCTCAAGGGTAAGAACTTTAGTGCATGTGTATGAGAGCGCCAGTGATGGCAGTGTAAGAAAAACAATTAATAAAAAGTAGGAGAGTTCACAGCGTTTTTCAGGAAAACCAAACTTATAATTCTAAATAGTTGGAAGCAAGCAAGTGGAACTGTAACTGTCTTATAGGCAAGACAACTGCAAAAACAAGACAACCTGGTTCTTATAGTCACAGTTTAATATTAAGTGAGCAGACAGGTTTTAACACGTTCACAGTTTAACCAAATTCTCTATGCCATTTACTTGAAAATGAAAACAAACTTGCTCTTCCAGACTATAAAACTGTGGCCACCAGTGTCGTAACACTGCCACATCTCAGCAATGAAACGTGAGTAAAATGTCATATTAACCAACAGAAAACCACAAAAATAGGACCCAGGTTGCAAAAAAATTAATTTTTCAAGGAGTATATTTGAATTCAAGCATATTCCTAACTTTGAAAACATAAAATAAAGCTTTTTCCAATCTTTCAAGACTTTGGTTTAATCTTGACTCTTCTTTATACACAGGGTTCATACAGACTAGTACAACAACCAAACTTTCTCACCTCTTCCACTGAGCTGAGGTCAATACCGTCTCCTTGAATAATTCGCAGGTAAGAAGGCAGAACCTTGTATCCCACAGAGTTCAGTGAACAGCCAAAACAGTCCTCCAAAATCTTGATGACCTACAAGTGGCATTTCAGTGAGTTTGATTCATACATGTAAGTATCAGCCATGTTAAGTTAGAGTTGTCTGAACATCTTATAACCTCAGTTAATCTACATCGAATGATTTACTAGTAGTCAACACAAAGGAGAGCCAGGAAGAAGCAAAAGTTCCAAAAATCAAGTTAAAAGGCACTTTCAATAACAGAGGGATTTCCAGGAACAAGAGTTCCTAAGATAAAATGATGATTAAAACTATGACTAAATTATTATTATTAATTTAGATGTGAAAAGGCAAAAATGTTGACTCTCCCTTGTTGAAAGGATTAACACTACTTTGATGAGAAACAATAGAAAAGTGGGCGTTTTCTGAGTGGCAAATTTTAATCCTCATTGTGATCAGCAGCTGAAAAGCAGCAGACTTGGGTTAAAAGCTTTTTTCCCCTCTTGTTTGTAAAACCTAAGTAGTGCCTACACTGTGCTGTTGTCACTGCTTTTCAGGTGCAAGACACACCTATCATTAAGTGTGAAAAAGTCTGAAAAAAGTATAAAAAATGTAACTTGTAAAAAACTGAAAAATTGCAAAAAAAGTGAAACAAGTGTGGTGACCTATTTTGAAAAGTAAAGTTGGAAGTTTCTAGCTCCAAGTATGAGAAGACTTCATTATTTTTCTCTTTCATTATTAAAAGAGAGAAATTATTAATAGCCAAGACTATAACATTAGAATTTGTTGAAAAATAGAAAAGTTGTAAAAGTAAAAATTCAAGGCAGAAATCACATTTATATGCCTAGATTTAAAATTAGTTTAAATATCTGTTTTTTGTTGCCCAACACTGACTAATCCAGCCCTGTTATTTACCTCGATAAGAGTCTCTGCGGGGTCTCCAGAGTCCGGCCGGATGACCAGACATGAGTCCTGGCTGCGCTCCATGACTCGCTCCTTCAGCTTGCCTCCCCAGATGTGTTTACAGGCGTTAAAGATGTCGTAGCTGTCACTGACCACTGACACCGGCCCCGTGGAGAACTGGTCCAGGACTCGCTCAAACGCCTCCTTCTCCCTGCTCCTCCCCCAGGAGATGATGGTACTGGATGACAGGAAGGGAGTAATGAACTGCTAAGATACTGGTTCTAATATTTGAAGATACAACCCCTGATGGTTTTACAGTTGCCTCACAGTTCATTGACAACTTAACTGTGTAGATTAGATTTATTCTGAATTAAAAGCTAAAATAAATTAAAAAGTTGCAAGAAGGATCATTTTCTAATTGATTATGTTGAAACAGACTACATTTATTGTTGTACACAGTCTAATCCATGATTTATATGTCTCTGTTTGTGTTTGTTATACCTGTGCTCTGCTGCTGGAATGGAAAAGCCAGCCATTGGGCAGCCATAGTATCGCTGAGCCATCAGCAGCCCAGCTACTGTGTCTGTACTGCAGAAATTAACCAGGTGAGCTGCTCCACCTAATGCTGCAGACTGCAGAGCAGAGGTGGAAATAATGAATCACTTTGCTGTTTCAAATAGTTTCTTTGGAGACACAGTTTAACAGGTTAATAATTAAGCGACCACCAATCTGTACCAGGGTTATTACATCCTGATTATTTGTGTGGACTTGGTTTTTCAGTGAGATTTTAAGCAGGTAGTTACATACTGCATGATATGACAGCTAAACTTCATACTATGTATCACAGTGTCTTATAAAAGGTGGAAAAATTATTTCAGGTTGGTGGAAAGTAACAAATCAACATGATTCTCTCAGACAAAGAGGGGCTGACTTCCATTACAGTCAATACAAACAATGTAAAAATCACAGGTCGCAGAGGATATCTTAATTGGAATCATCCCCACTAGGCTGGAGAAAACCGCCTGACATGATTTTTCATGCCTCATGCGTGACTGAGAAGATTGTCTTCCATCCACGAATGACTGAGGGACTGAAACGTTTGGGTCCCTCTGATAGCCATCAGGGATACGCTGAGGTGATAATGTTGCTTTCAGTTACCAGTGAGAGGAGCTCCAATGCAAAAAGCTACTGATTCTGTCAGTGACGCTGATGATTCAGTACACTCTTTGTTCCTTTATGCACTGAACAGCTCCACTATAAAGATGCACACAGACATTAAGTTGAAACTGCACTGACACTAGTCTGCCTTCATGTTATCATAAACACGCTGCTGCTGCCTGGTTTGAAAAATGTTCATTTCAACTTAAGTGGGACCTATGAGAATATTTTTTTAGAATCCTCTTGCAATGAAACACTTTCACCAACTCAGTGGCTCAGTTGTACAAGAGACTGATAAGTGAATTAACATTCCAGCTTTATGCTTATTAGACTTTGCCTTTGACTTTCATTGAGTTCTCTTAATCTAACCTTTGTGCCTGTAATCAGTGATGTGACCAGTACGATATCATACAATAACTTGATAATATAAGCATGACACAGCCATATGCACAAAGCAGAAATCACAAGATCATGATTTGCTGCATAGGCCATGTGCATTTGGATTTTCTGTGAAAATACAAACCAGTTACATGACACAGAATTTTAAAGAATTTAGCTATCTACCTTGTCCTTAACTAGAGTGACATTGATTATAGAGATATTCTTATGTCCTAGTGCAAACACAGTGCCTGTACATACAGGACAACATCAAGAGCAGCGAGGTGTAAGAGACAGAAGTAAAATGAAAAACTGAATTAGCTTTGCTATCTAAGATTTTCTCATCCTCAATGTGGGTTTCTCACTAAACAAAGACAAGGACAGAAACTCTTCCAGACCTCCTGTGAGGAGACTCCTCTATAGCCAAAGTCATGCAGTTTCAGGTCCAGGCCTTCCACGCTCCCTGAGGTGGCCTTCAAGTGCTTTGCCAGTATCTTCTTAAACTCCCTGGATATGGTGGCTACTGTGATGGGGTACCACATCTGGACCAGCATGGTCTACATCCAGAAGGGGGGTGGTTAAAAATAGGAGGGGTTTGGGGAGAAAAGAGAAGAGATATTAAGTGAGGAGGGAAGGACCAGTTGTTGAAGAGAAAGACAGTGAAGATGAAATGACAGTGGTGCAATATTGATGTTCTGTCAGGTCAAAACTCTCACATGAGGAGGTAACTGTCCCTAAATCCCCATCTGAATAAGTTTTACATGAAGTGGGGGTGGGAGGTCCCCAGTAAAGAGTTTAGCATTTTTGACCTCCAGTTCAATGTAAAATAGTTAAGATTACCACAAGTTATAGCAGTACTGTGCAAAACTGACATCCTCGGTAAATATTAGGCCATTTTCTGTGAAAGGAATCCTGCCTAAACATTAAATGGATGCATGAAAACATCATAAAATCAATTCAGACTCTGTCAAATGCATAGAGTCATTTAACACTATTTTAACTTCTGTGAGTTAGTAAATTATAGGTACAGTCAATTTATTTTGGTCCCAGTCTTCAGTGTTCTTTGCCTGGTCATCCAGAATTCATAGAACCGTATAGCCCTTTACGACCAAACACTTCCAGGAACTTTGGAACCACAGAAACAAAACTGGGAACTAAAAGTAGCTCTTGAGCATTCCTGTTTGCATTTCCACCGCATCTAAAGAACTGTGAAGATTACTGTGCCTTCATCTGTCATAAACACAGGAGAGAAAACAATTTAGATCAGACTTGGAAAATGGATCACCAGAATTTATTTTTATTTTTATTTTTACCTGCCTCTCAGGGCTTCTGTAGCAAATTAAACAAATCAGCAAATAACGATTGTTTCTCTCCTTCAGTGGATTTGTTCTCTCATTGCTGCTCCCTCTCTCTGTCTCTCTCATTTGCTCATGCTCTCAGCTCATTTGCACTCTCTCCCTTTATCTTGCTCTTTCAACTAGTCAGGAAGCTGACAACAGAATTTTGTTTTTAATTCAGTCAACAAATGTCCATCCCTCTTACTTCTTCCCAACAGTGATATTAGTGACACCCAGTACGTCTTTGTTTTGTGAATGAAGCTGTGCCAAACTGTAGTTGCAGCGGAGTCTGTATTTCCTATTCCTGCTGTGAAATGCCCTATTGGCATATGTAACCAGTGTTTCCCATTCATTAACTAATGTATGGCGGCCCGCCATAGATTAATTTCTTCTGCCATAGTCTCATAATGAACCTAAATTTTTTTTTCATCATCTCTCACTCCGCGTTAACCCCCTGAGACCTACGGGATCGTATACGATCCCAAAAATCACATTGTCTTTAACGCGTCATATCTCCGCAACGGTTAGAGCTAGAGACAAGCCGTTTTTTCTTTTTAGAGAAACAGCGCTAACCGGTGAGGCCTGTTTGTCTATATGACCCATTTACTTCTGTCTGTAAAACTAATACGTAAAGTTGTAAAAGATGTGGATGCTCTCCCCTTTCGCATGGCGCACTGCTTGTTCTACTTGTATGTATATCAATCAGTTCTCACCCACCATCTTTTTTGGTGACATACTAGAGTGTAGGTCACATTTTTATATCGGACACTGCTATTGGCTCCAGTGGATGCAGTTACAGCCAATCAGAGTGTCTCGATTTATTTATAGGTTCCTTGCTAGTAGTCAGCGCCCCCCCCTGGAACAACATTTCTGACAGCATTTTGAGGACACGACATTGTTTGAGGTAAGTGGTTAACTAGCTAGCCTAGATAAGAAAATAGGAAAAGTTTCCTAGTGTGACTCAGTTGTCATGTCTATCCCAGTTTTATTTCTCGCTCGCAGCTGCCAGCTTGAATTTGTGCACGATGACTTACATCTTGCGAGTGGCAGATATTTGATTAAAGTGCAAGTAGTATTACTGCCAGCTTTCATTCACAGTGAGTGTCATTATGAACAAGAGGAAGGGTGACATTCGTCAGTTTTTTGGGCAGCCTCAGAAAAGAAAAGCAAGTTGAGAGCAGTGGGAAAATGAGTACATTAGACTACTAGTCAGATGATAGAAGTAAGAGATGAGTCAATGTTTGATATAATAATAAATGGTTAAAAACCCTTATTAATTAATAAGGAGTTTGCATGTTCTCCCCGTGTCCGCGTGGGTTCTCTCCGGGCACTCCGGCTTCCTTCCACCATCCAAAGACATGCAAGTTAGGTTAATTGGTGATTCTAAATTGTGCGTAGGTGTGACTGTGAGTGTGAATGTTTGTCTGTCTCTATGTGTCAGCCCTGTGATTGACTGGCGACCGGTCCTGGGTGTACCCCGCCTCTCGCCCAATGTCAGCTGGGATCGGCTCTAGCCCCCCGCGACCCTCTAAGAGGATAAGCGGTATAGAAAATGGATGGAATTAATAACCCGTATTTTGTGAACTGTGTTAAACAGTTTTGCTCTCAAAGTGAACCAGATTGATGCATTTAAATTTAAAATTTTAAAGATTTTCTTCACAGGAAGGGCATTAATTGTGTCAGTAGCCGGTCATTCATTTACATGAAGTTAACAAACATAAGCAGCCTATAACAATGATATTGTTAAGGCCTTTACACACCGGGGTTGTGACGAAATATATGACACAAAAATTAGTATTTCGCATCAAAACTATTCCTACTGGGAGAAAGGCGAATTTGCGATAGATAGATATATTATTAAAGAGTGTATAAATGTGTTCCCCAATATGTATGCTCCACATATACTCCACATGTTGTCCTTATAATTTTGTCCTAATTTGTGTCCTTTGTCATATAATACAGGGTGATGTGAAACACAAACACTCAACAGGTCCGCCATTGTCATTAGGAGTTGTGACGTGACGCCCGTTCCACACAACGTGATTGGTTGATCGATGCCTTTATTCACTGTGTGAAAACTCGCTTTTTGCCGTGTAATATTCGCGTTCTCTATGAACGTACTAATGACAAAAACAACAGTTTGAAAAAATATACTGATGTGCTAATTAATCACACAAAAAAAGGCCCCCAGTGTGTAAGGCCTTTAGTGTGTGAATTAAAGGATTGCAATTAGTCACTGTAAATCTCTTATCCTGTGCCAATTAATCACTGGCATTGATATTAACAACATGCAACCTTTAGCGTGATTCTTCCCCTGGCATTTTTGGTGTAGCCCCATAGTAAATATGGAATATGTTATCTGACTAATATGATAATTCAACTGTTTTATTGTTTAAAAAGTCTAACACTAAAAAAACACATTTCTAGGTTTACCTCAATGTAGTTGGTGAGCCAGTAGAAGCTGGGATCTGTGTTTTCCACAGTGAAGAGCACGTTGCCTCTCGGTATGATCCTGCCCTCAGGGACCGCTTTGATCCGGATAGGAAGGCGACCATCATGTTTCTGACACAGTAACAAGCACATTTACTTCAGGTTAGATATATGATGACGAATGCCTCTCTCTCTGTGAATCTGTTTAGACAGACTGACAGTTGAAAATCTCTTTATATACCTCAAGGACATTCCTCCAGCCTTCTTCATCGAACACAGCCTGTTTGAAGTGCATCTGGTAGAAGAGCTTGGCTTCCTGAATCTTCTCCTCTGTGACCACTGGGCCTTTAGAGAACAAACCAAGTTACTACAACCTCAGCCACATGCAGAAAATACAAAGGACTGACTCACATCCAGAAAAGTCAGAGGAGAGGATTGTTAATGTACCTGTGAGGTACTTCTTCAGCAGATACTGAAGACCAAAGAACACCACTTCACTGAACTGGGAACCTTTCTTGCGTCTGCATTCAAAGTAGGAGTAGATTTTGCTGACATTTGGAGGATACTGTTTGTAGTGTGTGATCTGGAAGACAAGAAACAGACAGAAGTCAAGCTTAACCAGCTAGCAGGCAAAGTCCTAAAAAACAGATGAACTGAATCTAATTTAAACATGTTACAATGTAATTCTAATAATCACCCTTAGTATGGGTAATGTTCATTCATCACTTTCTAATCGTATCATGCCAGACAGATTTGTATTGTCACATAGCATGAAATAAAACCCCCAGTAAGCACACTAATGATAAGCTGAAAACCGGAGGATTGTCTGCTCAACGTGACGCTTGCGTGTACAGTAAACATGTGGCCTGGATCCATGTGGTAAAGCACAAGTCTCTCTTTGTGCTCTTGCAGCACTAATTGAATAATGCCTCATTCTGCCCCTTATTTAAGACCTCTCCTTTCCCCTTCTCTAACTTCAGGAGAACAAACTCAGAATTCCTTATGTTACCAAACATGAAAAACTCAAGCACAGGCACTGTCTTTCCTTGAAGCAATATTAAGAGAGTATTTTATAAGAGTAAGAGTATTAGCACTAAGAGCATTTTACTTTACTTTATTTACAGGCTTACAGCATAGTCAATAATATGTCTTATCTAGATATGTCAGGTATTGTTATTCTCAGAATATGTTGGGTTTTTCAGAAATGCCAATATATTAGCATGTCAGTGGTACTATACATGTTCTTGGACAGTTTTTATGAAAGAAAAAACAAAAACAAAACCCACACAAACAAACAAAGTTTTGCGCAACGTGAAGTAGTTCGCAGGTATGCTCACAGCATTCCAGGGATGTTAGAACCATGGTGATGGGACATTTTGTACTTCAGCGCGCAAAATCAAATCACAAGTTGGAAGCTTGGTGGTGGTGACGCTGAAGTCATGCGACCCTGGTGTAGTTTGTTTATAGCCTAAAGTTAGCTTTTTATTTATGGTGATTGAATTTACGTTTCAAAAATCATAAAAGTGATGTTCATTTGTGAAGATTATTTTTAACAAAATGTAAAAAAAGTATTTTCTGCAATTATCCAAAATCCAATGGAAAAATCTCATTGGCTTTTTGTCAAAGTAACCAGGGCGATGCTAACTTCCAGGTTGACCTACAAAAACACGTCATACCTGCAGCACTCTACACCACAGTCACTGCTTTAACTTTCAGTCATCCTCAGTCAGTGTTTTTGGAGCACCTAAGGAGGAGTGGTGGGGGTAGGACCCTGAACACACCACAGAGACAAAACACTGCTGAAGAATAGAAGAGTAGCAAGCAGTAGGTGTGTGCACACACCAGCATTATGGTATTAGCATGCTGTTAACAGATCAAATCCAGGGTGTAGTAAAGCATTAAGAGCTGCACGTAGCAAGGCACGAGGACATCAGGCCTCAGTGAATTCCTCAGAAACTTAAGTAGTGAAAGCTAAAGCTCATAGCGAACTCACTGTGCTGTGGGTACATACTTGATATAGTCGTTAATTATTACACAAATTGTGCAACCGAGAACTTCAGCAGAAAACAAAACACATAGCCAAGTCACACACAGACCATTGACCGAGTGAAAAAGCATGTAGTTATGCAGGCAACGTCATGATCAGTACCATCACTGCTGTGAGATTCCAATTATGCAAGAACTGATGATGAAATATGGGACTGGAGATTGTACAATGCATACACACCAAACATAAAAAAGTAATATATGTCAGGAGTACAAAGAAGGTGGGGCATCTGAGATTTAAGAGAAACTGCTCTTGCTCTTCCTTTGCTCTCTTACAGCTGAGGCTGATGGGAATGTCAACAGTTTTGCAGATATTAACCAAAGTATAGGACAAAATCAAATTCTGACCTAGGCACTAGATCAGGGTTCTCAAAGTTTTGATGACTGAGTGCCAATTTAGGCAGCCAACATATAATTGAGGGCTGCACAGGAAAAATGCACACATAAAACAAAACACTTCCACATTAAACTGCCGCTTTCTCCACCAAAATCGCTAACTTTAGCTAACAGCACTAGAATTGATGACAGAACGAATTCCAGAGTCACTCGTGGTGCAATACATACATTTCATGTCACGTTTGGCGGCCGCACAAAATGTTTCTGAGGCCTGCAAAGGGCACTTTGAGAAACTATGCACTAAATGAAAAGTAAGGGGATCACCAGTCATTAGGATTCATCCCATGAATATCTGTACCAAATTTCATGGGATCCATTCAATATTTGTCGAAGTACTGATACTGGATTTTTGAAGGCGATACTGACATTGATATTTGTTTTAAAAATCTGGTAACGATTTATTGTTTGATCATTTTTCAAAACAGAAACACATACCATTAAAAACACTCTTGATATGGATTATTAAGAATTGTGACCATGATACATAGTGAGCAGGACTGTTAATAAATCTTGTCAGTGCTACTGGACAAACCATAGGTGACACTATTTCTAAATGATCTCAATCTAGTTTGGCATTCCTGTACGGTTACTTTCTTGTTACTTACTGGCCGAAAATGCTATGAATACCCCACAGATATTTTACGATTGTAACATAACCTTGCCTCCCATGTGATAATCAGTTATAAACTGATACTGTCACAGAAATGAGACACTGTTGACAGACTTTCCAGCAGATTATTATAGTGGAGGTGCAGAGCCTAGCCTAACATAAAGAGTGTCTCTGCTAATGTCAGAAGAAATTATTACATTTTTGTGAAACACAATATTAACCTTGAAGGACAACAAGCAGATCCACTACATCAGACAGCAAAGGCCACAATGAGAGGCAATTATTTTGACTGTCAACCAGAAGTGATCAGTCGCACTGAACAAATTAATGCGGAATGCTTCAGTGGAAACATCTGATCAGTCAAAAGTCACAGGCAAAATCTGTGCAACCTATGCATACCTTCCGCCTCTCTCTCTGCTGCCTCATATCACTCCGCTAAGCCCCTCCCACCAAACCCACAACTTGAGCTAATGAGCCAGAAGCTCCGTGTGGAGCCGGGACGTGTTGCTGTAGGCCATAGGCTGTATATAAAGATGGACGACGCGTCTCCACTTCCTCCCATTGTAAAAAATGATATGGAGCTGCCATCTTGCGCATTTGGAGCAAGAGTCTGCACAGTAGTGATCGAGTTCCTGCCTATACAGCCGCCTGAGCCAATCACAGCACACTCACAGTTGTCAATCATGATGTGACACCCCATTTTTATAGCATCAAATAACTAATTAAAAAAACAAACAAACACTTGAACACACATCAGCGTAATAAGAACTACCTAAAATGACAAAAACCATCTTAGGGAAAAATGTATTTGATGTGTACTTTCACTTTTCAGTTTGGCCCATGTCCCAGCTATTAACATGGAGGAGGCGGGGCTTATGACCTATACTGCAGCCAGCCACCAGGGGGCGATCGAGATGTTTTGGCTTCACTTTTGGGGAGCTGTCATGTCGTCCATCTTTATATACAGTCTATGCTGTAGGCCAAGGAGGTATTTAGGCTTTCACCATCAGTGATGCAATGCACCAGCTTAATGTTGTGCGTGTGGTTACCTTTAAAACCTCAACAGGAACATGTATTGTACGTGTGACTGAAATATTGAGCTGATTTAAATAAATATTTCTAGATGAGTTAATGAAAGCCTTTCATTGTTCAGTCATGGAAGCTGCTCTGTTTTCGATTTGAATGCCCAAACTAACACTATGAGTCCTTGTAGTGACTAAAATCTAATCATCATTGCAAAACTCTGAAAAGAAATAAATAAATGATGATTACATGGGAGGCAAATTGGGAGTATGTCATGTTATACTACTGGGGAAGTAAAAGACAGTATTTCAGCACTTTAAAAAAAATCATGTTAAGTACTGCACTACGGCGGTAATCCCAGCGGACTTTCAGATGAGCTCATCACAATGTACCAAATCAGTTTCTATTATGTGACTGTGATGACAGACACATTGGAGGAATCCTCTTGGCTGTGCTGCTGCTTTGGACTTGTTTTCAGGGGTCATTGGAGCTAATAAAAAGGCTGGTTGGTCATCATCCAGAATCCAGACCTTTGCCATTGGCTCCAGTGCAAACCTTTGACTGACATCTAACAGTGACATCTGACATTTAACTCTTCTGAGCTGGGCACAATATGCTGCTGTAACACGGCCTGCCCAAGCAGTGAACTGGCTCACAACTAGATTTAGGTTACGAATAGACTGAAATGAAACTGAAAGCTAAATAGTCAATGAAGGGTTGGGCTCCTATACACACAACTACACTGCAATGTAGACAAAGAAGCAAAACTGGCTTTCAATTACAATGCAATGAATCACACCATAATTTTAGTGCATCTACTCAATACCGTGTTCATAGCCACACCTAGATTAAGACTTCCATAGGCCTCTATGTGGTAAATCTGAAATGGCTCTGAAGTATAAAGGCCCTTATACTCCAAAGGAGATACAGACAGCAAGGTGGACAGCCGACATGCATGTGGTTCTGGTTTTACTACCTTGGGTGTTTGCGTCCAAGGGCATGTACACACATTTACAGTCATATCTTAAATGTGCCTACACGCATACAGTCCCTGCTGTCATATATTTGTGGAAAAGGGCAGATGACGAAATGTAAGCGTGAGCCAGACACAGAAAAGGATCTCTGAGTTTAACAACACAGTTTGTTCTGGTGGACTCTACTCACACCATTTTAGTCACAGCACATTCCCAATTCATTTTTAGGGCCTCTTGCCATACTAAGGCCCCGGAGCAGGCACCTGGCAAATCTGGCCATGTCCATAGCCCCAAGCAAAAACTGTACTGTACTGCTCAAATACTTAGTCTTTTTTTCTGAATGTTTTGGGCTGTTATTTTATTTTATTTTGACACTAAGATAAAGCTTGGAAAATCCGGTTAAAAACATTTCAATAAAAATGCGTTCATACCCAGTACAGTAAGATGCAAAGAATAGTTTTGGTATGGGGAAAACGAAACTCAGGAATGATATTGCCATCAGTAAAGATGTCTACAGCTGCCCATTCCTTGCCAGGTCATATCTTATCAGATACGTTAAGGTTTCATGGATTCAGCTTTGATTAAATGCCTGCCAGCGGCTGGGACTCTATGGACTCTACTCCCTGTAACCTCTGCTCCTGGTTTTAACAAACTGTAGGATGCACTAATAACAGCATGCTCACATCACAGTACCTCTGCTAGTGCCTTCACTTTCGGTTTTTATTAACAGTCATCTACTACAACGTTGTAGCACAGTCAAAACGTTCAATTGACCAAAATTGCACCGGCTAACGTTATTTGTAATGTGCAATATTATGTAGTGAAATATTGAACGACATGTGTAGTATGTATCCCAAAATAAACGGAATTAATTTCAATTTAATCGTAAAATAGCGAAGAAAAGGGGACAGGCAAGAGGAACGGGTCCACTCACCTTGTAAGAATCCGTCGCAAGCAAGAAGTTAAAATCCTGCGCTGCCATTGTTGTTATGGATGAATGAATTAACGTAAATATTACTCGTCTCCGTCGCTTCGTAGCAAATGAGCAAAATAGCGACCCAGACCAGGTAGCAGAGGAAATACGCCCTCGGCGTCGAATTATTATGATTTTAACCTCTGTATTTCTCCTGTGAACTCAAATTCAGACGTTACAGCACTGGCAAAACAGCGAAGGCAGTAATAATTTTGTAGGTTGGGGGTTGTTGTAAAGGGGCGACTTTCAGTACGCATGGCCAGGCGTACGTCCTCCCACCGCCTTCTGACTTGATACGTCATGCTACATTCAGGTACAAATTGGAATTTTTTGGAACGACGTTAAAGCGACACTCCGCATATTGGACAGTATGCTTGCATTCTGTTTCGTTTCTCCTTTTATCTTATTCTGTTAACTTAAGATTGCTTACTAATATTGATCAGAATCAGAAGGTTTATTGCCAAGTACATTTTCACATACAGTGAATTTGCCTTGTATGTAGGCTATCTCTTTGTAAATACCTTTTTTGAATTGAATTGGATTCGATTGCTGGGTTTGGTAAAGAATAAAAAACTTCTCTTCTAATTTAGAATGGGCAGTTCCCCCTGCACTGCAGTCCCAAGTTGTTTTGTAGCAGTATGTACAACATACTGCATACAGTTTTTCATAGTAGTAGTTGTCCCCTCAAGAATAATACGTTTTGCCAGTTCAATCAGTGATGGGCAGCCTTAAAATGCAAACTTATAATATCTTATAATGACCTCATATAACATTCACAATTGGTGTTTTGTATTAGAAAGCAAGACCCACAGTAACAAAAAGACAGATGTAGATGTCAATGAGAACAACATCATTATGTGGTTGGAAATACCGTGACAGAACATCATTTTGTTACTGTAGGTCTTGCTTTCACCCTCTGAGGCGCAGCAGACTAATGATCTCTGTATGTCCTTTTCCTTACCAGGTTATAGCTATAATGCACAATTTTGTTGTCTGTCGACCAGAAGACAAAGACGAAATTTGATAATAAAATTTGGAAGTTGTTTTTGCTCTCTCATGTTACATCTTAATCATATGCTATTGAATGGTCTGTCTCTGTGTTGATGCTCACACGTGCCATGTATGTCCCTTTTTGCTGTTCCACAGCTTAGCAAAATCATGTACAGTGACCAATAAAATTATAGTTAATTTTTACTAATGTTTTAGGCTATGTCTCTTCCTCATGTTCAACATGTGCTAACTTCTAACATGTTGTTTTTCCAAATAGTTTTTCAGTGCCTCAGACAATGAAATAGATGGATCTACACTTGACTGAAAGAATGAGTGAGGAAATTGTGTCAAGATGAGTCATATTTAAATTAAGTTGACTGTACATCATGTATTTTCATACTATTATTAAAATTACACTCTTGAGATTCTTGGCTTAAAATAGTTTCTTCTCAATGCAGTGGAAGGCTGTGCAATTCATACAGCCCCAGCAGCTCAACCAGTGTTTAACTGCAAAGTTCGGTTTCCTCAAGCTGCCCCCACTGCTCTGACAAATAAGGATGCAGCTCTGAAGTCGCACACTAAGAACAGACTTAAAAACATGCTTTTTCAAACACTTGTTTGACCACTTGAATCAAGAGATGTTTTAGAGGTCTTAAAATGACAATGATTGAAATACTGTGCTGAAAAAACTCTTGGATCCAGAATGTAACCTGCTTACATATGCTATTCATTATTTACACATTCATAGGTAACCTGTCTGACACCTTGTGGTCATTGCAGTGCATTGTCTACAATTAGCACATTGAACCATTTATTTGTTCAGTCACCTTTCTCCAAAGCTGTAAAGGCTGCCTTATGTGTCTGACACTGTGCATCCTTGTTCAGCCTTGTCACCACAATTATTTCACATGCAAGAATGTGTTTTTTCTTACTCTGCATTAAAAACTAAACAAAAAATCTTAACAGATGTATATATCCTGCTATTACATGTTTGAAACTTGAAATGTTATTTTGATTTTAAAAATAAAGCAATGTTCACTTTTGATTTGCAAGTTATGTTCACAGTACCTAACTGGCAACCTGCCCACCTTTAATAGTTATGCTGCAACATAACTAGTATAACTAACATTCTGTCTAGCACAACACATATTTGCATGTATTTGTGAAGAAATACTTAAAGTGGATCTTTTAGGAGGCTTTGCAGGAGTAACTGAAACAAGTTCAAAAAGGAAAGAAGGTTTTTAGTGAACGTGGATGAGATAGGTAAAATTAAACTAAATACTAATACAGGGAGGAAAAGCTCATCAGATCAACCTAATCTAAAAAAGTACTGATGATTTGCCATTTTAAAGATTTATTTTTCATTTTAGCTTAGCTCTTAAAGTTTTCATGATATTTCAGTTTAAGCACAGAGGTGCATGATATTGACATTTTTGCCAATATTTGCCCTTGTCATTGTTTTATAACCTAGCAAACTGATACAATGGATGATGGGGAGGACCAAAGGAGTATTGGCCAGCATATTGCAACGATTAAGAGAGAGGCCCAAAAGATGAGGTCCAATGTGGATATCATTCGCCAACACCTTCAGAAAATACAGAATCACAGTGCACACTACGTTCGTCAACACACTACTGAAGAGGTCCAAGAAGAATTCCCTTGTCTTACTGTCCCAGTCGTGGTGAGTGTTTTATCCAGCACCTAGCATACACGATTAAATGTACTGCAAATGGCGCACAATAAAAATGTGAATATACATGCATTTATTCATAGTTATGTAATTACTTTGGTCGTCAAGGTTAACTTGAAATACATCTACTCCTCACATGAAGACACACAAAACGTTTTAATGCATATTTCCCCACAGTGTGACACCCAGGCTTTGTATGAAGCAGTCATAGATGCAATGCCTTTAGTATCTGAAACTGCCTCCCTTTGAGCCTTCAACAATGAAATTGTAAATATTTGAAAATTCCTATTGTTCTTCTAATTCGGGGAACAAAGAGTGCCATTGCATAACATGTCTGAGGTTACACACTAATATTAATATAATGGATGTCAGAAATGATAATTCTTCTAATTTTGCTACTGAACATTTATAGCATGGTAGCATGTCACATATTTCTTCATTCTGCATGTCACATGTCTCATAAGATTCAGTAAGCTGTCAAACAAGAAAGTTTTACACTTATATTTATATTATTAAACCTAACTAGACTCTCTGGTATGTTAATCAATGAAAGATAAATAGAGAATGTGATTTCTAGGAATCACAATCTTATGTAGTACAGCTGTAAGTCTCAAATGTATTGTTTCAGGATCCACTGAGGCCAACACCCACAATCATCCTGAACAGCAATGATGGCAAACCCCTGAGGAGAGACTGCGCTGAGGTTAATGAGATGGATGGGCATAAAATGATTTTGGACAATGGAGAGGTAGACATTTCTTTGGCTATGGGTGTTGCATTGGCCCTTTATTATGTCTACAACAGTGCCTATCCAAGTCAGCTGAAGAAGATGTTTTTTACCAGCATACCAATAACTGTGCAGAAGGTGGAAAATGCACTTAGCAGCACTTAGCGGCTTTACAGGTTGGTCTGATTCGCACATTAACAAACACATTCACACACAGATGATGACAGAGCTGCCATGCAAGGTGCTGGCCTCCATCGGGAGCAACTTAGGGGTCAGTGTCTTGCCCACGGACACTTCGACGTGCCAGGGATCGAACTGCCAACCCTGGGATTAATGGACGACCCGCTCTACCTCCTGTCTTATTAGATCAATTTACTCCCATCTCCCTCAGGGATTTGATTGATATTGTTTCCCACACCTGTGTTCTGTTGATTTGTGGGGTGCCTCAGGGGTTAATCTTGGACCCATTTAATTTTCATTATACATGCTCACCTTAGGGCACTTGATCCGTCACTTTGGTTGTGTGTTTTATCATTGCTACAACTCTACTTATCCATTAGGCCCAGTGACCTCTCAAATTTAGCTACTCTGCACAAGTGCCTGGCCAGATTAGTAACTGGATGTCTCAAAAACTTCTTCAGTTAAATCATAGTAAAGCTGAAGAAAAAATATTTTTCCAAAAACCTAGGCGTCATTTTTGACTACCAGCAGAAATTTGATAAACACGTCAAGACAGTTATTCAGTCTTGCTACTTTCACCTGAAGAATATTGCAAAAATACGCCCACTGTTATCTTTCAAGCAGTTGGAAATGGTTATCCATGCTTTTGTGTCCTTCTGCTTAGACTACTGTAAGCCAAGAGTCGCCGTTCAAGTCGTTCAAGACTGAAAACACATGGGGACTGTGCGTTTGCGGTCCTGGGTCCCAGGCTGTGGAACAGTCTCCCCCTGGGTGTTAGGTCAGCAAACTCTCTTGGGTGTTTTAAGTCACAGCTGAAGACCTATCTTTTCTTTAAGTGTTTTTGTATTTATTGTGCTATGTAAACTATTTTAATTTGTGATGCCTCTAACTGTTTTTGTATTTATTGTGCTATGTCTCCTGTGTTAATGTTTTTGTCCTTTTCTAAAGCACTTTGTAACCTAGGTTTTGAAAGGTGCTATATAAATAAAATTTTACTTACTTTATTTTTTTTTCACCTCTGAAAACAGGTTTTGCCAGGATCATTTTTCTAAGTTACTTTTTTCTTCTATCTGTGAAAACCTGCCAAAACCTTCCCCCCACCTGTTTCACAAATGAAAAAAATATAGTTATTTAATGCTAACAGTCATTTTTTTTATAATTCATTTTGAAATATTCAAAAAACCATTTATGTTTTGAAAAATATCTAAAGAACCATTTAAAATGGGTTCTGTATTGAACCTGTTGGGTCCACAAAGAACTTTCTTGAAATTAGTTCCTTAAAGAACCTACTTTTTCAAGTTATTTGGGCCACTATTTAAGGTTCATCAAAGAACCCTTTTTTGACAGGTCTTTAAAGAACCCTTCATCGAAAAGGTTCTTTGTGGAACCAAAATGGTTCTTCTACGGCATCACTCTGAAGACTCAAGCTTGGTTACAGTTAGGACCTTTATTTTTGAGTGCAGACTGCTGAAGCTTCATATTATCTTTGGATGAGAATTGAGGATTTTGTCCCCCATCACTGGAATTGCTCTAGGAAGTGATGACTTCATGGCCATTATGCAGATGCAGAGCAGGGATTTCTGGCACGACTTCACCTACTTCCAAGGTGCATGCAGAAGGGGATAAAGTCTGAAGAAGTAATAACTCCAGCAACACACAAAAACATTTTCAATATCAATATGGGTATGTGAGTATTGATTTACCTATCCTTTAATTAAAAAAAAATATTAAAAACTAAACGTATCTTTTCCCCTTTATTTTCATCTCAAAGTGCACCAGAATGCTTCGTTTATGCAATGAAATTTTTTACCAATTTTTTTACCACTATAATGGTAAAAAAAAGAAATCCAGACTCCTTATGGGGTTCAGTTTTTGCCACTTGAGTTTGCAGGCCTGTGTGTGTTGGTTTGGTTCACGTCTCTGATCCAGGTCTCTGTATGTCCTGTCTTTGTTTATAACTGTTTGTTTATAAACTCTTTCATCATGTATTACCTGCTTCATCCTCTCCTAGTATGGAATATTATATCATTCTAAAAGGTGTACTTGAAAACAGGGGTTTGTATCTGTAACTGTAGTTTTGCAAACTTCTGCATTGAAGTTTGTATCTGTAAGCTTAGTTTTGCAGTAAGTCAACAAAATACATCAACTTGTGTCAGAAAAGGTACAAAAAAACAATGTTTAGAAATATAGTAATATTTTTTAATAATGGGCCGTCCTAGTCAGGTAACAATAACATTTCTGACAGTGTTAACTAGCCAACTGTGTTGTGCGTAGCGATTCCAAAGACACTGATTGGTCAGAAGCTGGAGGTCCCGCCCTCCCTCCCTCCCTTGCGGATAGTCTGATTCTTTTGAGAAACCCTGTTTACAAAACACACCACGTGGTAAATGTGTCAAATGTCCGTAAGCTTGTGTGAGCACACGAGCGTAAGTACCTTTGCCGCCACAGCTGTGAAAATGAGTTTGCAAGCCTGTGTCTGAATGCGCAGACTCGCAAAAATGTACAAGTCTGCAAAACTAAGCTTACAGATACAAACGTCACCATACAAGTTTGCAAAACTACGGTTACGGATACAAACTTCAATGCACAAGTCTGCAAAACTAAGCTTACAGATACAAACTTCAGGTTCAACTCTGGGTTTTCAGTACTGCGACGGTGGTTCACTTCTTACCGGGGTAAATCGCCATGGTAACTTGTGCTGCACGGCAAACCTGCTCCGGAGCAGGTTATGTTCGAGATAACGGATCAATGCGTACAAAAGCACTGCCTACTGACCAATCAATTCTCTTGGAAAATGACATCACCAATAGAAAAGAAGTGGAGCTCGGTACGTGGATCGTGAGAGGAACTCTTTTTATATGAGAGAGAGTTTCTCGTCGGAGGGACTGACTTATCTGTGTCATCCTACAACAGAGACTGACTGGAGCACTAAAGCTTTGTACTTATAAGATATGAATGTAGGCTAAGCCTATTTACTGCTAAATTATGTTTTTATATTTATTTCTCAGTTGCTCCCAAGTCCGTTTGACACCGCCGGGGTTGCAGCTGAAAGAATCAGGCTAAAATTGTCAAACACTCCATAAGAACTTCTAAGCAGCACATTAACTTAATGGAATACTACTGACGGGCAGTGATATTATAAGGCTGTTAATGTACCTGGGGTTTTTTTTTCTTTTTTGCCAGCTGTCCTTCCTGCATTCAGGAGCTGCAGCTGTGTTACTTTTAGCCTGGATGATGTGTTTAACTTCTTTGTATTTCTCTAATATTACAGTTTGCTCTTTGTTTGTAAAGTATGCCACTCTGCTGCCACTACACCTGTCATGTTTGTGATTGGTCACATGCTGCAAACACCGCCTCTTTCATGTGAATGCGCTCATGGCTTGGTTGGGAAAATCTCCCGTTTCTCTTCCTGTAGTTTCTGCTTTTTTCCCCCCATTCCCATTATTATTATGTTCATCAATATCATTATATTTCACGGTAGCAGGAGGGCATTGTGTTTTGTTATACTACACCAGTGACATCAGCAATTCTGTATATGTGTAAACATTAATGCGTGAAATTGTTTCAATTGAGACATCTGTGTTCCTGCTGATGTCCCATTACCACTGATACGACCTCACTCTCAGATGTTCCATCCTTCTTCCTTGTCTCTTCAGACATTCCTGCACAACATCATCTGTTTCATTTAGGCAGGATACTCATGATTCTAGTGTAGACCATACTGGAAACTATTGTACCTTTTTATAGGCCTCAGTCTCTTACGATAATGAGATTTTGATTGTTGTTGCCTAATATTGCTGTTTACATATTCGATTGTATATTGTGTGATTGTCTCCTTTCTTTATCGTCCACCTGCCTTATCTCTTTCAATTCAATTCTTTTATTTAATAAGTTTTACTGGCACCAATGTGGTGAAACAATTGCGAAAGCAATTATGTACAAGTGACATATAGTTAAGATAATGGTAAGTCATTCAATCTGTGTGTGGACGGTGTATGTATGACAGAAGAGGAGAGCAACAGAATAGATGAATAAATTCAATACAGCAACACGATGACACATTACAGTTTTTCTCAGTGGCTTTGGTACATTTCTCAGATTAGAACTGAAATTCTCAAAACTAATTGGTCAACCTCCACATTATCTAGTCACTTGTGCACATCATAAAAGCAATTTCTCATTCTTTTGAACAAACTGCAAATGCTTTGGCACATTCAGGCAAATGATTATGTACAATTGTCTGTCATGTTGATCAAAATGTATTATGCTGGTTCTCTGTTGAATAGTCTTACCCCCCAAAACATCTAGGCAGTAGTTCATTGCATAAGTCATTACATGCAAAGTGATTGAACCAATTGTAATCTGTCATGCACATTTTCTATACATTTCTATTAAACTTTTTTTGTAAATGTGTTCTGAATTGCTGAATTGCTCTCAGGTGAATATTGACTTTCACTAATGGATTAACGGATCAAAAACAAATGCAGCTTCATCAAGTTTTCATTAATCAAATTAATTTTTAAATGTGTGAATAATATCGCCCCAGCTGTACCTGTCAATTTGTCACAATACCAACAGAATAGCCTCTAGGGGATCAGCAAATGGCAACTGCAGGGTGGCGCAGCGCAAAACTTCCTTTAGTCAATCCTCTATTTCAGTATAAGGAATACATATTTGTTGAACGCCCTACCAACAGAAATAAAAACACAAACTGATCTGAAAACGTTTCATGAACAGGTGAAACTCTGGCTGAAACAAAACCACACCTGTGATCACGGATCTCTAGCAACACAAGTATAATGATTGTAATGTGGTGTAAATATTGTAATTTCATATGATCATGTCACATGTATGAAAATGTCACTATTTATTATGTGCTCAATTTAACTAATGTATTTTTGCTAATGATGATATTTTATGACCTTTTTAAGCAGAAAAGCCTAACCAGGGACAGAGGTCGCAAATTAGCCTTGGCTAGAAATCCTATATGCAATACATCAGTAACATGTTTTTTGTAACTTATTGCAGTGTTTTCTTGCATTGTCTCTGAGAAATAAACTAATAAATAAATAAAAATAATGAAAGGGAATGTGTAAAGCGTTAGATCAACCAATGATCAACCAGTTGTCTAAAATAGCTAAGAGGGGCATCTGTGGCCCGACAGACAGGAACATCAGGAGGTGTAGAAAGACTGCACTGTAATTCCCCATACAGCGCTGCATGTACAGTTCTGCCTAAGGGGTGTTTCCTATGTTTACATTTCTAATGTAGTATTTTTTCCCTTTGTGCATCTCTTTACATCTCTATAATGGAGCAAAGGCAGGCACTGAACTCGTTAAATTGTGGTGTAGTCCTCTTTATTGTGTAAGTCTGTTTACCACTATTGTACCAGATGTCCAAAATTATTCGAGTAAGATGTATTTTTTACATTTACTATATTATTTTAAACTTGAACAATACACAAAGACTGAGTTTGCTATTCATGGAAGAAGTAGTCAGATCCTTTAACTCATAAACATCTGAAACATGACAGGAAACACAACTACATGCACACAGATTTTTATGTAAGAGGTTGTGAGATCATATGCAGTAAGTGCTTGAAATGTTACACATAAACATATGTTACCTGAAAGTATGTAGATGTATAGGCCTATATAATGTTAGGATTGTCTTTTGTTTTTGTTTCATTTATATCATTATATTTTTGATGTTTGATATATAGTGTCATGATCCCAAGAACTCTTGTGTGGATTGTTGCTCTTATTTCCTGTTTTATTTTGAAATCACGGTTCTTGTTTTCTTGTGTGCTTTTTACTTTCCTGTCTTTGTCCTTTTCCCGCCAGATTTGATTGTTTTTGTGTCTCATTACTCACCTGTTTCTGTTTATTTCATTAGCCACATCCCTATATATACCCTTTCCTTTGTTCCTCGTAGGTTGATTGTTGGTTCATTGTTGGTTCTCGCTCCCTGTGTCTGAGTTTTCCTGCTTGTCTGACTTCCATGTCGAGTTTCTTGTGTCCCTGCTTGTCTTGCCGTTTTGTAGTTTATTTTGTGTTAAATAAATCATTCATCTGCACCGGTCAGCCTGTCCCGTCTGCGTTTGGGTCCTTTCCCTGCTGCCTAGATGGCTAACCCTGACATATAGATGTGTCCTGTAATCCTGTGTGGGATGGGCCAAATGCTTAGCATGACTGAAATAAAAAATGTCCCTACTATATTCACATTATATAGCATTCTAATGTTTGGTGTATTTGGATTTCATCCTATTGTGTTGTATACGCCGCAGGAAAAGTGAGGGCTTTGCAGCAGGTGATTAAAACCGCCTAGGAAAACCCCCCACTGCCGTACCACCAGACTACAGAGCAGCTTCTTTCCTCAGGCTGAGACTCCTCATCCTCTGCACTCCATCATAAATAAATGACATAAAACTTTACACTGACAGTGCACATACTGTACATACTTTCTGGGTGTATATGTATATATGTAACTATATATTGTTTATTTTATTTTATTTCATTCTATTTACATTTAAATATTTGTAGTTCTAGGTGTATTTAGCGTGAAGGGGCCACAACTTACATTTTATTGCACAACCCTGTGTTGTAAAATGACAAATAAATGAATACTTGATACCTTGATTGATTGAGGTTTTTAAACTGTAAATACAAAGAATAAAAATATTTACATCCTGACATAAT
Source organism: Macquaria australasica (assembly GCA_005408345.1). Taxonomy (NCBI): domain Eukaryota; kingdom Metazoa; phylum Chordata; class Actinopteri; order Centrarchiformes; family Percichthyidae; genus Macquaria; species Macquaria australasica. The sequence continues at coordinate 122,620 of SEMN01000042.1, read as the reverse complement.
TAATGGTGGGGCTTGATTTGGGACTCATACCTGTGTTGAATCAGTTGAAGTCTATCTAAACATCATAGCTGTACCAAGGTTTTTATTAATTTGATTAAAACATTGTCTGTGTGCAGAAATCCAGCTAATTCAGTTGGGTGTATAGGGTGTAGGGCTATAATGAAGTAGTATGTAAGTATAAATAAGCAGATAGATAGATATATTTGAATTAATTAAATGAATCATCATCATCGTCATCATCTATTTATTTATTAATTTATTTATTTTAAGCCAGTAGTGAAGCTTTTATTGTGAAAGCCAAACCGCTTTGATTCCGGTCTGGTGCTGTCTAAACCTGTCCTCTTTTGACTCCGCTGGATCATCAGGTGGCTGTTCATCTATTTTGCTCACAGCCTGATCAAACTGATCCCAGAGCAGCCGGGGATCGGGTTTCAGCACCACGGTCAGCTCCGAGCCCAGCCTCTTCCTCTTCCAGGCAGCAGAGCATCAACACATCAACGTTTCCTCCTGTTTTCTCTCCCTGCGACCCCTCCCCCTTTGGATCTGCTTTCATGATAAATCCCTCCTATGTGCTACTGACTGGCAGATTTGAAAGGCTTGAAAATCAGGCAACCAACTGGACTCTACAACACTTTCATTTTTCTTGCTGAGATTGACTCGTCTGACGGCAGTTTTTTTTTTTCTTGAAAAGCAACAGTCTGAGCCGCTCATCAGTCAGGTGGTGCATCTCCACAGCGGCTTCCCCTGGATCTCTCCCTCTGTGGCTGACACTGAAGGTGATCGGCATCTTTTTTTTCTTTCTACTTTTGCAGTTTTACCTTTGCAGCAGGTAGGCTATAATCTCCAAGCCTCGGCAGCATGTTGGACCCGTCTTCCAGCGAGGAGGAAGGGGATGAGATACTGGAGGTCGAGCGCAAAGAGGTGGCGGCCCCGAAGAGCCTCGGAGGAGCCCGGCTGTCACCGGGCCGAGCCGCCGACGGCCACGGCGGCGGAGGGCTTCAGCCCCGGGGCCGCGGGAGCGGCGGCGGTCGACCCTCTAGCCCCAGCCCGTCGGTGGGCAGCGACAAGGAGAAAGAAGACCTGGAGAAGATGCAGAGGGAAGAGGAGGAGAAGAAAAAGAGACTCCAACTGTATGTGTTTGTGATGCGCTGCATCGCCTATCCGTTCAACGCAAAGCAACCAACTGATATGGCCAGGAGGCAGCAAAAGGTAAGATCAGAGTGAAAAAGGAGACAAAACCCAGACCTAACTTCAAAGCTGTGTTTTAAATACATCTTTCACTTCTAGAAGGCATCACTAAGAGGCTAGGCTACGTGACCCCAACTGTTGCTTCCATAGTCGCACCATGTCGCTCCTATTGTCTGAGATGAATCTTCTTCACACATTAAATTTATTGCACATCACATGAGGATCCAGACCGTAATACTTTTTAGTAGAAAAGCTAGTTGATCGACTGTGATGGATGAAGTGCAGTCTGAGACGACGGTTACACTAGGTACCTCACTGCACATACAGCACCAGAGGCATGACAGTAACTCCACAAAAGCAAATGTCGACTTGATATCTCTTTTGGATTGAAAATATTTTCTTTTCTCCCTTCATCTAACATCCTGGAATGATGATTACAAAGCTAAACTGTGCCAGAAAGATTTAACAAGATTTTAGAAACAATGAAATGTGTTCAAACTAAAGACACTAGAGATGAGAGAGAGAGAGAGAGAGAGAGAGAGAGAGAGAGAGAGAGAGCGCATGTGTGTTCATGTTGTTCCCACCCATTGTAGTAGCTCTTGCATGTGTGAATTGCCTCTGGGCATAGAAGCATCAGTGCTGCCCCCCCTCCTAGTCTCAAGCCCAGCTCTTATTAGAACAATCTATTGCACAGGAGAAATAGCTCCTCTGCACCACTCACCAGTGCCACTGAATGACATTCTCTATCTGGGAGGACCAATGTATTGGTTTTGTTGTAAAATACTATATAAAAAACATTACATTTTTAAAGATGCACTCTATGACTTTGTTGTAGCACTGTTTTTCAACTGGGCATCACAGACCCCTAGTGGTCTGTACTAACAGCGTGGCCCTGAATGTGTCTGTATGCCCGAAATAAACTGGTTGGTACGACGTGTCGTGTGACCACTTTGCAGGCAAAACAATATATAGTTGTTCCAAATGGCCACACTCGAAGGAGGGGTGAAAAACCAGCCATCACAGAGAGGGGGGACATGAAATAAACATTCAAATACGGGGATAACAGTGCAGACAATCTTTCCTAGCAGGCAATTACAGTGTTGCACTCCGCTGTACACACGAAGTGATGGAAGTAGTTGTGTAAAGAATGAAGAAGAGAGCTTGAGATATCTTCACGCTGTTTCTGAACTGGAAGACCTACCTGTACTAGAATTACAGGCATTAAATGACAGTATGGCTCTGAGCCTACACCTTGTCTACACCAGTTGCGTAGTGAAAGCCACATGTCAGATGCAGTCCTCTGTCAGTGTCTACGACCATTCAGCCGCAGTATTAGTGCATCTTTAAGTAGACTGAACCTCAGCAGCGAGATTTTGTGGTATTTTGTTCATTTTGCATGGGCTTCAAATATGACTTTTACTGAATTGCTTCTCTCTCTCTCTCTTCTCTCATTCACACCCCCTGATTAAAACCAGTTTTCCTTTATCAGGTTAACAGATTAGGAGAATCTCTGTTAAGAAACATAGATTCCGCTTTTGGCCATGAACATGTGTGCACAGTCCCAAGACAAAGATCCAAGGCAAGGAAGCATTAACTGTAGCAGCCACTCACTGAAAGAAAAGAAAGAAAAAGAAAAGAATGTTATTGTACCTGTGCGTCATTCTCCCTAAAATAATTCAGTCGACATTTGGAGTTCACCCAAACAACTCTGCATCAATGCTGCTGTTAAACTGTAAGACTGAATAAATCATTTTGTCTGTGTTCGCAGCTCAACAGTGAATGTTCTACACATGAAATGTAAGAAAAAGCAGTGTACTCTCCCAGTAAAGAGCCTGTCTTCAGATTGCAACGTCAGGTGTCATAACAAATCTCTTAAAGTAGAATAGCTACAAATTCACTACAGGAGAAACTTTTTGGCCTCTAGGGGGCAAGAAAACATCAAAACATGTTGACAGATAACACAGTCACCATCAAGTCCTCCTCATAGAGTTTATAATGGTTAGCATGTAGTTTTAAAGGAAAACCTGGGCCATATTTTTACAAATTTTGGGGTTGAAATGACTAATACTTACCATTATTTTTGGAAATGGTCCTCCGCCGGCATCCACAAATGGCTGCAACATAATCCTTGAGGATCCCTACAGAGATAGACCGTTTGTTAAAGAGTAAGATCATTTTTGTTTAACCAGAAACAGAAAGTTTGCCCAGAAATACTTCCAGCACATAACTCTCTGTAAATCCACCAATTGTCATTCTTACATTTCTGTTTGTGTTTGGATTTAACAAATGAGATATAATGTGTTAATTGGTGAGTTGCAGAGGTACTAGTAGGTGTGTTTACAAATTTTGGACAGAGCCAGGTTAACTGTTTCCCCTGCTTCCAGGCTTTTTGCTAAGCTAAGCTAATCGTCATCTAGCTCCAGCTCCAACAAACAGACATGAGAGTGGTAGTAAAAAAGTAAATAAACACATTTCCGAAAATGTCTATTTCATTAATATATTAGTTACCTGTTTGTGTCCTGCTAGCAGTGGAGCTTGACAACGGTAATGATGATGGTCAGTCAGTTGTTTGATCACCTATACATATATGGGGATGTATTCACTGAGCAGTTTGTACTATAAATACAATGCAACTGGTGAATATGACTTGGCACCAAGGAATTCATAATCAGACTTAACAAGAGTGAGTGTTTGCATAATGATCCATTATTTCTATCAGCATGTAATGAAGTTGTGCTTTCTAAAGCATGAAACAATACAGTAGAGGTCTAATGGAATATTCTTCCTGCATGTATACCACAGCATGCTACGGAAAGTTCAGTCAGTGAGGGAGTTGCTGGTGTAAATCACACAAACTGAGATGTCATCCTGACTTGTGATTCTACCATCAATGGAGAGAACAGGCAGCAGCCATTAAGATAGATACCAGTATATCTATGACTGGCCATAAATGGGCCGCTGTGTCTCTATGAGCCATAGTTCTGGTTGGTTATGTTCCCTTGCTTGGCAGGGGCGATTCCAGGATTTTTTAAATGAGGTGGCACGGGGGTGGGGGTGGGGACAGAATCAGTCAGGGGGTCCCATGGGAAATCAGAACATTCTATCAGAAATATATACAGCATTGAAAATTGGCCTAGAAAACACTGGGCATTATTTTCAGGCTCTTGTGCAGTGCCCTGTGCCTTAATACTGGTGGTATTACATGAAAAGTGGCACATCACATAGGTTTTACTTATTCATTTGACTTGTTTTATGTTCAGTATAAACATTGCAGTGTGTGTGTGTGTGTTCTCTCCACTCCATGCTCTGCGCTTGAAATCTGTGTCTGTTCATGTGGGTTAACTGTACCGTCACACATGTAGGCTATGCTCTGCCTCAGAACAGCTGCATGAAAGTCACACTGCAACACAGGTTGCAGCTATTCACTAGTCTGCCTAAGCATTGAATGTGATTGAACTATTGAATGTGATTGTTATCATCACACATCTGTCCCAAATATATGAGCTAGTAGGGGCCTACTAAACCTACTAGTAGGTACTTATTTACTTATTTTAACCCAAACCATGATCTTTTCCTAAACCTAACCAAGTAGTTTTGCTGCCTAAACTAAGTGCGAGTGTATGAGACGCCAGGTGGCGTGACATGAGTGATCAACCATGTGAATAGATAACGGCCCATATTCCACCCCATGCCTCCCCTTTAGACACGCCCCTGTCGCTTGGGTAAAAACACATTTTTATCTCTAAGAAATTGGCACATCTGGAGTAATGGAGGGAACAATGTTTAAGACTGAAAGACATCCAAGTGCTGTATGCTGTTTTGTTGTCATATGGATGTAAAAATAGAGCTAACCTGACAGAGTCATCACCTGGCTTCAGGGAAGTGCCGAAGATTGGAAACACACGAAGTTCCAGCAAAATTATTTATTACAGCAAAAACAGTTAAGCTGTGAGCTGTGTTAGTAGTTTAAGTGAGCTGTGTGGTATTGTGGAGTACTTTCTTCAAAACTGCCTTGTGTACTTCTACTGCAGTTAAGAGGGTATAAGAGAGTATAAACCCTGCTACTCACACAGCCACCTGTGCCATGGCGTGCACAATACTATAGCTGACTGTCCTGCACTACACGTCAGAGCTACGGCACATGGAGACCACAAGAACTGTGATTAAATGTGTTTCCATCCACCCGTTTTTTATGCATATTTTCAATTTGCGCATAAAAAAAACCAAAAACTTGAAATATCTTTGGTGGAAATATTGGCGTATTAATAAAAGAAAAATGCCACAAAGTGCAAAGCGAACAGACTTAACGAATAAATCATGACGTACATGATGCATGTGATTTAAATGTCACTCAAGCTTCCATTCCACTGAAGAAACAAAAAATAGCAACTTTCCTCAAATTAACACATGAAATAAACATTAATGTCATATTTCCATCACCTTTTCCACATGGTTTTATATCGTTTGAGGTTTGACTGGCGCACTTTTAATTAATCTTGTTGTGCTGTCTTCTTTTGCAATGGTTTAATGGTACCCGACTGCAGAATTTGCTTATTGTTTATGCTGGTGCGTCCAACTCCTAATATTTGCACAACAGTAGAGGATGGAAACATGCATTAATTAGCATTTTCTTTTGTCGTTTTTCTGGAAATTCAAATAAAACATTTGGATGGAAACTTGACTAGTGATCAGCTTGAGATGCTTGTGTTTTCTCCTACAAGAGAGAGAGTGAAGACAACATTAAGTAAGTTGAAGAAAGGCTCAGTAATCTGCCCCTTTTGAGTAAAACTCATCTAGCAAAGCCATTTCCACTGCAAACTACTGCTCACCACAATCACCGCTCTCTGTCACAGTGAATGAAAGAATGTAATTATGATGACTGCATGGCTGTAGTATAAATCAAAAGCTATTAGACAGCAGAGATTACAGCTAGAAAGTTGAAAAAATCACTTTAGAAGAGCACGCTGGTGAGTTTGATGGATATGGACAAAACCAAGTTAAGATGACATAAGTACCCACGCTGCCGCCCTCATACTTTTTTCATGGGAGCTGTACTTTTTTCTGTGCTCACAAAGTAATCGTTGTTTAACTTTGTTAAAATCTCGAAGGTTTCAATTTCTTATAGCAACTGCTGTAAAGGAGCTGATTTGTCTTAGAATATGGAAGGTGAACCCCAGGAACACGCTTCATTTTTAAGAAAGACAGATGAAAGAAATTCTGAATGAGAGATTTCATTGAGCAACAGAAGCTAATGAAACCGAGGCTAACGTCATAACTTCAGCTCTCTGTTAGTTGGTAAGCCTTACTGTACGTTGTGTTGTTAGCACTGAAGAAAATAAATCTCCTTGTGAAATGGAAGAAATGTTTCCTAACTTCTTAACCTGAGAAATTAAACAAACAACTGATGAATTTTGGCTAACTTAACCAAGCGCACAGAGGGTCCAATTCAGAGTCACTTATTGTACAACTTTTTTTTAAATTAAATATTACAATTTTAGTGTAAAGTCAGTCTTTAAGCTGAGTGATGAGGCAACTCTTTGCACTCATAGTAGGTTCTTTCCTGTGTTTTAGTCCTCATGTTTACTCCACATTTCACACAAGGCACACTGGTGAGAGCAGATCACCCCTACAGTGCTCACTAAAGGTCTTGTTATTTTCTGTCTGTGTCAACATGTTATTTCGGTGTCATCATGTTGAACCGTATCCACTTCATTGTCCCCATGAGATTCTCCTCCACCCTGGGAAGTACATGATGAAAGACACTTTGGCTTCATGTGCACTGAGGGGCTTTCACTTCACCGTCATCATGTATGAAGTGTGGAATGGTGCATGCGCTTACTAGCATATTTGTTGACCAAACCCACTTGCATTCTAGACTCTTAAAATACCTCGGTGACTAAAATTGAATTCAAATGACATATTTCAAGTGCAAGTGCAGTGGTGGAAAGAAATTAAGTACACTTACTCAAGTTCTGTATACCTAAATACTATTTTGAGGTACTTGTACTTTACTTATATTCCATTTTCTGCTACTTTATACTTCTACTCCACTACATTTCAGAGGGAAATATTGTACTTTTCACTGCACTACATTTATTTTCAAGCTTTAGTTACTAGTTACTTTGTAAATTCTGATTATTAATACAAAATATAATAAAATAAATAATGAATAAATTATGGATTATTATAGATTTTATTATAGATTGAGCTACCCATCAGTATATAAAGTAGTTCAAATTAACCACCTTTACCAGCTGCAGCATTGAAATGATATGTACATTAATGCATAAACGATCCTAATTAAATAATATAATGAAATGGGCTACTCTAATAAGTTCTATAAGTACTTTAAGTATATTTTGACGCTAACACTTTTACTCACTGCAGGACTGGTAACACTGTGATATTGCTACTTTTACTTAAGTACAAGATGTGAGCACTTTTTCCAAACTCCAAATGCTGTTCTGTGTCTCCTAGATGTGTAAATAGGGAATAGTTTGCTAACGTGTTCGCCATAAGACCTTGACGTGGTGATAATATGTCAGTGTCGTGTTTAATGTTGTTTAAGTTTAACTTCGACTCTGAGTTTATTTCTGCTTTCAAAGCAGCTCTACCTGCACCGCAATGTGCAAAGTCTTCATAAGACAGGTTTGAACATTAAAGAAACAAGGAACAGCCATGGCTTTATCTCTTTTCAGCCCACAGCATCTCAAGCCCGGTGCAGTACCACCCACTTCCCAGCTGACTGGCAAATGTGTTTGAGAAGGCGTATGAGCTCCAGAGTGTGATCTAAACACAGAATGTCAAATTAGACTTTCATTCTCTGTCTACCTCTACATATTCTCTCGTAACACATAGATTGATTCTGACATTGTGTCTGAACCGTGACGCTGACGTGTTTTTGAATGGCTTGCATTCAAGAGCCTTTTAAGTGTTCTATGTACGCATAGCAGTTGTTTGATCCTGATTTTGGAAGGGAAGAGAAGACGGAAGGACAAAAACATTTTTGTCATTGGGTCAGTCAGTTTCCTCTTTTGTTAGTGATGAATGAACCAAAAGCTACTGATGTGCAATAATCATTTCTATGTGAGCTTGCTACAAGTCAGCTTTCCTAACATTTGTCATCTGAGCAAGCTCAGGGTGGGAGCAAAATGATTAATTATGATGAAAACAAATCACTGTGGAATGGGACATTGTGTCTAGATCACACAATGGAAGGGGGGTGGGGGGCGAAACATCATTACTGAAATTGAAATAGTAATTTACTGATGCAACATATAAGTAGCAGTGTGGAGGCTACAGCTTTGAATGCCTTGTTGGCTTTTAAACTAAAATGTTGCTTGCTGACTGTGTATTTGCTGTTTTTCATCTTGGCTGTGGTTGAAAAGTTGGTGTTTCAATAAATAGAAGGTGCAAAAAAAAAAATAGTAGATGCAGCAGCCTTCCTCTCCACAGGAAATATCAAAATAAACAGTAAATAAATTGTGTGAAATGTGGCTGACAAATATAGCACCTGCTGGAAGAGGAAACAAATTCATGTGTGAACATAAATGTCATATTAGTTTTGAAGAAGCAATACAATGCCATGATATTCCAGAAAAAGAAGCATTACAACATACTAAGACTGACATTAGCGTACACACACACACACACACACACACACATACACACACTCCCATGAATGGGACCACTGTGTTCGCATCCTTGGGCTCCAGCGCAAAAACACAGTGTCAGCTTTTGCAGCAATGCAATGTGACATTGTATTGGCCAACAAAACAGTCTGTGCAGTCTTCAAACTTATGCACGTAAGATTCAAACTGGACTCCTGGATCATATTTCATCTTCTCACCTGTACCTGTAGCAACACACCCCCACCTACTCAGCTCCTTGCATTACTTTCATTTTCTGAACACCAGTGGTGGAGAGGTACTTGAGTAATTCCATTTTATGTACTTTTATTCCACTACATTTCAGAGGAAAATATTGTACTTTTTACTCCACTACATTAATTTGATCAATTTAGTTCACTGATTCCAATAATTTAAGTATATTTTGATGCTAATACTTTTGTACTTTTACTAAAGTCAGATTTTGAATGCAGGACTCGTTGTAAAATCCTGTCTCGTAGTTTGTAACCACATCATCCAAGGTCCAGTTACTAGCTTTTGAAGCTTTCAACCACATCACTGTCCTCTGCTGTGCATTGGGATCTGATAAACCTTGAAACTCATGAATGTATTACTCAGACTGGACTCCTGGATGTTATTTCCATTTTTCACCAATACCTGTAGCAATCACACCAATGCAGACACTTAGTTTTAACACTGCCTGACTGGAACTTGTTTAATTCTGTAATCTTGTTATGCCCTCTTGAAAATATTCACATGACATTTTTTGAATGAAACGTATAGAAATTAGCTTTTTCTTTTGCAGACTTTTTCAAAATTTTTGAAAAATTAACGTTTTTCAGCGTTCGAATGGAAACGTACCTATATTGTACCTATGTTGTTTTTACACAAGCAAACTGAAGTGGACACACTTGATCAGTGGTGGATCCAGATATTTGACTTAAGTAAAAGTAACAATACTGATAATCTAAAAGTCCTGCATTCAAAATTTTATTCTATATAACTATATACTGTTGGGAAGTTTAATCTATAAAAATATCATATGTAATGAGATGTTAATATGTTTTGTATGTACAGTCTTTATCTTTAAAGAAACCAGTGAGCTGTCAAATAAATGTAGTGCAGTTACAAAGTAACTAGTAACTAAAGCTTTAAAATAAATGTAGTGGAGTTAAAAGTATAATATTTGCCTCTGAAATGTAGTTAAGTAAAAGTATAAAGTAGCATAAAATGGAAATACAAGTACCTCAAAACTGTACTTAAGTACATGTAGTAGTATGTGTAGAATGTAGTTATATTCCACCAATGGTAGCCACCTGATGAATGTCCAATATTCACTCTCCTTTTAGCTCTGGTTTCTAGTCTCCACCAGAAGTTTCATGATTATGCAGGTCATCTATTGAGAATGTCATTCTGTCATCATGTCAGCCTCGTCTGATTTGTACTGTGATTAATATCTACAGCACGTATTTATAGTTTATGGGTTCCTCTGTTTAAAACATTTGGCTTTCATTGACTTTATGCAGCTGAACTGAACGAAATTCACACTTAAGATGGAAAGAGAGACGATATGCTTGATCTTTAGTGTGCTGTATTAAACCCTGTTCGGACAAGATTAACATTAGAGGGGGAATGAAATATTCATTGTGTTTCTCTGTAATTTAACTCATCTTTCCAGACGACATTTTAACCACTGGGAAATTTCAGGATGTAATCTGTAATAGACATGGACATTCAGCAGGACAAAGCCAAAAGAGAAAGCCAAAAGCTTTGAGAGATAAAGGGGAGGCAAATATACTGCATGAGGTGAATTTGAGTCAAAAATTGTTCTTCTGGGAATCATAACTCTCAAACCTTAACACACAGACATAAAACACATATTAATATCATTCACTATGACTTCCCAGGGATATCATTATCTACGTCCAACAAGAAAAAATGTCCATAAATCCACTTAGAAATCATAGAAAAAAGATGCTGCAGGACTACATTATGTTTTTAATGTCATTAAGTTTTCTTCAGTATCAAAGTAATCCAAAGTAATTCGTAAAAATCATGAAACGTTTAAATTCTAAAAGCAAGCGCTGTCTGTAGTAAATACTTAATCATGGATCGTAAACTCATAGAACACGTTTCATTCTTTCCAAAAATAGCAGCTTCACTGAGTCACAGAAGTAAGTGACATCAGGACACTCTATAGGTTCTATGGGCTGTTACATACCCTGATAAAGGGTCAAAGGTTTTTCAGTGTTGCATCACAAAGCAATGATAGTGGACTCTGAGGAGTTCATTTTTAAGCTCCAGTGAAGCTACATGTGTGTTGAAACTCATATTTGACTTATGTCTGATGAAAACATCTCCTTTAATTAAACATGGCACCCATGAGGCCTCTGGTTCACTGTGTAATTCCTACCTCCAGCACTGCTGATTGAATTTACCATACCAGTCATGTAAGACCTGGGAACATGATGATGATGCTGAAGATAAACTTTATATTAATGTGTCATGCATACACATATACAAACCAAAAATGAATAATAAAAGATCCAAGTAACTTCAGATTTTTGTGAATATAGACAATTTCCACAATACTTTAGGGTTTTGTCAGCGTAGTATGTACACTACTGAAAAAATGGGACTTTTCTGAGATCACACAATCACACATCCCACACTACCTATTTTCTTAGTCAGAGGAGTAATACCAGTTCTTAACTGGACAAGATTTGTAGTTTAATGATTTCTTGTTCTCTTTTGTTTTTTATTTATGTTGCTTTTCTCTCCTAATCAGGCCAGGGGGGATTAGTATGCCCAGGTGAGACACTTGACGCAGTAACACAATCAGGCCATCTGTCTGCTTGTTTTCTGCACCACAATAGGGGCTCTGATGAATCCACTTCTCTTTCCTCTCCTGCTCAGCTGCTCGACACCTCGTCTTCCCTCGCCTCTCATTCTGATTTAGTCATTTTTCCAAACCAGCATGGCCTTAAAGGGGAACTTCACCAATGTTACACATAAAAGTCTGTTTACAGGTCTTAGGGAGTACTACAGCATATGTGAAAAAAGTTTGGGCCATTTACAAGTTTGAAAATGAAGAAAATCTGGGGGTGTGGAGAAGTGAGCTTACCAGAACAGAGGGTTCTTCTCAGACTGCCTAAAGCCATCTAAAGCTTTGTGTTTTACAGTGATCCAGACATGATGAACTAAAGCCTTGTAAGACAGTTCAAGTGTCTTTAAAACTGCAGGTCATTTCTTTACAACCGCAGCTCTGAAGTTGGTAAAAGTACAGTGAACTTAATAAGGATGCATGACCGTTTTTAGAAGATAATGAGTGCGATAGCATTTGTCCACATTTACTATTACTAAATCAGACAGCGTGTGTTATCATTGACATTTCAGTATTAGCTATGTTACATTAAAACCACTTCAGTGACAGAAACAAAGAACAGTGCAGTAAGATGATGTGCAGAGTACACCTTGTATCCAAAAAGCAAACCAAAAGAGCAGCCTTTAGTTGCCTTCTGCTTACATTTTGAGTTTTCCTGGCAATTTATAGCTGACAGCAGGTCTGATTCATTGTATTATGACAGAATCAGCCAATCATATACCAACACAAACCTCCCAGATTGAGCTTCCATAATTCTAGGGAGGCTTTTTAATTCCATCACGTTTTTGTTGAGCTCACATTATCATGTAATTAATACTTTCTTCCCACAAGAACAAATTTTACTTCTTACCTTTGTTCTTGTGAGAAAAATGTCAATTATTGGTTTCTCCAACCAATAATTCAGGTGCAGTAGAAAACTTCAAACAGACAGACATGTCTGAAACATTCAAATGAACTCAGCTGGAGCTGTGTGCATTTACATTTTCGATCTTAGTAAAAACCTCATGAAACTGAACTGAACTGTTTTCTGTGTGCATTTACATTTTCAATCTTAGTAAAAACCTCATGAAACTTAACTGAACTGTTTTCTGCTTTATTTATTGCAGAATAACTTTTTTTTTTTGTCTAAATATACCTGAAGAAAGTGTTGCGGTCCAGTTAGGCAGTTCTGTTATGCACATACCAAGGTCAGTAGGCTTTATCATAAGGTCCATGATTATCCATGATCCATGGTCCCATGATCGCCCCAGAATTGTCAAACATTCATTTTCAACAGTGATGAGACCTGGTTGTTAATAGAAACAGAGGTTTCCAGACAAAAACCATTTAAGAACTGTAGAAATTTTAACCAAATCTCTGTATACACAGAGAGGAAAATGTTATTAAAGAGGTACTCTACACTTAAACATGTTTTTTGAGCTGTAAACTTAATTATATGACTGTTCTGTGATGAAACACATCAATGCTGGTGTTAATACATACACTATTCTTCCTTTAAAAACATCCAGGTCATGGTGACCTCCGCATCCTTTTTTCCCAGCCATCAGATGCGTAAACTCAGCTATTCCCAGAGACTTTGGTCACAATCCCCCCTATTTTCAAGGACAATGCTGCCTGATTCATACAGCCTCTTACCCAGTTCACAACAGATGTTCATGTAAAAAAAGATGACAATCGAGACAGAGCACAGCTGGTGGAACATAAACCTTTGGCACAAACACTAAACTGTGTGAGATCATACAGTCAGGCTGCATGGGACAAAACTCTGGTCAGGACTCTGAATCAGCAGTCTGCGTCTTACTCCCATTTTGCCACATCCTGTTATTGTCTCATGCAATCCGACTGCAGGGACAAGTTCACTCGCATCCATACACACACAAGTGCAGGTGAGAGTACATTTTTGTATATTGTAAAATTTAGTTATTACATACGTAAAGTACATTACAGTTATTGCATATAGATAAACTAACATGTTATATATATAGAAATACTAACAGTTTACACACTTAATTTCCCACTTCCACACAACAAACGAGAATTATATTCAAAAATTCCTTCAAACACTTTTGCATCCATGAATAGATAAAGTGAGAACTGCAGTGTGTAAAACCTATTAAAAATGAAATGAAATGATTTTGGCTCTGGATTTACAAAATACTTTTCCACATCATTGTATTAGAGAACCTGGCTCTCACCTTTGTCCAGTTACACTGAAAAGGGCACATACAAGGAGCAAGCCATTAAAACACACCTTAAACAATAAAGATATCACCCCTGAACTGAAGCTGTGAATAGACTTTTCCCCTAACACTAACTAGGTCTCACTGCTTTCAGAATCAGTGTGCCTGGCAACATAAAACTAGGCAGTCAAAGAAAGGAAAACCATTTTGAATGATGTCATCAAAGGTTTATAGCACATTTGTGTGTGTATGTGTGTGTGTGTGTGTGTGTGTGTGTGTGTGTGCGCGCGTGTTGTAGAAACAGATCAATAGTGTCTGCATAATTCACGAGGACAGCATGTAGGCTGCTAATGATGATGAAAGCCTTGTCAGTTGGCCTGTTGTGTTCATGTACAAACACACACCCACACAGCTACACACGCACACAACACACACATGAACGTACACCACATGCTTCAGTATACGGAGGTCCTTTGACACATCCACTTATAGAAAGCAATGAGTGCGGTGTAATTAGGCTGGGGGTGACTCATCATACCAATCTAATCTATTGAGACTCTAATATGATACTCATCATCACCGTCTGCAGGGCTACAGGGCAATTAGCATGACGAGTCCATGGCCTTTTAGACAGACGACCAGAACATTCTTCACAAGCTTTCCATCACCAGGGATGTCATATCAAGAAAAGGACTAGAAGGATACATTCAGCATAAATACAATTACGTCTATACATATTCTCATGTATGTAATTCATATTATGCATGTAATATGTCATTAAAAAATGGCAACTGTACTCAGGCCCAAACAAACCCTGAGTAAATTGTATTCAAACCTAGTTACTATCCACATTGTGTGTTATTTATTGCTAAAACAACACGGCTCTTTGTTCCACTTGGCACAGCAGTCATTTACAGGGGAGGTTCTGAAATTTGTCCATACATTCATATAAAACACAATAAGAGAAGTGTTCCTGATGCAGCCACAGCCCAGAGGAACTTTCTACCAGATGACAAAGTGTTTTATTTCTAGCTTTAAAGCCAAATTAGAAATTCTCTAATCAACTCTCTAATCACTGTCTCTGGCTTTTGCACTGTACACACTGTCCCGTTCTTAATTTATAAATTAGATACAATTTATTTATGTTACAATGTAAGTCATATACTGCTGTGGGTACTGTTAATTCTCAAATAAAAGCAGGTATACTTAAAAAAAACAAAGGGTGGTGGAATTACCTGTACTATGATAGCTTAATGGTTATAATGCAACATAATGTACATTTCCACATGACTAATTTCATCAGTGCAACAACAGTCATGTCATACTCACCACTTTGCTTTTCTAAGTTTTTCTTTTTAATGCAAATACTGTTTTCATTCACTAATTACTTAAAATTACTTCCACTTTGCTGTTTTTTGATTTCTGTGAAGCTACCCTCAATTAAACTCAACACTTCCTGCAGATGTTTCACATTAAAAGCATACCCAGGAAGGGAGGCATGGCCTTTGAGCCGGTGAAAATCTTTCACTATGAAACATTTCTGCCATTTCTGACAGTAGCTTACACTTACACTTCATGTTAATACTAGCCTATAGAACGGCCACTAGCATGGCTACTACTCATGTAACCACCTCAATCAGACTGGCCCGATCCAGCCACTTTATCTAATCGTTTCTCTCTGGTTGGAAAAAATATATTCTTTCTGCGCATGTTTGCATCATGTGGGGGGAACATCAGGTGACGCAAATCAAGTTTCTGGGAGGGAGAGAAATATGAATGTAACAAAATGAAACTGGTCTGTGGCTGATACAACTTTTTTGTTGGAGACCTTTAAGGATTTAAGGATTGTTGAACGCCTCGATGGTCAAAAGGCTTCACAGTGGGCGGAACCACTTTGTGCATGTCAAAAAAGTTATATTCTGATTAAATGCTTTGGGGTATGTAAACACACATCTTATCGGATCACTTCATTTAGCGTCCATGTAAACCGTTAAGTTGGAATCTCTAATCAGAATAATTTCAATTGGTTTGAAGAAATATTGTCCATGGAACCACAGCTAATGAAGGACTACTCGTCTTACCATCACTAAGAGGCAGAAAATCTCAAACCAAACTCTTCTCCTGTGTGCTCCCTCGGTGGTAGAACGAGTCATCTAACTGGATTTGGTGAGCAGAATCCCTCTCTTTCTTCAAAAGCACTTGAAGACCTAACTGAGTACCTGAGTTGAGTTAGTACCTACTCACCTAACATGCTCTCTCTGTCTCTCTTAAAAAAAAAAGAAAACCTTCTCATTTCTTACACATGCCTTGTGGCAACCATGTGGCACTTTTGTTTAATCTGACGCAACAGAACCATCTGAGAAGTCATCCTTGGAGAGCGGTTGGAAAAGGGCAGGCACTTGAAAAACACTTGTGACTACGGGTGATTAGATGAACCATCTGTCTATCATGTCTATCACAGGTTAACTTCAACCAGTCAGATCAACAAACCGTATGACGTAGTAGGAGAGCCGAAGCCAGTCGGGAGAAGAGTGAAAACATCTTTTCCATTGAGAAAAGTCTTCAGTGCCATTCTTTGCTCTTCTTTCAGTGAAGAAATACTCTCCAGTTCTGATAGAACTGATGCTATAGTAGGATCTACGCTAACCTCTTTAGGAGCTGCCAGTAGTTCTTCATAGGACGCTGATTGGTCCGAACCACTGTGCTTTGGCCACAAGCGCATAACTTGAAGCCTGTCAAGATGGATTCTTACGTGATCTTGCGAATCCAGCTGCCTTGCAAGGTAAACTTTTGTCAGGTGGACTTTGAAACTGATAGTTGTGGCTTCTCCTTAACTACTGTCTGTTGGATAGTACCGTCACTTTGGATAACAGCGTCTGCCGAATGAATAAAAGTAATAAATGTAAACCTCTAGATAAATGCAACCTCTGTATGTGAGTTAGTTACATGATCTACTTTTCAGGGGATTTAATATTTAACTTACATTAAAGGGGGATTGTGAAAGATAGAATGGTCAAATTAGAGATATCCTGACTTTTAGTCCCTAATATGGCTCCAAAAACATTGGATCCCATATTTCCCATAATGCAACTTAGTATAGAATCTTTTGTTAGAACCTCCCTGCCTGGTAAGTGCCCAGTGTCTTTCAAGCTCTATACCCCGACACGGGCTTTCTTTTAAAAGTAATTTTCTCTGAGTTGACAAAGTTCCATTAGTTCCAGAGACATCACACAACTGTGTGTACTACCTGTGACTAGTAAACTGACTTTAACATGTAAAGTTGGTGAAGTGCCCCTTTAAGAGGCTGTCGTCTGTTCCTGTACATGTTACACTCTCGTGTCATTTATAGAGAAAAAGACAGCATTCTAGCCAAGGTGCGCCGTTTCTGTAGAAATACATCTGTTAAAACTGCTTTGGATTAACTGAACTAAGTACCATGAAGCAGAATGGTCAGGAGCTCAGAAAGCAGAAGACTAATGGACACAGAGGCAGATTTACAAGCTGTATGTGCTTCTATTTACTGATGGCTTCTTGGACTAATCCCTGATCTGTTAGTGCTAGATTAGTGAAATATATCAAAATTGAAAGCTCTACATTTTGTCTGTGACATTAGCAGCTCAAGAAACGAATCACAAAAGGTTAATTTTATGCCACTGAATGGGGAAGCACAGTAGCTTTTGGCATCAAATGCCTGTTGGCCAGTGAAGAGAAGTTGGCCACAGTTCCACTTTTGACAGAATGACTTACCAGCAGCTGATCCTGTGCCAGTAATGAGTGGGTAGTATGTTTTGAAGCTGTCTGAATACAGCGTCCACACATTCTTAATCACAATGTCAATGCTCTGAGAAGAGGTTTTGGACAAGTGGATATTTAGTTTCACATGAAAGATTTAAAAGCTTACTGAGTTTTGCAGTTTTTCTTTATTTCAAATTTTCTTAAGGAGTGTTCAGGGCACAACATGGGAGAGGAGGAACATATGTGTGTGTGTGTGTGTGTGTGTGCTGTAAGCATTTGCCACTGCACTGTATTTGTGTGAAAGCCTTGTCTGTGAGTGTGTGAATAGCAGCTCTCGCCCTGATGAACACTTTCTCAATCCGCTGTTGGTCTGCTGTGCAGTGTGTAATCTGGGATTACCCATCCATTTGATGTTACGTCATCACCAGGGAGCTCGAGCATGTTCCCTGCTGCAGAAGGGAGAAAGGGTTAATATCAATACTTAGGGCTGTGAGAGCACAAGTGTGTGTGTGCTCATGCCTCATTGGATTCTTAATGTGTAGGTGACCGTAGATGCCCATGCTTTTGTGATGGTGTAGTGGACATTTTGCCTGGTAACCTAGTCCAAAACGGAAATGTTTGATTTCTTTTGATCAATATGTTGTTATGTGAGCAGGAATCTGAAGGAATTTTCAAAGCTGGAATTGGATTAAAAACACTGAACGGGTGTGAAATTGGCTTAACGGTGATTCAGATCAATTCACGGTTTGGTGGTTGGCAGTTCAATTTAAGCATGATCATTGATTTTCTTTAAAATTGACTTTGTAAATTGTGCTTTGATTCCTTAACTAGTAAAGCCATTGGCCATTAAAATTGTGAGGTCATGTCCCCAAGACGACAACAACTGGAACATTAGAAGTGTTAGCAGATGTAGCTGCAGCCTGTGAGATTGCTTCTTTAGTGCTGTGTCACTTCAGCTGGTGCTTAAATAAGCCCCTTCCACACATGCGCCTCTTTACGTAAATGTGATAGCAGGTTTACATGTTGGTCTCGTCTGAATTAGCGCCTGAGCCACCTTTATGTAGAAGTCATAACAGCAATCCTACAGGGTCGGACCTAGTAACATTTCTGTAACACTTTCAACACAGGACAAGTGTGAATTGAATATTGTCTGATTAACTTAAAGACTGCAGCAGCACATGGTTAAATCCTCTGAGAGACTCAAGGGGTCCGCTAATAGCACCATGCAACCCCTATCTTCCCCGTCTCAAGGTCCTATTCAAAAAAGATATTGTGCTAATGATATCACAGTGCAAACACGCCCATAAAGTTTTGCAGCTGAGTGCAATTTGCCATTGTTTTGCGTCTGATTGCAGTTATCCATGTGGCAAAGTATAAATAGTGGCTTTGCGCCAAGAACACAGTAGGCAGGACAATGGCAGAGAAAAGGAGAAAACATTTTCTGACCGCAAACTACAATCAAAATGTGATATTCTCCTTCGAAATATCCACTCACGAGCATGGCTGGCATGACGATGCCTTCGCCTACAGTCACTGCTGCCATGATCACTGGAAAGTCTGGGCGTGACAGTCCTTAATAATTTTCACTCTAACTGCGTGTGGTTATTAGCACAGGTGTTTGTGAATCTGAATTTGTTTGCAATGACGCTCATTTGCATAGAAAGGGGATAATTTTGTGCCAAATGTATGCATATTCTACCTAATTTAAATATGTGCAAATAGCACCGCAGCACTGAGATGCTATTTGCTCGGCAGTGCAGTTCACTCCATCCTTTTGTGTGTAAGAAAGTTTGAAAAAAAAAAACTTTTTCCCCCCTTGCGGCGCAAGGCAAACAATGTGTAAAAAAAAACAAAACACAAGTACAGGTACATTAATAATCAGACCATCTGTCTCATTCTCATATTTTAACCTTCACTCATGCCAGTGGATGAATGAATGAATATCGAGCAAAAAGCTCTACAAAAATTTCATATCGTTGTTCTTTGCTTGTGCACTGTCCAGCAGTGATATCACATTGTCTCTCACACCAGGTGCACAAGCATGTGACTCTTTCCCTAAATGTGCTGTCATGTCTGAATATAGGTGTAAGGAGCATTAATGTAAAGGTCACCTGTGTCTGAATGACAAAAAGCCATCACTTTAACAGACAGGTGAAAGCAGCAGTCTTGTGGATTTCATGTGGTCTTGTGGATTATAAGAAATAGACCCAGAGTTGACAAAAATTACATGAAACATGATTGTGAATAAACTATGATAATTTAATGTAATAACTCTGTAAAAACTCTAATGTGTCGTCTTGCATAGATGCTTTTCCAAAGTCACAAAACACTGAATCACTATAAACCAATCAGAAAAAATGGCAGCTATCATTTACATTTCTCATCTTTTTTGGGTCAAGGAATGGAGATCCTGTGAAGAGTCCCATATCCTGGGTAGTTCAGTCTAGAACAGGTGGCTCCCAAAGCCAAAATAAGAGAGCCAGGACTCGATGATTTAATGAGAGGACATAACCACAGAGCAGAAAAGGAGAACAAATCTGTGGAGACTGTGAAATGGAAACACGTGCACCTTTGGAACAAAACTTCACACTTCACTAAAACAAAGCTCGTGTATATATTTTAATGAATCCACAAAACCCTCCATTCACTACCAGCTGAGCAGCTCTCTGTTATTTTTTGTCTTAGTGACCACAGAAATCTTTTCTGGTTTTATGCTTTGTACAAACAATTAGTGCAGCCTCTGAATTTCTCATCATTTGGCTTTAGTATAGTGTTTTGCTGTTTTACTTTACACTCTGTCAGATGAAAACTTCTATTTTCTAATATTGTCTAACCTAACACAAGCATCAAGGACTCAGGACCAATATGAAATAAGTGAAATAGTCAAAAAAACTTCTTCTACATTGACTTAACAGTTTAATTCTGAGACAGTTTCTCATCCTAGACAATGACTGAGATCATGTACTAATATTGCCTCAAAGAAAGTGAATAAATTGTATATACATTTATACTTTTATGCTTACCCTCTTCCCCTTCCTTCCTGTAATATTCACAACTGATTCTCCAACAAAAAGAGCAGAAAATATCCACATCTAGAGGCAGATTAATTAGTGAGGAGGAGGAGTAAGGAGGCAAGCGGTGGTCGATAACCTTTCCATTGTCCCATTATGACATGCAGAGTGAGCCATGTCATGATAGTATGCATTTCTAATGTGGACTTAAAGGGGTATTTCAAAGCTGGAAAGATGGTCTCCTTGTAAAACTGGGCTGTCTATGCAGTAAAATGATGCAAATTGGCGCTACATGACCAGAAAAAACAGAAAGAAAGGGCTGTGGTATTCCCTTTTGCTCAAAAGGTAGAAAACCTACAACAACCAGAATGCACAGGGCCCATTGCCTTCCAAGGCCACTCCCAGGTTGCTGAAGTGTAAACTTCCCCAACTCCTATAAACAGCTGGTCAGAGCTACTAACGTTAGGCTAAACTCTGATAGAACTGTCGGGTAACAAACTGGGGCAGTGTATGTGCTAAGCTAGTCTTGAACGGGTCTCATAAAAAAATGTGTATTGTATGCTTTCACACTGTAACGTTGCCGTGTTAGTAACAAAACACTGTCTCTATAGCACTTACTCAGAAGTACAATCTGTAATGAGCGGAGAGCTCTGGGTGCAGCCAACATGGAGGGAAGTTAAACATTGTTCATTTGCATATACTACCCACAATGTAATGATATAAAGTTTGTTGAAAATCTGCAATATTTTCCCTTTAAGAGCAGGGTGTAACCTCGCTGACCCTTGCTTTTATGGTCTTGTTTGAGCAGAGCCAAACTATGACACCTTAATACAAGCTGTGTCTGCATGGTAAAACAAGTCTGAAATAGTGACTGATTACCCAATGGATGCAGACCATGCAAGGTCATTTTCAAGCATCAACAAGTCATCAACAAGTATTTGAAGAGTTTCTTTAGAAGAGGTACTTGACTCAGACCTCTGAGGGTTTAATTTACAATGATGTCTAAGAGCGTCCTCAGTAAAGACGCCTTTCAGAAACAATCATCTTAGCCCTGAGATGCACTGGAGAAATGAGGCCCTTATTTTAAATGAAAGACAAATACTTCTATATTGGCTAAGTCAAGTTATCTGACAAAGTGCTCCTAAAATACCCACTGCTTTCAGGCTGTGATCTCAGCTACGTGTGAGCCTGATCCAGCGCCACTCCAGCAGCCACACCGGCTGGAGCAATTACTGGCAGGTAGATAGCACCCACTGAGAGAGGCATGTGACACACACACACATACACGCAGACACACCCACACACACACACAGACACACACGCAGCAGTGTTATCTCAGTTTTCTAGCTCCCAGATGGCAGCCGTAGCGACCGTTTGTCCTCCACTCACACCAGACACTCTGCGTTGCTGTCTGCTTCTGCCTCTGTCAAGCTGGATATGTTAAACGCACTGCGGTCCCAGTTATAGGGGGCACTTCGGCTCTCTATATCTAAAATATGCATCTTTTACTCTTAAACTTTCAAGCTGTCTCATCTTTCC
This sequence comes from Macquaria australasica, assembly GCA_005408345.1. NCBI lineage: Eukaryota > Metazoa > Chordata > Actinopteri > Centrarchiformes > Percichthyidae > Macquaria > Macquaria australasica. The sequence continues at coordinate 100,455 of SEMN01000042.1, read as the reverse complement.
CATCCATGTTTCTATTTTTACCTCTCTTCAATTCTCTATTACTCCCTCCTCCCTAGTTCTTCATTTTGTAGGATGGAATCTTTCAGTCCTTCCCTTTTTGGTGTCCCTCTCTCCCCCCTCTGTTACCCAGTGAATCCTGTCTTTGCTCTTCCTCCTGTCCTTTCTTTTTTCTCTCTCTGTCATCTTCTCCCTGGAGTTGACGTGGTAACAGAGCATTACATTATAACAGATGCCTCTTAACATGCACAACTGGAGTGGAACGATATTTTCAGGAAAGAGTGTATAGAGCCCAAGAGTGGTAGCCCTAAGGGAAAATGGGTTTCTGTGAAAAGAAGTGCTACAGTGCTATGTGCTACCATGTGTGCGATTATTCTATTAAACATGCACTCAAGATACTGTGTATGTTGGGGAGACATATATATCTATATACATAAAATGATGTGCTCAATAACACGATGGATCACAGCACTGTTTGCAGGTAATGGCTTGCCTGCTAACTAATCACATCTTAATTCAACAAAATATCAGCCCTTATACTAAATGAATCAATCAAGAAAATTCTGCTCCTATCAACAAGGATTATGTGTCAAAAAATGCTAACTAGGTAGCATTAAAGCAGCATTAATTGACATTATTATCACCTTATGTTGAACACATAAGCAAACAGCTGCTAGCAAACATTAGCATGCATTTGGAGTCATGTGTCTGGCCACCCGAGAAATGTAAGTCCAATATTCACTCTCCTTGTAGCTGTTTTGGTCTCCACCAACTCCTGAGGGAAATGTCTGGCTCTTTAGCTGCTAAATGCTCCACTGTGTTCACCAGCTAGTCGCCAAATTTGTCTGTCTGCTGTTTGGTGCTGAGCAGGCAGCATACACTCAGATTTTTGACTCTTTTTTGTGGCAATCGGGCTCTAAGGGGTTTAAAGTAACTGTACCTCAATATCCTCCATGAGCTGTGTGTCACAGCCACTGCTGCTGCCTGTAACTGCTGACCATGTTGGTGAGCAGCCAAATCAGGTCAAAATAAAACTAGAAAATGTATGTCCTCATCAAATGCATGTGAATGCTTACAGCTGAAATAAAGTGTTGCTGAAAATGTAAAACTGGCAGAATTGGAAACTGATCTGCATTAGCTAAAGAAGCTAAAAGCTGAAATACATTGCTAGAAAAGCTGAAAGCGAAACTGTAATACTGGCAAAGGTGGAAGCTGAAATGATTTGACTGAAAAGGTTGAAGAAGAAAGAAGAAGAAGAAAAATTCATCTAACTGTTAAAAAGATCAGTAATACACCAATCCAGCAGTTTTTTCTGAAGGTGTAATCAATCATGCAATCAACCATGTACATGGGACCTGAAAGAGCTGAGGGTTTGAAATATTTTATTTTTATGTTATGTGGTATGCACTGTAACCACTCTGCCATTGAGCGCCCGGAAAGGATTTGCAATTATTAACATTTAAAAAGGAGAGAGTTAAAAATGAATGAGAAATGGCTATTTCAAAAGTCCCCACATTTGTGTTTTTGTCCAAGACTTGAAGAGGTAAAATAACATTGCTGTCAGTGGGACAGTTGAAGGGCTCTCTTGTTGCTTTGAGGCAGAAAATTCAAAAACTGGAAGTCCTATTGCTTAAATAATTACATTTTTTTTAAAATTATTTGTTTTAAGTTTTGATGTATAAATTTTGTATGAGAAGGGAAAGTTATGGAACTTACAGAGGTTGAAGTCAGATTTTTTTAAAAAGCAAAGGATCAATGCGACACACCCTAACTGCATGCAATACACACCCATTATAAACTCAGAAGAGGACTGAGAAAAGCATAAAACTTAAACTGTGATTATTCAAAAACTGTAAAAGATATCAAAAAGCTGAACACAAATTTAATAGTTCAAAGTATTGTGACCTGTTTAAAGCTTAAATAACGTCTGTAGCTGAAAGTATGTAGAAATAGTAGAACTTCAAGGTGGAGGGTTGAAGAAGATTTGAAGATGTCTCATTCCATTATAAAAAATGTTGAAAAAAGCTTAATATTTTAAAAAATAGAAAAAATAGCTGACTTCCAGTTGTTTTCAGTACACAGGTGTGCTCCTGTCCCTTTCACCTCACACAGTATGTTTGCCTCAAGGCTAAAACAAATAAGGTGTGTGTAATTGGCTTGCAACTTCCAACATATTTCCAACATTTGTTTTGTTTCTGTGTTGCAAATATAGCAAAAATGGCTTTATCTTCATTTCAGTGAAGCATATTTTGCACGTTCAAATTGAATGTTGCAACAAATAACAGGATAGCTGCATGAGCATTGTATAATGTTAAATGATTGTTTACATCACTTGGCATCCTGTGAAAGCACTCCATAGACCTACCATACCATACCTACCAGATTCTACCATAAGCCATGTGTGATTATATGGAGATAGCTGAACGTTATCTATAATGTTAACCCCAGCATGAGTGTGAAAAACGTCTGGATTTTAGGATATTTTTATTTAGTTAAAGACAACTAAAAGAGCAACTAAACCAAGTGAAACAACACACTGACCTACAGTCTATCACCAGCTGCACACATATCCATCTGACCTCCTCTTTAACAATATTTAGTCATGCACTGGTGTATTATGGATAAACAGTAGCAGCACAGCTGGCTCTGATGTAGTTCATCTCAACTGTGACCTCTGACCCCCATTAAGGAAGCTGTAATCTCATACTGCTTCCTCTGCTGCAGTGGCCATGGTAACGGTTACCAGGGCTGCGGACTGGCTCATGGGTGTGGAGTCTTCTAGCAGGGAAAGAGGCTCTTATTGGTTGTTCCATTGTAGTGCTATTGTCTTTGTTGAAGGATGATTCATTATTACTCAAATAATGTCTTATTAGGTAACTCAGTATCTAAAACATCACAGCATGCACATGTATGAATCTCACTGTGTGTCTGTGTCTATGGTAAGATTGCAAATTGTAACTGGGAGACCATCACACAGTGGGAGCCAGACTATCATCACCAGTAGAAAACCAGTAGGCCAATGAAGACTATAGACATAGACGGACAACCTCTAAGGGTGTTGGAGTTCCAAAATACACATTTCGAAATAAAAGATTAAAGCACAATGCAGTTTTTATTTAAAATGTTATAGTACTAATTAAAAGTGTATTTCCAAAAGGAGTGTGTCTCCAGCATAATATTTGCCTCTAAAACACAATCTTTACTATCAGCTTAATAAAGTTTAATTATCAACTTTAGCCGGTTTATTTAGAGCGTTGCTTTTAATTTGTCACCCGTATTTAGGTGGTTGGAGAGCCATGAACCTTGAAACTCATATAGGCCTAGTTTTGTACTGAACTGAACTGAACAGTTTGAACCAGCGACAGACTGAACTTACGTATTTTAATAATCGTGTACATTGTGTGAAGTCTGCCTTTCTGCACAGCCAGAACCTGTGACTTTTGTGCTCACACTGTACGGATCAATTGACCATACACAACGTTGAACTCACACTGAACTTAAATGCAGAACCCCCGGTCGATTTTGTCCATTGACAATTCCAGTAAAGTCTACTTTGTGAAATTCTACAGAAGCCAACAACGGCCGTGCTCGCAATAAGTTTTTTAATGCCGTTATCTCGAGATAACAAAGCATCTGGATGTAATGTCTTTAACAGAAAGACACAATGCAATTTCTGCCTGTCTTAGACCTTGATTGAAGTACAGTCTGATGCCATGATCAATAATGGGTACTTCTCCTTGATCTGACATTTTCAGCTTAAATCAGTTGCTACAGTTGTCAAGACGCCATCTATGCATGCTGGCATGGCACAACTGATCTCATATATATAAGAAGGCTAATAAGAGGAAACAACCTTTTGTTTTCTTGTGATAACAGTTGATTATCTTGTTATCTCGAGATACCAATGCTTGTTTTCCCGAGATTATGAAAAAAAAAAAATATTGCAAGCATGGCCGTTCTTGGCTTCCGTACAATTCTACTATGAAGGCGCTAAACAAGTATTTCATTCTTTACTCTGGTAGGGTGCCTCATTGAGCAGATGCTGTCAGCAGTGCCTCTCTCTTCTTGTCCTCTGCTGACTGCCTTCACCACAGCAGCTTTATTGAAGCAGTCTGTTTCCCAGTTCATGCTAGCTCTGGATAGATAGATATAAAAATATAATAAAAGACAACCAATCATATACATACATGTACATATCAGCCGATGGGGCACCCACCATATTTGGTGTCACCCATGTCCCTTAGGTGTCCAAGTGCAAAGCATAACAACGTTTCCATCTAAAGCCATCAGCTGTCACCAAGTTCCACTCTAAACACACGTCAAACTGATCACAAAAGCATTGATTATAGAGCCTGTTTTGCACTATTCATTAAACCACAGTAAACACACAGTAACAGTGTGAGTGGTCTTACCATAAAAAGGCCTTTCTTCCTCACCCATTCCTCTGCAAAACTATTCACCACAGGATTAAAATCTAGGGCTCAGACTAAATCGCTAGATGCTAATAGCTAGATCTGCTCTCTGAGCCAACAGGGGAGCTTTCTTCTTCAGATATTAGAACATCTTCTAAATAAACAAACAACGACTTCTCATGTTGGGCTTCCCATTCCTGGTTTTTAAAACAATCCTCCATATTGCTCTCTTGGTTTGTGACCATTATTTTGGTAGTTTGGATCCATACCATCAAAGGTTCTTTCTATGTGCTATCAGCCTAGCAAACTGTTTCATGTCCTGTTGGTTAGGCAAGTAGGCCTGCGATTGGACGCTGAAATGTTCAGAATCAAGGATCAATATTTAAGACTAGTAAAGTAAAGAAAGAAAGTAAAAACAAACTAAAACAAAATGTATTTAATTGCAGACCATCTTAGTATTTCAGTACATTTCTTGTGAGCTTGTATAAAATCATTTTTGTATGGAAGCCCTGAGAAATTTCTTTTTCAACTGTTTCCACAGATGAAAAAAAGGTAACTTAGAAAAATGATCCTGGAAAACCTGTTTTTCCTGTTGTTAAGTCATAAACACAGAGAGAAATCATTTTAGATCAGACTTAGAAAATGGATCACGAGAATTTTCTTTTCTCACTTACGCTTTATTTTAATTATTAAGTTATAGTTGGTTTTCATGAACTATAATAACCTCTTTGTCTCCTGTCTGTTAACATCTTCTTCAGATCAGTAAGCAGCAGCTGCAGACAGTCAAGGAGCGTTTCCAGGCGTTCCTCAATGGAGAAACCCAGATCGTGGCTGATGAGGCTTTCATCAACGCTGTCCAGAGCTACTATGACGTAAGTCTGTATTATCTATTACATGTATATTTCATTCTGCCACCAGTATACGCACAAAACATATATTTAATGTAGGCTTTTTTAGTATGAATCATTTCAATTGATTGCATATATATTTACAGTACATATGTATCAGGTACTACTGTGTTTGTCAAGCCATTAACCCTGCCTTTTGTAGCTGTATCTGACCTCTGACCTCCCTGTGGATGAAAAAAAGACAGCTTCTCTGTAGACTATTAAATACTATATGTTAATTCTACATGATTATTTATGAATAGGAAATGTGTGCAAACTCATTTCAGATGTCTAAACTACCTTTTTCAAGCTGTCCCTGACGCGAGCCTCCTCTTATTTTAAATGGATCTTTCCAAACAGGAAAACTAATAATGGGGTGAAAAGTATCCAAATCTCAGTGGAGATAACTTTTCTTGGCTCTGATAAATGATGCAGAGCGTGCACTGAGCTCCTCAGGGTAGTCTTAATAATATGCTCCCAAATGGCCAGGATTCAGTGGGCTTGATCCTCCCAGAATAGAAGAGGGAAGTAAAATGTGATGAAAGAAGAGCCAGAGTCTTCTCTGCATCCCACATTACCAAACAGTCTGGATTGCACTGTTCATTCACAACTTTCTCTCAGAAATTCATGGCACAATAGGTGAGTCATCAACATCAGCAACTTTATAGAATATATTGAGTAAAGTTACTCTGTAGTAACTTTTGACATACTGCTCAGTTTTTACATTTTCATCCCATTTTAACTTGTGTAGTGTTATAAAATGCATTCAACACGAATACTGGTATCACATGAGATTATTAATACAGTTTTTTATGTAACAGTAACTCCAAAAGGCGTACGAAAACAACTCGTCTGCTCACTGTTTTATATGAATGCACATATTGTACATTCTGCCCAATGAAAATTAAAATAAATTGTAATTTTAATTTTGAAGTAACTTAAAACATTCAGAAAGTTGTTTATGTCAAAATATCCACTATGAAGTACATTAAGACATGTATATAAAAAACAAAAGCTCTTCCTTATAAAAATAAACTTTTGCACAGATAATGTGCCAGTTCATTAGGTTCACCTAGCTAAAACTAATGCAGGCTAGTACAACAGCCCTGCAAAAAATCCTACCTTCATGCAGATTTTAATGTTCAGTTTTTGTTGAGTTTTTGTTTTAATGCAGTAATTACACAAACACTGTCGATGTGTACTTACCTACAGGGGAGCTCGCCCCCATCTAACTATTGATTATTGACTTGGACAGTTCCACGACAATAATCCATTATTTAGGTAGAGTAAATGTAATAGCTACACAGCCTACTCCAAATATTTTACAAAGACCAACCTGTCCAAGAGCAGTAACACCACATCCTGTCTGCCCTCAGTCCCTGCTCTTCTTTCAGTGCTTTCCAACCAGGAAAAACTAGACCAATGGTTATCTATGTGTGTGATATTTAACAGATGAAGCTGGTGGCACAGGTTATCCAATTCAATTAAAACCTAAAGCTCTCAGGTCGGCTTTAACTTCAGGCTAGAACTGAAGGAGGCAGACAGAGAGAGAAAGAGAGAGATAGGGGGACAGACAGAAATAGAAAGATAGAGATAAACAGAGACAAAGGGTTACAGTGAGCTTGGCAGTATCAACAACAGGTGACAAGAATTTACCACCCATCAATCACAAGCTTGTGTACAGTCTTTCAAATATGAGTCAGCTTTCACTCAACGCAAAAATGTTTGGTTTGTGATTGAAATTCTTCTTTGTTTCTCTTAATTTGTAAAATCAAGATGAAAAAACAACAACAGAGGTTAATGTATAATATAGCTATTAGGAGGGTACAGTTTTTAGTTAAATACTAAACCTCTAGTGGTATCTGGCCATGTGTAAGATATCTATCTCTGAGATTTTGCAATGGATGTGAATGGAATTTCATTCTGCTTTTCACAGCATTGAAAAATGACATTCAAAAAAATGTGTCCCTGTGATTCTGGAGAATCCACAGACCTCACTGTCAACAGTGTTTTACTGAAGAAATAGTCCCTATAAAAACTGTTGACATTGCGTTTTTTTTGCATTATCCAGAATAACAGGGGCACTGTTTATGGAAACACATGTTGCTGTTGAATTTTTTAATTATTAAATTATACTGGGGTGGAAGCAGAAATCTCAGAAAGAGACAGGTATCTCCAAATGTGGGCAAATAAAACCAAAACTCTCTGTATGGCTAGATACTAACAGAAAATATGCTTTTTTTGTAATTTGGGTGAACCAACCTTTTAAACTAGCCCCAATTTTAACTACTCATTGTATTTACATGTGAGGCTGTTGCATTGATAATTCAGTTAAAATCACAGTATTTTCTTCTAGGCAATTTAAATAAAAACAACAACAACAACAACAATAAAAACAAAAACTTTTACTATTAACAAACTGATGGATAGATGGACATTTCTACAATGACAAAAGATATGATCTCTGAGTTTACTCCATTCTGGTCAGTGAACCCACTCTTTAATCTTTTATCCCATTTTGTGCTTCTCATGTAAGCATTGTTTTAATTAATTCATTCATTAAACTTCACTCACAGAAATGTGCTGTTTTTTTGTTTGTTTTTTTAAATGTAAAAAATAAAATTAAAAAGTAAGCAAAATTAACTGTCAACAAATTGTCCATACAGTGTGTCCATATATGGACATATCTCCATTATGAACATATCTCCAATGACAGGCGATATGTCCTCAAAGTCTATTCTATTATGAAAATATGCCCTTTGCTGTACAGTGAGGTTGAAATTTAACCTGTTTAACCTAATGTAGAATTTTATTCATCACAAAAGAAATATTTGGGTCCAAGATGCTCAGTACACATACTACAATGAATACATACATATTACATTTATACTGCAGTGTATATGTACATACAGTATATTAAAATGAAATAAATGTAGAAAAAGATATATACATAGAATAAAGGCAGATGCATGATGATGCAGTGCATAAACGGGTATACAGGGTTCTGGTTTATATATCACAAGCAATGAATAACTGCAGTAAGGCGCATCATTGTTACTTCATTACAAATTACAAATGTTTGAATTTCATGTTAAGTATGAATAGAATAAAATGTATTAAGTATGTTAAGGGGTACATTTCACTGTAGGGGTAGGAGGAGTAGGAATTAGGAGTAGGAGGCAAGCAGGATAGAAAGAGTAGGAATAGCAGTAGAGTTTAGCTACATGATAATAACTGTCAGTCAGTTAGAGAGGAGTTGTGCAGGCTGACAGCGACTGTGAGGATGGAACTCGTTCAGTGGTGTACCAGTGGTATCAGTCTGTTGCTGAAGGTGTTCCTGTGTTCATCCAGAAAGGCTGAAGGGGGTGAGAGGTATTTGTCTATGATGCTGTAGCTTTAGCAGCATCCTTCTCTCAAGATCCACCCCCAGGGTGGAGCTAGGTCTCCTGATGAATTCTTTAGACATACAGTATATATATACACACACAGAAATCTTTTGGATACCCCCTAATCTGTCAATTCGCAAATTGATTACAGGTCTTCCTGAAAAGTGACCGTGTGTCCCGGATGGTGCAGAGCGGCGGCTGCTCAGCCAGCGACTCTCGGGAGGTTTTTAAGAAGCACATAGAGAAGCGGGTACGCAGCCTGCCTGAAATCGACGGCCTGAGCAAAGAGACCGTGCTGAGCTCCTGGATAGCCAAGTTTGACACCATCTACCGAGGTGAAGAGGACCCCAGGAAGCACCAGCAGAGAATGACGGCCAGCGCCGCCTCCGAGCTCATCCTCAGCAAGGACCAGCTGTATGAGATGTTCCAGCAGATCCTGGGTGTCAAGAAGTTTGAGCACCAGCTCCTCTATAACGCCTGCCAGGTCAGTCCTCAACTGTAGGGTGGCCTAATATCTCTATAGGAACTTGACAGTGTCCTTTGACTCAAACCTCAGTGTTTAGGAGCAGATCGAGAGAGCTGTTTTACCATGTTCTTTTTCATTTAAGATCTCCAAAATTATCTTGATAATCACATTGAATTGTTATTTCATTTAATTTAATAATTCAGTCTGACATCGTGTTCATACTAGCCATTTGTTTTGTATGTAGCCTAAACACATTAACGTAGCATGAATAGGTTACTAAAGGGCACCAAAATATGTAGAGTGATTACACTCACTTTGGGCTATTGGAAATAATCAGTATTTATACTGAGTAACAGAATTTAACTTGTATTAAATTTACCTCGGGGCATCACCATTAGAACAGGGAAAATTATAGCCAATTTATTAATTCAGTCTCAGTCTGGAGGTAGCCTAAGTCCTTGACTCGTAAACAGTAGTCGTGTTTCCATTCAATTTTAAGCAAACTTTTGGAATGTTGCAAAAAAAGAAATGCAAATTAGGAGCGTTTCCATCAACTGGTTTGGATGGTATAAACTCGGCTCGTTGCAAAGTGTAGTTTCTTCAGAGGTTGGTGGTATAGGCTACACTTTACACATGGTTGTAATCCGCCAGTAAACAGAGTAGAAGAAGTAGAGGTTGCAAACCGGAAACAGAAAAGTCACCTTTAGCCGTCTAACCAATCTTGGCGGGAGAAAAATGGAGAGAGGTCCTCAGGAATTTGTTTCTATTGGGCAAGTTTTAATTGTTCTTTCATGTCAGCTAGTATTGGCCGTTTTTCGTGCAGTCTGGAGACGAAGACAAATTAATAACGGTTCAGCATGTGAGTTAAATGTTCACTACATCAGAACTCATTCGGCAAAGGCGTTTCCATATCCCGTTTAGCGCATCAACTCTTTTTTGACAAAGACAAAATCACCTCAATCAAGTGAAAATCTTTTTTTTGCACATTTGAGGAAGTTATATATACAATTAATGAATGAATGAGGACCACCGTGTACCAGATAAAGCAGTGAATGATATCATGGCAAGATGGATTCATTTGTGGGGACAAAGGAGACCACCACATGGATGAAAATCTTAACATTAACCTGTGAAATTAACTTAATGCACCGTTGGGAAGCACAAGGGAAATTCCTGAAACCATTCAATGTTGTTCCTCTTTTAATGGGAGACCCTACTTCTAACCTATCACTCCTTAATCACTCCTATTAACCTACAGCATCAACCCCCAATGACAGGAAAAAGTAAAGTTTTAATTGGTGGTTCAGATTGTATGAGGAAAAGTTGCTCTGGAGGTGGAGGGCATGACATAACAATTAGCATGCATTCAATTCTGCATTTCAAAATCAGTTCCTTTATTCTTTGTTCCCTCAGCGAGTCTTTGATGTTATCCAGACATTGGCCCTCAAAAGGGTCAGTGCATTTCATAAATGAATAAACTGGCTTTATTAAACTAGTTCATCTCCAGTTGGCACTGAGCATTTTGTTGGTCATCGTCTGTGAGTCCTGCAGACCTGTTTCTTGGCCCAGACATCTTCTGAATAGGAAAGTTAGGAAAGGTTCACTTAGTTCTCTGTGAAATTGGTAAAATTGGAGTCACCACTGCTACATGTGGTAGGGGTTGTTAGTTTGTCCTATCCACTCAGTAGTGGCGGATATATCCATCCAGTTGATATTTTCAGGTGATGTAGAAGTTGTGGTAGTGGGTTTTAATGTTTGTCAATCAAAGAAATATGCTGATTTAAGAATTATTTCTGTAACTTGACTAACAACAGTAAGGCTCTGCCACAGGAAGATGATCATTCTTAATCTTGACTACAAAGCTCTGAATGGCTCAGTTGTTTTTTACATCCAAGGAAACAGCAGTCAAACCAGACCTACTGGAATTGATAAAAAAAAATCAGAACTGTGGACAGTGATCCAGAGGTCTGAAACCAGGCTGCTCCAATCAGATCATTTCTAGCTATACTAGAGCAATACTCACTTTTGTACACTGTTACTTAGATTATGGTAACTCTAGTGCCTCTGGCTGGTGCAAAACACTGATGTAAGACGTAACAGGTAGCAAGAAAATGTATCATATTATCCCTGTTGGCCTCGAACTGGATTGCCATATATTTTAGAGTAGAAAGCAAAATGATTAATTTCAACATTGATTATCAGTTAAGAAATCAGACTAAATTAGCTGGAGTTGTGATATGTTCTTCAAAGGTAGCCAGTTAGTAAGGCCTTATGTTGTCAAAACATTGCCTGGGAAGCCTTGAGGGCTTTAATTTTTAATTTAGAGAATCAGATCATGAAGGTTCCTGACAGCTAAATGTGCTCTACTCAGTAGGGCTTTAAATATTTCGCTAAACGCTGTGTTGGAACTTGTTAATTTCTTATTCAGAGCATCTACTCCAAACTTCTGGATAATCATTTTCAGCAAATGATTCCACATAAAGGAAAGCCAAATGAACCAGTCTGTCCTTCACTGTAAATTACTTCAATATCGAGGGCCTTACTAGGAATCCACATCAATAGGAAGACATGAGTGCTGTGTAAGAACTACTGAAGTGTTCTGTTCATTTAATCCACACCAACTCCGACCTCCGTTTGGCCGTCTCTGTCCTCAGAAGCAGCTGTCTGTCAGCAGCAGTTCCTGAGGAGCTGAAAAGACAGCAGCTGGCCAAAGTGTCTTCACCTGGCTCACCAATATCACAAATTTAATGGAGTAATATTTTTCAAGTAGGTTCCACAAGGAGTATACAGGAGGAACAAAATATGGGAGGGTTAAATATTAAAGGGTTAAATATGGGTTGGTGTGGTAACCTGAATGGTGCTATACAGTTTTTCAATATTATGAAATCATGAATGTATGATTTTTTTACATTATTATATCTTTATTACTACTATAAACATGATCATAAAAACAATTAATTTAATATGAAATATTGGAGTTTCACCATGCTGCCTGAAGGATTATTAACTTAACTGCTATTGAAGTCCATATACCTAAACAACAAAGTCTGACCTTTACAAAAACGACTCATACGACTTCTGCTGTCTCCTCTATAATCAAACTTTGGTAAACTTGTTTTTAAAATGTCATTCTAATGATTTTCTTTGCCTGTGTTAAGCACTTTGAATTGCCTATGTTTGAAATGTGGTCTATAGATAAAGCTGCCTTGCCTTGCCTTGGCTCAGTCATGGTTAAAAAACATTCACTGTTGGTAGGACACGAGATGCAAACAGTGGTCTTCCGTATCAGAGTCAGAGACTTTGTACACCAAACCATCCACCCCGACTTCCTCCCCAAGATGTTTTGCGTCACGTTACTTCCATCTTTGCTTTTGAGAAAGGACTGTCTTGACTCTCACCACTGCAGCATCTCTGCATGTAGAAAATATGGTAAAAAGAAGCCAAAGTCCTTCATGTGTGGAATAAAATTCAATCAGACATGTGTGGCTGCTTTTTCAGGCTTTGTGGCAAACTGCAGAGAAGCAGTCTGAGCACGGGGGAGGAACAATAAGACAGGCTTCTATACATAGATGATCCACTATTTAAGTGCCTGGTATTGCATTGGAAAATGTGCTGCTGGATGGAAAATTTGTTATTAATATATGCAGAGTGTAATGATAATAACAGGGCAGAGAGCTGGGCTGTAAAGGGAGTGTGGAGACGGAGATGTGGTAATAATGTGTCCAGTCGTCGGCAGCTAGAGGCTGGCCTACAGGTACTAAGCCAGTCATTTGTCAGAATGCAGTCCATCACTGGAGACTGTGGGGGGTGAATCCTGCTCACTGTCAAGGCTCCTTTATCTTGTCTGTTCCCTTTACTGTTTAATTCCAAAATTGGCTGTGGGAGGCTGTCTTAGAGTAGAGTATGTCCAGTTTAAGCCGCGTGAATCTGAAAACACATCTTATACTCTTAGCTTCTCACCCTGTGCCCAGACTAAACCAGTGTTTTTCACACCCAAAAACAGAGCTTTCTGAAAACTGTCTCAAATGTGGATGGATATGAAAAGGCCACAGACGACAAAGACAAAGAGATTTTGCCGTTTTTTGTATTGTTCAAGAATTTAAGTGTGGACCAAGATCTTTACAAAAATGACCTCAAAATGCATGCACAGGGTTTTCAGATGTAAACAATGTTTTCAAAATTAGTCATCATTTTTCATGTATTGATTAGTTTTTGATTAACCAAATCAAGAACTAATCAATACAACCAAATTTTTATTATTAGTTAATAAAAATTTTAAAAATGTGGCATTTAAAGATATAATATGTAACATTTCAGTATTAAAATGTTTAAAAACAACTAGACCTATGTTGTATATTTTGTTGAGTTGTGTACTTACATTATCCCAAATGTTCAAACCCAGAGAATCCATAATTTTATTAAAGGTAACAGTGCATTTGATTTGGTCACCTGTCAATGGTTTCATATCCCCTTTAGTTGCTATAACTATAAACACGGGAAACACCAGATGATACGTCAGAGAGTGAGGAATGAAGGAATACAATGTCACAGAGTTATACTCAGTAACTATAATACAGCATTTTTTCTGCCACACAGCATATGTCTTTCATTAATTATAAGTCCTGTGCAACGCAGTAATGCAGTAGAGACCTGATTTATTGATGTGATATTTCAATATTGATCTAGCTTACTATGATCTGCTACTATGACAAGTGACTCATGCCAGCCACCGCGCTAATGCGTACGGTAACATTATAGCCTCACAACAACGTTCAATACGCTCATAAAGTTATTTTTAGTATGTGTAGTCGACTCATCTTGCTAACTTACCATTAGATGAGTCGACTACCCATACAGATACTGTAGCTAACGTTATGTGGCGAGCCTAACACTGTTATCCATGGTCAAAACAATCATACTAAAAATAACTTTATGAGCATGTTGAATGTCACATATTGGCAGCCCACCACTAGTTCCCAGAGCCCAAAGTGATATTTTAAATTGCATATTTTGTTTGACAAACAGTCCAAAAATGCAAAGATGTTTGAAATACATTAAGATATGAAGTAGAAAGAAGCAGTAAATCCTCACATTTGAGAAGCTGGGACCATGTAATGGTTGGGACATGTAGTGGTTAATGAGTTATCAAAATTGTCAATAATTACCAATGCATGATCTGCTGTTTTATTGAATACAAAGGTATGCCATATCCATACACAGGACAGCTAGATATCTCTAGTTTCTGGGGTCCTGAGAATATTGGGGCCTGTACTGGGGTAACAGGTCCATGAAGTAAACATCTTTGTAGTGAATTAAAATAATATTTAATTAACAAGATAACATCTGAAAATCAACACGTTTTCCATATATTTTGTTGAGCCACATAAGCAATACGTATAGAAAACTGATACAGAAAATAATATTGTAAAGCTTCAACATTCAAGCTTGTTGTATAATTAATGTGACACAACCAACTGTGAAATGTTTGTAGGCATAAGCTGAGATGCTTGTGGGAGGAAGAAAAACACTAGAAATCTGGCAAGAGAGTCCAAGGCTTAAATAAATGCTTTCCTACTACAAACTGTTACACTCTAAATCCTAGAATGCCAGATTTTCTTTTAGTGTTTGCTGTTGCTATCTATACACTTCATTTGGATGTGGTCACAAGGTATTTATAGCTTTTAAATTTTAGATACAGTGTATACTACATTGCCAGCCAAAGGGATGTGACCACTGGTTTCTCTGAAGTAGCATGGATATATATAATTATATGAATGATACAAAACACTCACCAGCTTTATCAGATTTCTTCAGATTAAAAACAAAACCTGATAGTTTACCTTTTGAATTAGAAAGCCATTCAATTAAGTGATGAGTCATAGGAAAGTTATATACACCTATAGAATCTAATGCAATCCAGTACAACAGCTCTTCCCTGCCACATATTCCACCTATATGAAGCTTATATACTTTTGTTAAAACTTTATCTTCTTTGAGAGGAAGTTGGGATGGATCGTTGGGCATATCAAGTGTCTAACTTCTCATACCAACAATCAACGCAGGACAATCAACCATGACCCCAGTCTTTCCATAATAAGTAAAGCATCAACATTTATTTTTGACCTTGAAAATAGTAGTCAACAAAACAATCCCAACCCCAAGTGCACTTATTATCCTCGTTTTCTGGAGCTTCTTCATCAAGATGGATCTGTTGACATGCGAGCTTAGTAGCTGTTATGATCTCATCCATCACACTTGAAAGCTCTGGAAACAGCTAGTAAGTGGACCTTGATTTTGGATTATTTTGTTGAACTATTTCCAAGGGTAAGAATGAACTTTGATCCTCAACTTTTAATCCAAAAGAAGTCTTAGGGGTGCTATCAATGACATCATAGTAGCTACTGAGCGTGCATGTCAAGAGATTCATTTCCATGCCAACTGAGCAAGCCTCCTCCACTCTTTGGGATTGTTTTGTCAACCATAACCAAGCAGTTTTATTTGCCTGAACTTAACCAAATTGTAACCGGCAGACCAGAAAACACATGGGTTGTTTTTCAGGGTTAAAGGTTGGGTAGGCAGTTTTCTTTTGGCGTCACTGGGCAAAAATGCCATATTAACCGTGCAGCATATTGTAATTCAAGTGGTCTGAGAGCAGACCTCTACTTCAGCCCCCCCTCTTGCCTCTGTTTTCAGGCTTTAGAAAATCTATCCCGTGACGATAGACTTAACCAATCACAGGTTATTTCAGAGAGACGGTGCATTTATATTGGCTGAGCTACAAGAGCAGATGCGCATGCAGGTCCCTTCAGACAGTGAAAACTTGATTCAGTGGCTCATTATGGAGCTTCAGACTCATTATGTTCGATGCCATGGCGCTCGTAACAACAAGTGGCAAAGAGGCATGATGACAAACAGTGGGGAATAACTCTTGAGGGGGGACAGTGTTGTGTGTGTGGTGTACTAGCCTCTCTTCTCACTGCTGGACGGTGTTGCAGCTGCCTCTGAAGCCTGGGGCGCTCTGCTCTGCTGCCACGAAGCGCTGGAGGGGCGTCTTTGAGAAGACAAGTAGTGGCGGGAGGGACTGCGGTCTCGGTGAGGCTCACGCTGTGGAGAGCGAGCCCTGCGTGGGATATGGTTTCTCAGGGGAACCGGCTCCTTCTGCTGCCAGTCAAAGTTGTGGGTTTGGTGGGAGGGGCTTAGCGGAGTGATACGAGGCAGCAGAGAGAGAGGCGGAAGGTTTTGCCTAGGTTGCACAGATTTTGCCTACCCCAGCTTTAATGTTGGAGGACTTGTTGTGTTAATGATTGTCTGTGAATGTAAATGTGGGCATATGGTTATTTAAACTTTAATGAACATGACCTTAAATAGACAGAGTTACCAGAAAAATAGAAATGTGTACAATGTAAACCAATCCAATTGAACAGTCTTATCTTTATTTAATCTTTATGAAACTAACTATTTTGGTGTTGATTCAGCTCTATGGTAATTTTTGACATTGTAGTTTATTATGGTAGTGTTGTAATGGATTGTATTATATTAAAAGTTATTGATCTCCATATTTGTAAATGAGGTGGACAAAATATTAGAAACAACTTTGAATTTAATACCATCAAACACAACATCACCTCCAGCTACAGATCATAGAATCGAGCGATTTAAGTAAGGTAAAGTAGCATTTTTTGCTGGAATCTCGTAGTACATCCAACAGGTGTTATTTTCTAGTCACTCAGTATGTATCCTGATATATCCTAAAAACCTCTTTCCATGTCAGACTGAGGCACAAAATGGAAGCTTTTATTCTGGTCAATTGCCATTTCTGGAATAACCACTCTGAATTAATGAGCTGTAAGCTGAGAAATCTGCTGCTGTCTGTTGCAATACATCTCTGAAAGGCGACGTGGGGGAAGGGATAAAAGGAGTTCTTGTTGGCGATGGCGAGGTGATGTTTCTATGTATTTGTGTTGCTCCTTTGCAATCCTGAATGAGTTATCACTTTAATGTATGCTATTTTCATCAAGTCCTGATACATATGGCTGAGTGAAAGGTTTTCATGCTCTCTGGATCCATCCAACAGCCGTGCAGTGTTCTTATTAGCCTGATCTTAGGGAATATTTGTACTCATCTACCATAAATTGTGTGGAACTCTTATTTACCTGGAATGAAAGGAGGCAGGCTATTAGTAGAGACCAGTATTTTTAGCATCTAGCCTCCTGTTTTCTGACCTGTTCTTATTTGTTGTTGTTGTTGTTGCTATTTGCTTTGAATATATAGTTTCTAGATATAGTATATCAAAAGTGGCATCTTTGAGTATGCTTATATTTGTCACTTTTCCAGTGTACTTTTCCAGTGTAAACACACTACACACTCAAAACCTCCATAGAATTATATAGTCTGGAGTTGGAACACAGCTAATGTACTGCCCTCCCTGAAAGGCTTTTATTGTGAAACATCTGCAGGAAGGAAGGACGTTTAATCAACCACATGAAAGCAGGGTGCGTCTGTGTCATGACCATAATGATAAATTTGATAATATGATAAAATAAAATGATAAATGATAAATTTATAGAGTGAATTAACCATGTGAGCTGTACAGGTACCAGTCTGCATCCAAGTGTGGGCCATTTGGACTAAACTCAGGTGGTTTCAATCAATCCTGAGGCTGGGGACCAGAAAACACGCCATGCCAAGGAGATATTAATTATTTGCTTATCATTTTGATTTTAGTTGGTCTATAATCATCATCTATTTATAACAAAAACTACATCGCAGGTGTGCAATCATAAAATCAGTCATGTATAGAAGTGAAATCAAGGGTGGAGTAACTGTATTTTTGGTGTGTTAAGGCTCATCAAGTCTCCCTCAGGTCCCTGCAGAAAAGAAGAATAAGAGAGGGAGAGAGGACAGGAAAGAGACAGGGAAAAGAGAAGTGGGTGTGGAAGGGAGTGTAAAATGGAAAGAGAGGAGGATGAGAGAGTTGAACTGTTTAAACAGGGGTGGTGATTAGAAGGAGGCAGACAGGCAGGAAGGGAGGCCCAGACATTACAAGAAACAAAGACATTTCCACTAAATGAGCCGTTTGTTTTCCAGTTATCAGTGTTGAGAGTAAATATTGGCTTGTTGGTGCCGGAGCTGCACTCTGTGGCTAATAACTGCCAATTAAGATCCAACAGCACCAAGCCACAGTTAAATAACTAATCTCACACAGGCATATGATGACTCTATAACAGAGCATTCATCAGGAGTGGAAATGGCAATGAGTTTTCAGGCTTCAGCTCAACAAGAGCTGCTTTTCCACAAAAATAAATAATTCCACAGTATGTAAAGCCTTCTGAAAGTACTGACAGATGGCTTGCCGAGTTAAAAGATGATATGGCACTAAATAACTTTTGTACAAATATTTTTTATGTGCGTCTAACATATGCCGGTTCTAAATCCAAACCCACAGCATAGTGTATGACGTAATCCTTTAATCCACATTGTGAGCTTGGAAATCCCTCCACTTAACGAGATGTTGAAACATCCTTTGCCACACAAGCTTATGTCTTGACTTTGGTGCTACGCAGCAGGCTAATGCAGAGTGTGTGTAACCTGGAGATAACCCAACCAGTTAAGCACAGATGCAGGTTATGGCAGCTGGAATGGGATTTGTCCCCTGCTGTCATCTTTCGCCGCCTGTGGCTTGGGTCGGATGCTTTTGAAGAGCCAGACAGCCCACTCCCCCTCCCAACGTGTTTCAAATCAACATGTTGCTGCTCTCATTAGTGGAGTGACTGCTGTCTGCCCCACGCACAATGAGCCAGATGCTGAAGGCCTCTGTAACTCAACCAAAAAGACATGAAAATATGGCCTATCATAGTGTAAGCTTTCCTAAAGGCAGAGGCAGCAAAAGTCTACATATTAACTAAGTTTTAAGCAAATCTCTGAAATTTTGACAAATCAAAATTGGTTAAAGCTGCACTAATCAACATTTTTTAATAACAATGGATCAAATGACCATGTCTAATTATCATCCAGCTTCCAGGGGACGAATTAGCCCTCATTTACTCTTGTTACTGTAACAAAGTCATATTTTGTGTACTTGTACCCTTTTGAGTATTTTCAAAAATCTGTAATTTTACTTTTACTTTTAAGTATTGTACTTTGCTACAATTCAAGACACAAGTCCGTTACAGAGTAAAAACAAAAGTCACATGAAAAAGTCACGATAACCCGAGTGAGAATGGAACAGAAGAAAGGAGTCAAATTGGCAGTTGCAGCAGAGAAGAAGCTGCTGGTGTGTCTGCAGCCGCAGGAGGGCAGAGCTACATGTCCAGAGAGGTGACACTCTATGGGAGCTCTTACGACCTTTAATCAGTAGGTGTAACAGCAACTGTAGATATCATCAAAGCTTTTTGACTAGTTAAAATTCCAATCAGTTCTATTTAAACTCTATTACAGATATCTACAATTCAATTTTGACATGTTATAATTCCAAGTCGCCATATAATGTGATTTTGACTACTAATTAATGATATCTACAACTTCTCACTAATCAAAATATGAATTATTAATATCAAAAATTCACTTATCACTAGTGGCAATGTTCATCGTAGATATCTACAATGGTTCTTACATTACAGATATCATAAACGGAATTGTAGATATCTAAAATTCAATTCTGACTTGTCAAAATTAAATGATTGATATGTCGGCTTGGAATTGTAACTAGTAAGAATATGATTTCAGATATCTAGAATTGCATATCAGATATCTGGAATTGCCTTTTAAGATAACTGAAAAACTAGTGAAAATTATATTCATACTAGTAACACTTATATTTGAGATGCTACAGTTCCTTTTATAATTAGTTAGAATTGAATTTTAGATATCAAAAAGGAATTTCCACTAGTCAAAATGTCATTGTAGATATCTTCAATAACATACGTACATATCCAAAATGAATATGGCTACTGTTGAATATTCATGAGGTAGACAAAGACTATTTACTTTTTGGTACTTTAGTGATATGACGCCTACATATCCAAAATGATATATTGATATGTCGGATATATCGGAAATGCAATTGTTGATATCTGAAATGGGAAATTACATTTCCACGAGTCACAATCCTTTTTCAGCATGTGGAAATTCTATACTAGATATCTGTAATCATTCTTCTTACTAGTGAAAAAGTAATTACTGATATCTATCGTTAAATTAAAGATATCTGTAAATCAGTTTTGAGTAGTCAAAATGTAATTTCTACATGTGGAAATATATTTGTAACATGTCAAAAATGGTTTACAAATATCTTAAATTAACAATTAACTCAGAGCTCAGACAGTTAGTCCATACTTATTTCTGACTCAGACATATTCTTACAGCTACACTAGTTGCAGAAATCATGTACTACAGAAAACGAGACACATTCTGTATCTGCGATTTAGGAGCTGATAGCAAATTCTCTGGTGTAATGTTACTGCATGAACGCAGCAGCAACAACACACAGCACTCTTTCCAGCAGTAAACGTTGCCATGAGAACAATGTCAACGATAGGGAATTAAACCACATTAAAACCACATTCAGCTGTAGGATCACTGTGAATGATCTCCAGCTACACTGTATATCCAATATCACTAACAATTTATTGATCAATATTGTATGTATGTATTTCAAAGTAGAAAACTTTACACTTCATAACATATTGTTTTCATAACACGAGGTATGGGCTGGGTCCGGATTGACTTGCCGAGGTCCGGACTTTGAGAATTCGTGCTGCAGTTAATTCTATAAGAAGTGTCGGGTTATTTAATTTCTGTAGCCTAATAATGCTTGTTGAACCTGTTGTGCTGTTCATAGACTCTTTATTTATTTATTTTTGTTTAATTGTCTGAGTTTTGTTCTCCTACACTGAGGAAGGTGGTCGTATATTGATAATTTGTAATCACCTGTATGCACAGGCTGCAAAGTGCCGTCTATAGAAAAGGAATATATTGCTGGTTTGGACATAAGGGCTCTCTGGTGTGATGTGTATACATTGACATGTTAATGCACTTTATTTTGTAGCCTAAATGTGTAATTTAATTGAATTTAATAGGTCTGCATCCCTGCCAACTTCTTCTCAGTTCTACAGAGCTATCTAGCATCTTTCAGCTCATTGTTTTGGTTTTATGGCCCGTGACTTTACTGTCTTGGTTCTCACTGCTCTCATCAACCTTGTTTCCAGCTGGGGCAGGCAGCTGTTTTTAATGAAATAGCTCGAATAAACCCACTGTACACTACCTATCCAGCACTAAACAACAGACAGACAACGTTTGTTTCTGGTGGAGTGGAGGCCTGTACCAGTGAGTGTTAGAATTACACGAATGCTTTGTCTACAGCAGAGGAAGAAAAAGCAGGTACTGCAACATCCTGTCTTTTATGATATGCTAACTTGTCCACCTTAGACATGTGTAATTTAAAAAAAAGTGTATAAATACAGGTGAATGGAAACATACCTATGTTTTTATCATCAAACTAAGACTTGTAACCATAAAGTTACGTGGAAGGCAAGGAGCTCATTGATTGGACTTTTGGGTTGTCCTGTATCCTGACAGCAGCTTGGACCCACAGGGGAAATTCAAAGCCAAGTTTATTCTGATGACTGACAACAAATCATTCTGCTGTTCTTTGTGTCATTTGGTGGTCACTGGGAGATCAGGAAACTCAGAAAGAAATAGTTGTTTATGAACGTAGCACTGCAGCTGGACTTCATCTGTCATGTAAATAAATGTGTTTAATTTAGCTTAGAAAATAGATTCATAGTACCAATAACAGATGAAAGGACAAGTTAAGATTTTAAAAAATTGAAGTGTATTGTATCTGTACATAACATACATGCATGCATGTGTCTGTTAAGTGGTTGTGTGTGTGAGCAACCTACATGCATATTGCAGCCATGTTGGTTGTACCATTAGTTCAAACAGGCCAGTGAATGCCCCAGAGCAGCAAATGAGATGATTGTTCTCTAACAACACACACCATATAAAGAGCAGCGGGGTCAAAAAGCGAGGCTCATCTCTTTTGACGAATGTGCCTTTGGCAGTAATGATAGCTGGAGCCGGGAGACAAATTGAATTGCCGGCCATCGCAGCGGATATGTAGTGAGGGAAGAAGAGAGTGGGTGTTCTTTCCTTTTTATCAGATGGGTTTTAGCCATTAGGGCTGTGGTAGAGTCAGCAGCCACTGAAAGCCTCTAACTGGTCTGATCACAATAGACTGGAGACAACACACTGGAAAGCATGGTTAGTGCTGAAAGAGTCCATCCATGAATCGAGTGAAAAATAATCAATGATGATTTCAATAATTGATTAAAGGATCGGTTCACTCAAATTACAAATTACTTCAACAGCAACATCCCTTTTCAGAAACAGTATCTCTGTTATTCTGGATGATCCACGGTAAGGAACTACTTCCTACCGAAGGAATAGTCCCTATGAAAATCCTATGAGTAACAGGTACAGCGAAAGACATATTGTTGAATTTTATAAATGCCATTTTTCAATGATGTGAACACCACAAACAATTAATCTCCATTTTATTGGGGTGGAGGCAAAAATCTCAGAGACAGATATCTCTAAACCCAGACAAATAAAACCAAAACTATATGCATAGATAAATACCAGTAGCAATAAGGGAGAAAAACATTATTTTTTCCAAAATGGGGTGAATCCTTTAATTTTGTCATTTGTCAAATAGAAGTATCAAACAGCCAGTCTTAGCTTACTCCATATTCCAGCCTTTCTTGGACTGGAATATGCCCGAGCTGCTATCAACAAACCCGGCTTGTGCCCTCACTGCGCTTAGTTCATGGTGAAGAGCTTCCGCCATAGGCTGGCTCGCCAGCCAAGGCTCTTACGTGGAAGTGTATGTCAATGTTGGTGCTGCAGGAGAGGGTGAGATGGCTCAACCTGACCAATTTCTTTCTGAAGGCATCTTCAGCTCCACTCTAGCGTCCATGCAAAAGAGGTGCAAGGCCAAGAAAAAGGAGGACGAAGCTTTCCAGCTGCCATGGTTGGGTTTTTTTTTTCAGTCAACAGGTTGCTAGAGCAGCGCATAACACTGCAACACTATGACACCAAACTGACCAGTCACTGTCAACAAATGACTCCATTGGAAACAAACAGGATTTATGACATTAACCCCCTCCCTTTTTTTCTAAGCTTAGTTTAAATTCATTTGTCATAAGAAAAAATAACTGTGAGACCCCTAAAGGTGCTAGGTTCTGTGTAGCTACACCATTCAAGTTAAGATGCAGTTGCTGGCTTTTCCATTTACTCTGCTATTGAAATAGCATTTCCCATTTATCTGACTGATACGAGATGCAATTGCAAACATGTAAGCCTTCCATTACCTGCAATTTTCCACAGCTTTTTCCACTTTGTAAGCTCAAGTTGTTTACTCATTCTGTGTTTGTGTAAATTCTCTCTGAGCTTGCTGTTCATGAAAGGTAAACAAAACGGGGTAGGACATGTACTATGGTTGATAATCCAATCCAGTGCACAGTATTGCTGTGAAACCTTTGTATTCTCTGTGCATATTTGCTCTGATAACACAAATGACGCAGGAGCGACCATATAACCCACAACTATGCTTCATCAAAGAACTGCTGGTGTCCTGGTCAAACAGAGACCTTGAACACTTTGAAGTACATCTCCATGGTTAAGCTCAACATTTGGCCTCAACATTGTGCGTGTGTGTGTGTGTGTGTGTGAGTGAGGGATATAAAATGTGTACTGATGATAACATATACCTCAAACTCATTCCTGAAACATTTAAATGGTTGTACACACGTGAGCACTGCACAGACACACACACACACACACACACACACAAACACTCCACAGTGCCCTTTATCCTCTTGTATGTGGTCGCCATGGCAACTGTACACATAGGCCACCGCTCATCCCCCCCTCCCCCTTTACTTCCATGCCAACCCTTGTCCCCTTATCTGAATTAAGGGCGAGTGATTGCTTTTCTTTTAATCACTATCAGGGTTTGGGCCTGTTAATCTATCCAGAGGCGATAGCAACTGGTTTAAATCAATGGGTAGAGGCGAGAAGAGGATTAGGAAGGAGGGGGCATTGTGGAATTTATGATGAGGACACAGTGAGGTTATTAATCTAATGTTGATGCTGATGATGGAGATCTAACAGTATTCTTGGTTAAATTATAAATGTATGGTACAGTTGCCTGTCAACCTGCTTAACATACCTGCACCCACCAAACTAGCCAGCAAACGATCTACTTAAACCTTGAGTCACTATACTCAGCTTTTATATTTATATATAACCCTAACCCATGATAGGAACAAACAGATGTTTGATGTACTAGTGATTTTCTGAATTAGAATTCAGTATCAATATCAGACCATCCAATAAATACATAGATACATGTCCTGTGTCATCACTACCTCATTCACCACTCCTTACATAATAAACCCTCAATAGTTTACTCAACGGTGAGCAGTAAATTCAGATTTCAGACACATGGGGAATCATCATCACGTTGCATCATCACTGACCGGTGTACTGTCACATCAATGTAATTTATGCATCTTTCAATGGCAAAGCAAGTTGTGTACATGACACACCACATTTTTAATCCCATTGTGGATTTTGTTCCACAGTAGGATTACATAGCATATTAATTTCACACTGAGAATTTGAACCTTCAAATAAAATGTTGGAAAATAAATATAGTGCACTAGATGCAGGGAGCGATTTCAGACACAGCCATGGTGCATGATCTGATGCTAAAATTAGATTAGCTAAAAAAGTACAGATCAATTTGTGACAATTGTACACATTGCTATTCTCAGCTGATTCGATCTGAGACAGCTCAACAACACAGTTATTTCTTTCAGCCAGAATGAGTTAGGGCCCAGTGTGACCTGGATATAGTGTTAGTTGCTAAAGCCACAGCTGTCAAAGTTGTCATGTAGCTGCTTGCCTAGTGTGGACTGACTGACCGAGTGTGGACTTTCTTTTTTTAAATCTTGCTTTTGTTTTGCTTCATTGTCTTTTTATTGCTTTTACTGTTTCAGTTATTTTTATTTTTATTTATTGATCATTAATTTTTATCTTGCTTTTGTTTTGCTTTACTGTTTGGCTTTCTGTTGTTATATTGCTTTCTGGGTATGCTGCTTTTGGTTTGTCTGTTGAAGCACTTTGTAAACTCTGTTTTTAAAAGGTGCTATATAAATAAAGTTATTATTATTATTATTATTACTATTATTAATGTCGTCACATTAATTATTTTTTAAATCTGTCTCTTGCAAAACTTTATGGGAGTGTACTACTAATTCTCTGGAGTACTCCTTTAAAAGTAGCATGCAATATGCATGTTGTGCACGGTTCTTTTGATTTTAGGCAGTGTTGCACAAGGCAGAGTCTGATATTTTCTTCCATATGAAGCTTTTTCAGGAAGTTTTGAATTAATGCAATCATATATATAGATTTTCCAATACATGTTGATAAACCTTTGCAACTCAAATAAATAAATAAACAAATAAACCACAATTTATTTGTGCTATAATAGACAAATTTCTCAGGAGAAATTGATGTGTCAAGCAGAGGAGTAATTATGTTTGCATTATATTTATGTGTTGCAGTTCCAGGGCTCCATGCTGTCTCACTGGCATGACTTACTGGCAGCCTATACTTAATATCATTAGGCACACCTGTGCTTTTCCTGCTGTAACGAGTCATCAAGTAAAGTAAAACTTCTTAACTCAGTGAGACAACAGTAACAAGCAGTTGCTGTACAGTAATAAAGTATATCAGTTACCAATAATTTAGCAATATATCCCTCTGTTTAAATAATAAGTTGGTCCCTGAGGTACTAGTAAACAAGCTGGTGAATTAGTAGCTGCAAGAGTCCTTTTTCGCAGTATCTTTCAATGACACATTCAGAAACTGATGTCTTTGACAAGACACACTTCCTTAACCTACGGCAGGTGCTATGCATTAACCCTTTTTCATCAAATAGTCCCAGTTACTATTGCAGGAACTAAAAAATTGACCTTCAAAGCACAGTTTTGTGCATTTCCACCAAATGCCCAGATTAGGCGTTTTGATGTAGGTATCAATGCAGCCTTCAAATGACTAGCTAACATTAGCTCCAAGTCTAGAAAGCTGTACTCAGATGTCAAATATGGTCTGAAAAATCTACAGAGAAATCTGGAAATTTGCGTCTGGAAAAGTATGGAATTAGAAGTGAAAATGTGTAGGAACCCTGGATTGAAACAGCCAATAATATTTAAGATCTTAAAAACATCAGACTATATAATATATTCTTACATTTAGCTTCTTAGCGTGTAGCTTCATAGCCCCTTGCAGGATGAATATACTGCGTGAGCTCCCCCCTTTTTTCATATTATATACAAATGACTGTAGAAACCAGTACACAAACAACTACATTATCATGTTTTCTGATGATACAGCCATACTCAGTTTACTGACAACAGATTCAGAGATTGCTATGTATAAGTCAGAGATAGAAGAGGTTGTGCAGTGATGTGAGGGGCACAACCTGATGTTAAACGTCAAAACAACTAAAATGGTTTTTGATCCCAGGTCTGTTGGTGATTACAGCCCAGTTTTAACCAACGGGGAGAGAGTTAAGCAGGTAACTACATACAAACACTTAAGCATTCACTTTGATTCTCAGTTACAATAGGCTCATCACAAGGAGCAGGTTTGTTCATAAATCAGTCAGCATCTGCATTTTCTGCGAAGACTCAGGGTCCATGGAGTGGATAAAAGCATTATGTTATTGTTCTACAGGGCAGCCATTGAATACGTTATTCGTTATGGCATCACAACACGGTTAGCCTGATTAGAAGGGCTGGAAAAATAATCGGCATGCTGCCCCCATCTTCTCTCCAGGAGATATTTGAGGAGACAGTGAGGAAGCAGGGCCTTAAAATCGCCTGTGACCCAAACCACATCTCTCACAACAAGTATGAGCCTATGCCTTCAGGCAAGTTGAACAGATATACATTTTTCTTAGTTCCACTATCACTCAAACTACTGAACAGTGTGTGTGTATGTGTGTGTGTGTGTGTGTGGGGGGGGGGGGGACTGTTTTGCCTACAGACTACAGAAAACTGGACACTTGTTTCATGTGTTGTATGTATGTACTGTATTCCACATCCTTGGTCTGATTCTCGTTAAGCAGTCACACACAGTTTTCTTTTTTTGACTTGTTCAGCCAAGTACAATAAACAAAGGAGCTCTTCTTCTTGCTGTTGTGAGGTTGCCATCTTGTTTCTAGTACGTATTCAGACTCCCTATTGTAGCATATACTGAAGCACGTGCATCCAATATTCACGCGCAAGTGCGCAGCTGTCCACGTCTGTATTGAAGTATGAGCAAAGCTAAACTCCCAACCCATCTGTACAGGTGTCCTAAACGTAGGAGTCAACTGTAGCAACCAACCCAAATGTGAACACGTGTGAACACACTAAGTGTGTTTGTTAGAATGCATGACCAAACTGGAACTACTGCTACAGGGACCCAGTACTCATGGTAATATGGGATGAAAGTGAGGGACTCACAACGAACTCACTTCTTTTAGGTTATTTTAGGTAAAGGACAGCCTGCAGCTTCTTGGAGAGACAAGTTCAGACTCAGATTGTTACAGGGAGGCTGAGAATGGCAGTGAAATTCTTTCTGTAACTTTACTGTGACAACAAAAGAGAAGAAAGAAAACCTTGCATGCCTTCAATCTGAGACACCAAGGCTCACTGTCTTCTGTTTGATGTGTGCATGCTGCTTTCCTTCTGGATATCAGAGGGAGAGATTAACAACATGGGAGTGCATACACAGTATTTTGATGTGTATATTTTGTGGTGCATATCAAGGTGTGTGTGTGTGTGTGTGTGTCGTGCATGCCTGGGAGTCAGCAGTCATTCAAACGTGCTCCTCAGTCAGTGGTAACAGCAGGGGTGGGTGTTTTGGCAAGATGTTAATGCAAACAGTGGGAGAAAATCAATGGCAAGGACAGACGGGTGAGAGAGAGAGAGAGAGAGAGAGAGAGAGAGAGAGACAAAGTTAGAGAACAATCCCATCAGCCTTCTGTACCTACCTGTTCTCTTTTCTACATACCTGTCTGTCACTACACTACAGCTAAAAAAGTAGATTCCTTGAAGAAAAGTACCAATCAGGGAAAGGATACGAGACAATTTCCAAGCCACCAAATGAGTCTAGGAGTCCAGTAAAGGCAGTCAAAAAAAATGAAACGTATATTGCACATTTAGAAATCTGACGATAGCCAATTCGTCACCTTGGAATTATAATCTGACATTTTTGTCAAAATTGAGTTATTCACATATTCTTATTCTGTTTCATTCATTGCTTCTTTTCATGTTTTGGCAAGATAGAACCTTATAATTCCAAGCAGAAAGTGAGTTCTTAGGATTAGAATGTTCCATCTGCATTTGACCTGTTCCAAAAAAAAATTCCAAAAACAAATTTGACAGGATTTTGATGTTGTACATTTAGAATACATTTTGGGTGTCTGTCCTTTTCATGTGTGAAATAGACCTGTTCCACAAATAATTTTCGCTATTGGCAATACAAAAACTTTGAAGCTGAATATCTCAAAATCGCTCAGAATGCAGACAGAACCTGCTGCTGACTTTTTTCGCTACACAGGCTGTTTAGACATTGTGTTAGTGGTTTCTCTCTAGCACAACCACGTGTTGAGCCAGTCAGTTTTAGTCCGAGACATGGCTTGGTTTGTCACTCATTGGTTGCCTGTTGCAGTTTGACAGGTGAGCCATGATGCATCGCCTCAAAAGTTGAACTATTTTCAACATTTTTCCTCCCCACCCACTACAGCAAAAAATGTGACTGTGTTACAGGGCAGAAGGAGTGCTACAATTTGCATCCTTCTGCTGAAATACGTGAAGTTCAAAAGATTTTCTCCTGACTGTCACATCTGTGGGTGAACAGACCATCAAGGAGGGCTCCATGGCTGAAATGAGCAAACAGCAAATGTTAGCCAGGTACTTCAAAATGTCACATGACATCAACATTTCATAGCAATCCATCCAGTTGTTGCTGAGATATTTCACTCTGGACCGACAGACTGCTGCTGCATGGCTAAAAATAAGTCGCTGCAAAGTGAGCTGGGTCTCAGCAAGTAACTATGGCATTTTTTTAAAAAGTAATAGTGAAACAGTATTAATAATTATGTTTGGGAAGCTTGGGGGCAATGCAACAAATTGTTATGGACAATGTGTTATCAAACAGTGGACTATGTACACATCCAGCAAACACAGAGGAACATTAGCATTCATTTGGGGTTGTGTTTCTGGCCACCTTACCAATGTAAGATCAATAGTAACTCCACCAACCTCTTAGGGAAATATCTGGCCCTTTAGCTGCTAAATGTTCCACTATGTTAACCAGCTAGTCACTAACTTTGCTTGTCTGCCATTTGGAGCTTTTTTTCTGAGGTGCTACTGTCTGCTGCTGCTGGAAATGAGGTCGATGAGACTAGTGAGAGTAAACCAAACAGCTTAGTAACGGGCCGTGGAGCTAAAACAATGAGCCGAAAGACAATAAAAGGCTCAATAGAGCTGAGAGGACCTGCAGAGTTGGTGATAATTCTCTGTGGATTTGTCACTTTGAGTGACACCTTTCACATTAAACATGTTATTTGACTCATTGCATTTGCAATTTTAATAATAATAAAGTAATCATACCATTCATCATAGTAGTACTGTGCATTGCTTTTATTATATTTTCAAACAATCTGTGCTAGAACTGCGTCAATAAAAATCAGGCATTTTGTTGATGATTTTCCGGGTTTATCTTTGGTGACTGCTGCAGCAGCAGTATAGATGTAGAGCCAATTTTAATGTAGTGGGTCTGACAAGAGAGAGCACTGTTTATGCTCCTCACTAAGGAACAAGTCTGTTCTCTGTGCTATGGAGGAGAAATGTCGTACAATGCTTATGGAAGCCTTGTGGAAAGAAAACAAAAATCAGATTTTTTTTTTATTTGATGAAATTATAATCATTAGATAATTTTGGTAAAACAGTAAATCACATATTTTAGAGGAGAACAGACTAGAATATTTTTGCCTAGGCTAAATGAGGTAATCAGAGTTTGTTATTTGACGTTATTTTGTTCGTGGTGGGTCGTCTGTCAGTTAAAACAGTTCTTGGCTTCCCCCTGCAGCAGGCTGTTTCATCTCCCTGCTCCAAACGGCCCTGTCTGCCCACGCTTCCTCTACCATTTGCCCCCCTGTGAAGACATGAGGCATTCCTTGGAACAACAGCTTATATAGGAAGCAGGGGAAAGGGAAGCAGCCTATAGCACTGACAATGGTCAGAGGGAACTCAATTCCAGTCTAATTTAGCATGAAGACAGTATATTTTATTTGTCCTATGATTGCCTTTATTCCAAGAGCTGCAGCAGCATTCTACACCATGTAAAACTAAAAACATGTACTGGTTTTATTAAGACAATCTTAACTGGTAGAAGCAGTTTATCAAACCCCTGATCACTGATTCTGTTCTTAAATTAACCCTTTTGTGTTTACCTTTTCCGAACTGTATGACACTATCACCTATATTGTCCCCACCAGAAAAACAACTGCATTTGTTGTTTATTCAAACACCTAAAACAACCTATATTTATGTTTTCCTGACTCTTGTGGTCATGTGAATAAGTCATTCTGCTGCAAAGCTTCTTAGGGAGGAGGTCAGGTTGGATGGTTAAATGTACAAACTGACTTTGAGACTCCTTTTAACCATGACCACAATCTTAAAACCTTAAACCTGCACTAATCAATATTTTATATTAACAGTGGATCTAATTACTATTAAAGGGGTCATTCATAGTGACAAACCCACAGAGAATTATCCTCTAACTCTTCAGTTCCCTTCAGCGTTTTTAGCCTCTTTTAGCTCTTTGTTTTGGTTTTAGGCTAGGGCTGTAACTAACCTTTTTTTTTTTAATAATCAATTAATCTGCTGATTATCGCTTAATTGTTTTGTCTATAAAATGTCAGAAAAGCTATACTTTTCCACAGCTGAAGGAGATGTATTCAAATTGCAACCAAACACCAAACAGTCCAAAACCCAAAGATATTCAGTTTACTGTTATATACTGTATGACAAAGAAAAATAACCAATCTTCACATTTGAGAAGCTGGAACCTGTGCATGTTTGGCAATTTTGCTTGAAAAAGATTGTAAGGAGGATTAAAACGATTAATTGATTGTAAAAATAGTTGCAGATTATTTTTCTATTGATTAATCGACTAATCAAGCTCTATTTCCGTCCCACAAACTACTCCCATCAACCTTGTTTCCAGCAGCAGCAGGCAACTGTTTTCAGTAAAAATGCACTGATGAACCCACTGTACACAACCTGCCTAGCACCAAACAGCAGACAAAGTTAGAAACTAGCTGGTGAACATACGGTGAAGCATTTAGTAGCTAAAGAGCCAAATATTTCTCTCAGGAGTTGATGGAGACCAAAACCAACCCTCAAAGCTAAAAGGAGAGTGAATATTAGACTTACATTAACTAGGTAGACATTAATGCTGAATGTGTGAATAGGTAACGTTCAGCTAACACATCAACCACAACAACTTTATATGGTGATATGTCAATCATGTGTTTGCAGCTTGCCCTGCTGCCCCCAAGTGGCCAGAAAAAAATAAATGAATGCAGTTTTAACCAAGTAGTTTTTTTTAACCATGACCATAATCTGTCCTTAAGTTTAACCATATAGTTTTAGCTGCCTAAACTTAACACAACCTTAATTATAAAGGTTGCAGATCAGAAAATTCTCATGTTCATACCATGTCTAGAGGAAGTCTCTTGATAGGAAGGCTGATTTAAGTTCTTTCCAGTTTAGAAGAATGAGTTTTTTAACTGCAGTAGCCTACCTTGAGTTTTCAAAAATCCTATCAATGTATCGGCGATGTTGATGTAACTAGCATTTTGCTTACAACTGCTAACCTACACCATAGGTGTCTTGCTGTCTTGTGTGCATACAGCACACATTTGTTGCATGGAGGAAACACACCTGTGTGCTTGTTTGCAGATGGCCGAGAAGTGAATCATGCTGCTGACTGACCACAACACACACACACACACAGTTGTGTGACAATACTACCATTAACCTGCTCCAGCTCCCTCCTAATCAGCAGGCAGGGCTGTAGAGGGGGAGTATTGATCCTGCAGCCCGGGGGGAGAGCAGCTGATGAATTCCACATGGTTATCAGATTGATTCCTGCTCTCTGTATCACTGGTCTCTGTAAGCAGCAAGGCTTCTCTTGGCCAATTGGAAAGGGAAGGTATTGACAGAAGCAATAATATCCTCCAAAGGGCATTCTTCACTGTGATTATGGGTACAAGTGGGCTTTCGGGACACAGCCTTTTGAGAAGAAAAATGACTGCACTACACAAGGCTTCTAATACACCTGTCTAATAAACACTAAATGATTTGAAATCATCACATGGACATTGAGCTGCTGAACAGTGTCCTGTCTGTCTAAATAATATTGGACTGGTATCAGTGTTTTCACTGGTGGAAATGCTCGTCTTGCAGGAAGTGACAAATGGTGACTTTCTTTCACAAACTCTCCATCTTATTCTCACCTGTCTTCCTTCTGACAAACTGGATTTTACTTGTCAAAGGGAAGGCCAAAGTCCATATACTGTGGTGATGGGGTTACAGGAAATTTAAGTATGAATACCGATTCCTTAGTGTGGTTTTGAAAAAGCAAACAAACTTTCAGCAATCCAAACTTTGGATTTCCAGGCAACTCCTGAAGACTTCCAGAAAATGACAAATTTGCACAAAATATTTGAAAACAACAGACAACAAAAAACAAAAACATTTAAAAGTGATGTCAGTAGTAACTGAGAAATGAATACTTTTTTGTCATTGTGTATTCTTTAAGTACATGAGCAGGTAGTTGGTTCCAGTTAGGTTAGACTTCCTGGGGCTGTTTTTGTCCTCTGTTTCATTAATATTTTCATTTACAAATGCCACCTTTTTGTTCATGGAATCTGGCCTACAGTGCTGCTTTCTTCAACATCCCCTTTAAGTTTGCCCCTTTGCGCCACCTGCATGCACGATAAAAACAAAACCCACCCAAAACAACATTGCTCCATAGCGGTACTAGTGTCCAAAAACTCCAGGGGGTACCTATTAAATACAACCATAAATACATTCTACATGTTTTTATGAGTGGATGTAATACAGATGAAAAACAATGACAGTAAAAATTTGCAGATACATTTTGTATTTGTTTAGTATGTAAGTATATTTAGCTAAAAAGGTGTCAATACTACAGCAGCTACACGGTATGTGGGTTATATCTCACATAACATATCCTGGTCTGACTACTCTACACTCCATGTGAAATCCTTTTCTGCTGCAAGCAACTGTAGTTAGCAATGGGGGCAGTGATGGCAGCAGCTGAATGATGGATGATGATGGAGTTTCCTCTGGGTCGGAGTCTTCCATTTTTTTTTGTTTTGTCATTCTGAATCAATTACAACAAGGACATTTTTGGCACAGTTTACATCTTGGTTTTTGGTTAAGTGATTAAGGTGCCACTACTCCAATTCAAGCACTATGTAAAGACATAATCAAGAGAAACGGTTGATTCAGTTCAGTAACCTTACCTCCATCTGATTTAACTATAAACTACCCCTGATAACTGGGTTTGCTTTTTATTATTAATTTTATTCACCATTATTGTTACTTTACTAATTACTATTATTTAAGAACAAATATTTTTGTGGTTCTGTTTGTGAAGTGCACTGTGTATCTGTCTATGTTTCCCCAGCTGGACAACCCTGATGAGCAGGCAGCCCAGATCAGAAGAGAGCTGGACGGACGACTGCAAATGGCAGACCAGATTGCTCGGGTAAGGGACAAGGATGGATGGATGGACGGTCGGATGGGTGGATGGATAGATGGAGGGAGGAATGGATGGACAAATGGATGAATGAATGCATGGATGGATGGAGGGATGAATGATGGATGAATAGGGAGGGATGAATAGATGAACAAATGGATGGATGGACTTAAGTAACTTTGAATATATGAATATATGAATATTGAATATTATGAACTTAACCTGAATATTGATTCAAGTTAAGTCCTAAGTTTTAGATCTATGATTAACTGATTTTTGTTTAATGTTTGACATGAGTTTAGAGTTCAGATCAATACAGATTTTTTTTAATGTTGTAGCATTATTTACATTTGGTGCTACTTTCTCTCATAAGGTTATTTTGGACATTCGGTGAATCATGCTCATTAACTAATTGGCTGCCTTCCTGTTTTGGTCAGTATGGTGGAAGATTTCCCAGGTTTGCATCCAGGGAGATGGAGGCCATGTACATTGAAGAACTGCGATCCTCTGTCAACCTGCTGATGGCCAACCTGGAGAGCATGCCGGTGTCCAAGGGAGGGGAGTTCAAGCTGCAGAAGCTGAAACGGGGCCACAACACCTCCATCATGGACATGGGCCAAGAGGACGAGAACACGCTGTCCAAATCTGATGTGGTGCTGTCCTTCACCCTGGAGGTTAGTGGACTTAGTAATGATGTTGGTTTACTTATTTTAATGGAATTCATTAAACAGTGTAAGGACAGAGGCCATGTGTGAGAGAGATAGTTGACATTAACAATCATCATGTGGTCTTTCCGGTTAGAAGAAGGTAGCTCCCTAATAGATAGTGTGACAGCTTTGTGTGCAGCACTGACAGTTTCGATGTGGGTTAGCACTGTCCAAAATGGAAAGGGGTTCATTCTCTGGGAAGCTTAAAATGCATTTGAATATTTCTTGTGGCTCTCACAGTGCCCTTAATGGAAGCATTGGACAACGTGACAAGTATAATAGGAATTTATACTTTAATAGGAAGTAGGAGCACTTTGCAATGACAGCTGTGCAGCACAGACTTTATTCCATGGACTGACATTTTGTACGTATCTTCTTGAGAACTTAAAAGAGTAACATGAAAGTGCTGCTGTGGTTTAGGTCTAATAAACTTGTGAATGCATTTCCTTCATGAAACATTTGGAAAGCCATATTTTTGAGTATTTTGCATTGTTTACATCTGTGTTTGCTAGCTAGCAGTTTTTTCTTCCTTATCTTTGTTGGTGCATCGCTATGTTTGCTGGCACATTACCGCCACCGGCTCTCAATCAGTGGAATAGCATGCAACCATCCACATGAAAGTGTATCATGTCACCCGACACCTGTATCCTTGTAGGCAGGATACAAACAAAATGGAGACCCACACATTAAAAACATTGCTGCTAGTGGTCAAAAACCTCCACAGGGTAGCTTTAATGTCAGGTATAAAATGAGCTTATATTTCTCTCACCCACCCATGTACGTTCTTCACACACTCATGCAGTATTCTGCAGGACATGTGGTGATCTTAACACATTTTTACTTTGGTAGAAATGCGTTACACATTTCTACACATAATTAGGTAACACAAAGGCCCTTAAGCAAGGCACTTACTGTCAGGTTGATCCAGGGAAGCTGAAAGGTTTAGACATAAAGAGACATGTTTCTGTTGCCTGGCGTAAACTGGCAAATATGATTTTTAAT
The DNA here is from genome assembly GCA_005408345.1 of Macquaria australasica. Lineage (NCBI taxonomy): Eukaryota > Metazoa > Chordata > Actinopteri > Centrarchiformes > Percichthyidae > Macquaria > Macquaria australasica. Next base: position 64,683 of record SEMN01000042.1, on the reverse strand, counting down.
TCAGCCCAACTACTGTCATATTAATCCACCTCACAGTGTTTTTCCATGGCTGGTTTCTCAGGATTAGCATCTGGTGTTGCAAATGAGAGGAGATGTCTCCCAGGATTTTTACTGACTGACAGACTGTTTGAACCTTAATTGGTTGACAGGCAGGTCCATTTCTATGTTGAGAAAGGAAGAAAGGAGAAGGAGACAGAGTACAGTATCTCCTTACCACTCACATGATAAATTACCTGTCCAGTACCTGTGTCCAGCCTCTGTGGGTGTTTATCCTCCACAAAGATCCATGAAGCATAACAGTCCAGCAGCACCATGATTATTTTACTGCCTCCCTATTAATGGTTTCTAGCATTTTAGAGAAAAGAGGCACTTTTCCATATCCTTTAGAGTATTAAAAATACAATGTAGTTGAGGTAAATGTTTTCTTTGGTCTAGCAGCACCTGCCCACAATTTGTGCTTCTCTCACTGGGGTCTGATAAGGCTCAGTAGACATTTACTCATGGTGGGCTGCAGTTTCAGTAGGCTTAGACAATTCTCTGCTTCATTCAGGTATCAACATAAACCCTTCCCACACCCCACTGGACAAAATATATGGAAGCTTACTAATGACAAAACTATTGAGAGAGTAGAAAACAAATTCAAGCTTTAAGCAATATGCAAGATTTGAAAGTGAGCAGGTTGACATTTACAAATGTAAATGAACACATTTTTTCTTGCCGAATGTTGACTTTATGTGTGGTCAGTTTGACATGTATTCTTGTTTCTGTTCTCTGCAGCTGTTTTGGCAGATTCTGAAGGTGGAGTCCATTAGGTTGACAGCGAAGTTTATTCTGTTTGGAGCTTGCATGCACGGGGTACTGCCAAAACTGAGATCGAGCAGCTTTGAAAATAGCAAACAAATAAGATGCTTCTGCTGACTCAAATCTAAAGAAATAGTTACTCTTGAGGCTTTGAACATTGATTACACTCAACATTGTCCTCGATTGCTCTCTTTGTTCTGTGATTGCATCTTTACTTATGGTTTTCAAACTAGAAAAACATTGTAGCCTTTGTGGATATTTTAACACATTTCTTCCCTAAAGTAAGCCTCTAAATCTGAGGTAAATAGGCCAGAATGTAAAATGAGGCATGACTCTGCAGTCATGCCTCATTTTACATTTACAACATAGTTTAAATAGTCTCTCACAAGTTCAGGAGTTTCAAGATGTGTTTTCATTAAGCCCCCAAGAACAGCACTAGCAAAAGATATGTAAAATATATGTAAGATATGTAAAACTCATGACATTACAGCCCACAACAGCCTGTCGAATACAGCATTTCTAGGATGTGTGGTTTGCTGGTTCATGGAAGATAATCAAGAGTCAGTGAAGTAATTAGAGATGTCCTGGTGCCTCAGGCTAAGTCCATGATACTTAAAATCACTGTTTTCAGCAGTGGGGTTTTGGCCACACTGGTATTTCCATGTCGAGTGTTATTTACGTTGAAATGCCAAAACAAAATGACGGGAAAAAACAGAGAAAAGCGGTTAAATCTCTTCTCCATAGTGCTACTGTTCATCCCGTTTGAGTTGGAAAACAACAAAATTGTGCAATACCGCCACCATCTGGTAAATAGTTTGGTTGATCTGGTGATACTTGATTTCAGCTTGTCTGCCCCCCCCCCCACCCAACTTGCTCTTTGAAAGCTTATTTAGTGTTTAAGTACAGCCGACCACATAATACAGGTGTTGGCATTGACATGTCTTATTATGTTCCTACAGTTAGACAACTGCACACATATAAAATAGTGATTTGATTGAGGCTTATAAATGCTACCTGCTAACCACAGATAACAGTCATTTCTGGACACTGACCCTCAGATGTAACCAGCACTTATGCAGTCGCCTCACAGCATAGAGATACAGATACAGTTTGCCACTGACAACAACTGCATCTGTTGTTATTGACATCCAAAATGGAAGAGACAATGTTTGCTTTATTTTCTTCTTTTTTCTAAGTTGCTGTTCAAACTTGTAATTTTGGGCTATGTAAACTTCCCCTTATTCCCCCTCTCTTTTTGTGTATAAAATATGTGTGTGTGTGTGTGTGTGTGTGTGTTGCAGGTGGTGATCATGGAGGTCCAGGGTTTGAAGTCGTTGGCTCCAAACAGGATTGTTTACTGCACCATGGAGGTGGAGGGAGGACATAAACTGCAGACGGACCAGGCTGAGGCCTCGAAACCCACGTATGTGTAGCACACACACACATGCACACACTGCAAAACCAAACTTCACACTAAAATGTAATGATTTACGTTATGGAGACTTGCATTTTGTCCCCAAAAGGAAGGCGAGTCCCCACACGCTTTATAGTTTTGAAAATGAGTGTATTAATCAGAACTTAAATAATATTACACACTGCCATCTGCTGGTCAAATAACTGTATCTAAACTGAAGACTACTCTGTAGTTTTTAATTTTGCCCTCTGAGATGGTAGACCGAAGTTTGGTGCCTCTTGCATCAACGACATATGTTTTCATTAAATGGAGCATTTTGGTTGTTCAGGCAGGTGTGAAAGTCATTTTATGGTCACATGTTTTATACTGTATGTAATCATATATGTCCATATCCTATCTCATTCAACGTTGCAGTCCATACAATCAGGGTGGTGCTCATTGTGCATACTCCAACACTCCTCGATGCTTCTGCCCTACTTGCTGCTTTGCAGTTTAACTCCCTCCACCTCCCCAGCCTCCTCCAGCATTAGCATTTAGGTTTGGTTTCAGGCAGTTTCCTGTTCAATCAAGTGTTGTGTATCTCAGGCTCTGCCCAGGGGGGACAGACTGTATAGCGCTTGCTCAGATTTGTTCCAGAGTATCACATGAGCAGAGGTGCTGTTAAATGGAATGCGCTGAAATCATGTGAATGTCTGATTTTGGCAAAGGTGTTTGGGTGACACATCAGAAAGACTATGGTTGTGTAAGTATATGGATGAAAATATCAAATGTTGCTGGTAAGAAAGTGTAATACATAAGATCACAAAATACATATTTTGTGAACAAACAAACAGTCTTCTCATGATCATTCGATTTAAATAATCCTGATGGGTAATCATGTAAAATCAGCAGACATTAATATGCTGTGTACTGTTTGTCTATTTAAGGCCTCTATATTAAACTGTTGACTACCGCAAGCACATTATAAGTCCCTATTTGAATGTTAAAACAATATTGCAGGGACTTTGTCTAATTCACTTGTGGCTACTGTAAACTGTTAATCAGTTCCATTGCCTGTAGGAACATTACACGGACATTTTGTTCAGTGACAGTAACACAGTTTCAGGAGGCTACAGTATAATAACTGTTATCTGCTCATGTTGAATGTGAGTGGCAACATAATTGGCAGAGACTGCCTTATGTCTGCTAATTACAAATGATTACCACATTTGAATCTGTAATGATCAGGAAAAGACAGTGTGATTTTATCTAATATTCAGTAGAGGACAGTTTGAGTTATGTCAGTTATGAGATAACAAAGCTTGTTATGTTAAGATCAGTTAGGAATTATCTCATTATCAAATGAGAAAACAAAGGATGTTAATGTTGAGATGACAAAATAGACTGTGTGTTCAACAAGAAAAGAATCCAAAAAACATTACATTGCATTACATTTATTTAGCTGACGCTTTTATCCAAAGTGACTTACAATAAGTGCATTCAATGTGGATACAACCCAAAAATTGCATGATTCCTCCTCATCAAATATGTTAAAGGACATTTAGAAACAATAAGAGATAATAAAAGAGTTTTTTTTCTAAGGTGCAGTCTGGTCTGCGATGGAAGATGTGTGGAGTTTCTGCTGTCCTGATGTCAGTGGGGAGCTTGTTCCACCATTGTGGAGCCAGGACCGCAAACAGTCGTGATTTTGTTGAGCGGTAGCTGGGCCACCCTCATAGTGAGGGAATAGCAAGCAATTGGCAGTAGCAGAGCGTAGTTGGACAGACTGGGTTGTATGGTTTGACCATGTCCTGGATGTAGGATGGGCCTGAGCCATTTGCAGTCTTGAATTGGATTCGAGCAGCCACCGGGCTGCGGCATTCTGAATCAGCTGCAGAGGTCAGATGGCACATGCAGGCACACCAGCCAGGAGCGAGTTGCAGTAGTCTAAGCACGAGATGACAAGAGTCTGGACCAGAACCTGCTCTGCCTCCTGGGAGTTGTCACAGCAATGTTGGCAGCGAAGGACAGTTGGTCATCCAGTGTCATACAAAGGTTCCTTGCAGTCTGAGCCGGGAAGTTCTCAATGGTGATGGAGAGGTCGTAGACGGGAAATGCCTTCCCTGAAAGGAAGAGCCGCCCCACACTCACAGGCATGGCCTCTACAGACTTCAGTTTTGCATAACATGATGGCTAGTTAAGTAGCTTAATACTTTACACTGAACCTTAACACAGAAACCTACTGGTAATGTCACAGGCACTGCATTCATATTTTTCTACAGTCGATGATTCAGACATTTGTGCACAGATGTTTCCTCAATTCACCTCGGAGATGCCAGGCTAGGTTAATAGATGAAAAACAACTGTAAAACCTCTCCTCTGAGCTACACTTCACTGCTTTTACGATCCAAAATATTTATCTGACCCTCTGTCTGTTGGTCATTTTCTTGAGTTTTGTGTCCTCTGCTCAGTAGAGGATGTGGGTAACATCTGAGGTGTGGGCGGGATGTTAAATGGATTTCTCCAGTGAAAACATCATTACTCTGCACAACCACAGGCCTCATATCAACATCTCTGCAAACAACAAGGAAACATGTGACAGTGCTGTACATGAAAAGCCCCAGTGGCTGTATTTGTAACATAGCAGATATCTCTTTATAGGGTTAATAATACACTGGCACAGGTGCAGCAGCACTCACTGCAACTATTATGTTCTTTTAGCCACCAGGGGCCATATTTACAAAGTATCTTATCTTACCACCGGAAGTCCTTCAAATGCCACTGAAAGTGCTTAACTAAGAATCTAAGAATTGGTTGACAAGTGACTGGTCCGTGTCATTTGAGTAGCTCTTAGTGACCCAGAAGTCCTCTGGACTACCTCTAACTTCTCACAAACTTGAGAGCTGGTTTATGTGCTAAAAAGCTTTGTGAAAATCTATGGCATTAGACAATTGTCTTGGCCACTTGAGGGCAACAAAACAAGCTGTGAACATACTATCACCTTCTGAAGTTGATGTCTTACCAAGTCGTGTTTCGCGCCATCCCACAAATATAAGTCCAATATTCACTCTCCTTTTTGCTCTCTTTTGATCTCCACCAACTCCTGAGAGAAAGCTGCTAAATGCTCCACTATGTTCAACAGCTAGTCACTAACTCTATCTGCTGTTTGGTGCTGAGCATGTAGCATACAGTGGGTTAATCACAGCTTTTTCATTAAAAACAGCTGGCTGCTACAGCTGGAAACAAGGTTGATGATAGTGATGAGTGTGAACCAAAACAGTAAGGGTGAGGGCTGTGAAATGAAAACAACAGGCTGAAAGACACTAAAACACTCAGTAGAGCTGAGGGGAACTGCAGAGTCAGGTGATAATTCTCTGTGGGCTACGAGCAACACCTTTCATATTACACATAGTCATCAGACCCTGTGTTAATAAAAATATTATATTAGAACATCTTTAACTTTCTGGAATCCATATTCCAAACCAAAACTTAGCTAAATATAGCAGAAATAGGATCACCTTTTTAAAGCACGAGATACAACTACACCTTTCCTTGCAAAGACACCTAAACACATTTGTTGTTTTTCCATAGCTGGTAAAGAAACCTAGATATTAGTCACACGTAAGCCTACACACAAAAAAATGAACTGCGATGAATAAAAAATGAAAAGAACAAGTCTGATTGTGTCTGAGACAATAAGTCCTTACAGCTACAATCAGCAGCAGTAAGCTTATCAGTGCCAGTGCTGTGTTATCTCTCTCATCATGCTGATACATTTGAAACCTTTTTATTTAACTTGTAATGAAGCATGACATAAGAATAGAAACTCAGGATGTAGTATTTAAAGGCTGTGGTTAAATATTAAAACAGCTCCTCAGTAATTTGTTTAAACAGCAAACCTGTAGCACTACAGTGGAGATAAAGAGTGATTCATAAGCTGACTCACAGCTACACTGAGAGTGAAAGAAAAGCTCTGCTCATCATAGTTATTTTAGTCTTACTATTTACTTCTGCTGTGTCTAGTCAGGGATAGTTTTTTTTTCTTCTAATTCTTTGTTCATCAGAAACACCGACTGATAAATTGCCTGAATGTGTATCAGGGTACGCATACAGAAAAACACAGATTTGTAAGCAAACCTGAAAACGCATGGGGGCTGCTGCTCTGTCATTAGCTTAGCTGCGATTTAAGGTTTAGGATGGGTTAAAATGTTGTCTGGAACAAAATCATGTGGTCCGGTAAACCCTGTTGCTGTGTCCTCAGAAGCTGAGGTTTGAGCTGGCCCTGCAGTTTAGTCCAAACCCAGTTGCTGTGTCCTGTAGAAATTACTTAAACTCCTTTAGAGGTCATCGTATCTGAGGTTTAAATTAAACCCTACCACTGATGTGGTTTAGAAGCTCCCACAGGAGGAATTGCTATAATCAAGGCAAGAGGAGATGAAGGCAATGGCCTGTGATAGGATCTAGTATGTGCTAAAATATTTTAGCGTATTGATTTCTGCTACTGGGAATAGGAGACAGGATTTAGAATAAAATATTATTTTTCCATTGTTACATCTCACGGTTTATTAAGTGAAGTGTCCAAAATGATGTCCGTAGGTCTGCATGTCATTTCAGCTTTTGGTGGTTTAACGTACCTAGTGGTCAGATGCTAAGTGACAGAGCAACAGCCCCAGAGACATCATCATCTCTAACGCAGTGCTTTCTTTCTTGTGTTTGTACGTGTGTGTGTGTGTGTGTAGTTGGGGTACCCAGGGTGACTTCACCACCACCCAGCCATTACCTGCTGTGAAGGTGAAGCTGTTTACTGAGAGCACAGGAGTGTTGGCTCTGGAAGATAAGGAGCTGGGGAAGGTAAAATTAAAAAAATGAAAATTCTGCTACATTTAAATTGGTATAACCTTTGTACAGTACATATTGTATAGCTCACATACATTATTATTATTATTATGTGACTGCTTCCAGGTTGTGCTCCACCCGACTCCCAACAGTCCCAAGCAGTCTGAGCTCCACAAGATGACAGTTTCTAAAGGCTGTCCAGACAATGACCTCAAGATCAAACTGGCCATTCGCATGGACAAACCACAGAACATGAAGCATTGTGGGTAAGTACCAGTGAGATTCTGCATGCTGGTGGTTCAGTGATTTTGAATTTAGATACTTGTTCTGATTTATTAGATTTTCAGTTTAATACATTATACAGTTGTTTGTGTCATCATGGTTCCATGCACTACCGTAACCTAACCTAACCTAACCTGACCAAAAAACTCTTGAAGAACACATATTGTTTCAGTGTGTACAGCTGGATAATCCAAGGCCTTTAGTAAGCTAGACAATTTTAAGCAGGTTTTACCAAAAGAGGGATCGATTTCAAAGGGTCTCAGAGACATGTGGTCAAATGGTAAAACTGATTCTTTACAAACACTGAAGGTCATCTATTTTATTATAGCACTACAAAATTCAGCATTTTAAAACTAGATAAAGATTATTATATCATACTGTTAAAATGTAATATCGCTCTTGTTTAAATGAAGCACCACTCAAGCTGATGTGTGTTGATCAGAATAGACGAAGATACTGAGAGAGAGAGAGAAAAAGAATGTTAGGACTGAGTCTCAGGTTAATGTCCACCTCCAGGCCATGACTATGTGTCATTCAAATATTGAATGTTGGTTAAACTGAGAAGTTTCTTTCTTTCTTAGTTCATGATCTTTCTATCCATCTAGGAAATACCAAAAAGATGTTATCGGGGTGACACTGCCTGGTGTTAAGCAACAAAAGGTTTTCTGGGGGACTGGGGGACAATAAATGTTCCTTGAACAAAACAAACATGACCTTTTGTCTATAAACCTATGAGTTTTATATTGGTTGGGGTCAGGAGGTTACCAAAGGGAGGGGAAATCCCACAGGCGAAAGTGTTCCTGTTCTGTGGAGCAGTGACGCCTTTACGACCTTAGGCAGATGAAGGTGTCTTATTTGCTATGCGCTACACTATCACTGTCACATGTTTAATCATCAATTTGCACTATGTAATAGGTGTTTTAGTGGAGGTGCTTTGCCCAAAAAGATAATGTTTTGCTTCCCTCTTGTGGTTATCAGTTGTTACTACACAGACTTCATTTTCCACTGCAGTAAAAGATGTGACATCTACATCTTTTTGAGGATGGACCCACAGCAGACCATTATGAGGCCATGGACAAGCCCATTTGATAAGATTCTGAATTGTGTAACAGGAAAAGCATAGGTGGAATTAATAACATTAATCATGGCTGCATTCCATTTAGGTGAGCCAGTTTCAGGGCTCTGGTATTGTGCATGCTCACTCACTGACATGACATACTGGGACATTTAGCGGAATGGAGCCATCGTTAAAGCAGGAAAAGCACAGGTCTATTAAAGCACGACTCACTGGGGCTGTCACCTTTTCCAAATATCAAGTTCGAACAAATTTGAAATGACACGCAAACGAACGAACAACGAACAACATTATTTTCATTATATTATTAACTTTACATTACATCCGTTTAACATCTAGCATGTAAATCTTGCTATCTTATCGGAGATGGCATTTTTAAGAGCTTCTGGAAAGGAGACTGCTGCGAAGCTGAGTGTGCTGAATAGTAGGCAAACATCACACATCTGTAGTGCCTCCGCTGCCTCACTTGGGTGGCAAGCTAGCAGATGAGGCTGCAGATTTGATGTCGTTGTAGAGCAAGACAGCAGCTTTGTACAAATCAACAAACAGCCTTATCTTTCTTAGTTACTTTGTCTCTATGGTGTAAAACAAAATACTTCCACACACTGCTTCTCAGATGCTTTGGTGTCGTGTTTGTCTGCTCAGGGCGCATTACACAAAACACAACAACATTACACAAAACACAACAACATTACACAAAACACAACAAAATTACACAAAACACAACATTTCAGAAAACACAACATTTCAGATTCTTATTTGTGATTGGACAGAACTCAAGTCAATCAATAGGCCTATTTCACAATATAGCAAGTGCAAACCGGATGTCGGGAGAACTATTTTCCGGTCTGACCGCTAACTCGCGGTCGAAACAGTGGCAGAGTTTATTGTTCTAACTAAACAAACTCTAAACAAACAGCCGTATTCATAGTTTCACAGCTTTCCAACCGACGAACATTTAAAAGGAGATGGATTTTGTCCATAAGAAGAGACGAGGGACGAGCAGGATTTACCTGCTCGTCCCTCGTCTCTGTGTGTGCCTTGCACCTCAAGGAGGCCAGACACAAACGGCCAAAAGAAGTGGTTGTGATGTGGACGAAACGGTGGCTGATGAAACTGAGCGCGTTGATGCAGCAGTGCTGGTACAGGATCTTGACAACGACTGTCGTCCTACTCCGGGTGAGTGTAGCATGTTGCTAATGAACTGGATAAATACAGTAGTCACCGAGAGTCGATGACAACTAAAATATTAACACTGTAGATATGAGCTGACTATGTAGCCTAAGATGTATAACGTTGAACTAATATCTCTTAAAATGTATATTACTAACTAACAAAGCTTTTCACTCATCAGTATGCAGTGGTTGAAAGTAAATAAGTACATTTACTCAAGTACTGTAATTAAGTACACTTTGGGGGTATTTAAATAACTTTAAGACTCAAAGGGTAAACTTATCCAGTATTTCACAAAAAGAGAAACGTTAGAAAAGTGCAAAAGAAGAATATTTGTAGAATATTTTTTTTTTTTTTCTTCTTTTCTACCCCATAAATAATTAGTCAAATGTATCTTTTGACCCTGAGGAAGGAGCCCAACACCTAGGTTGGGAACCACTGGATGAAACTACTTTATAGTATAGTATTAGGTAGTTAAAGCTAGCTCCACCTCGAGTAGAGACAATTAAGCAATGATGCATTAGTAATAACAACCTAATGATAAAATACATAATAATATATCAGTCACAAGCCATTTTGCACTAGATTGTCATGTATTTTGCAACTGACATGCACTTTTAAATGAATTTTGAGGTAACTTATCAAATAAAAACTGTATAATTGTTTTTTGTTTTTTTTACCTGGGTGCAGGGCCTGTGCCAGGCCTGCTGTTTGCATGTGCAAGTAAGGGCAGCGGGAACATTTTTGGTTTCCAGTGTACTAAAATGAGCTGTCTGGAAAAGTAATGCAACCAAATGGTTGCACAAACTTCTTCCAGTAGCACAAAAGCATGAATATGCTGTCATCTCAGGTCAACTTATTTAAATAATATGAATCATTTTATATTTAAAAAATTATAAAAGCTGTTATGTGTCAGTTTCATGATCACATGCTATGTAGTGAGTGTGTAGTAAGCATCACATTAAATTGGCATCTATAAATTAAGGAAGCCTTGAATTTATTAATGTATTACAGTCCATTTTATGTGTTTGTTATTCACCTGTATAGCTACTGTTTCTATGTACACAGTCAACACATTTTGAGCACAGGTAGGAACCATCTGACTGTTTAACAGGAACAATGTACCATTTAACATTAAATATTTACACGTATTTACCTTGAGCTGTTGTGGTTCCTCACACTTTATTAGTGATCTATAGCATCTGGCCCTAATTACAACTTTTCCTGCAATAACTACATAGTAAACACAGGTACAAACACATTAAAAAAATAGTCCTATACTGTGTACAGGACTATTTTTCTATTTATTTTTATTGTATTTTATTATATTTTATTATTGTATTTCTATATATGACACTTTTGCTGGCTGCTGTAACGCTGAAAATTTCCCCGCTGTGGGACAATTAAAGGCTTATCTTATCTTATCTTATTGTTGACAAGAAACGTTTTTTATTTAAGCATACTTTGAAGATCATCTAACTCTTAACAGGTTAAGTGCTGAACTAGAAAGTAATTTAGCATTAGCATAGTAATTAGCATAGTAGGCTACATACCTTGATAATTAAAAATGAATTGCTTGTCTAACTTTGACCTTTTCACATCGCCTTAAAATTTGTCAACAAGACCGACAACATCTGCAATTCAGATTTTTGGCAGAAAAGAGAGACTGGGAGAAAACGCACTGTTCAGAGTCCGTAGTAGCAGATAGTAGCAGCATAGCTAGCACCCTGACTGGAAGTCGCGTTTCGTTGACTTGAGTTCTGTCCAATCACAAATTAGAAGCATTGTCCTACCCTTTCCGTAATCTGAAATGTTGTTGTGTTTTGTGTAATGTCGTTGTGTTTTGTGTAATGTTGTTGTGTTTTATGTAATGTTGTGTTTTGTGTAATGTTGTGTTTTGCGTAATTTCGTTGTGTTTTGTGTAATGTTGTGTTTTATGTAATGTGGTTGTGTTTTGGGTAATGTTGTGTTTTGTGTAATGTTGTTGTGTTTTATGTAATGTTGTTGTGTTTTGTGTAATGTTGTGTTTTGTGTAATGTTGTTGTGTTTTGTGTAATGTTGTTGTGTTTTGTGTAATGTTGTTGTGTTTTGTGTAATGTTGTTGTGTTTTATGTAATGTTGTTGTGTTTTGTGTAATGTTGTGTTTTGCGTAATGTCGTTGTGTTTTGCGTAATGTCGTGTTTTATGTAATGTTGTTGTGTTTTGTGTAATGTTGTTGTGTTTTGTGTAATGTTGTTGTGTTTTCTGAAATGTCGTTGTGTTTTGGCCTTCAGGGCCACCATACAATAGGGCATGGAATAGGTCAAGCTGATAGTGAATTTTTAGAGCGCCCTCTGCTGGATCAAAGAGCAAACTACTTCAAATGGTCTGTTTTAGAAATGTAGAACTGGAACAGGTCATTACAGTTTGAATATTAACTACAATTGTTCAAATTTCAAATAAAAAGTGACAGCCCTACTACTCCTCCATGATACACTCCCACAGGTGTTTTCACTTAGTTTACCTGGTTACATCTCATCTCAGGACTGTGTGGCATATACAAGCCCTCTCCTATTAGTTATGTTGCACCTGTTTGGATAGGACAACTTACACATGTCTTACTAATACATCTGCCTTACAGAAGACAGTTTGACTTATCATAGCAGGTAAAGCACAGGTGAAAAGAATAATACTGATGATGGCTCTGTTCCATTTAAGTTTTCCAGGAAGCAATCCCAGTGAGGCATCCTGCAGAACACCAGGACTGGAACTGGTAAATGGGATCCAGTCATTATTAACTTGCCTGTGTCTACTATGACAAGTCAAGATATCTGCTGTGTCTATTAGTTCTTGATGTTTGGCACTTCACTTAAAATACCTTTTTTACGGAAGACATTTTGACATGTCATAGCAGGAAAAACACAGGTGTATTTAATAACATTAATGATAGCTGCATTCCACTTAGGGGAGGTCCTGGTATAGTTTGTGCCACCCACTGGAAATCGCTTACTGGGACAGCATGAAACATGTTCAACACTAGCTGACATGAAAGAACAATTAAAACTTGCCCAATAGTAACTAATTCCTGATGACCTCTCTCCATTTTTCTCCTGTAGATGGGTTAGATGGCCAAGGCAACCAAGGCAACACAACCTCTAGTTCTTCTACTCTGTTTACTGGCGGATTACAGCCATGCGTAAAGCGTAGCCTATACCGCCAACTTCTGATGAAACTACACTTTGAATCGAGCCTAGTTTATTCGCTCCAAATCAGTTGATGCTTGACAATTGAATGGAAACACGTCTTGTATGTCAAACAGGATATGGTTCTGCATCATCTCTATGCTAGCAGGGGCACTATCCCTGTACTCTCAAACTCATCAGGGGTGTCGTTGGCATTCTTGTAGTGTGAGCAGTTAAATGTGTTGTCTCTCTGGCCAACTTCAAAACAGTGATTATCGTTGGGTAAATGAGGTGTCCTTTGGTGTAACAACGTCCAGGGGTGCCTCGCCTAAGATGCAAAAACACAACTGAGCAAGCAGCAACTGCAATTTGCATTGAAGCGATTGGACAGCACTGACTATCCACCACATGAGTGAGTTTAATGACTGTAAGCCTGCAGTGGCAGTCTGCAGTGCTGTGGACTGGAAAAGGAATGCCACCCTGAGTCGTGCAGCAGTGTTTTATACACTCTGGTGCACACACACTTGCTACTTTAAAGCATTGCTCTTCTGCTTGTAGCTGTGGGGAGCTGCTTGTCTGCCTTCATCCCTCCCTCCCCTCCATATGCTTTCTTTTGGGAGCCTTGGTGGAGGCTGCCGGGCTGCCCTGTAAGATGCCCACACTGCCTCCCTGTACCATGTTACTGGTCCCACTCTCTGCACAGCACACAGGCTGGGCCCTCATGTGTCACCTCATGAATGCTGGTTTATTTAGAACGACAGGCAGAAGCAGCTCCGGGAGGGACCGGGGGGAAAGGCACACTGAGGCAAACTGAGGCGGGCTAACCAGGGGACCCACAGCTAGGCTGGGAGCAGCAGAGACAAATCAAACTGGGGTCCTCACCCTCAGATGTTCTTTTACAACAAAAGCCCTTTTCCTGTCCTTCTCCTTCTGCATCATGTTTTCATGTCAAATCTAAACGAAAACTCAACACAACAAGCTTTAGTACTTACACACTTATGAAGAAAAGACTATATATAGCATGCTTACTGCTTTGATTTGGGCTGTATTTCTGAATGAAATAATGAAAAAATCATTAGGGAGATTTTCTTTGAGTATCAGGCTCTGAGCTATCAGGTGTTGGAAAATTTCCCAAACAAATGAATGATGTAATTCTCTGTAGTTGGCATGAACTTCTTTTATGTTTGATATATTTGCTTGTTCATTTGTTAGTCTTCTACTTAATTCAGCACCTTTAAATTGTAGTTGCAACCTTTATTATAAATCAAAGTGTAGTGTAGATCTGAAGGTCTCCAGAGATACCAAATATAAAATGCTGAATTTCATAGAAAAAATGATGTAGAATTTTCCATCTGATACAATGATGCACCATAAAGATTGTGTTTTGGATTAGAATAACTCATATCTGCAAGTTCCAGATGTAGATACTGTATATATACTGTATGGGACAGATGCACAGTGTAGTGAAAATACTTCATTAAAAAGTGAAATACTTAAGGGGACATTTAATGGAAACATGATTAGCAAAGTGATTTGAGTTGGGGCGTTTCAGGCAAGGAGTCTTCAGCAAAATGATAATAATTAGACAATGTGTCAGCATCATGACTGATGCCTTACTTCTTAGCAATAAAATTACAATGATCCTTATCATTATCAAGGTATTTGTTCAAAATTATTGTGAATGATTTTCATAATATTGCCCAGCTCTAGTTATGAAAGTTAGGAACGCGACAGTCATACTGACCACTGTCTATGCTCATTCATTGGTTTACCTAAATCAAACGTCTTCATTATTAATATTATTAACTGCAACTGTGTTATCATGTCATCCCTTCAGAAGCAAATGTACACACTTTGTACAGGGTATTCTTTATTTTTTGTGACTTTATCTGTACTTTAGAGTCTACATAACTCTAGTTCACATTGTTGATATGAAGTGATTGATTAGTGTCCCTTAGTGTCAGTAACCTAACAGCACAAACTCCAGTTCACTCTACATCAATCTTTGTCATAGCAGACATGTTTACCCATCTTACACAGGTGTTACTGATAAAATTAATGATGGCTGCTTTCCATTTTAGATGTCCCAGGTATCAGGTACTGTGCATGCTGCCTCACAGCCGGTTTACAGGCACACCTAAATGGAACAGTGGCATCATTAGGTACAGTACTGTGCTTTTCCTGCTATGACAACTATCATGCCCCAAGAAAGTTTTTCAGCTTAGACACAAAACACCAAATAAAGAACAGAACAACAAGATGTAATGCTCAGAGATTTTTAAAAATGTAATGTGTCTGGTTGCAGTAATGGCATTTTACCAGGAGAGGTCAGTCAGTGCACTGCACTACCACTCTATATATCCTTTCTGCAGATGTGGCCTGGCGCATCAGAATTCTGTCACATCAGTCATGGCAGTGCAGAAAGAAGCAAAAACATTTCATTCAGTTTGACAGCTGCATAAAGGCCACACTGAGAAATCTCTGTAAAGTGTCTTTTGTCTAAATTGGTGTTTTATTTTTTTAATCCCACAGTTACCTTTGGGCCATTGGCAAAAACGTGTGGAAAAGATGGAAGAAAAGATTCTTTGTGCTGGTTCAGGTAAGCACAGCTAATATAGTCATGCTTTCACTGGATTCTTATTTGGTTCCTACATGATACAAGTCAGACAGTGTACAGTAAACACAAACAACCACGAAAAAATGGTAGATACAGTGGGTTAGGTGTTTGAATGAGCAGTGACATCACTAAAGTCTTTAGTTTGCCAGTCATGAAAGGAAATGTATTTCTAATGAACTTGTAGTCATTACACCTGTGTTAACTGCAAGCCTTGCTGCACTCTGAAGCTCTCAACCTGAGGGTCTGGATCCCATGTGGTCTCACTTCCTATGCTGATGGGGAACCTGAAGATTCACAAGACTGATTTTTTGACATTTGTTTGATATCATTTAACATAGATAAACAAAATAGTTTGAAATGTAGCGTTGCTTCTAAATAATGCATTTGGAACATACTTAACATGACATCATACTTGACCCAAATACACCAATAATGCCATAGCAGTCATCCTCTGCCTTTGTCATCTCAGATGTACATCTTGTTTAGATATACATTTTGCAGATTATTTTGATAATCAGTTCATCATTTAAAGGGTAATTACGGTATTTTTAAACTGGAAATTTTAAGTCATTTTTTCAAGCAAGAAGTGCCAAACATTCTTCGGTTCCACCTGACAAAATTGTGAAGACTTGCTGCATCTTTTTTTTCTGTGATATTAAATTGAATAGCTTTGGGTTTGGACTGCTGGTTTGACAAAAGAAGGCATTTGAAAGCATCAATTTGCACTCTACGAAACTGTAATGGGCATTTTTCACAAATTTATTGACTTTTAACACAAGAACATATTTGGCAGATTAATCAATAATGAAAATATTTTTAGTTGCAGCCCTGTGTAGGCCTAGCTGTACATTTACACATATAATTATTTTGGCTGAACATACATCTCAGGATATTAAGAATTTGGGACTTAAAACTGAGGCTAAGGGACCAGGAAAAGTTGAGAATCCCTGATATGTTGAAGATTTTGCAGATCATAGAGGGACACATTTTCATGCAGATCCTTCATTTTCCCAAAATCTACAGAACCCTGTTAAGGAATTAGGATGTCTAATCAAAGTATATATTCCAGCAGCAATGAAGTTCTTGAGAACTACAATAGAAATAAATCTATGACTGTACAGTTTTTATATCTTCAGTTTTAAAAACTGGAGAAGGTGCATCACTGATGGACTGGTGAAGGTGATAAATTCATATTCATAGCTCCATTAATTATCAGCTTCGGAACAAATATATGAACATGTTTTCTTGATCTTTGCTCTCTATCACACTTTCAATCTGATCTGATCACACCCAAGAGACACGCTGACTAGCCTTTAACATCAGCTCTGCTTTATGGCTATAATATTTTCACTGGCCACATGTTGTGTGTGTGCAGCGAGAAAGAGAGATGCAGCCAAGCTGTCTTCCCTTGGCTGTCAGAGGAATGATGGAGAGGCCAAGCAGGCTTTTGTCAGGAGACGGGCTGGTGGGGGTGTGGGCGACGGTAGCGGCCATTTCCTGGTGTTCCTCTGCATTGGGAAGTGGGTAGCAGGCGAGGGGAGGGGGGGTGATATGTCAGAGGATATGTCTCAGAGCTACAAGTTGACAGCGGATTGACAAAGTCGAGTGAACACTAGCTGGCCTAACACTCGCAGCTAGAAAAGCCTGAGCCCCGCCAACTTGAAGCGTCTCAATTGCTTCCAGCTAAATATATAGCAAGTGACAAACACTGGTCAATAGACTGCGCACTCATGTGTGTGTGTGCGTGTGTGCGTGTGCGAGTGCGTGTGTTTGTTTTTATGTCTGTCTGTTGATGTGCATGGATGTTTGTCTTGAGGAGCACAGGCACTATCTGGTTATTACTGTGTGTTTGAGTGCACATGTACTTTTTGTTGCTGTTTTGGAGATGTTGCAGTTTTTTTTTCTTTCTTTGTTTTGCTCATGCAGAGTCTTGTAAGTAAATACTGACTGTTGCCATTTTGTTACCCCGTGTCTGTCTTTACCACTACACACTTTGATTTGGATCTATTTCCCTAAAATGTGTCAAAAATATTCATTAAGTTTGGCTCATCGTTTTGGCCACAAAAGACTGATGTTATACCATCATATTAAAACCTCCAAATTTAAAATGGAATTTTAAGACAGCAGTTGCAGGTTCATCTTTTAATACAGTACTCAAATACCAGATGTACGTTAAAGGAATCATTGGTTACTGTAATTATTCCTTCTCTCTAAGGCTGCAACTAACGATTATTTTCATTATCGAGTAATCTGACGATTATTTTCGTGATTAACCGATTAATCCTTTAATTTATAAAATGTCAAAAAATTGTGAAAAATGCTCATCACAATTTCCCAGAGTGACGTCTTCAAAGACTCTTCATTTACTGTCAGAAATGACAAAGAAAAGCAGCAAATCCTCACATTTAAGAAGCTGGAACCAGCAAATTTGACATTTTGCTTGAAAAATTACTGAAACGATTAATGGATTATCAAAATACAGTAGTTGGCAATACATTTTCTTTCGATCGACTAATCAATTAATCAACTAATCATTGCAGATCTACCTAGCGCAACTCAAATGTAAGAGATAAGGTTACAGTTTACTAACAAACAATTTTTGAATGGATTTTTTACCCCAACTCTTACACTAGAAGCGCCAGTATGGAGAGGAGGCATAGTTACATCGACCAATAATTATTTTAGTATACATATGGCATGTGAATATTATTTAAAGACAGACTTGAAAAAATGTGAACCTATCCTACACAGACAGCTTAGTATTATGGAGTGTGTCTCTGATTAATGACTGTATCCTCACTGGTTTGAGCTTTGAACTACAATGTTTTTGATAGGAAACATATCTGTTTATGGCAGTGTCCCATGAAGAAGAGAAGGTGACCATACACAAAGTTCCACTGTACTGACATTTCAGTCACAGGCCATACCTATAAATATACAATCAATCAGCAATTAGCAAATTAAAACTGGGTCCTGTTTTGTTTATCTGCCAATTAAAGCATGTCCACCACCAAGAGGATGTTTACTTAGGGGACTATGAATAAATAATATGTTTTTAATGTTTACAGTAAGATACTTTGCCCTTACAAAATACTAAAATAATAAAAATCCTTCATTTGTGCCTTCCTTTCAGACTAAAGATTTGGATAAAAGTTCATTTGTTCAGATGCATTACACTTAAAGATTGTGCTCACAAAGAAATAATGATATACAGTCCTCCACACTGTTTTTTTCTAGTGTAACTAATGAAGTGAATAAAAACACATTGTAGTGCTGTAGTACTAATAAAGAAGTGCAGTCCTTACTTAAAGACACATAAGGGTTAGGATGCCTTGATTAAAAACAGAAAACAGAACAAAACTATTGTAATTAAACCAGCTAACATAGGCAGTGTCACTGTTGTAAATATATCGGATTATGTCAATGAATGTGAAAGACAACTTTCAGATTCCATTTTTTATTAGAAATTATCCGGTGGGGCATTGAAACTACAGTATGATGTATTTCCTGTTTAAATGTGAAAATGAAACACCTTTAAAGTCATGTGTCACAGCTTTTGCTGAGATTATACTCTCCCATAATTATTTTAAAATAATTATTTTATTTTTAAAGATGATTTCTTTCAACAATTAAAAAGAGTTGCCATGAGAAGTGCATTTGCACCCTCTCATTTGATACCCGTTTGACAAAGGTTTGTCTACAGTCAAATTCTCTCTATAAATCCAATGTAATTTTTGGAAGATATATCTGGATGACATGCAGTGTTCCAATATCTCTGTACAGTAGTACTGTAATGTCACAGGGGCTTTAAAGTCTGCTGAACCTTTTACCTTACCTTTTAACATGTCAGGTGTGGTGTGTTGTACTTGTGACCACATAGTGAGATGCTACATAACTAATATACTTAAACAACATGCCCTCATACCTACACGACAGAATAGGTCGTTTGCTAATGACTCCCAAAATGACATATATGACCGTTGGAGAGTACCAGCGACAGGCATACTGGACCTTTGTCGTCATGGTAACAATAATAAACATGTGGTTAATGTTGTTAAACGTTGGTTTAGGTTAAAATAAGTACATTAGTTATGTAAGTTAAGTTACGCATGAAAGTGTTAAGTTAAGTATGTAAGTTAAAATAAGTCAAACAGCAGTCCTGGGTCAAAGTCCTGTGTTCTCATTCCTCCCCCTCTGTTCGTCCATTTCTCTCTCTTTCCTACCTCCCCATTTTCTACTTCCGCCTTCCTTCTCTTTTTTCCTGTCATTTATCACTTGCCTGTCTTCTCTTCCGTCCTCATACTCCATACTCTTTCCCTCTGTCCTTAAATCACCTCCTCCCTACTCCTCCTCCTCCATCAGTTCATAATCAGTACAGTGCTTGTGGCCTGAGTCGCCCCTCCTCAGAGCATCCAGGCAGATTACAAAAAAAACTAAACCTCGCATGTTCATGGTGGACCAAATTTAGTTGCACATATGTCCACATCTGTCGCTCAATTCACTTCAGTTTAGTTCAATTCAGTTCAGTGCACTTTAGTTCAGTTCATGTCAATTCAATTGATTTTAATTCACTTAAATTCAGCTCAGTTCCCTTCACTTTATTTCAGTTGAATTAATTTCAGTTCAGTGAACTTGAATTCAGTTCACTTTATTTCAGTTTAATTAATTTCAGTTCAGTGAACTTGAATTCAGTTCACTTTATTTGAGATCATTTAATTTCAGTTTGGTTACATTCTAATTCACTTCAATTCAGATCAGTTCACTTCACTTAATTTCACTTTAATTCATTTCATTTTAGTTCAAGTCACTTAATTTTATTTGACTTCAGCACTGCTTAATTCAGTTTTTCATTTCAATTCACTTTAATTCAACCAATTTGATTTCAGTTAATTTAACTTCAACTCACTTCAGTTCACTTAGATTCAGTTCAGTTTGAGTCAGTTTCATTTCGTTTTATTCAATTTAATTTTCTTCAGGTCAAATAATTTTAACTCAGTTCTATTTATTTATTTAATTATTTTAATATCTGAAATAATGTTAACCAATGTAAAAAAGAAATTCCAAAAGATAGCAGTATACATTCCAACCATACTGACTGCATACATTTTATGTTTGATTTCTATGTATATGTATATATATTTTTGGTGCTTATTAAAAACTCTACCACTCTGAACCCATGTCAGGGTTTGGATAGAATATTTTTCCTTTTGGCTTCTGAAGTTTGTTTGTGAACACATATGTCACATCCAGCAAATCAAACCCAGTATTCATGTCCATGTGTTTCCTGTAATGATGTGAATATAAACGACTGTAGCAATCCTCTTCACTCTCTCTTCTTTTCTCATTCTTCATCACTGTCTCTTCCTCTCTCTGTCTTCTCTGCTGACTGACAGTTGAGAGAGAGAGAGAGAAAGCGAGAGGAAGCTGGTGTTTTGGGGTATGGGTGGAGGGGGGTCAGTAGTTTAGACTCTGATTTGCCTTTGTGGTGTCCTGGAGGCCAGGGAGCTGCTGGAGAGATGGTCCGGTTCCCTCCATCCTTTACTTGGCCTCAGGTCTCATCAGTGTTGTCGTGGGGAATCTCATTTGTCACACACACACACACACACACACACACACACACACACACACACACACACACACACACACACACACACACACACACACACACGACAGGTTCAGATAGGTTAACACGACTTGTGACGACAGGCTGGTATGACTGGCAGCTACAGTAGCAGCAGGCCAGCTACAGCTAGCAACAGAGTGTCACTACACTTCCTGTTCCCAACACAGGGAGCAGTGACAAGACCGCAGCCACTAACCTAAACCAGGGTTACACTGATATGTGGGCCAATACTGGCCTTTTATTAAGAGGACTGGAAGTGTAAAACCCTGTAAAATTGGAAGTGTAAAAAGCCCACGGGATCATTCAAATCAAAATGCCATCCTCTGGGAACATGAATGCATGTAGCAAATGAAATACATTATCTTGTGGTGGAAGTTCACATGTTGGTCTGAGAGAGATGCTAGAGAAAAGCTCATGGGAGTGTCAAAATAAAAAGGGTTCATCCTATAGAGAGCATGAATGTGATCAGTGAAATTCAACGTTCAAGGTACATTTATTAGTCATTCTACAACACAGGAATTCACACTACACACACAGAACCAAATATCCAAAATCAGAATAATATATAATATAAATAAAAACAATATATGCAGTTACTTACATACACATATTATACAAAGGTAGTGGTATGGTAATGTGCAAAACCAGCATAACAGAAAGTTCCATGTCATTTATTTATGGTGGAGTGTGAAGGATGAGGTGGAAATCAAATCTATCAATTGAAATGTGAAAGTAGAATTTTGGGTGATGGTGACACTAGAGGAAAGTCCAGGGAGTCGCTAAACACATTAGACTTCTTGCTCTGGGAATAATACCTGCAAACTAACACCAATCAACAAATTTTATTTAATCATCTTTAAATCCTGTCTTTGTCAGGACCTGATCGAGATTCAGAAACAACAACACCAATCATAAAAACAATAAGAACAATAGCACCATCAATAGAACAATAAATAAAATAAAGCAATAAGACATAAAACAGTAATAAAACATAAAAAATTAAAACAATGTAACAAATAGTGTGTGAGGGTAAGATAGAAGGGTCATAGGAAGGCTAGAACCTTAAAAGTAAAAGTGCCTTTTAAGAAGAGACTTAAATCCTAATCTCCTCTGGAAGGTTGTTCTAAAGTCTGGGGGCCCTAATGGCAAATGCTCTGTTACCTTTGTTTTTTAGTCTGGATTTAGAAACCACCAGGAGAGCAGCAGTTGAGGACCTCAGGGCCCGTGAAGGCACACAGGGAGTTGAGAGGTCAGAAATATAACTTGGTGCCAAAGTGATATGTAAAATTTTAAAATCAACTAACAGGCAGCCAGTGCAAAGATGAAAGGATAGGTGTAATATGCTCTCATTTTTGCTGCAGACCAAGAAAAGGGAGTTGCATTAATCATTAATCAGATAAAATAAAAGCATGAATGACTGTTTCAAGGTTTTTCATACACAGAAATGGCTTAATTTTAGAAATTTTTCCAAGTTGAAAGAAGCATGACTGTATGATGGATTTGATGTGGCTGTTCAAAGTGATGTTGCTGTCAATCAACACACCAAGGTTTCTACACTGCAGAATAATAAGATGAGAGTATGAACCTAGTATGTTTGTAATTTGAGTGTTGGAGGAGTCACTGCCAAATAGAAGTATCTCAGTCTTTTTTTGAGTTGAGTTGAAGGACATTTTGGGCTATTAATGTCCCTGAGACATTTTATCGAAGTTATAGGGGTTACAGCTGAAGTAAACATGGGTATCATCTGCGTAAAAATGGAAACTGATGTTGTGGGATCTTATGAGATGTCCCAATGGCAGCATGTAGATGGTAAACAGAACTGGGCTGAGCACCGAACCCAAAGGAACCCCACAGTGAAGCCTAGAGGCGGGAAGACCTGCACTCAGCAATACCAACACAGAAAGTCATATCTGTAAGGTATGCCCACCTATTGCTCTAAACGGGACAAAAGGATGGTGTGATCAACTGTGTCAAACACTGAACTGAGATCTAGGTGTACTAAAACTGAGGAACGTCCAGCATCAGCAGTTAAGGCAAGTCATTCATGACCTTTATACGGGCAGTTTCTGTACTGTGGTGAGCTCTAAAAGCTGATTGGAAAGATTCAAACATTGAGTTATCATTCATAAAGGCTAAACGCTGATTTGCAACAATCTTCTCCAGAACTTTGGCTAAAAAAGGAAGTTTAGAGTCATTGAAATTATTTGAATTTAGTCCAGGTTTCTTTAACAGGTATTAGTCCTAGCTAGGGGTTAAATCGGGATTTATTATGTGGGGGGGCTCTCAGTCATTGTTTGAATTATTAACACTAGAACAGTCATTTTGACCGCTTTAAAATTTATATGTGCAATAACTGTTGAATTAAAAAATACAGTGCTGCAGGTACTTGTTTTTTTTTTCTAAAAGTGTCTGTATTTTCATTTTAAATGTGTTTTAAAAAAATATATAAATTACACAAAAGGCAAAGAAAATATAATTTTTATCTATTTCGACCATACGTGGTCATATTGACCACACAGAATTCGAGTCACCATTTGTATATGCTAATTTGCCTACATTGAAATACAATAAGATTAAATTAGCCTAATCAGTAGAATAATTGCAGAAATGAATTGCCTACATTGGAATGTGCTGCGCTGTGCTCCACTGTCCTGCAGTGCCCTGTGCCGTGCTACAGTCCCAGCCCATTATGTGCCGCTGGGCTTGGCGGGTAAGCAAACTGACGGGGGTCTACGGGAGAGGTAATACTGTGCCAAATTAGGGAGATCTTTTGAGTAAAAAAGTTTAAAAACTCATTGCAGGTTTCACGAGTTGCGTCTATAGAAGGGACAGGGGGCGCATCAGTGGCATGGCTTACAATGTTGAAAAGCACCTTGGGATTAGAAATATTTGATTAAATGAGATGGGAAAAGTAGGCGTATCTAGAGTTTTTAACCTCTGCATTGAAGAGCTTCATCAGAGCCTTAAAGTCCTCAGGGTGGCCAGGGAGCTTGGAGGCCTTCCACTGATGTTCTGCTTTACGACATTTAAGTTTTAGTGCAAATGTTTTCATCTATCCAGGGCTGGGACATGTGTTTAGTTTTCCTGGTTTTAAACAGTGCAATTTCATAATGGATGGAATTGTAGATGATATTGAAATTAGTTAGATGTTCATCTACTGATAATAGTGATAGTGTTAAAGGCTTTACTAAAAATACTGGCAATGGAGGCGGTAGAATTAAAAACTGTAGACCGTTAACTGTGAGCAGTTAAAACAACCAAATTAAAACATATACAATAGTGATCAGAAATACAAGAATCAGAACAAGTCAGATTATGTAAAACCACAAGATAAAACAAGATCAAAAGGATGGCCCTTGACAATGAGTGGGCCCAGCCAGTGAGAGAGATAAATTAAAAGAATCAATCAGGAATAAAAAATTAGAGGTTGGAGGTGCTGCAGATATGAATATTAAAATCACCTAGAATTTAAAACCTGTCAAACTCTTACCAAACAAACAGGGAGTCTGTCATTCAAGGTAATTAAACCCAATTTTAACGGATATAATTCCATTTTGACAATGCAAAGTATTTTTAAACCCTCACATGACAACTCTGCAATCATACAACTGTCTCGAGTTGCCTCTGGTGAAACAGAAAAGCAAATCTCTCTCATCTGCACCATCTATCCCATATGAGATGAAAGTGGGATTAGCCTCGGTCAGTCTTTCACACTTTTAAACTGATTCTTTTATTTAGATTAGAATACACATTTGCATGTAAAAAAATGGCTGTATATTCACACACACACACACGCATGGCCTCTCTCATTATTGCTGGTCATGAACACACATCTATTATCAGTGCTATATTCAGCGACACCTCTTCAAGCTAACCTTCTAATTCAGTCACTTCACTTTATTATAATGTCATTATCATAACACACATGCACACACAATGAGAGGTCCACTAAGAGTAACACAGCTGTCACATACATACCCCTCCTCTCTCTGGTCCCTCTCTCTCTCTCTCCCCCTCCCCTCTCTTTCTCTCTCTCTGGCCTCACTCTCTCCTATACTGTGTCTTGTAAGTGTCTGTTTAAAATCTTCTTTCTTCTTCTACTTGGCTGATGCTTCTCAGTTCGAAGGAATTATATAGGGTTAGTCCACTTCTTAGTTTAAAACATCAAGGTTATCGTGAGGGTAGCACGAGAGGAAAGCCCATGTGTTTGCTTAAACTGGAAAGGGTACATCTTCTATGGAGCATGAATGTGCTGGGAATCATCCTCTCAAATAATGAAAAAAGATGGTGAACATGGTAAACATTGTATCTGCATGCTGATGTTTAATCAGTATTTTAGCATTGTCATTACGAGCATGTTTCCCCTGAAGATCAAGGCAGCTTCATTGTGGTAAAGATAAAAAAGCCTTCACACACACACAGATGTTGTGAGAAAAAAGTTTTTGTTCTAGTGCAGTCTTCATCGATAATTGTTTAAAGATGCAATGTCTTGAATTAAGAATAAACTGACACTGCTTAATTTCTGTCTGGTATTCATTATTATCATTTTTAATATGGTTATCCTGGGTTTTGTAGGAGAGGTTTGTTTGTCCCATGGTGTGTTTATATGCGGTAGGAAAAACACATTTCCTGTTTGTAATGTTTACAGAAAGTGTCAGATGATGAAGTAAATGGTAATGCAGTGGCAGCTTTTACCATCCTCAACATGTTGGAAAAAATACGTGTGAAAAATTTTACGTGTGAAATGTAATGTAATTTTATGCTAAAATATTTTTAGACTAGCCTGTGCAAGTGGCGTTGCTTAGATAAAGTTAGTATTGCAAGTCATGCTTAAGAAATAAGGTGTTTCTGATTCAAATGACTGTTGCTCTTAGGAATCTGAGTCAATGCTTCATCTTTTTGGTCTTGCCATATTGTATCTGCCTCCTGGAGGGAGGTTGAAAAGATGTGCCTTGACATATATATATATTTTTTTATCAATTTGTCCTTACGATACTGGAAGAGTTATATTATTCATCTTATACTATTTTCATGGAAGATGTACCTTGATATTTATCTCTTTAAAACTTTATTAGATGTTTTATTATATTTTGTTATTGCTTACTGCTAATGCTGTCCTCTGATCCTGATGTTATTTGTCATGGTAATGCTTCTTTTTTGTTTGCTTCTTTTTATGTTTAATGGATGTAATATAGAACATAATAGATAGTGAGAGAGGAATGGGTGGTGTGGTTAACAGCTGATTTACCAGCATATGATTGCACACAGTATTTAATGTAGTACCTTCTGAGCCAGCTGATGAGTGAACGTGTCCTCTCTCTGTGATTGGTGCAGGTGAGTCAGTACACCTTTGCCATGTGCAGCTACAGAGAGAAGAAAGCCGAGCCTGTGGAGCTCCTACAACTGGATGGCTACACTGTGGACTACACCGACCCCCAGCCAGGTAACAGCAACTGTATGACACAGCTGTGCAGTGCATAACTATAAGCAATGCACAGGAAGGTCACACAGGTGTCACAGGTGTCACAAGGTCGTTTCACTTATGTTGCCTGATTATACCTCTTCTCAGGACTGTATAGGTGTGTACAAACTGTTCTTGATTGACATCTCCATCACCATCCTGTTAGTTTTGTTGCACCTGCTAGAGCTCGGCAACATACTCTGTTATTATTCATATTGGTACCATAGACTGTAAATAAAGATGGACGATGTTTTCTCCACTTCCTCCCACTGTACAAAAGTGAAGCCAAAATATTCCAAATACGGGAGCTGCCATCTGCGCTGGTGATGTCATTTGGCGCCAGAGTCTGCGTAATAGTTTTGGTATTGAGTTCCTGCCCATACACCAGCCCGAACCAATCGCAAACACACCACAAGTTGTCAATCATGATGTCACACCCCCTTTTTATACTATCAAATAACTAATTAAGAACTACCTAAAATGACAGAAACCGTCTTTGGGAAAAAAATGTTTTGACGTGTACTTTGATTTGATTTTTCAGTTTGGCCCATGTCCCTTCCGCTAACATGGAGGGGGCGGGGCTTATGACTTAAACTGCAGCCACCAGGGGGCGATCCAGATGTTTCGGCTTCACCACATCCATGGAGCTGTCATGTCATCCATCTTTATATAGAGTCTATGATCGGTACATAGATCAGATAGATAGAGTATTTAAAAAATAACAAAATAACATTTCAGGGGTTCTTATTTACATACTTTTCTGTTTCTGTTGTCAGACAACAATTGCAAAATAGTAATGTGATTAAGGCTCATAACTGCTGTAAACATGCTGTCAAACCAGTTAAACAGGCGAACAGTAATTCCTGTGCTGCTGCACTCAATCAGATCACTATTTTATAATCACAAAGTCATCTGTCAAAATAAATGCAGACCTATAGCCTACTATATGATCAGCTTTGTTGACATTCAAAATAAGTGATCATAGAGAAAGTTAGAGGTGGCCTCTTAACTTTACTGTCACATAGTCCCTGTCCACAGTAAAACACAAAGCCATGTGTTTTCCGAGTGGACAGAAGACCAAAAAGGAGAAAGATGCATTTTCAGATTTAGTGTGAAAATGCTTTTATTTTTGATTCTTGATTCTGTGTGCTGGAGAGTTAAAGTTAGCTCAGTCTACAGTAGTCTTTTACAGTAGTAATCTTGCCTTGAGCTTTTAGGAGAGGTCTTTGCATATGAGAGTATATGTAGGAGCAAGTGACTTAAATACAGTTCGATTCTACTTGTGACTGTAACTCATGACTTCCTGTGGCTACCTCATGATAAAGATATACTGTGAAATGATGAGGACTGGATATTTATAAAGGCTTTTGTGTCTATTCATGTCATTTTTTATAGTCTTGTTTATTCTCATGTGCCTATACAAACAGGAAATGTGTGATCCTGTTAACATATAAATAAAGAGCTTCCCCTTCCTCTGTCCATCCTTTAGGTCTAGACGGCGGTCGGACATTCTTCAACGCTGTGAAAGAGGGCGACACTGTGATCTTTGCCAGTGATGATGAGCAGGACCGGATCCTGTGGGTCCAAGCCATGTACAGAGCCACCGGCCAGTCACACAAGCCAGTTCCTCCCACCCAGGTCCAGAAACTCAACTCGAGGGGGGGCACAGCGCCACAGCTCGATGCACCCATATCTCAGTTCTGTGAGTTTTCAACTCTTTTTGTCTTTTAGTTCTCGCACCACATAAATGCTTCGCTAAAAACAGGATGCAACCATGTCATTGTCTAATTTTTTATTTGCTAACATGATGATGTTGCATCCATTTTAGCTGGCCTAATCACATCTGTCATGCCAGAAATTGGCCGCACAAGCGACCTAAAAGTGACATTGATTGATTAAAGTCATTGTGGGAAAATGGGATACTCTTGTTTATTGCAGCCCCATTTAATGTTTTTATATTATTCCTATTGTAGCCTCAGAAGCCCACTTATAATCTTCATTCATATTGTCAAGTATATATATATGTAATAGCAGCAATCAATGAACAAAAGTTCAGCAGTTTAGGCCCTTCTTTTTATCACTCACAGCTTCTTGATCTCTCTTGTTGTGCTCGATGTCTCACTCTGTCTCCTAGTTGTCCTCACAACATTTTTGACATATCGACCAATGATGTCCTTAGTTTGTCTTCTTCCTGTTCATGTACTGTACATGTTTTCAACTGTTACTGTTATTCTTTCTCTGTTTGCTGCTTCGCTCTCTGTTGTAGAACTGCTGTAGTGTTAAAGTGTTGGTGGCTTTGCTGTGTGTCTTTATGTTTCTCTGTTTGTTCCTTCTTCCTTTTCTTTTTCTTCTTCTTCTTCTAAACCCTGACCCTGCTATCTTGTAGCTGGATTAAAGGGTAAGTGCTTTCCTCCCCTTTCTTTCACTTTCCTCCTTTTGTTGTCCACTGCTCTCCCTCTTTTAATAACTCTGTTATTTCTGTTGGAGGACAGAAACACAAGACATACTCTTTGTAATTTAACATGCATGCCAAAATGATTTGCTTTGGCTGTGCTTCTGTCTGCATATTTACCATCTGTACAGCAGGGATTGACTAGATTCATGTGTTGTGGATCAGCCTACAAAAGTGCTGCATTGTAGGTCAGGGTTAAGTTTCATAAATGTGTTTTTTTTTTTTTTTTGTTTGTGAAGACTTCATGTTTGTGATTGCTGCAGAGCTTTAGCATGTCTATTTTTCAACAAGATTTGTGATGGTTCCTATATCACCGCCATTAGAAAAATTCCTCACAAGTCTGCCTCATTTAGGATGAGACAGTACCATTTTGCAAATGTGGTGTATTTTTTTTTTTTTTTTTGTATTTTTGTTGCAAGAAGACAGTTTTAGGTTGAAGAAAGAAAGAAAGAAAATACCACTAAACCCACCATCCTGCAGGCCTTTGGGGCCTGGTCTTCTAATGAAACTACATTACTGCACAGAAGGCCTGTCACTTTGTCAAAGAAATCAAGCTCAAATGAATTATGTGTTAGTTGGAATTTGTTTGAATTCAAACTATGTAGCCTAATCAACACTGTTGTAGATGTAACATTGTTCTGTTCATTCTCTGTGCGTCGCTGCCTCTCTGAGTGACAAACGTAACTGTACTGTAAGGCTGCTGCATTTTACAAAACAAACAGCCTTACCTTTGTCCACCATTTTTCCATCTAAGGTGTTGAATCTAAAATGCTTCCTCACATTACTTGGTGGTGGTTTGGTGTCATTATTATCCATGCAGCATGGAACATGAGTTTTCTACATTTGGCGATAACGAAGAAAGAACAATAGCCTAGTTTACTGACAGGACAAGAGGGCATGCAGTCTGGAATACAAGGCACAGGCACGACATGTTGTGCTTAGATATAAAGAATTTTGAATTCTAACATATCAGTACAGATCAAAGATTTTTTTTCTTTTTTAGGATTTTACAACAGTTACAACTCTCTGAAAGTTTTCACGGCAACTATTTTATCAAGGTAAAAAGCAGAACTGTGATATTCATGTTACAAAGTAATCTACCAGGAATGTGCGCTTGCATGTAAGTGATTGGCCACCACAGTGCCTTACCATACGACGTTGCGTTGCAGCAAAAGTTGAGCCTGTTTTTGTTTTGAGCTGAACGTGGCCTTAAATATATGTGAATGTATCCATGTTTCATGTTAGGCAGACATCAACCTATGACGTACATATTATCTCATATATGAAGGCAATATCAGATTGCTTCCTTTAGTTAGTAAGACACTGTAAAAACCCTGTGCTGTAAGGCATAAAACTTTATTTAAAAAATTACCAAAAAAACCAACAACGTTTTCAAGAAATTTTCAACGGACTATATCAGTACGACACAAAATGCACAATATAGCATAACTGACTCAAAGAGAAATGGGTGCAGACCAGTACACCCAAAAAAAGAATAACTACTTCCTGTGAGCGTTTGTGTAAGTGAATTTACTGAGCGAGCTGTTTTCGACACATAACCTCTGGTGTCCCACTGAGTCCCAGCAGCTGGTAATTACCAAATTAAAAGTGCCAGGCCATGAATAATACAGTGTGGTTGCTGCACAATTAAATTGTGCAGCAATCAGTCAATGTTACCAAATAACTACTTGTCAGTTCACACCTGGATCAGCGCAATGAATAATATAACTTCATGTCAGCCCCCGACCCAAATTAAAATAGACTACAGTAAAACATTGTAACAACAAAGACAGAATTAAGTTGAGTTTTATTTTCAGCTGCTGAGAGGTGAAACTGACCTTCACAGTAATTTTCTTGTTACGATGACTGACATATTTTAGGCCATTAAAACAAGATTATAATTATATTGTAGCTTGAGTAAAATTATAAAATTTGAGAGGCTTTTTGTTTTGTCCAAAACAATTTTCAAATTATTTTATCTCTCTGCTTCTATCTTCTTTTTATCAGCAAATATGCACATGGCCTGATGTGAATGCTAGTTCTAACAAGGGAAGGATATCCTATCATTTATATGAACAGTGTGAAGTTTTGAAGTCCTAAAGCCACAACCTTGTCTTCTATGAATCACATTCATATACAGTTAATTTGCACTGGCTAATAAGTTTAATAGGCACTGCAATGACCTGGATTACCTTTATTTCAATACAAAAATGAAATGCTTTTACTGAACTTACTGTATCTGCAAAACACTGTTGACACATTTTATTAGATTGCCTACACTATGCTTCTGGCAACTTAAGTACAATTAAGGTTTTTATGACAACTCTAAGTGCTTGGTTAAGGTTAGAGAAAGATGCTAGTCTCGGTTGAACACTGGAAAAATCAACATCTCACTTGAAGTACCACACAGGATGTGAACTGCACTCTCTGGAACGCTCAACCTCATATTTAAGAGGGAACTTTAAAAAGTTCCCTCTTAAATATATATTATATTAATATATATAATATATATTTAAGAGGGAACTTTTTAAATTTATCTCACTAAATGAAAACAACCCTTTCCTGTTAATGTCTACTGTATGACAATCTCCCTATTTTCACTTGAACCACCAGTTATACAGCTGTTACCACAGACATAGGGTATATGCATTTATGAGCTCTGTTATGGGAAAATCAGACCAGCGTACACAAACAAGCAAAAATGTGAAGAGGTGAAGAAGGTGAATCTAACAGTTCAGTGCAAAAAATAGCTGCTCTTCAGTGTTGTTAAACTTAGTTATTGGTAGGATTTCTGAGCAATCAAACTTTATTCAAACTGCTCATTGAGGACATCACCAGAATTACTTTTATCCAAGCAAACAGACCCACCCGTTTTCATTTTGCGCTGTGAGCCTCAAAGTGACAGGAGTACCATCCAACTGCCCCATTGACTCCAAAGTAACTGAGACCAGAATTGTCAAGAGGGAAGCTGAAAAAGCTACTTTTCTAACTCACTCTATTTCCCTCATTTTTGACACCACAAAGACATATTTTACAGCAATGTGTTCAGCTGAGTCCCCTCTCTCTGACAATATAGACATTTAGTGGATAGGAATTACGGTCTATGAGTAATAACCCAGAGTTTGAGAGGTGCCTCTCAGCTTAATCTCTAATGAACTCTATTAAATCAACTGTCGGAGTCACTCAGCAGTTACCATCACCAGGGCAACCATTAATTGCACGTGGAGACACACAGCTGATTGAGATTTGCTAATCAGAGTGCTCCTCTGATCTCTATGGCGTTTACCAACCACTTGATTGACATTTCTGTGAAACTCCTGCTACATACTGTATCTCACAGCAGCTTCAAGGTAGCACAACACACATTTTTAACATTTTTAACTGTAACTCATTTCATTGTTAAAACAAATTGTTTCATCATTTATTCCTTTGAGTAATGAGCTGGAGTTAAAGTCCTGCCTCTCATGTCAATCTCTATTATGCGGTGTGATGTGTTAGTGGATTCACACACACACACACACACACACCCTTAGATGTAAGGGTAGGGCTTCAGTGAGGATCTTCACTAGTGACAGAAAGATCTAGATGTGTTTCATGGTCAGTCCACATAAAAAGCAAGCAACGTGCTAAATAGCCCCAAATGCTTTTGACCATCAAACCCAGGACCAGCAGTGTGTCTGCTGCCTCCCGGTTCCTCTCCTCTGGATCTATAAATGAATAGCAGCTATCAATCATTGTCAGGGCCGTCCTTCCCGAGCCCAGACGGACGGGGGTGACCAATGTCACTGCATGTTACTGTCCAGCCCTCCCGCCTCCACTCCTGCTCACTCACATCAAACAGACCTGACAGGCCACCAGCTACAGACCAAAGGGGCACCGCAATGTCACCTTTTTAGATTTTTGGGGGAGGGTGGGGGGTGGGGTGGGGTGGGGAGTGGGGGGGGGGGGACTTGTTGAGGGGACACAATCAGCTCCCAGCATCCCGCTCTTTGTTTTGTTTGTAGATTGACAGCTGGGGTGCTTTCAGTGGGCAGTGAAGAGGATGTTGGCTGACAAATCTCTTGATTGCAGTGCAGCTCAATATAACCTTCATTCACTTCTGTCCCAGGTTTGTCCTGACTGATGGGACAGACTGTGTCCACACTCCACTATCACTGTCAAAGTTTTATTGAATCTATGATGAGCTGAAAATTATACCAGATATTTCCAGCAGTCAAAACATGAGCATTGCTTATTTATGTTTTGGGAAAAACAATATGTCTGTTGTTACTATGGTTGTGTCTAAAATTAATTGTGTCTCATTCACTCATTCATTACTCCCTACATAATAGACACTTAATAGTTTACTCCATAGTAAGCAGTACATTGAGATTTTGGACACATTTTGAGTCATCACATGACTCAATGGTAATTTTTTTGCATCTGTAAAATGCGACGAAATGCATTGTGGGATTATTAGCAGAAACTAGTGTACATGCCATGGACACTACTTTTTTTGTTCCATTGTGGGATTTTTTAGGGTATTATAGTGGATAAATGTACACACTTGTATAAGTATAGTGCACTATATAGTATAGTGATTTTGGACACCTATGTTGAGAGCCTATTGCCTAGTAAAAGGTGAAAGCAGCAGTATGAGGACTAAGAGTGATGTGGATGCTACATCAGAGCTGTGTGGTTATCTGAAAATAATGATTGAGTATTCTCCATGGCTGGATTCAGCAGTGAACTAGTGAGCAAGGCTGGTTTACCAACTGGACAAAGCGAACAAATGCCCCAGACCTCAAGGAGCCCTTAAAGCCCCAGGTTTACTGTAGGTCAGTGGGTTTTTGGTAATGTGATCACTTACTAATTCTTTTCACAATTTGAACAATATCAACTGGATCCTGCATTATTGAGCAATCCTGTGGCTTTACTTTGTGTGAAAATGTGTTTCTAAAACCTTAATTATTTTTCATTTAGATTATTCTTACATTGTGTATAATCCTAAATTAAGGTGGGTTCAATCAAATTTCCACAAACCAATTGCCATATTAAAAAAGCTGTGCTGGGGCATAGTTAGGAGTACTGGTATCTGGGTGTCAAAATATCTATACTTGAAGAGAACTTGGACACAACAGGGGCCCAATAGCAAATCAGTGCCTTTATTGCACATGAAATGCATGTTTTTGGTCTTTGCAACATATAGGAAAGGCATGATTTTATGCAACAGAAGCTTAGGGACACCATATAAAGCTTAATGGACTGAAGGCATAGATCAATTCATGTGTTGTAAATGTTCTACTAAGGCAGGTTTTTTATTTCCATATTTAGCCCTTTTACTCCCCTACCCTTGGAGACCCCTGGTATTTAGGGTTTCAGTTGTATTCATGCATTGTAGCTGGATTCTTTTTTAGAAAGAGTCTAATCAGTACCATCTTAGTACAACTAGTCTGGTGAAAGTGGGTGGTATAAGGTTACCTTGCTATGACAAATCAAACTCCTTGTCTTCAGTTAGCATCTACTCCAAAACATTGTTTGAGTTGTTAACATATTAACATATCATTATATAGGATTTGTTAACGTATTGACATGTAAATTCCAAATCCAAGAAAGTGGAAAAAGAGCAGGTCCCCCCCTCTTCTTTGTACCCCAGCAAAGCCTGGTGGAGCCAGCCTGCAGGTTTACATCAATTTACAGCCCCCAGCATTCCTGCAAAATGAAAAATCCCTGCTATAGCACCCTGATGTAAGTATAGCACACCATCAGCAAAGCAAGTGAAAATGTGTTGTCAAATTTGATTTAAGCCACCTATTTTGCAGACACTCAAGATTAGTCTGGGGCTACCACATCCTCAGCTCATTCTGAAATGTTCAAGACAGCTATTAATTAGGGGCCACACCAGGGGGCAGGGGCCACTGACACTGCAGTGAAAAGGCATTAGAAATGATGGGTGTAGTGGGGCGACTGTGGGATGGTATTATGGGTAACGCAGTTCTGGACCTTGGTTAGTCTTGAGTTGCAGGGTTAAGGTGTGCGGCTTAACATATAACTGGCCTGTTAGCAGTGAATGCAATATCCTGTTTTAAAACGCAGTAGACTTGTCTAAAGCACAGAAAAGCGGTAGCATTACTCTTGTAAAGACAGTCCATTTAGCTGTACAGCGACTCCAAATTCTGAAGGCTTCCCTTTTATTGGCTACTAAAATGTCAGTCACAAGAGTGTTAGTGCATTTTAATGAGCCCAACAACTCAGTTAAGCTCTCACTATAGAGTGCATAGATATTTATTCATTTTTTGGTTTATCTTCTTTTTTAGATGTAGTTGCTACTCTAAGATTTGTTTTGATTGTGATGGTTTTCTTTATTTTTGTCATCCATTATTATTGTTTATGGTACCAGCTGATTTCCAGTACTACTCAACTAAAAGGTACATGATTTTATACAAGCATTTTGAGGCTGTTGTATCAGCCTATCACGTGAAAGTAGAAGAATTGAGCTTGGTTAAATTTGAAATAGGTAATGTCTTCTTCTTCACAAACTTATCAAGGCAGCAGTAAAATGCTGTGGTTGTACTGCCATCTGTCAGTGTTTGTAATCCTCCCTCCAGGTATTCACAAACTCTGACTTGGTTTTATAGTTTTGCACCTCGCCTGCTTCAGCACCACTCATAGCCAATCCAAAATCAGTGTAGTTACACGCATAAGTCGGAAGAAAATAGTCTTGAACTTAAAAAGATGTTTAGAGCTGGGTAGATTCAGATTGACCTGTATAGACATGAATGCATGAATATGCATGAACACAACATGAACATGACCCCCAGACCTCAGAACTAACCTTCAAGTTCCAGATCAGCAGTCACCTCCTGAAAGCTGCCTGGAAAACTCTCCTGTCCACCTTAACTTTACCCTGCCTGTTGAGTCAAAACTGGCAACCCTCATGAATGCCCCAAAATGGAGTCAATGCTGTACACATAATAACTGACTGGCACATTTTTAAAAATGTGATCACTTGTTTAGATAATAGAGTGCTGTTACATCAAAAGTGACATTTATGAACAGTTTTACGAAACTTGTTCCCGCTATAAATCATGACTTTGGTGTCTTTTTACATGTTGCCGAATAGAAGTTTAAACAATTACTTTATTTAACTTAAACTTGCAATTAACTTTAACCCTTGTTATAAAAGTATGTACAGCATTGCTTTATTTTTTGGCAATTCATAAGATAATTTGTTTTAATCAAATTTTTGTGAGTGCCATGGCAAACTTTAGTCTTGTTTTTCTAGCACACTCTAACATTTGCCTTTTCTTTCCTTCTGTCTTTGTGTCTCCTCATTGGACGGGTAAATGGGTGTGTACAGATGCTGATCGAGCCCAGAAGCACGGCATGGACGAGTTTATTTCAGCCAACCCCTGTAACTTTGACCACGGCTCACTGTTTGAGCTGGTACAGCGCCTCACTCTGGACCACAGACTCAATGACTCCTACTCCTGCCTGGTAAGTAATGGGCTTTACATCAGTGTAACAGTCACTGTGTCATTCTTGGTGTTGCACTTGGTTGTACACACGAAAAGAGACAGATCTGTTTGAGTGAAGAATGAAGGGTACTTGAGAGAGAAGTTCAAACCCTGCCTGCGTGATTATTGGATTGCCATTTTGGAAAATTGCAAAAATTGTTGGATGAGGTCTGCTTCATTACAGTGTCAGAAGGGTGTGGTGGAGGGGTTTCACCAGCTTTTGGACGATCTGACAATCACTTAGTTTGAAGCAGGCTGAGGACCTAAGGCCCTGTTCAAGCTTGGCTTTAAAATGTGCACATTTGTAAAGGTCTAAATTTGCTCTGGTTAGTTCTACTGTGAACACCATGCGAGCTGAAAATGTTTCAACTTTAGCAAAAACATTGTGCTTATCCATAGGGTTTATGTCAGTATGAATATATGGCATAGAGCAGGCTGGAGGACATTAACAAAAAGGACAGGGGTTCTTGGCAAGTTTTGAAATCAGTCTGAGCTGTCACTCAAACACAGCACAGGTACACTCTCCAACATACACCTCTAACACAGCTCATGTCTGTAAAGGCTGTACATCTGCTATTTGTGGAGATTACATAAAAACTGCACAGTCCAGTGGCAAAGACTCACTTCACCTTCTGAACAGACCTTAAGACATACTTGCCCACTTTCCAACAAATTAGCTCTGGTTCTTGAACCGGTTCTGTTCAGGATTCTTGGAACCTTGGTGCTATCTAGCAAACCAGCCCACGTTTCTGCCAGTTTTGAGTGGAACAATTGTAATCAAGGATGCGTCATCAGCGGAGGGCGTTACACAATGCACAACAGAAGAAAACAGTAGCAGCAAGATGGTGGATCACATTGATTACCTGCAAGCTTTTGTTCTGTTATTACAGATTAGTTTTTATCCAAACAAGCATGGACCAACTATTAATGATAAGACTATTACCATAACAGACCATAGATCATTGTTGCCTTCTTCATCCTCTCTTTCCAACCTGTAGATTATGACACACCCATTGATGTTGTCACGGTTCACAGTTCAGGTCAAGGAAAACCTGCTATTTTTGGGTTCCAGCTGGGAACCAAGTTTTCGGGTTCCGAACCAATTTATTTTTGGTCAAAATGCAGTTCAAAATTAAGCAACGTTCTGAAACCTGCCAGTTTACATCAATGCGACTAGACAAGACAGTGTTTCGTTTCCATAGCAACGACTCTCTGTACTTCCGTTCTATCTGCCGGCTTTTCAGGCTTTTTTGTAGCTGGATATAATTTGTAGTATCTTAAAATATGAATGAGGATAGTGATAGTGAGTTACTTGCTACACTTACATTTCTAGTATTCTAGTAAGAGAGAATGCACTAAGACACAATGACTCAGGTCAGAGGTGATCAAAAGACCCATATGTCCACCTAATCAACGTTGTATCTACAGGTAAAGATATCAGTATTGTGAAGAAAGCTTCCTAGCTTGCAGTCTTGTATGGCATTTGTATGTGTGTATTAACATCTGTTTACCTCATCAGAGGAGTCACACAGCAGTGTCTGTTTGTATGTGTTACCCGCAGGGCTGGTTCAGTCCCGGCCAGGTGTTTGTCTTAGACGAGTACTGCGCTCGCTACGGCGTTCGAGGCTGCCATCGGCATTTATGTTACCTGAGTGATCTACTGGAGAGGGCCGAGAATGGAGCCATGATCGACCCCACCCTGCTGCACTACAGCTTCGCCTTCTGTGCCTCCCATGTCCATGGAAACAGGTACAAATCAAAGCGCAGGAAAATTATGACAAATTATCCACATATACAGACACACGTATGATGCAATATGCGACCTCCCCTCCGTTTTATGCTTCAGTTTGATTCCTCTTGCACCTCTATTGGGTTTTACTTTGCATGTTGTTTGCAAGCTCACTTTTACTCTTTCTTTTGTCTTTTTTTCCCTGTATAACCTCTTTACCTTGTTCACTTTCACAAAATGACCTTCCCTGCACTCTTCCCAAAACCCTGCACTTCCACACAACCACACCTAGTCAGCGTGTGTCTGAGTTGTTAAACTGGCCAGTATCTGAGGCCGAACTCGAGCGAGCCCTGTTCCCCTCTACCCCTGAGCTCCCTGCCCAAACTGCTAAGAGAGAACTCAAAATCATAGAGTTCATGAAGAAAAGGGACCCCAGGTCCCTCATTTTCTCAGGAATTCGAAGGTAAGTCATCACATAGTCTGTGTTGTACAATCTAACTAGGGGAGACTCTTCTTAAAAAATGTTTTAGCCATCATTCCTGAAGATGAAGATGCAGCAACATTGCTAATTGCAGTTTTCCAACAACACGAGTGGTCAGTCAGACAAGTTTTGAAACAAATCAGTAATGAGTGAGTTTTAATAGTGATGATCATGTTGTGTGTTTTTTCTTAAAATAAGTTAAAAAAATCTGCCAGTCAAGTGAATATTGACCAAGTGTATATTGATAGTGAGACCTAGCGTTCACAATAGGAACTGCATTTTGATATTGTCAGCATGGCAAACAATAATTTGATTTTAAAACAACTCAAGGTCCACTAGTTACAGAGCTAAAAGATCGGTTCCAAGAGCAGAAAATAAATAAATAGATACAAAATAAATAACCTGTGTCAAAAAAACTAAATTTTTACTGATTAATTTTCATCAATACCATACCTATATATATATATATATATATATATATATATGTGTGTGTGTGTGTGTGTGTGTGTGTGTGTGTGTGTGCATGTATGCGCATTCACATCCTCCACCCAGCTACACTATAGTCCAGCCACCATCATCATCATCTACCCTGAAAAGCACTCTATAAATACAATGGATTATTATTAATAGTATTAGTATTGTTATTATTATTATTATCTGTGGTATGAAATCATCTGTTATGCATTCAGTTAAAAGAAATAAAAAGTGTGCGCCCTGTTCAGAGTTCAATAATTAAACCCTGAAGCACTATGGAGCGCCTCTCCTGCGTAGCTCATGACAACGCTGTCAGTCCAAGTCTGGTTCACAAGTAGTTTAGACTTTGCTAACTTTCAGCACCAGAAGTGAGAGCATCGGAGCCAGAAACAAGGGCTGCCATCAGCCTCCTCTATTTCCATTAAGTTAGGCTGGCAGTTTGGTCATTTTAGGACAAGTTTATGTTTGTAGTTGTAGCCTGTAATCCTTTTTTCTTGTTTTGCTGCTGTGAAAAATGTTTTAAATGACAACATGAGGTTGTCCTCGACTGATGACTTGAATCATCAGCATTTACAGGGCAGCCTAAAAATATACCTTGTGCACTGACTTAGACTAATGGTTAACATTTTAAGTGAAACAGACACCTGGCAAAGTGTTTTCTGTGGCTCTGGTATAAAACAGCATTTAGTAGTAGTTTTCAGTCAGAGATCAAATGGTGTAATTTCCAGAAGGTTCTGTGGTAAGTGACAAAGGATCTTTTATTCCAGTATGTGCTCTGTTATCTAAGTTGCAGCATTTACCTCTTGTCTAATCTGCTGTGATGTGCTCGGACATCATATCTGTCAACATCACAGTCGGCCGTCTGCAGATGAAGCGTAACAAAGATAGACGAGGGCCACTCCGGCGCTGAGGGCAAAGGTCAGGGAGGGCTGTCTGTCAGTGCCCCCCCCCGCCTCCAACTAACCCCTTCCTCTTTCCATCTATCCACCCATCCATCCATCCTTCCCTCTGTCCTGTTGACAAACAGTGACTGAGGACTGAGGCCTTTTCTGATCAGCATGGACAGATGGACAACACTTGCTCCAAGAAAAACAGAGAAAAAAAAGGAAAGAAATGGACAAATACTGTAGAAGAGAAATATGACGAGAAAAGGAGTTTGGCTAAAATCTGTGGAGAGAGAAATGCGGAACCTTATAAAACTTCAGAGTTCAGCACAGTTTATTTTTAATATTCAAAATAAATACACATGTAAATTCACATCTAAATGTAGATTTTTCTTTTCATAAAATCCAAAAATAATGAGCCCTACATATCTACACATCCCCATCCACACACATCAAACAGAGACCTGTTCTGCCAGTCCGTGCCTGGAGGTCGAGGCATGACAGGTTGACAGGTTGTCATGTGTGACGGCGGAATGTCTCCACTGCCAACACTGCTGCGTGTGCCCCAGTGCACACACCTCCAGACCACCCCACCACCACCACCACCACCACCACCACCACCCCCACCCAAACAAACACACACAAACACCCCACACCCACCCCTGCCTCCTAATAGCCTGCTGGCCTGGAGGTGTTGGTGCACCAAGTTCGACTCAATTGCCTGGTCGCCTGCTTCAGTGTCAGGATTTGACTTCTGTCCAGCTAAATGTCGACTCCATTTAGATTTACTGTTTGTTAGGAAATGACTTTAAAATAAACAAATAAAATGTCAGCTGCTCTTTATTTGATATAAAATAAAGAATAATGAAATTAGATTTGATGTTAAATACTCATGTACATTTAAAATCGAACTGAAGCGACCAGTGAGAATTCATGTGATTTTAAATTTCTCATACACTGTTTGAGTTTGAATCTAAAGAGCAAAATATTCCAAAACAGTCATTAGTGAAAGTGGTAATGTCCAACAATGGTTATCTTGCTGATAGATAGTATACCACCCATACCCACATGCAGGGTTGTGCAAACATGTTGAGGTGCAGTGAAATGTATATTTTATGATCAGTTTATAATATGAAGGGTGGTTTAGATAGATGAAAAAAATTCACAATAAGCTAGCAATAGTCAGTCAGTTTATATAGCTCAATTTAAATGTTTTATTTTTGGAAAATGACTTTTCAGCTCAATTATTTTTGTACTGATTTACGGCAGCAACTAACCATTATTTGTATATATTTATTCTATAATTTATCAATTATAATTATAATATTAATTAAGAATTATTTTCTCAGTCTCAATCAGGGTCCAAGTTGACATATTTAAATGTTTTGTTTTGTCCACTAAGGAAATTCAGTTTAATGTCAAAGGAAATGCAGACAGCCAGTTATTCCCATCTAAGAAACCGGAACCAGAGAATGTTTGGTATTTTTTCTTAGAAAATAACTTAAATGATTCATACATTTTCAAAATAGCTGATTAATTTTCTGTGAGTTGACTAATTGATTAATCAACTAATCTTATCAGCTCTAGACTGATTGATTCTGGAAATGAAAGTGTACAAAAAAAAAAAAAATTCTGAAAATGACCATTTAAGGATAGCAATTAAAACCCAAATTGCAGGAGATTTCTAAAGCAAACATGTCACATGGTAATCTACCTTAAGGAATTAATGTGGCTGTCCGCTGCATATAAAGGGAGATGTGAAAGTGTCACTGATGGCTCATTTGCTTGTTGTCGTCATCGGAGCTGTGAGGTCATGAGGCCAAGTAAGCATGAGGAAGCTGCCAAGAAACAACGCACGGCTGGAAGGAAAAAAAAAAAAAAAAGACAGAACCCTGCAGGACTTAATTAGTGTGAAATTTTCCTCTTTCATTTTCTGTCATAATGTGAAAGGTGAGATGGCTTTTTACTGTGAATTGTTGTTATGATAATTCCTCTCCCATTTTTGTGTCAGGCTAGGGTACAGCAAAACCAGCAGAAAGGAGTCTAAACTTATTAACTCAAGTTGCTGATTATTTTACAAACAATTTTCACCACTGGGACCAAAAACTCATGCAGGATCATTCATTTTTATTTCACTGATACAAAGAGTTACACCAGTGTGTTATGATGAGGTCTCAGGCTACATTCATTATTTGTAGTATTTACAATGTTTATTGCCCTTTACAGCCTGCAATAATTTTCAAAAATTATAGGGCCCCTCTTGTTACCAAAAATCCCTAAATATGATCTTGCCTGATAAACTGCAGGTGAGGTCAAAGCAACCGTTCTAAAGGCTCAAAAACTTGAACTCCATGCAGTCATCTCCTCCTCAGCTTCATTTCAGCAGCAGGGGCCTACAGGTGGCTGTGACACACTGACAGTGTCTGTTCAAATGTCCATGAAAACTGAGGGGAGTCTGGATGAGATGATCGCTGATGCTAAGCAAACTGGTACCCCTTGAAATGTAACACAGCACTCATGGAGCAGACACACACACACACACACACACACACACACACACAGTTTCTCACTGTCTGCTGAAATGACATGTCAAGGGGGGAGGGGTAGAGAGAGAGAGGGAGAGTGTCATGTCTCCTGCTTCTCATCATGCTGTCATGGCCACCAGTCCAGCACCTCTTCTGTCACATGCACTCTGCTCACACTCCACCCAGACCCAACCATGTCACAAACAATAAACACATTGGATACACACACACACACACACACACACACACACACACACACACACACACACACACCTGCTTGTAAAGCTGTAATTACTATGTGTGTATTTAAATAATACGAAGGATATGATACAATAATGCTGTGAACCTCATCATTTGCTGTGTAATATGTCTTAATTACATGCGTTAAAGTTTCAGCTGTTAAATATAATTTTGCAATATGAAATCTGGCAGGCTTTTCATTCAAATAAATTAGTTTTCATTTACTGATGATATCTTTGACAGAATAAACAGTGTGTGTGTATGTGTTTGTCTGTGTGCCCACCGTGTATCTATTTTCTCAACGTGTACTTGTAATAAAGTGTGCTGCTTTGTAATTGGTACTATTGGTGTGAGTCAGCACCTCCAAGTCTGAGGCCAAGACTCAGACTCACTCTGAACCTGAAGGGTTGGGTGTGAGTCACCGCAAGTGAAAGAGCACCTGGGGTGCTGTTCATGAGCAAGGGTAAGATGGAAGATAAGTGGATTGGTGTTGTGTCAGCAGTAATGTGTTGTGATGAAGACTGAGCTGAACCGAAAAGTGAAGCTCTCGATTTATTGGTCGATCTACTTTCTAGAGCTGGATTTATGCTTGACATAAGGGGTGAACACAGACCGTCCTCCCCAAACGTACGGCTGTTGAATCAGGTCCAATTTCATGGTCCAAATACAAGTTCAGGGTAAGTGTCATATAGGTAGGTTAGGTTAACCCTGCCCAGATTTGGACTAAACTGGCAATGTGAAAGCACCCTGAGACAAGTGCTAAATACTGCCCCAGGACTCGCACTTTGAAAGGATAAACTGAGGTCCTGGACCTGAACTAACCCTAACCCCATGATGCTGAGATCTGGTTGTTGGGCTCTGACTTATATCTTGTGTCCCATCATGGTGTGTTGATTCAGGGAGGCATAAAGTATGTGTAACTGTACATGCATATGAAACATTGATGTCCAAAATTATTCACCAATTTCGGCATAACATTTGAAAATCTCTGTTATGTCAGTTGATGCTCCACTCAGTTCCCCTGCACTGAAATACAGGCTGCCTGGAGAGATTGCAAAACATTTTATTGCTTGTAAATGTTGTTGTCTTTCAGGCCCGATGGTATTGGCACAGTTACTGTGGAAGAGAAGGAGCGCTTTGAGGAGATCAAGGAGAGGCTACGGGTGCTTCTGGAAAACCAGATTACACACTTCAGGTAGGAACTGTGTACAACAACCATTTGCTGAAACCGGACTGATGAGGATTCAAAAGAAAATCAAAATATGTTGCTTCCACAGGTACTGCTTTCCATTTGGACGGCCAGAGGGAGCGCTGAAAGCAACTCTGTCCTTGCTTGAAAGGGTAAGTCACTTTTGCTGCTGGACAGATGCATATGGTATATATTTATTATGAAATACCAACACATTCTCATCCCAGGTCGTCAAATACTGACGCTTTGTCTCTCCCCCTCGGTGTCTCATACAGACGCACAAGGTACCCTTTAGGTTTAGGCAACTACTTGGTTAGGATTAGAA
This sequence comes from Macquaria australasica, assembly GCA_005408345.1. Taxonomy (NCBI): domain Eukaryota; kingdom Metazoa; phylum Chordata; class Actinopteri; order Centrarchiformes; family Percichthyidae; genus Macquaria; species Macquaria australasica. The sequence continues at coordinate 20,466 of SEMN01000042.1, read as the reverse complement.
AAAGATCATGGTTTGGCGTAAGTCATGTACATAACGTTATGTAACTTAAAACTTTAAATTACTCAATGCTGACTTTTGGTTTCAAGTGGGACACAAACCCTGGTTGTCGTGTGTTGTCGTCTCATACAGAAGCACAAGGTACCCTTTAGGTTTAGGCAATAACACTACTTAGTTAGGTTGAAAGCCCGGTGCGTCTCAAGGTGTGACAAATGTCGGTATTTGACCCCCTGGGAATGAGAATGGGCTGAAAGTACAGCAGTGTATTTACAGGAACTTCCTGTCACCTTTGACCATCTCTCTGATCACTCAATTTTATGCCAGTATTGCCTATCTCACAATAAACGTGTTGCCATTGATCCACATTTATGTTTATGTTGTCTACTACCGGTGGGCAAACAACATGTTGACATTTGTCATCATTTGTCTTGTCATGATAAGGTTTGCTGTACATTGAAAATAAAAACAGTTGCTCTCTTTCCTTTTTAGGTTCTGATGAAAGATATTGTTACTCCGGTTCCACAAGAGGAAGTCAAGGCTGTGATCCGTAAGTGTCTGGAGCAGGCAGCTCTGGTTAACTACCAACGCCTGTCAGAGTACGCCAAACTCGAAGGTAGGTTACTGCTCCATCACTGCTCCTTTGCGTTACTGCTATTGCAGTTAAAACACAGCATGGGTATTCTGTTTTGATACGGCTGTTAATATCACAACTCGTAACCTGCTGAGTCAGTCAGAGTTACTGTGAGAGTTTCCTGTCACACAAGGATTCAGATGTGAGAGATTCTAAATGCAGTGTTGAGAAGATTTCTGAACCCAGTGGGGCAGAGCTTGCAAAATTTGGTTATATTATGTGGTTATTATTAGAAAGCTTATCGTACATTGTAGGATGGTCATTCAAAAGTAGTAAACATGTTCTCCAAATATAACCAAGCAAGGATATTAACAAAGTAACATTCTCAAACACTGATGAACAACTGAAGAAAGTATTGTTTTTTAACCAAGTTGTGTAGACACCATTGTCTTCCAACTGTTGGAATGAACCGTTGAAATTAACCATGCTCAGGTGAGACTTTCATGTTACATGCATGCAGTCAAATTATGATGTTCACAGCATTATTGTGCATGACATTTTAGAAAAATTCAACATTTTCACTAAGCTTTTGGAAAAAACAGACAAAATTACAAGTTAGGACATTTACAGTAGTCTCTGGTTTCCTGCTTTGGGATTGACTTCTATAAGTTAAAACTAATGTATATAAAGCTAGTTGCCACAGAAGCCACAATGACGCTATACATGCTATAAATGCTATACAGTAATGCAGTATATTTTACTGCATTTATGAATTTCTATTATGAATTTCAAAACAAAGTCTAACTTCTACATTTTTCTTCACAGCTGCAGAAATCTTCTTTCATAATATGCTCAATGACATGATAGTTGTTTTAAGTGACAAATACTATGTTTATTTTACCTTATCTTCAGCCTATTATAGTAGCAAATGTACCGTAAGTAAAAATGCATTCAATTCAAATGCTGACTTCGTCCACCATGCCTCAGCTTCTTTTTCAGCCGAGTCCTAAACTGCCTCTGTCTCCCACTTTGGCCTGCCTGGTAGCTGAAGTGATGCTCCTTCTTTCCCCTTTCTCTGCCTTCCTTTTCCTTGCTCTCTGAAGATTTCCATACTCACTCCTCTCTTTTCCTTGTCTATTGGCTTTTGCTGCTTCTCATTAGCTGCCGTTTGAAATCAGGAAGGCCAATAAACAAGACATGATTGGACTGCCCCTTGTGGTAGTTCAGTGTTTTTTTTTCTGTTGCATGGTCCAGGTTTTCTTTAGTAGGCATCATAAATATTTTGCAGACCACTGAAACATTTTATACCAAACGGAGTCAGAACACTCATCTGGTTGCTTACTTTAGGGCAGAGTTTTCTCTTTGTTTACAAAAATGTGATAATTCTTTAAAATTTTCTTTCACTTAATCTACTGTATCTGTGACTCCAAACTTCTACGGGAACACTGACATTTGGGAAAAATGCTTATTTGCTGTCTTAGCCAGAGTGAGATAATAAGATTGATATCAGTTTCATCCCTGTGTGTCCAGTACACAGATAGGTCCTGGATGTATTTAGCCTAGCTTAGCACAAAGCTCAGTTGAGTGAAAAATACACCCAACTCCAAAGCTATCTTATTAATATGTTGTATCTTGTTAATTTGCAAGCTAGTCGCCAAGAGTCAAGAGTCATCTGGCTTTTGTTCACAGGACAAAGCTCAAACCTACCAACCTCATTATGAGGACCGGCCTTTTGAGATACTGTGTATAGTACCTATAATACCTATTGGTTATTTGTTTAAAAAATAGCTTGAAGGCTAATTGTTCCTAAACCTAAACATGTCTAGTCTTACATGTCCCAAATACACAAGATAAAACATATAAATACGACAGCTCAGAAGTTATTTTATCAGTTTGACACAGCTCGGCTTGCTGTATTCCCACTGCTTGCAGTCTCTGTGCTAAGCTAGGCTAAACATGAAAAGGACCTATCTCTGTACTTGACACACAGAGGTAATATCTCTGGGTAATATCCCTTTCATACATCAGACATTTGACACACTAGCAAACGTGTGTTTGATTGCATTTCTATGAGATTGCTATGACAGGTTACTCCCTAATAGTTATGGAATTTTGAAGAATAACATTACAAAAATAAGTGTTTAATGTCTGACTTGTGCACTCTCTGTCCCTTTTCTCACGTGAATTGTCTTAAATGTCAGTTATAATAGAAACTCTTTTTGGTCAAAGCAGGTCAAAGTAGTGTTTGACCTACATTCAAGCCAGATCAGGGGGAGGTTGCTGAACTAGATCAGATAATGCACATTGAAAGGAGTACCAGACAGCAAACAAGCACATTTCCCAAAATGTTGTTGTTCAACTAACGTTGAACTACTTTGAATGGTCAATTTAGGACGATGTCTGTAAAGAAACCATCACCTCCCTGAAGACACTAAGGAAGATTAACCTTAGTATCTCAGATGTGATTGTTGATTATCCCCCAAATCCCTGCCCTTCATACTGGTGTGCTTCTTGACCTATGGGAAAAAACTCTGATATTTCAGATTTTACCTCTGCTTGGCGGAACGAATGGTTAATCCAAAGTGGACAGCCCATAATCTTTGAACCCCAGACACACATGCATGTGTGCAGTCTACTACTACCCTGGTACCTATCTCACATTAACAGGGGCGATGACATCTTGCTCACTCTTGTCAACTTGCAAAACCCCCGCTACCTGTGCCCAACCAGCTAAAAACATAGCCTGTAAACTGTAAAAGGTTAGACTGGTATGTTGTGTTGCTGACTTTGGCCTATCAATGAAAATCATGGACATGGGTCAGTCAGTGTCATCCAACTTAGATATGAGGATTTGATGCAGTTTGAGGACATATTTCTAAGGGAGGCTCTCAAAGGTGCTTTGTGTAGCATTTTAATTGATTAACAAATTGCTATACCATCACTCAATTCATTTTAATACAACAGTATTATTATGGTAAACAAACAAGATTATCTAGTAACTTATATCAGGTTCAACATGGCACTTTATGTCATGCTGGGTTGTTTACAGCTCAAAGGGAGACACAAATATATGGAATAACAAAACCATGACATAATTTAAATCAAAATTCAATTTACATTTTGTTTTATTTTGATGTGTTGATAATTCTGATATATTTCAAAATTAGTTATAAGAATTGTAAACAAAACTGCTACCTGAAAGCATCCAAAAATGTTTAAAATGAAATAAAGTCAATATGATTACAGAGTAATGTGCATGTTTATGAAAAGAAATGATCAGGAAAAAAATATTGTATTTCTGTTAAAGGTTGTAGTGAGGAACTGAAAATGAGTGGCACACTTAGTAAGGTTAAGAAAATGTTTAAAGATAATTTAACGGTCAAATATAGAAATGTAAGATCAGAATGGCATATTGACATTACTATAGTAGGGATAGTGTAAAATTTGACTGATGTTACCTTTGACGTCAGAAAGATTGGGTTTAGTGAAAAAGGTAGGCGTGATAAGCTGTAGCTTCAGCCTACTCCTTTTAGGTCTGTAAAAAAATCTTTCTGCTAAGTTGCACAGTTTTCCTGGAGTAATTTTCTTTCAATTTTTTACCCCAAATTGTTTGTGTAATTGTATATAGACCAAATACATTTCAATTTCAAAATATAAAATCCCTTTTACATTAAAGGGCATAATCATGTTTTGACAAAAATAAAAGTGAAATAAATAATTTAGAATAGTTTATCTAGTTTATCTTCACTATTGAATTATCCAAAGAAATAAGTGGCATAAGCATGAAATTAATCAAATCGTTTGGCATTAACCATTGTAAATATAACAATACATTTATTTAAATTTTATGACAGTAGATCATGAAAAAAATAAAATGTGTGAGAGTTTCCATTTACATTTCAATATTAGCAAAAAATGCAGAAAGCTAAACACGAAAATAAAAAAATAAAAACACAAACAAACTTGGCTTTTGTATTTAAATTAGAATAGTTCTTTTAATAAGTTTTCCATTATGGCAAGATAATAAATCAACAGAAGACAATGCTGTAAAGTTTCTGGCAATGTCATATCACGGGAGGAGTGAGAGGTCTGTAGAAAAATAATTTCCTCTTCAGTAAAACCAAAGAAACCACTGGTGTGACCAAAAATATGACCATATAGGTCGACTGAGTTAGCAGCTTGTTACGAATCATATTTACGTATATTGTTAGACCTCTAGTGACCATTGTAATTATGATGGGAGCAAAGTTGCAAACACAAACAACATAGCACTTTCATCCAGGAGACCACTGTTTGTGTCCTTTGTGAAACCAAAAGTCAACGTTGACTTATTTTAACTTACATACGTAACTTAAGTTACATTAGTAAGTCTTGTGAGGTAACTTACGTAACTAACATACTTATTTTAACCTAAACCATGATCTTTTCCTAAACCTAACCAAGTAGTTTTGGTGCCTAAACCTAACCAAACTGCAACCGTTTCACAACGTTAACCACGTGTTTATAATTGTTACCATGACGACGAAGGTCTGGTATATATGACATTTTGTGAGTAATTGGCAAACGACCTTTTCTGTCGTTTAGAGGACTTGTTGGACACAGCCTACAGTACAATTATTTTGTGGGTTTGTTCATTGTAATTATACCACATAATTCTGATTAATATGCTAATAATGCATTGAGATTTCAAAATGATATATATTGCACCTTTGATACAATAAATTTTAGATGTTAATTTCTGAATACTTAATACACCAATATGCTTTTATGGCATGACATTTGTGAAAATAGCAGCACAAAAAAATACAGGTATGGGCGTTGAAAACCTCATATTGGTCCGACCCTAGTGACCTCTGTATTCGTCCTCTCTGACCCTGGCCTCTCGCATGCCTCGGTATCCTCCCTCTTTCTCTGTAGGGAAAAAGAGAGAGATGTATGAGCATCCTGTCTTCTGCTTGGCGTCTCAAGTGATGGATTTAACCATTCGTGAGTACCTTCCTCACCTCCCACCTCTGTACCCTTTCATTTTTCTCTTACAACCTGTATGCACGCCAACCTCAACAAGTGACCTCACATTTTTGTCATCCCTGACGTCCTTTGGTTTGTTTGTATCTGCTGTTTTAGTCTTGTTGCTACATTTTCTTGATATGTTTCAAGCTCAGTTTGTCTCTTAGCCACTCAAAACACATTCTAATCTTTCTGTGAGCTGGTTTTCTGTCCTGCCCAAGCCACCTGTTCTTTGTCTGTCTGCGACTTGAATGCATTTTTACTTTGCTTGTGTGTAAATCCTCTTAAGTGTTTAAGATCACGGTGCATTCAAACAGGACACCCACATCCTGCAGTTATTCAAAGGGCATCTTATTCAGTTCTCAATCCTTTGAGTGAAAAATCTTTGGACCCAGGTTAAACGAGCTGTCAAAGGTGATCCTATTGTGAACATGCTTCTGTCCTGTAATGAAACCACCATTAAATGCTGATACTGATGGCATATATTGCAATCATATTAACAGGTTTTTATGCTTTTTCAGATGTCCCATACTGGATTTTAGGTCAAAGTGAAGATGCTTTTTATTTTCTGTCCTTTTTACATGCTTCTTCTCAAGTCTCCTATATCACAAAATGCACTTAAAGAAGAAATCTTTGGCTCAGAGGCTGCAGATATATGTCGAATGCATTACTATTGAATAGTCATTCTAACCTTTACCTTTATTTCTGACGCCTGCCATCACCTCTGCTTATGCTACCTGTATTGAATGATCTCTTCTCTCTCACCCTCTCCCTGACACTTTCCCACCTCTGTCTACCTTCTGTCCATCCTTGCAACCTGTTCTTTTTGTTTTTGTAAACTTCTTACTTAGTGGAGAAATCTCAGAAAAAACTGAAGGATCCAGGTGACGTTGTACTGTATGTCTAACCTCTGCTGTTAGCTCATTCCTGACCAGAAACACCCAGTCGACCTTAAACCATATCACCATAGACACTGTCAAAACCTTCCTGATACCTGTACATTGCTCAGCAAAGGCACAGAAACTTCACAGAACATGTTTCAGGAACGTTTTGACACCCCCCACCCCCACCCCCAGTGTTTTTCACTGCACTGAATTCTCAGAATGGAGATGGAACCTTTGTTGAGATTGATCAGTTCCTGGAATCCAGGAATTAGAAAAATAAGTAAGAAATGACTTTGAATTTGCAATGATTTGATTGAGCTGTAATCTCATGATAATGTAAAATACAATATCAAATTGTATCATGTGATACCCATGCTTTAAAAGCATAGGCACTGATGTAACATTGACAAAACAGGAGAGCAGTAATGAGTTGATGATTGACAAATGGAGAGATCAATTTTCAATCGATCAATTTTTTTTAAAGCTGATTCACACATGCCAGTGAAAATCACTTCTGTTGATGAGTCCCCCAAGAGAGCAACAGAGCGCAAGCTTCCAAGCATGGAAGAAAACACTGTTTGCATGCAGGTGGCATTTAAAGTATTTCAATCCAAGAAATTGCTTTCTCTTTAAGAATAGTGTAAAAAAGACCTTCATGTGTGTTTAAAGCCACATGTGTAAAATGTTTGTGATTCAAGAATATTATTCCTAATGGCAAACATTTTTGTTTTTAGAAAAAATTAATAATATCAGTGATAATCAGTGCCCATTCATCTCGGGGCACCCTAACTCTAACCCCTAATCCACAAATCCTACACAAAGTGGCTTTAAAAAACTGCACTTCATCTCAAGGTGAATTGAGATCAAAACTAAGAAGTCTCAAAAACAACATCTACTGACTCTGGTATCTTGTTTGCTACCTTAAAGGAGACATCTAGGATGTTAAGTGTCTACTAAACAGCAGTGAGCAAACACTCCACTGAAAACTGGACATGGCAACAAGTTAGACAATCTATGGTTAAAGAAGATCATCAAACGCCCAATATCTGTATTAGTCATAAAATGTCAAATACCCAAGCATTTGGTGATGATAACCATTACCATCAAAACCTGTGCTGTCCTGTCTCAGGTTAACATAATGATGCTGTCAACTTGCTGTCCTGATTAGATCTGACAAAGCTGTAGTCCATTATGAAACAAAAGGTTATAGAAAATATAACTTTATAGGAAATATTTGTTCCTTGGTTTCCAAAACTACACTTCCAAACTCTTACAAAATAGCTGTGACTTGACAGACATTACTAGATCCTAACAATCCCCCCTTTGAAAAAGTACAGAGGTCCCATTCTGTGGAAGCCTTCAGCCATGTTAGCATGACTTAAGCTCCATCAGCAGGCAGTCAGCCCTCAACCTGCTGTGTTTTCCACAACATCAGTGTGCCACAAGAGCTCTGCCTCTAGGTGGACTGAACACAGTCCAGACTGTGACATGGCCAATTCAACCCCTATAAAGCACTGTGTGTGTGTACGTGTTCTTATCCAGCAAGATGATGGCACTGACATCACATCAGAGAGAGGCAGCATAAACCAGACCATAACACACACACTTTTTTAAGACATGCACTGTTGTTTTATTCCAATATTCTAAGCTTTTTTTTGTTACATGACCTATTGACCTGGTCCAACTAGGTAGCATGCTGACCATTACTGAAATAGGATGGTGCGTGGGGTCGTGGGTTCTAACAATAGTTAACAATAGTTAAAGATGAGACAAGATGATAAGAAAAGTTAAAGTTTTTCGAATACCTTCAAAGACAAAAATATTGTTTCAGAAGGTCAGTGAAGAGAGGCTGTGATTTGTGAACACTGTATTTTTATTAAACGCCTCACCACAGAGTTCCTTCCAGAGGAAGAGTTGAAGCTGAGGTGGTGCAGATGAGGCAGGTGTTACAGTAGTTGAGATGTGACATAATAGAAGCATGAATCAATTCTCCAAAGCTAGAAAGTTTACTTATTTACTTAAAAAGATAATCTCAGGCGGCATCCACACTAATACTAATACTAGCACTCATGTTTTTTTGGGGGGAAATCAGTTTGGTTTATGGAAACGCACAACAGTGCCTAACCCTGCTTTCATGCCAGATGCTCAAATGCAAATCTGTGCAAAGCAATCCTACCAGGACTTGGATAACAGATAAAGTCTGCTTTGTAGGATGGGTAATGCTTTACATAGGCCTAATGGGCTTTATTCTGTGCTCTACCTCACGCAAACTATCCATGCTTGCGTATTTAATGTCAAACCAGCATGCAGGTTGTGTGTAATTCAGTAGCCTCAGCAGTCTCTGCTATGGAGAAGACTTCAGAGAGAGCTGAGAAATCAGAATTGTAGCATATTCAAAATGTTTCATCACTGCAGAGAGAAACACAGCACTGTACCATAGTAGCTGGATTGATTGATTCAAAGTGCTGAATGTATCCATCTTCTTCAAAGCTCAACCTCTAACCTCACTGCGCTACTAGTGACACTACAAATTAATTGAAATGTGCTGATTGGATGTTTCTTACTGCAATACTCTCTGGGCCTCAGTTGAGGTCTCTTGTTGTTATGTAAAATGTCTTGTACCTTAGAGTACAAGAGGAGTTTCATGGCCATCCAAAAGTAGGAAATGCTCCAACCTCCAACGATATGATTTTTACATTTAGAACCCTTTACATCCAATTTAACCAATCTATTGTAAGTGATAAAGCACAACAGGGTGTCCTGATACATGAGGATAATGGATGAAGCGGAGGCCCTCTGCTGTATGTCATGCTGTTCCTACCTCAGAATCCATTATATTCTATATCAGAAAACCTTGGAGTGCATTATCATTCTTATACTATGGCCTCTTACCAAAGGAAAAATAAAGCTAGTCTATGTTAAACCCACGAGTCAGCTGAACCCATGTTTAGTTAATGTCAACAGGCATCTGTCAACTAATCAGAAACAAGCACACAGAAACAATCTCTGGCTGTGGTATAAATTCAGTTATCTTACTAAACATACTAAAGGGCATGGAAGTCAGAATCATATTCAGTGCAGTCTATATCTTGATATAAGTACAGTGAGATGCAACTTCCCCAGCCAAAACAATCAAGCTGTAAACTAAACGTCAGATAGTGTGGAGATAAGCTCAGCACATTACTGCATGATGAGTGTTCAATGTACATGCTGTTTACATCCCTCATCACGTCCATGTTTTCTCTGGATGACGTCATCACCGTTCTGTCACAGTGACAGAGATGTGACTCATTCGCTACATACCACAGGCCATCACTACTTCCAGCCACCCAACAGTGTTTTCAGCACTCAAGGGGATAGTGTTGATAATGAAAAATGCTTTAACAATATGTAGCAATCCAGAAATGACACTATAACCAGGGCTGGGTAAAACATGTGTTGCCTCAAGAAAATATAGTATACAATTAACACAATTATGAATTAAATCAGAAAAAATCTGGCCTTAATTTACAAGTTTCTATACTCGATACTACAAACACAATTAAGTCTTTTGTCCAAAATTATTAAGGTCTGATACCCAGCCCTAATTTTAGCAAGATATTTCATGCTTGTATTTTTAATATGACCATGAGATTGTCCCAGTGGTTTAGGCTGAGGCTAAAGACTGGACTAAGGATCACTTTTGAGGAAAGAAGCTATATCCAGAATTTGTGAGTGACTTAATCATTAAGCTCCAGTGTTTGGGAGTAGGCAGGATAACATGCATGGTGTTTACTTTTGTAAAATCTAAATACTGTATCAATGAGATGTTATTATACACTTAGTAACAAGAGTTCAAGAAAGAATAGATGCTGATCAGACGCAGAGGCTGCCCACACTGACCCTTGACCTTTGTGCTCCAGAGAATGTAGGGCGGTTAGTCACCCCTGCCAAAAAACTGGAGGACACCATTCGTCTGGCCGAGCTGGTGATTGAGGTGCTTCAGCAGAATGAAGAACACCATGCTGAGGTTAGTGTGCCGGTATACCTGCATGCATCTGTGCTCTCACACACACACACACACACACACACCGAGAGACCTGTAGTTTCAAGGCAGTATGTGCTGGTGGCTGGCTGAGAGAGCAGTGACTGTATGTGAAGTGACTGCATCTGCAAAACCAGCTGTAAAGAGACTGAAAAGGTGGGGCTAAAACAAAAAAACAGTATGGGTTGTCCCTCTACCAGCCATCTCAGCTACTGATATCATGAACCTCATTACTGTCTAACCGAACTTTACTGAGGTCCATCAGCTTCCACACAACCATGTCATATTTACCTGTGGTCATCTGAGGTCTGAAATTAAGGAAATGTGCCTCTTACATAGGCCATAGGCCCTGTTTACACCTGGCATTAACATGTGTCTTGGGTGATCCCATCACAAGTGGACAGCTCTATGTACTTCAGTTCACACCTGGCATTAGAAAGCGTATCCACATGTGTCTCGAGTGACCACTTGTGATCAGATCTCACTTCCCCGCTCTATATGCAAATAAACACGTACATCATTTCCATTTGCAAAGACCAAATGCATTGCTGTTTTTAACCTGAATTTCATGAATTTACTGTTTATCAGACCGCAAATGAGAAAAAAATTAGGTTAGAAAAACAATACACGCCGCCATCATACAAGCGTGTTTTGTGTGTACTCCATCCATGAGAATCCATTTTGCCTGCTGTTGTGGCATCTTCTTGTTGTTTCGCACTTTAAAAAAATGCTGTTGGCTCGCGAATGAGTACGTACTTCCTCTTAGGCAGAGGACGTCAGTTGAGTAGGTGGTCCTTCAATGTGGCCCAGGACACATTTGCGTACACACTGCTAAAAGAACGTGGCCAGTTGCGGCCCAGACCACCTCCGAATGTGGTCTGAGCGATCGGATCTCAATGCGTCCTCAATGATCTTGGTGCATTCACACCTGTACTTGTGATCGAATCACCCAAGACGCATGACAATGTCAGGCGAAAACAGGGCCAAGTGACTTATTTAAGCAATTTAATGTCCATATGCATACAAATAACAATTATCCTTAATATGAAATGTGTTGTTTTCTGTCATGAAAGTGGCAGGGAGTGTATTACATTACTGAACAGGGCAGCATTAAAAATGTATGTGGGTAGAAAACACTATTAGCAAGTAAAGAACTAGTAAAGAACTAGTGGACATGCTCTTTTTCTAAAGTGCCACTGCTGATGTCAAAATCAACATAGAAATTGATCATGTAAATTTAAACCACTGAGATAACCATGCTAATTCAGAAAAACAACCAGCCTTTTACAAAAGCTGATGTCCTCCACTATGGCCACAGAGTGCATTACATGACCTGCAAACCCTCTATACGACTTAGCTGGCAGTACACTCCAAATTAAATCCAAATTTTGTTTAATAGCACCCAAGCCATATGTTTCCTCAAAACGAAAAGTAAACAGTTATCCTAAAACTAGTTCAATTCTATGAAATTAAACCAAAAACACGTAGGCCACAACCAGTCTTGTTGACCAGCTGGAGGTGATGTAGGAGGGGCAGTGAAAAGTCTGCAAGAAGTTCTCCTCGCCAATGTGTGTACTGTAATGAGAGCCTCGTGCTGCACTTTTGCTACATTTTTATTTTGGTTGGAAACCTGTGTAGATATACCAAATTCCATTTAGTGTGCAGTATTCTGTTAGCCATAGGGAGTGTTTGCAGGTGTTGTTTCCCAATTTGTTCAATCAGATTTATCAGTCACAGAGTTTGGTTTATGTTTGGGATATTGATTGACTTCAAAAACCCCATTCGTATACTTTCCATTGAATATGTTTACCTTTGTCTCCAGTACAGTTTTTAAAATCATCAAAATACCTACAGGGGATCTCAAATTTAGTTTCAGGAGATAAATTGAGCAAGTTATTTTGTATTCCTCCCGACTGGGGGTCTCAAAGTTTTGTGTTCATTCAGTGTCCCGCACCAGTGACCACATGCTACTTTGAATCATCATACTGTGTCTAATCTGCACAGTGGGCCATGACCGACACAAACTACACACTCTAAAGTGGTGAGTTTGTAGTAGCAATGGAGGTCTATCCTTATATCACAGCAGAGCAGCTTCTGTTTATCTGGCAAACACAGAGCTGAAAAGATATTGAAGGATAAGAACAAACATCATGAAGGCAAAGGGGAAAAGAGATGCACTAATGAAACGAAAACATGAATTTTTAAGGTTTGTTTTGATGTAAAGATTCCTTAATCTATCCAGTTTTTCTGAATGCTGTGCTATTTACATTACTGTAAATCACATTATTTATGTCACTTCATTATTTAACCAAAACAAAATTGACTTAATCCCTCTCTGCTTTTTATTTCAATGATTTATTTGGTTTGCGGGGAAATGTGTGAACAGGGAAAAGAGGTATGTGACTGTCTTAGTGCCATATACCCATCTCCTACCCTACCCTTACTCTAAGTCCTGTGCATGCACTTAATGATATGGCTATTGTTGTAGAGGACCATTAATGTTTCCCTTCTCAACAATGACCCAGAACCCCTTTCAGCTTGCGACCACTGCTAATCAAGTGCTTGTGGCAGTGCTTGTTAGCTTCTAAGCTAACAACAGTTTTGCCTTTGATGATGGAGAACAGAGACAAGCACTTAGGCAATGTGTTCTATTCGTTGAACACATTAACCTACGCTCTGAGAAAACAAAGTGCAGAGTTGTGACTTTTGATGCTGAATGTGTAACCTTTTGTCACAAAGAGCACAACTCTGCGCCTTGTTTTTTTAGGAGTTTACCCCAAATCATCCCTGAAAATGCTAACCTGTTTCCTGTGTTTAGCCATGTGTCTTTTATTCTACCAAGTCCAGTAAGTAAGCTTGTGGAAGGTGTTGTGTCACCTTTCCTTCCCTTAAAGAAACCCATCCCTCTCCATCGGATCCTTCAGCACACAAAGGAGGAAATGCGAGGCATGCTTTGTGTGATCAGCGATAACATCACTCCTCTTGCATTTCAATGAAATGCATTATGCTGCTGCTCAAATTATGTGAGCACATTGGTGAACCAGCCTAACCAGCGTTAGACTCCCTGGCAAATACTGGTATCAATTCCATTTGGTCAATTCACAATGAAAACACATTCGATTATTCGGTTATTATAATTCAGTGCAATTAACTTTTATTAATTTCCACTTGTGTGGCTCTAATGCTGGTTACAGCTCATCCTATTTACTATTTTGTGACTCTCATGTGATCACCAATTTTAACTTAGACTTTCATGCTGATTACTACATTCAGCTTATGGAAATTACCCACAGTTTTCTCAATAATTAGTTAAACTGCAGCAGGTTGTTTAATAAAACTGCACTTTTAAAGACACATTTATAATCCTCTAGGACTCTTCTGTCCTAGAGGATTCATATATTTCATATGGGGCATCTCCAAGCAAAATGGCGACAGGAAAGTGAAGCCTTGTTTATGACACAAAAACTCTCTTGCACAGAGGCGTTTATGCTTTATGCGCTATCTGTTGCAGTATTCTTCGAAATGCCAGGGAGTGTACAAAATAAGATGGTGCTCCATTCATGTCACTAGAAGTTGCTCAACTAAAGCATATTGCAAAAAAAGTTTGTCAGGCTTCCATAGTCTTGTCTTATAATACATAAGCATTTCAGTCTTTCTGGCTAAGCAGGCTGACTACCCATTAACATACAGTAAATGACATGAAAATAAAATGTTGATGTTGAATAAAATCTTGGCTCGACTTGCTAGGTTTTGAATGTATGTAGGACCTAATGATTTTATATTATCATAATTCAAAAAGTATATGTATTTCCACCCAAAAGTCCAAATTTACATGGTAGTCGCTTGAAACCAAGCAGGCAGTTAAATCCTCGTGTCTCTGCTGCTTCTTGCAGTGTGGTGGAAAAGTTCTGGAGTCTTGTTTCTTCTTAAATTGTTCAGAAACGAGCATGTAACCAATAAAATGTAATGAATTTATGAGATTGAGGGTGAGTAGAGGCCACTCGTAATAAATTGGGTTAATAAATGGAGATGCAACTTATGAAACAAGATTAAATTCAAAATCTTTGTACACTGCTGGGAATTGGTTTGTAGTGACAGGGTGTTGAAAGAACAGTTCTTTCTAGACATGTTTTTAAGATACTTGGTAAGATTTAAGAAACATCCTGATGTTTTTTTTTTTTGAAGTTTTACTTCTATTTACTTTTGGTTTGTTTCTGTGACTTGCATATTAACACGAGTCTCAAATGTAAAATTGATGATTACATGAGTGGCACTGACTGGATGTACCTTCTTGCCAACTATCCAATGCTCAGAGCTCCCATGGCAAGTGCATGCCCCCCCCCACCACACACACACAACACAACACACCACCGCTACCACCACCACCTAAGCCCATGGGTACATTCACATTACAGTGCTGACAGCTTGATGTGAATGAGCAAACACCATGGAACCTCAGGGGCCCCTCTTAAGAGGCCTGGCAAGAGTGGGGGTGCATGGAGGAGAGCAAATGTTTTTGATGTGCATGAGAGTAGCCCAGTCCCTAACAGACACTCCACTGCGTCTATTTTATGGGGAGATATGAGCGCAGTACAGCTCACTAGCTCCTTTCTTCTGATTGACTCACTTAAGGAGCCGTGGGTGAGTGTTTAAGTAGCTCCCTGCCATGCCTGTCAAGGAGCTGCTGCTGTTTCCACTGTGGGCCAACAGAAAAGCGCGTGATTTTCCGTGCCCAAGCGTTGTTTTTTCTGCTTCGAGTTGTGAAGAATCCTTCCCCCGGAGATCATGTAGTGAAGCCGTTGAGGCAACAACTTCATTTCATATGAAAAGTGTGTGAAAAGTGTGTGAAAAGTGAGAGAGATAGCCAAGAGCCTTTCTAATAGATCAGTGGAGTTACATTACATCTTCTGCCTTTATGGTAAATGAGATTCAAACTGTTAAATGTAAATTCTTAAAGAAGTGCCCATTGGCGAGCACTTATGAGTACCCTCTCTTTGTCTAATTTGTCTCCTGTCTTTCACTCTCAACCTCTTGATTTTCTTCCACTCCCTGTATTCTGTCCCCCTTCCTTCTCTCTCTCCTATACTCCGCAGGCCTTTGCGTGGTGGTCAGACCTGATGGTGGAGCATGCCGAGACCTTCTTGTGTCTCTACTCGGCCGACATGGACGCGGCTCTTGAAGTTCAGCCGCCCGACAGCTGGGACAGTTTCCCCCTCTTCCAGCTGCTCAATGACTTCCTGAGAATTGACTGTGAGTGAAGAGCTATTAAAAGAAAACATATTCAACAGTCAGCATGGGGACTGAAGTAGCTGAACGTGCCTTGCAGTTGGTCCAGCAGGTCCTGTAGAGGGTTGATCAGTAAACAAGTGATCAGACACTAGGGAAGGGTAAAATGGAATGAAAGTCAGATTATCCACTTGCACAGGTTAACATAAATTGGGACATAATCTCATTGTACACAACAGTAAAACATCTCTTTGCACAAATTTGACTGCTTGGGTGTTTTGCAGTCTGTTTATTTACCACACTGTACATATTGTAGGTGTTAGCTAGCTAGCTGCAAACATACAGTATAAGCAGGACGTTTTTGCCAAAGTTGAAACGCTTCAACTCATGCAGGCGCGTTTTCGCTACAGTTTGCACTGCCTTGTACGAATTTGCTTGATTGCATCTAGTGGTTCTTTCTGTTGTATGCAGTTGTGCTGAATCTAATATGTACACCTTTATGCATTCATTTTTTTACATTATTATATTTACTGTTTGGCGATATTGCAAAAAAAAAAATACTATCACAATCATTCTTTTTCAGTCTGTATCAATATATCACACTATGAATTAAGTCAATATTTCTGATGAGCTTCAAGATATCCTTAAAATTCCTTAGTAGTATATTATAAACCAGAGCTATGAACAGAAAATCTATTTTCTTTTTGTAGCTCTATTTTCCAATCATCTATTTTAATGAATAAATTATATCGAAAAGGTTTTTAATATTGTCAGTATAAATCTTCTTTACAGCCAGGGAGCTCATATCTTGGGTCTGTTATGTTCATCAGTTGAAATCCCTTATTTTTAACCATACGTATCTGTACCATGCATTTTGCCATTTAAAAAAAGCAACAGCATGTGCGATGTGTATATTTGTGCTTTATTTGTTTTTTTGTTTGCTTTGTTGCGGCGTTGTTTCTCTGTATTGAATGGATCTAATTGCTGTTGTTTGACTGTGCACTTGCACTTTTTGTTAGCAGTGATTTTCTGCATAGTTAACAATATGCATCAGCATATAAGACAAGTATCTCCTCACCACTAGGGTTTATGCTGTTTATCCTATCCAGCTTTTGCTACCAAAACATCAGCATGTCACATGTTCCACTAAGTCATCCAATCTTGCTTTGCCAATTTTGGAAAGTGGGACTGCCATGTGATTGGTTAGAATAATTTAAGTTTTTTGTGATGTGATTGGCTGTTAGTGTCAGTATGTTGTCAAGTAATGTCCCCTTTCAACAGTATATTGAAGTTTCTATTTTTCTTATCAAGGAAATGTTTCTATCGCAATCAGTGTTTGTTATGTTTTTATCACCCAGCGCGGCAAATCAGGACAATTTCTAATGAAGGTTTTCAGCTGCTGTGGCCTGTGCCCTCCGATCTCCCTGAAACATCTCTCAAATGTCTCTGAAATCATTCCTGTCAATGTGAGATGTCTACCTTTGGCCTGGAGCGGTTTACATACTGAACATTGTGTGTGCGTGTGTGTGTGTGTGTGTGTGTGTGTGTGTGTGTGTGTGTGTGTGTGTGTGTGTGTGTGTGTGTGTGAACTGGGCCAGGTGTGTCTGACTGAAGATAATAGTCCGGTCTTGATGCTGGTTGCTGCAGGCTAGCCATCTCTCTAATGAACTGCATGCGCTTGCCTGCAGGAACACTGTGGAGCTATCCGTGGTCCTGTAAAGGAAACACTTCACTGTTCACAATGCAAGCTCAATCTGCAGGGCGCTAATTGTCCCTGGGGAATGCTTCCCCTTTTCAGTTTGTCAGTCGGGAGTCAAGGAGAAGGCAGAGCATGGTCCACTCATTCAGCTGAGCAGAGATGACTGCAAATAGCTTGTTATGCTCACTTGTTAGTGTCATCAAATTGGCCACCTTCTCATTTGCTACATATTGTCAATTGTGTGAAAATGGCAATTGAAGTGCATAGCAATAGGCGTAGCTACACCAGCCAGCAGTTAATAGAAGGAAGGAAATTGGCAATAATACAGTGCCTATATTAAACAACTGAGTTTATAATTCATTCAGCTGGGAATTTGATGCAAGATATGGACAAAGAACCCTTTTCTATCTTTGTTCTATAAGTTCTTTCACTGAAAACCAACTGTTCAGAATTTCACCACATGTAATTTGTGTCTCATTGTAGATTGCATTGAGACATAATGACATCATTTTCTTTGTCAGCATTAGTTTTATCTTTCTTACAAACCAGTCTTCTTCCATAACCACTACAGCAATTTTAAGAGATATGACGGTGTTATTCTCTGTTTGTCTTACTGTCATCGAATCCCATGAAAAGACCAAAACCACCAATGTCCGTCTCTCAATACTTTCTGACTTCCCTACCCTGTCTGTGGCTCTCAGCCCCAAGCCCATTGGTTCCTACTGAAGAGGTAAATCTTTAAAAACAACTCACAAATATATAGTTTAATTTAAAAAAAAAAGTTTTAGCAAATGTTATTCAAACAGGAGGAAATGATGCATTTGTTGGGCACTATTTTCAGCGGTAGATTAATACACATTTGGTGTTCTTGAGTATTTCCAGCAGCTGGATGGTGTATGTGGAATTGAATCAAAATAAACTAGTGTGTGGAACATGTCACCCAGTGCAACAGTGTGGATCACTGATGTGTTTTTAATAGTTTTTGAACAAAAATTGAGCTCTATGGCACAGAGGAATAAGATCAGGCTGCTGGATACACAGACCATATAAATAATTAGTAGGATACATTCATTGTTAGTTTGGGTCTTAACATGGGATTTGTTGACACTAAGAAAAATACAGAGCATCTGCATTATCCTTTAATGTACTCCTGTGTTCTATGTGGTCTTCTGTTTAATAACACAGGATCACAGCTACATGTATCATCACTGCATGAGAAATGTTTTTTTCTGTTTGTCACTGAGTCCTAAAAATCCAGTTTTCTTAAAACAATCTAAAACAATCTCACAATTTTAGCTTATTCTTTTAAACCTTTTTTAAGGAAAATAAGACTCTATATTAGCCAACATGGCTTGTTAAGACTGTGCAACTGTATAAAAAATAAATTAAAAATAAGATAGAAAATAGAAAATTAGAATGACTGAATTAATATGAATGAATGTATATTAGTGTTTATCAGTCAAAATAAAAAAATGTTTTACAGTATTCCTGGCAAGAACTTTGAAGTCAAGTCAAAGCAGCAGAGGTCGAGATATCTTGACTTTTAGTTGCTAGTATGAGTCAATCTTCAAAACCACTGGATCCTACACTTCCCGTAATGCACCAGTGGCCTCCTTTTGTTAAATCCTAATTTCTTGGAAAACACCCACGCAGTGATGGGCAGTAGCGGCGCTACAAGTAGACGCGTTACTAGTTTAACCACATTTCTCGGTAGCGTGGTGGTAGTGTTGCTGTTTTCTGAATCAATAGCTTTTCAGTGGCTTAGCTCTTTTACTGATCAAGTAGTGCGGTAGAGTCCACACAAGCTACATTTCCCCAAGCATTTCTGAAGCGCAAGCACAGCAGAGCTTTCTGCTGTGGTCTGAAAAAGTGCTTTGTAGTTTTTAACATTGACCAGCAGAGGGTACAACATAAGTGCAAGTCTCTACAAAACCAATGTATGGTGGTTAGTCAAAATTATTTGCTTTAAATGTATGTAGATATAGCTAGTACAGAGTGGGCAGAGAGAACAGTTAAATAAACAATTGAGCTCACCATTTTTTGCCTGCCTATCTGTTTGACTGACAGTTTTATTGATTACTCAGATAGCATTGTCTTGGAATGAAGTTGGTTCAATGTAAAAAAAAAAAAAATAGCTTCAATGTAGTAAGCTACTTTTGCCATGTTGCTGTAGCTTAGCATGCTACATTTCTCTGGGGGGGGGGGGGGGGTAGTGAAGCTTTATTTAATGTAGAGTAACTGGTAGCTTAGGTCACTACATTTTCCAAGTACCTTGCCCAACACTGTGCCCACGTCAAACTCCTCCAGTTTGTAATGCAGGCTTTCTGTTATAAATTTGTAGTCTCTAAGCCCAAGCCAAGGTTATTACCTCAGACTCTACAAAGCTGTTCTAGAGCCACAGAAGACATTATACAACTGTTTCTCACAGGCTGAGTAGTTCTCCCTATGACTAGTAAACTCGCCTTGTGTGTAAAATTCAGTTTAATTCAGTTTTATTTATATAGCGCCATATCATAACAAAGTTATCTCAGGGCACTTTTTCGAGTAGAGCAGGTCTAGACCGACTCTTTATATTTACAGAGACCCAACAGTTCCCACCATGAGCAAGCACTATGCGACAGTGGCAAGGAAAAACTCCCTTTTAACAGGTAGAAACCTCGAGCAGAACCAGGCTCAAGGTGGGCGGTCATCTGCCTCGACCGGTTGGGTTGAAGGGGGAAGGGGGGAGCGGGAGAGAGAGAGCAGGAGGAAAGAGAACATACAGCAGCTCAATACAGCATAGATATGGTAATGGCATTGATGTTAACACCAACAGAAACAACACTAAGAGCAACATTATAATAGCAATACTAATAACAAGAGCAACAACAGCAATAGCAGCAGCGGGTGCAGAACAGGAACACGGGGGCAGCAGGCGGCAGCAACCACAGACCCAGACCCCACAGCTCCGGAGGCAGAAATACCTGCAGAAAGCAACAGAAGTGGAGGGAGAGAGAGAGAAGCACACAACTACGGGAAGAAGTTGAATTAATAACAAGCATTGATGGGATATGAGGGC